>CAIGQZ010034990.1:13859241-13874692 GCA_903798205.1 Danio tinwini | reverse complement strand
GTGTGTGTGTGTGTGTGTGTGTGTGTGTGTGTGTGTGTGTGTGTGTGTGAGAGAGAGAGAGAGAGAGAGAGAGAGAGGTGAAGAATGGCAGTAAAAAAGCAATGAGAGATACAGAATGAGAATGAGAATTTACAGGGGGTGCAATTGGAAACAAGACCCATGGCTATTAATGTGCTATCGATCCAGTCTGCTTCACTCCCGCATAAGCACACAGGTCAGAGTCAGTGTGTCACACACCACTGCAGAACACATAAAACACACTCACCTCACTGATCTGCCCTGCACCTAATTTACACCGCTAGGATTATTTCATTTGAGCAATGACCAGATGAATTGTGAGACCGCATATGTGTCAAGTACTGAATGCAGAGCTTCGGTTTAAATGTTTATGCATTACATTATTAATCTTAATAATCTGTTATAATTTGCATAATTAACAAAATGTGTAACTCTGCATTTATGTTCTCTCTAAAGGTCACCAAGATGTTTTATAGTTTGAGTTTAGGATTTTTAAAATAAAAGTCTATCTATCTATCTGTCAATCTATCTAAACAAATAAATAAATAAATAACATGAATGAATGTGTAACAATCACCAACGATTATTAGTTTTATGATTAGATTTAGATTATTAGTTAAGAGTATTAGTTGTAGAAGATGTTGTAATAGTATCAGTAGACCGTTGTTGTAGTAGTATCAGTTGTAGAAGATGTTGTAGTAGTATCAGTAGTAGTGGACCCTAGTAGTAGTCATACCTGCCAACATTTATATCTGAATATCCGAGAAGCGTTGGGGGGGGGGGTTAATGGGGGATGGGGCGGTGAGCAAAGCAGCCGGAAGGGGTGCCTGGTCTGTGGCGATCCGGGGGTGTCAGCTTTAACGCTTCCCATTTACTTTGAATGGATGATGTCAGGCGTTGCCAAACTGCATTGTGGATCTGTCGGCGCCACTTCAGTAGTGTTGATTGCTGCAGAAGTTGGGACTTTCTCAACTTTTCAAGTGCCGACGGAATGGTGGAATGGCTGCTATGATGATCGCGTCAGCTCCAACTACAGACACGCCCTCTGTCAAGTGTTGACACTGAAGCACCATGTGAATGGGGTGTTACAGATTGTACCAATTACCTGAGGACTCAGGGAAGGGGTTGAAATTCTGGGAGTTTTCCGGGAGAAATGACAAACTGGAAGGTGGGTCTGAAATACGGGAGACTCCCGGGAAAAACGGAAGTGTTGGCTGGTATGGTGGTAGTAGTAGTAGTGGTTGTGGCTGTAGTAGCAGCTGCAGTATTAGTTGTAATATTAGTAACTTTCTGTAGTAGTAGTTGGTGTAGTGGTGATTTTTATTATTATTATTATTATTGTCAGTTATTACTATTGTCCTTTCTTTTTTCTGTCATTATTACTATCATACATTACTAGCATTGTTGTCACTCCTTACCACTGACTGAAAAAAAAATAACAATCACCAACGATGTAGATCGCTGGTGAACTACACACACTATTGAACTACATGTCCCGTCATGCACCTCGCACACAGCTGTTCCAGATCTTATTTCAGATTTTATTTTATTTTTTATTTAATGCTTTTATTCAGCAAGTATACACTGATTGTTTTTACCTTAAACTAGCAAAAGTGGAAAATAAGCAAAATTATGTAATGCTTTTTTCCCATCATCTGGACTGAAGCATATATCCATATAAAAAAAATACTTGAATTATTTAGTATTTTATGGGTCGTATCTTCCATGATGCACTGCCTTATTATGGTGTAAAATATGAACAAGTCATTTTATTATTATTATTATTATTATTATTATTATTATTTGCAATGAAAAAAAACTTATATTCTTTTTTTAACTTGTGAGACATTTAATTATTCATTTTAAAGAATGTAAACGGCATATTTAATCTAAACTGTAACATACGGATGCTGACAACAGAGGTGAGGATCCAATTGCAGAGTCTTTATTCAACAGAGAATAGTCAGACAGGCAGCGGTCAATCACAGGAGCAAACAGGATCAAAAAGGGCAATCCAAAAGAGTAGTCAAAACCAGGCAAGAGATCGGTACAGGTGGCTAACATCATAAATCAACAAAGCAAATAATCAAAACACGGCAAGAAAAGGAGAAATGCTTTGTGATGCTACAGGTAGAAGAAGACTCAGCACTGTGTGTGTGCAAGTGTGGTGTATTTATAGTCCATGTAATCAGTTCATCATGATCCTCTGGCTGTGTGAGGGTAATCAATGTAAAACAGGAACAGGTGTGTGTGTGAGGTGCATGACAGGATTTGTAGTTTATGTGGGGGTAGAATTGCAGTCCGAGTGAAAGTGAAGTTTCTCCAGCGATCTGCATTAGCTAGATCGCTAATGACTGTAACAATAAACAAGTCATTATTTTTCATGACCATTACAAGTAACAATGCATGTTCATGTTTAATAGTAACAGAAAATTATAATATTACTAAGGTATTTTAAATAAATGTTTTTTTTTACTTACAAAATTGCATGTATCATGGTTTCCTAAAAAATATTAAGCATCCGTTGATCATATTACAATGATTTCAAAGTGATCATATGAAAACAATACATATGAGAGTAGGTTAAAATGTAAAACATACTTCTAAATTGTACAATATGCACATTTTACTGTATTTTTATTAAATAAATGCAGCATTGCTGAACAGAAAAGACTGACTTGAATGGTGATTTAGGTTTTCTACAATATTCTTTTCTGTTTACTTAAAGAGTAAGCTTCAATAAGAATGTTTTGAAGAGGAGAGGTGGTTTTCATCTGCTTATATGATTGCACCTGCTGTTCTGTTAAGTGAAAAAAAGAGGATAAAGCGACTCCCTTCAGCTCATCCAACTGCTGGAGAAACCGACAGTCTAGCTTTTTGTTGGTGCTATTGGGATTTCGGTTAGTCGACAGAGTTAAAGTCTTGCATTCTAATTACAGTCTCATCAGTCCAGATTAGAATGGATACAGCGTGTGGACAAGATCTTCTGAAGATGACAGTAACAGCTGGTTGTCTCTCACTTTGAAAGGCTGCCGAGCAAACAGATGTAGAGATACCACAACAACAGTCCGGACTGGGCCACAATCAAAATGAGAAGTCAAAACAATGTTCATTACTATAAGGGTTGAAACTTAAAGTATTTCAAGGTCTTGTAGACAAACTTAGTCTTTCAAAAACAAAGCAAATAACTCAATGTTATAAGAAAACTGTACAAAATCTGAATCATTGCAGTGTATATCTGTAATGTATATCTTTAGATAAAAGATGAAGTTTTTCTTCAGTAACCCGACTCTTACAGATGTGTGTGATGTGACATCACCGTTGTAATCAGGGCTTGTCTAATGGTTCATGACGGGAGAGATTTGCTCTCCATCACTGCTCATTGACTGTATATGAGAACATGAACCCCAGTCAAGAGCAGATCAGAGGCTCTGATACAATAATGTAAAAGAGTCCAGGAGAGCAGTGGAGCAGCACTCAGTGTATAAGATCACGCCTCCAAAAACGCTTGAAGCACCTCTTCTGAACAGCACTCCTGTGCCTTTGATCAAAGTGTGTTCCCCTCAAATTTGGCAGAGACTTAATTTGTAGTATTTTTTGGTGAAGTATGACTAGGATTCATCCATTAATAAAAAGTAGTTGCTTTGATTCAGTGGCTTCAGTGAGTGTCTGAAAATCATCATCTTCAAAAATAAGTAAATTAAATTAATTTTTAAAAGACACATTAAAAAAGACTAGACTTAGGGGGATTAATTAGGTTTCAACAAAAAATGTTTTTAAAGTTTTATTTATTTATTTTTTGTCAGTTTGATTGATATAAATTTATCTTAATTTATCTAATGGTAATTTGATTGAAAAAATTAAAGGCAGCTAGAATTACATTTAGAGAGACATTGCATGTATCAAAAGTATCATTACACTGTAAAAAGTTCTGGGTTCCACACAGTTCCTTCATGTTGTTGAGGACAAAATGATTGTTAACTTAATCGTTTTTACAAGTTTAAGTGAATCGAACATAAAACAATTAAGTTGCCCCCCACCCCAAAAAATCTTAAGAATTGTGTTATTTAAACTCAATTTTTTATGAGTAGTTTGAACAAACAGCTAAATTCATTTTCTGAGTGTATTTATATTTATAATGTGAAAAAAATGTGAAAGGGCACCTATAATGAAAATCAACTTTTGTAAGCTGTTTGGACAGAATGTGTATATGTGTAGTGTGTCCACTGTCATATTATAATGATGTAAACCCAACTAGTCTCTTTTTTTAAATTTCCTAATGTTAAAATGGGACCCAAATCCCAGCGATTTTAAGGCCCACTGCAACGCGACATAGGAGTGTGGTTTTCCCTGCCCACTGATTTGATTGACAGGCGCTGTTTCTATAACATTTACTGTACACATGTCCGGAGAAATTAATTTTGCAAAATTTCTGGGATTAAAATATGTGTTCCAACTCTCTGTGATTTATTTATTTATTTTTTAATTTTTTAATATAAAAAAATCAGTAAACGCGCATATGTGTGTGTATGTGTGTACTGCAAATGGCATTTGTGTGAGATTTATTTCAGAAATGCTTGAATAGACTCAACCACAGATACATGAAATGAAAGACACTTATTTGATTTTTTTGACTAATGAGCTGTATTTCAGCTTCATCCGAGTCTGTCTTTGTCACTGTGCTGTTTATCTGATGTAACGGTGGGCGGGGAGAAGCAGCTCATTTGGATTTAAAGCCACAGGACACAAAAACTGCCTCACTGTAATCAGACACCAAAATGGGCAGATCTGGAGGCTATAATAAATTATCTGATGGGTATTTTTGAGCTGAAACTTTACAGACGCAATCTGGAGACACCAAAGGCTTATCTTTTATCTTGTAAAAGGGGTAAAATAGGTGCCTTTTAATTTGAGCTTAATATTCATCAAGGAAAATGTATGAATCTTTATGCAAAATATTAAGTAGCACAAATCGTATTCACATATTCAAACTCCACATATTAAGATCTTTCTACTGAAAACTACAAGACTGGAATAATTCTGCTCTGCCGTCACATATAAATATTACATTTTTAACATTTTTAAATTGAAAAAAGAATATTCAAAATTGTAATAATATTTCAGTATATTACTGTTTGATTGCAAATGTACAGACTGTGCAATGTAGCAGCAATGTAATTGTGTTTTTATAAAGAGATCATACACTCAAATTACTTTTGCTGCTTAATCAAACTACTTATTTAAAATGTGTTGAAACACTTAAGGGTTTTTGGGACAACTTAATATTTTTTTAAACATAAAACAATTAAGTTAACTTAATTGATTTGTGTTAGGACAGAATGTAGGAATTGTGTGGAAGCCAGTATTTATTTATAGTGTACACTTTGTGTACCTGTAATAAAACTTTTTCTTCTCATTTAAAATATTAATTTGAAATGAGTTAAACAACACAAGGTTTTTTGGGACAACTTAAGTTTTTTGTTAAATCCACTTAAATTTGTAAAAACTATTAAGTTAACTTAATTTGTGTTGGGTCAACATAAACAAATTGTGTGGAAGCCAGCATTTTTTATTTTTACAAAAAGTGACTTTTATCTTTTTGTTCAAACTTCTTATTTAAAGGACACTTATGATGAAAATCATCTTTTGTAAGCTGTTTGGACAGAACTGTGTGTTGGTATAGTGTGTCCGCTGTCATATTGGGGTGATAGAAACACAATAAGTCTTTTTTTTTTTATTTCCTGATGTTAAATTAGGGTTCAAATCCCTCTCGTTTTGAGGCCCACTTGTCATAAGAGTGTGGTTTTCCCACCCACCGAATTGATTGACAGCTGCATATTAACATGTCTCCATAGTAATGCGTATAATCATAACAACAAGACAGGACGTGTGCAAAGCAACTGAGATTAAAAGATCTGTTGAGTTCTCTGTGATCATCAAGCATCATCAAATGTGATCAAGAATGAGTTTTACAAGATTTCACGAGTTCACACTTATAGATGTTTAAGAATAAAGCATATTTGGCGTGCTGTCCAGGGAGAGGGCTCTGAGCTCGGGGAAGACGCCCCAACTCGTGTTATTCCCTGTATCAGGAAACAGAGAGGAGTTGGGGTTCGAGCGAAGTGTCTAGCCCGGCCCCAGACTGCTCCCCCCGAGTGGAAAATGTTTAAGAAGTGAGGTGTTGGGGTGGTAGAGGATGCTAAAGTCGTGAGAAAATGCAGGTAGGACTACTTTGGTATTTATAGGGGTTTGGTCTAATACTGATTGGATAATAGAATGATTGCCAATGACGTATTAAATTGCTGAAACATCTGCGCGTGCTCCTCCCGAAATTTGTTTATAAAACATCACTAAAGTGTTTTTAAAACACTGCATGTTTGTAATGAATTACAGCGATTTTAATGTCTTTATTTTATCACCACAACCGTGTGGCAGTACAATTATAAAAAAGACGCTTCAAGCCCAGTTTGTGGATGTTAAATCAGGTTTATTTTGTACATTAACATAACCGATATTTATACAGCCATGGATATGAACATGTATCCTGTCACAACAGTGGAAAAGTTAAACGTGTGTGCGTGTTTGTGTTTGTGTGTGTGTGTGTGTGTGTGTGTGTGTGTGTGTGTGTGTGTGTGTGTGTGTGTGTGTGTATGTGTATGTGTGTGCATGAACTTTGTAACTACATTGTGTGTGACTCATCACAACACATACATCAAATAATCATTGGGAAAGTTCTTACTGTAGTATTTCACACAAACGTTACGCGAGATCCGCTTCCTTCATGTCTGTCTGTTTATCTGAAATAGTCGAGGTGGAGATTGAGGCACACTCTGACAGAGAACTAGCATTAAAGGCACAGGCCACAAAAGCAGCTACATTGTGTTCAAAGCAGAAAATCTCAACATTCTAAAAGGTGTAACAAATAATCTTATCTAATAAACAATTAACAATATGATGTAAAACACATATTATCAAATAAACAGATCAAATAATCTGTTTAATAAATAATTCTTAATCTTCCTAAGATTTTAAATCTTAAAAAAATAGGTGCCCTTCTGGGGCATCGCTAGACCCAATTTACTGGGTCAGTAAACATTGCCAGTGCCCCAGTAAATGCTTTGAGATATGACTTAATTCATATGCAAAGTGTGTTTATTAAGAGTGGTAATCCCGGCATACAGACGTTATTTTCTATATGCAACTGAACCAACGTTGGAGAATGTAGTTTAATCAAACAGCAAACTGACGCATTTCCGCATATGCACAGAAAACCATACTCACTCACCTCACACACCTCTCCTGCTGGACCCTGATGCACTACTTTTCTCCCTGTGTGAGTCCCGATTGTGAACATACATGCCAAAAAAACTACTTGTTGCTCACGCGCTGCTCAGGCGTTTTGAAACCAGCATGGTGACGGCACACAGTGAGTTTTGCAAGTCAACAAAACTAAAGTTTTAATAATATGGTGATCTTACTAAGCATGTCTCCTGATAGATTTTTTGTATGAAGTAAAAAGGAGGGATGACGAGTCAGGGAGGTGAGACATAATAAACCTAATTTATAGGTTAAGAACAACAGATAATTACATAAAACATCCTTTTAAATACAACTTTTTTTATTTTATAGAATTGTCTGTAGAATTTCATTCAAATGAAATTATTATTCATGCAAAATATTTTTTAATTATCTTAGCATATCCCTCCAGTTGTGTCTATACTTTGTTTCCAGTTACATTTAGAATTAATTTCTGTTATTGTTTTAGAATAATTGTATAATAACAATCATACTTTTATTTATTTAGAATAAATATATTTTTTAAATACAAAATTAACAAAATTATATATATATATATGTACACACACACACACACACACACACACACATAAATATATATATATATATATATATATATATATACTTTTTTGAGGGCCAAAAAAAGGGCCCCAGTAGGACATAAAGCTAGCAATGCCCCTGGTGACCTTTAAAATTAATTGAAACATTACAATTCTTAAGGGTTTAATTTGGGACAACTTAATTGTTTTATATTCAATCCACTTAAATTTGTAAAAAAAAAAACTATTAAGTTAACTTAATCGATTTGTGTTGGGACAACATAAAGAAATTGTCTGGAACCCTGCATTTTTTTTTATTACAGTGTAGTTTCCTAGATGCAGTATTCTTTTTACAGTCACTATACTAAAAACTTTAAGTTATTAAAACACAATTTGTCAAATTCATTTTAAAATGTGTATTAAGATACATTAATAAATACTTGTATTAAATTATTCTCTCAACACCTTCATTTGGTGTTGAGGTATGTGGACTTCAGTTGGTGTTTAAAAAATACTATTGCTCAATGCTCAGAATTTGCCATTACATTAAATTAGAAAGCCAATACATGCACAAAAGTAAGTTGACATTCAGACAGCACGGTGGTTCAGTCATCAGCAAGAAGGTCGCTGGTTTGAGTTCCTGCTGGACATGCGCTAAAAGTGAATTGGGTAACAAAAATTGGTAGTAGTGTATGAGCATGTGTGTGTGTGAATGCAAGAGTGTATGGGTGTTTCCCAGTACTGGGTTGCAGCTGGAAGGACATCCGCTGCGTAAAACATATGCTGGAATAGTTGGCGGTTCGTTCCACTGTGGCGGCCCCTGATAAATAAGGGGCTAAGCCGAATGAATGAAGTTACATTCATATGTAGTCCTGCTGCTAAAATCATGTTGAATAAAAAATGTGAAAGCAGTATTTGAAGACTGACTTTGATGGGTGCTGATGCATTTGTATTCCTTTTACATATGCTCATATATAGCAGGAGCTTTCTTATCAAAGCAATTGCCACTATATTTCTATATATTTTTGAAGAAAATATGAGCATGCACAAAGCCTTTTGCTCCCTCGGTACATCTAAGTCTAAACTATGATTCATTTCCGCCTGTATGCATTCATTACAATTCAACTGACTGTTATTTTTATGCACTTTAGCTCTGACATAACAGCTAAACAAAACCATAATCTTAGACGAAGGCCAGTGTGAAGCATTGGCATTTTCCTCACACACTCTTAATGGATTTCTGCTAACTGACCTGTGTTTAACATTTTCTCAGTGCTCAAAATGAGAAAGTGTCACAAAACAATTTCCCCGTTTCATTTTGACTGCGACAATGGATCATATTGAGACTCTGTACATAATGACATTGATTCAAAATGCATAAGAAATGCATTGGATGTACCTGACTATGAATCCTAAAATGTAATATATTGCAGTCACATTTTCAGGAGAAGAAACGCATGAATGCTCAATGTCTCATAAAAATATGTATAGTGTTTCCCCTGTTTAATCATGAAGCTGCGTGTGAATGGCAGGTATGTGGAAGGTCAGCGAGATGAAGATGCAGCCTCAGATGTGTTAGTATGCAGACGAGATGCACGGTTTGAGCGTGTGCATGAGAAAAGAGGCCAGAGACACTTGACGAAAGGTCAGGCTGACCTCTGAACTGCTGCTGATTCTCTGCAGATTCCTCTGTTTGCATGATTGGCAGGTTCTTTAAGCGAAGAACCTTTTCACCAACCTTGTTAAAAAGTACAGAGTTATTCCTTTGTGGTTTAAACTGTTGTGTTCAATTTTATGGGAGTGTGTGTGTGAAATCTTCTTCACCGGAGTTAAACTGGCTGTCCAAACACTGAGAACAGGGTGCAAATTAACAAATTCAGCTTGTGCCACTGTAGTTGAGTTCTAAAAAATATTAATAATGGCTTCATTACAATCATGTTTATCATGCTTGTCATAACAAAGACAAAAACAAGTTGTTGATGTACACTCACTGGCCACTTTATTAGGTATACCTGTCCAACTGCTCATTAACGCAAATTTCTAATCAGACAATCACATGGCAGCAACTCAATGCATTTAGGCATGTAGACATGCTCAAGAGGACCTGCTGCAGTTCAATTCAAGCATTAGAATGAGGAAGAGAGGTGATTTAAGTGACTTTGATTGTGGCATGGTTGTTGGTGCCAGACGGGCTGGTCTGAGTATTTTAGAAACTGCTGATCTACTGGGATTTTTACACACAGCTATCTCTAGGGTTTACAGAAAATGATCCGAAAAAGAGAAAATATCCAGTGAGCGGCAGTTCTGTGGGCACAAATGCCTTGTTGATGACAGAGGTCAGAGGAGAATAGCCAGACTGGTTCCAGTTGTTAGAAAGGCAACAGTAACTCAAATAACCACTCATTACTACCGATGTATGCAGAAGAGCATCTCTGAACGCACAACACGTCCAATCTTGAGGCGGATGGGCTACAGCAGCAGAAGACCACACCTGGTGCCACTCCTGTCAGCTAAGAACAGGAAACTGAGGCTACAATTTGCACAGGCTCACCAAAATTAGACAATAGAAGATTGGAAAAATGTTGCCAGGTCTGATGAGTCTCCATTTCTCCTGCGACATTCAGATGGTAGCGTCAGAATTTGGCTTCAACAACATGAAAACATGGAGCCATCCTGCTTTGTATCAACAGTTCAGGCTGGTAGTGGTGGTGTAAGGGTGAGGGGGACATTTTCTTGACACACTTTGGGCCCATTAGTACCAACTGAGCATCATGTCAACACCACAGCCTAGCTGAGTATTGTTCCTGACCATGCATGTCCATCCCTTTGTGACCACAGTGTACCTATCTTCTGATGGCTACTTCCAGTGGAATAACGCGCCCTGTCATAAAGCGTGAATCATCTCAGACTAGTTTCTTGAACATGACAATGAGTTCACTGTACTCAAGTGGCCTCCATAGTCACCAGATCCTAATCCAATAGAGTCTGCAGCAACTCCATGATGCAATTATGTCAATAGGGAGCAAAATATCTGAGGAATATTTCCAGTACCTTGTTGAATATATGCCATGAAGGATTAAGGCAAGGTAAAGGAGTACCTAATAAAGTGGCCGGTTTGTGTATAATGGCTTCATTTTTATGGCAGATTTATGACAAGCTGTGTTGTCTTGGTAATGTCAAGTTGTCATGATAGACAAAAAGAGGTTGTGATGTATTTGTTTATGTGGAGTCATAACAAACAATGTTTTTTTATTTTATATAACTTTTATATTCATAACTGAGCGAATGACACTTAATGACAGTTGTCATAAGCATGCATAAAATCTCATTTACAACGTGTTACCAACTTTTACTATAATATGCAGTATTGTTTCTGTGAAGGTAATTGTTTTGTTTGGTTATCTTTAGCTTACTAATTATACAGTTGGGGAAAAAAGTTCAACACGTTATATTTTTTTCTGGTAAAAAATATTCTAAAGGAGCTGTTGACATGAATTGAACCAGATTTTGATGAAAACCCCAAAAATACAAACATAAAAATAAAACAAAACAAAAAAATCTAAAAGATTTGTAATGTGCAATAACAATGGAATGACAAGAAAAGTCCAATTACTGAACTACTGAAATGTATTTAATACTTTACATAAAAAGGCTTTTTTGGCGATGGCAGCTTAAAGACGCCTCTCATATGGAGAATGAAGTCACATGAATTGCACAGGTTTGAATTTATTTTAGTTTTTTCACAGACTTTAAGAGTGTAAAAATCTTAATGGTTCTGTGGGTCTCGTCTATCAAATCTGATCTTTATTTTGTATTTTTATTGGATTCAATCAGGTGATTTGCTAGGCCATTCTACAGCTTGACCTTCATTATCCTTTTAATGTAGATGCTGGACAGAAGCAGCTAATACTAATTTACAATAACGAAGGTCAGAGGGTTGCTAAAAAACTACTGAGAGATTTCAGCTGCTGTCTGGGCTTTCACTGCCTTTCTACACCTCCCTTTCTTCATGTGTTCAATACTTTTTTCTGTAATTTAATTTTATTATGCAGAACTTAATTTGCAAACTAATTTATATTATTTTCATATAGTAATTTCTTTGGTTGTTACCAACATCTGGTGAGATTTCAAGCTAACGGCACCTTTACAAATATGTTTTCTGAGAAAATTGTTGAACACTTATTTATACTTTTCCAGGCTTTTGGTAAGTGTCTGTCTGGCTAGTTGGTTTGGTGTGTTTCACACATTGCCTCTCATCAGGTTAATGTAGCATCGAGTCGGTCCGATTCAGCATGTAGAATCAACACCGGCTGAAGAGAGAGCTCTGACTGGTTATTCAGCAATGAATCAGAGCCCTAGAACAAAAACTGAAATAACAACCAAGTAAACACTTTAAGTCAAGAAGAAACACAAAGAAGCCAGCTGCAATTTCAGTATATTTCTCAAATATTTGCAAACGATATGGATTTTTAGAGTATCAGACATATTTGCATAAGTGAATTCCTATGTGGTGAGTGACAATCACTGTGATTATGGCACTAAATGCTGCTTTGGATACGCTTTGTCTGTGCACATTTCATCTTCCGGTTTCCCTTTGTGAAACAGACTATACTGCCCCCGCAGGTGTGGAAAGACACATCCTCTCACACAGGTGCTTCTCTGTTCAATGCAACTATTGAATAATGATTATTATCCTATACAAAACTATTAAAAACATTAGGCCAGGGGTCTGAAACTCAAATTGGTGGGGCGGCATTTCAGTGACTGACAATTCATAGGAGAGCCTTTTTAACATTTAAGCACATGACAGAAATGAAAACAACAGACATAATGTTTATATTTCAAGAATTACATTTTGCGTCACACAGGTGCTGATATATATTTGTGGCTGTTGTGTGTATGGCCGAGCAATAGACACAAACTCAGTCATTCTTCCACATAGTATTTGCAGTCAAACTCCAGCTTTTTGTTGCTTGTTGTAAATATTGAAGAGGTGGTTTAAATTGCTATGAAAATACTACAAATAATAGGCATAATAATAATTATTATTATTATTCTGTCCCAACCAAATGTTGCTTAACTAAAGTTTAACATATGTAAGAACAGTAGAAAGCAGTTTGGGGAACTTTAGTGACTTTGCAGCCTATTGTTTTTTCTTAATATTACTTAATATAACTACAACAAATAGTGGTAAAGTATGACTATCTTCACATTTACTTTTAAATGTTCAATTCAACCAGCAGAAAAGTTATTCTCAACCGCACACAGAGAGAAACTGAAAGTAAAACTCAATTAAATGGCCCGCAGTTTGAGACCCATGCATTAGGCAGAAAGCTCCTTAATGTTTTTTTGCTTAGAATTATTCAGGCACGATGCACCAGGACTGCTTAAAACAATTGTTATCATTGTTACTTCCCCCCTTTTGGTTTCAAAGATTAATGCTGAAAGCACAAACACTTTCCCAAACAGTCTGCAGTAACACGGTAAACACTAAAATGTGGACTTTCTAACACTACGAATTTTAAGATGCAGAAAAAACATCTGTTCGTATTGAATGAATAAACTATGATCTGAATAAACTAACATCTGTTCGTATTGAATGAATAAAGCTTTTTTATTTGTGATAATCTTATATATATTTTTTTTTATTATTATTATTTTTTTTGTAACGCCCAAGAACAGCTTCTTATTTAAATTACTTTGTCCTTAGGCAGATAAGGGTAATACAAAAAATAAAAAAACTTTTCCCATGGCCCTCTTCTGACTGGTTCTTGGTTCCCTCTGTGCCACCCCATTAAGAAAACCCCAAAATCACCTTAGTATGTAAGTTATACATTAATAAAGAAAAGAAAAAAGATACAGAAAAGAAGGTCGCTGGTTCAAGTCCTGGCTGGGCCAATTGGCATTTCTGTGTGGAGTTTGCATGTTCTTCCCGTGTTCATGTGGGTTTCCTCCGGGTGCTCTGTTTTCCCTCACAGTCCGAAGACATGTGCTATACGTGAATTGAATAAATTAAATTGGCTGCAGTGAATGTGTTTATGGGTGTTTCCCAGTATTGAATTGCCAATGGAAGAGTGTTCACTGCGTGAAACATATGCCAGAATAGTTGGCGGTTGATTCCGCTGTGGCAACCACTGATAAATTAGGTACTAAGCCAAAGAAAAATGAATGAAATGATTACAGGAAAGTGTTGCGTTTATTAGTTGAGAAATGTATTGTAAGTTGTAGCCTAGTTCTGATTTTAAACACAGCCATAAAGATAGAAAGACAGTTTCAGGGGTTTGTAAATATAATAAAAGTATACCCTATATCCCATAATAAACAATCATCAGTGATACTTTTCACAGTCTTAAAGACAAGCTCTGTAAATTGCAGGTTACTGTTAGTGGCGGCCGCAAGTGCACATCTCCTGATTAAACCCTTACAGACTGGAGAAAGCAATTAATTGAGTTCACCATGAGTTCATCCATTTTCTTCAAGTCGCAAAGAAAGTCAGCTGATTACAGTCAAGCTCTCTGAAAATTAACTCTTATCTGCTATGTAGACTGACAAATGCCTTCTCTCTATAGGACGAGCAGACGTCTTGCTTCTTGCTTTGTTGGAATGAATGAGCTGTTAATGACTTTATAAAGTGGCAATGTGTTCTGGTGCTTACATCTGATTGGACGAGGCACTGCAAGAGTGTTGATACATGACCTAACAACTCTGGGTCTTTTTGTGCATAAGTCTTTTTGTGCATTACAGACACACTAACTGGGTTTCTATCTTAATGTGAAGTGAACCATTTCAAAGTTCCAACTGCGAATTAGGTTTCCCAGTACTGAGTTGTGGCTGGAATTGCATTGGCTGCGTAAAAAATATACTTGTATAGTTGGTGGTTCATTCCACTGTGGCAACCCCTGATACATAAGGGTCTAAGCTGAAGTCCCTTCAAGGCAAGTCATTTCACTCAGTGGCCACCTTTGAAATGCCCCTCAGGCAGTATGCTCGGGCATTTTGTCTGAATGGGGAGACATCAAATTCTCCAAAACTGTTTGCCAAGTTTCTAATTACTCCTTCTTTTCACCATATCACCCCCATTTTACAAGATCTGCACTGGCTTCCAATCAAACCCAGAATAGAATATAAAATCCTCCTGCATACATTCAAGGCCATCTATAACCTCTCACCTTCTTACTTGTCTGATCTTTTCCATATCACCACTCATTCCCGCTCTCTTAGATCCTCCTCCTCTATTCACCTCTCTGTTCCCTCTGCCCGTCTCAGTACAATGGGGAGCAGAGCTTTCAGTCACTCTGCTCCCAAACTCTGGAATTCTCTTTCTCCTGACATCCGCAACATTGACTCTCTCCCTCTGTTTAAATCCAAACTTAAAACTTATCTGTTCAAAATAGCTTACTCTTTATAACTGCATACTACACTCCGTATCATGTCTTTGTATTTTATCATCTTCTCTATTTTTTATACTATTGGTTTATTTTTAATTACTGAATTGTGTATATGATGTTGTACAGTGACCTTGGGTTTCTTGAAAGGCGCTTTAAATAAAATTTATTATTATTATTATTATTATTATTATTATTATTATTATTATTATT
>CAIGQZ010034990.1:13836490-13859231 GCA_903798205.1 Danio tinwini | reverse complement strand
TTATTATTATTATTATTATTATTATTATTATTATTATTATTATTATTATTATTATTATTATTATTATTAATTATATTACATATTTGGAATCCCCAATAAAAACAACAACCATCCCATAAGTGTTGTTTCTAAAGGTTTGAATCAAACAAAATTAGATTAGATTTTAGACTAGATTCAACACTATTGTCATTACACATGTACAAGTACAAGGAAACGAAATGCAGTTTAGGTCTAACCAGGAGTGCAATAGTAGCAAGTGCAGGTTACAGGTATAAGTTATAAAGTGCAGTTATAGAAGAACTATGGTGATATTTACAAATGGATGTACTATAAACATTATATACAAGTTGTATAAGCTATGAACAGAGATTTACAATAGATGGATATATGTACAGGTTGCTATTAATAATTAAAAGTGTGCAGATAGATAAACGTAATTACAAATGTATATGTACAGTGGGTGTGTACATAATTACAAATGTGCAGTGGGTATGTACAGTTCTAATAAATTAATCAGTGCAATGAATATGTGCAATTTTTAAATGTGCAAATGTTAAATAGTGCAGTGATTATGATGAGTCTGAGTTATGAGGAGAGTGGGGGGGTGTATTAGGGGGCAAAGAGTCGGTGGGGGGCAGAGTTTAAAAGGAAGACAGCTCTGGGGAAGAAGCTGTTCTTTAGTCAACTGGTTTTTGTCCAGGGAGCCTGAAGCGCCTGCCAGAAGGCAGGAGAGAAAACAGTCTGTGAGCAAGGTGAGAGGAATCCTTAAGAATACTGCATGCTCGGCGCAGACAGTGTTTCCTCTGGATGTCCTCTATGGCTGGCAGTGTGGTCCCGGTGATGCCTTGGGCAGTTTTCATCACCTGCTGCAGTGCCTTACGCTCCGCAACAGAGCAGCTTCCATACCAGACTATGACTCAGTTGGTCAGGATGCTTTCTATTGTGCAGCGGTAGAAGTTCACCAAGACGGCTGATGACAGCTGGTTCTTCTTAAGTTGCCTTAAGAAAAATAGGCGCTGGTGAGCGCTCTTGACCAGGCTGGAGGTGTTGGTGGTCCAGGAAAGATCCTTTGAGATGTGGGTCACCAGGAACTTGAAGGATGAGACAGGCTCGACAGCCATCCCATTTATGTGGATGGTATCATGTAAGCCTGTTCGTCCCTTCCTGAAGTCCACAATGAGCTCCTTGGGCTTGTTGGTGTTAAGGGACAGATTATTGTCAGTGCACCAAGTGGCCAGATGCTGTATCTCCTCCCTGTAGGCAGTCTCATCATTGTTGCTGATTAGACCAATCACTGTGGTATCATCTGCAAATTTGATGATAGTGTTAGATCTGATCACAGGCCTACAATTGATGGTAAAAATGGAGTAGAGGGAGGCAGGTCCTGAAAAAATCTGCATATTTTCAGGTTGCCCAAGCTACTGTAATGCGTATGCGCACTCGAAAGGAACGAGATGACAACACCAACCTTATTTATGGCAGTGTTAAACATTATCTTTCTCTGGATAATGCTTTGTCAGATTGTACTGGTCTTCTAAAGTAATTCACAATTTGGTCTTGCTGGTGAATCTCCTCCAGAAATAACAGCGACTCTTTGTTTACAAGTTTGTAGGCGTTGCTGTCATGTAATGTGCGTTTGACAGGATGGCCTGGATCTCGTGTTCGTTTCATACAGATTACAAAACACAAAAAGTGCACTTGGTTCATTTAAAAGTACAGATTTCAAACTTTATTTGAATATATTTTGTATGTCTGTGAAGCAAGTATTTGCTGAGATTCCAGTGTGTTTGTTGACCACAAAACCTAAAGCACACGTCTGGTTTGAGCTTTTACACTGGAGAAATGTCAGCGATCGATGATTGGCTCCTGTACTAGTAGGCGGGGCTTTATTCACCATATTGACCGTTACACATTTCCCCATTCAAAACTATACAAGTGACATGTCTTGTGTTTCTACAGTCTATGGTTTTCTTTAAGTTGTTAGAGCTGCCGCCTGTTGTATTGGTAACCTAGTAACCAATAGTAAACAAGACAAGTTTATTCTGCAAATGCATTTCAATCTCCCATTATTCGCATTAACCATTTTTTTACACAATTTCAAAATCAATCAGGTGTAAAAACTTGTTTATAAATTAAGGGATTTTTTATTCATTAACACAGGCTACTGAAAATAAAGCTACTTGTCTGTGTATGGTTTTGTTTTGTTCGTTTGTGTCCGAAATCGCATACTTCCATACTATATAGTATGCTATCTATCAGTATGCGAGAAGTACCCGGATGATCTACAAATTCCGGGGCGAGAACCCACGTGGGTAGGTCATGTGATCATAACAAAATGGCGGATGTAGTACTTCCAAGATCCATTCATACTGCTGTCACGATCACCAGCAATCTACAACCAGAGATCACTGGTAAACACACTCCCATCCACATGAACTACAAATCTGCCATGTTCATGGACTACATGTTCAGTCATGCCACACACACACACCTGATGCAAGTCACCAGTGATTGCAAACACACAGCTGAAGCAGCTCACAAACTGATTACATGGACTATAAGTACTACTCAAACACAAACACTGTTGCTGAGTCTTGTCACCTGTTGTCAGTGTCACATCACCTGGTAACAACTGCATACTTTTCTAACGGCCAAGTAGTACATTTAAATTCAAATGCAAATAAAAAAAAAATGGCTGTTTACATATATATTTTCCCAACCTTTGCAATTGCAAATATGGACATATATGTTCAAATATATTATGTGTTTTGTTTGAACATATACAGTTAAAATCAGAATTATTAAACTCCTTTTGAAATTTATTTCCTTTTTTTAGATTTCCCAAATGGAAATTTTCACAGTATGTCTGATAATATTTTTTTCTTCTGGAGAAAGTCTTATTTGTTTTATTTGTTTTAATAAAAAAAAAAAAATACCTTTTTAAGGTCAAAATTATTAGCCCTTTAGGTTATATTTATTTTGATAGTCTACAAAACAAACCATCGTTATACAATAACTTGCCTAATTACCCTAACCTGCCCAGTTAACCTAATTAACCTAGTTAAGCCTTTAAATGTCACCTTAAGCTGTATAAAAGTGTCTTGAAAAATATCTAGTGAAATAATATTTACTGTCATCATGGCAAAGATAAAATAAATCCGTTATTAGAGATGAGTTATTAAAACTATTATGCTTAGAAATGTGTTGAAAAAATCTTCTCTCCGTTAGACAGAAATTGGGGAAAAAATAAACAGGGGGGCTAATAATTCAGGGGGCCGAATAATACAGGGGGTTTAATAATTCTGACCTCAACTGTAGGTTCATATTTATTATTCCAATGGTTGGGAAAAAAAATCTAAATGGACATTTTTGCAACATGTTTTAATATGTGTTGCATATACAGTATGACATTTTATATACCATATGTAAAATCCAAATATTTACTTGTATATCATAAATATAATTTGCATATATTTCCATATATCAGATTTCTATATGGGCACTTCTGTATTCTAAGTGCAGCACTCTTACTTAGATGATATTATTTAACAGAGTTTATTTATGCAAATAAGGATAGTGCTGATGGATTTGAGAGTAGGAGATCAATAGTGCCAGAAAGCTGTTAGCATATATAATTTCATCCATACTCATGTTCTTGACACAATTAGACCTGAGCTGTAAATTCCATGATTGCTTTAAAGTGATGTCGTGACACAGACGATTGACAGATCACCTTTCTAAGTTCATCTTTCTCAAGTGCAATCGGCCTTTTGTTTTCACGCTGATTAGTTTTAATCACTTGCAGGTGTTTTTGCTTCTCCTACAGTTGTGTTTGTGATTGGCTAAATGCTGTCGCTCATGGCAACAGGAAAAGGTGCGCAGGTGTTCCATTGAATTCGACACAGTAGCAGTGAGTGTCATTTTCACAACATAAAATACATTGAAATAAAATAAACAGTTTGCGTATTTTAATGTCTTCCTAATAAAGGTTCTTGATTGGCGTTGATGGTTCTTGAGGAACCTTCAATATTTATAGAATGTTTATAAGATTTAATTGCACAAAAAGTTCTTTAAAAGTTCTGTAAAATGTTTTTCACACTAAGATTTTATTATTATTAGTTGTTTTTTTTTCATAATTTTGTAGTGGGTTTTAACATTTTTATTGTGATAGGATAGTGGAGGAAAACACTGGGAGCAGAGAGAGCAGAAGGATCGGCATCAAGCTGAGAATCGAACTCGGGTCACAATGTGCACCATGGTACTATATGTCAGCACACTTAACCACTAGGCCAGGGGTGTGCAAACTCAGTCCTGGATGGCCGGTATCCTGCATAGTTTAGCTCCAACTTCCTTCAAAACACCTCCCTGAAAGTTTCTAATATACTTAGAGAGAGCTTAATTAGCTGGTTCAGGTGTGTTTACTTGGGGTTGGAATCAAAATATGGTGCCTACATTTATTATTATTATTAAATATAACAAAATGTCCTCCCGGTGCTCTGGTTTCCCCTACAGTCCAAAGGCATGCGCTATAGGTGAATGGAATAAACTATATTGTTCGTAGTGGGTGTGAATTAGTTTGTATAGGAGTTTCCCAGTACTGGGTTGCAGCTGGAAGGGCATCTGCTGTGTAAAACATATGCTGGAATAGTTGGCAGCTTATTCCGCTGTGGTGACTTCTGAAAAAAGAGACTAAGCCGAAGGAAAATGAATGAATGAATGAATAACAAAAATAGTTTTTCTATTCACTGTGTGAAATACATGGTAAGTGCGATGTTAATGTCTTTTTACACTTCAGTGATAGATTTCTTTACCAGAATCAATCATGATGGTGTTACATTTATCATCCCTTTTCTAGGGGATTTTGAGAAAAATGTAACAACAAAATAATAAATTTAGATAAATAAATAAGAATATCTAATTTAATTAGTTCGAATTAAATAATAATAAACCAAAATTTAATAATGTGCGTGGAGAAGCTCCTTTTTCTCTATCCCAGCATACATTCACTTATTTATATAAGGGGAAAAAAACTCTGGGGAAAGAAAAGATTTCAAAAGAAAAATATTCTGTTTTATTCATTGTTTAACAAAAAGTCAGCTATTTTTACATTTCCAAAAAGCGGTAAACAAAAACAAAGAAAGATTTGGTAAGGCCAAAACAACAAACAAAACAAAAACTTCCTAGATAAACAATAAGTCCTATATTTCCTAATAATAATAATAATAAACTCAAATCAATGACAATGCGCTTACCTCACTCCCTGACTAAACCCAACACAGGAGAAAACGTAAAAGGGCATAAACCCAAAATAAATCAACACCGGTCTCCCTACACAGCTTACATTAACTTTCACATAAAGTTATGTCACTCTTATTCACACTACAAGCTCACAAAGTCAAGGTTTTAAGTATCACACTATGTCACTGGGATAGCGAAAACAGGGACTCTCTCTGTGCTTTGCTTCTCTGCCTCTTAATAAAGCCTGGACACTCAAATCAACAGCAACAAATCCGAGTTGCTCTGATTGGAAGCAGGTGTGGCTGGTTTGGAAGTGCTGCTCAATGAGAGAGAGAGAGAGAGAGAGAGAGAGAGAGAGAGGCAGAGAGAGAGAGACAATTAAAACAAAATGGGAGAACAATAAACTGCCACTTACACCATCAACTTATCATCCAGATATATCATAGGATGTAACAATGGTAAGAACCAATATGTATTCATTTTATTAAATAAATAAAAATATAATTAAATAAATAATTAATTAAAATAATTAAAACCTTTTTATTATTATAGTTTGTTGTTTATATAATGGAACTGTTATTAATGAAATAACAATGCTAACTATTTTATACACTAAAGGCTAAGCTAAGCAGATTTTTTATTATTAATGCATATAAATATGTATTTTAGGGTAATGTCCAATAAAATTAAAACAAACTCAAACAAACAAGAATATTTACTCACAAATCAATTTACCAGTATATACAGTCCTCAGCATATATAAGTACACCCCTCACAAATCTATCTTTTAAATTTATGTTTTTAATAGGAAGCTATACAATATTATGTTTGTGCGTATACATTAGATTAGTCAGTACTAAAGCCAAATCTCGAGCTAATCTAACAAAATTACTTACAATAATGGTTCAAAAACTATACACCCAAATGTATATGTTAGAGAAAAATGTTAAATACAAATTTTAAAAAGAGGAAAAATCAAGAGAAGCAAAACTGAAAAATTTGTTGAAATTTTGTAGTTTGTAATTTATTTTTGCAATATTTTGCTTACATTTTAATGTATTATCTTTCAATTTATAAATATGTTTAGTGACTAAAATATTATTTTAATAAATATATCTGTAATCTATTGTGCCTAGTGTAAAACATTTTTATGAAAGGAAATGAATGTAAATTATTCTAATACATATATATATTATATATATATATTCTCCCAAATGTATGCTACTTGTATGGACTGGTTAGCACGGTCACCTCACAGCAAGAAAAGTCGCTGGTTCGCGTCCCGGCTGCGCCAGTTGGCATTTCTGTGTGGAGTTTGCATGTTCTCCAAGTGTTTGTGTGGTTTTTCCTCCAGATGCTCTGCTTTCGCCCACAGACCAAAGACAGGGGCTACAGGTAAATTGGATGAACTAAGTTGTCCGTAGTGTATGAGTGTCTATGTGAATGTGAGAGTGTATGGGTGTTTCCCAGTACTGGGTTATGGCTGGAAGGACATCCACTGCATAAAACGTACAGAATAGTTGGTTCATTGCGCTGTGGCGACCCCTGGTAAATAAGGGACTAAGCCGAAGGAAAATGAATGAATGAATGTATGCTGTTTGCTTTACATTAAAATGATCACAAAATAAAGCACAAAAATGTCTAAAATGTTGCTCAAGGGTTACATAGAGAATATGTCAAGGTGTTTTTTCCTATCTTCGGTGCATTAAAAAGACTTTCACAACCCAAGAAAGGTTTTAGTTTTATTACAGTGAATGGAAATCACATTTCTTTCACTTTTTAATCTATTTATGAGATTCAATCAAGTGTATCTAAGAAACTAATTGCTATCTTAACCCTCGAAAAAATCCATTTGATGTCAAAAGTTTTTATCCATGCCATCTCAACTTTGCCACAGTTAAAAACTATCCTTGCCCAAACTCATTTGATACCATATAATTTAACGATAGATGTGATGGTACTGTATGAATGAAAAGTGCAAAAAGGACAGGTTTGTTCAGTGGAGAGATGAAAAAAAACACAGCGCAAATGAACTGTATTAGAGATGAGTTAAAAGCAAATGAGGAGGAGGATTGAACATTTAAAGAATGAACACAACTTCAATACAAGATAACACTGTTAATCAGTCTTTTTTTCTGTTAATGAGGTAGGTTTCAAAGTATATGTTGCGCTGCGTTAAACATATGCTTGGAAGTTGGCGGTTCATTCTGCTGTGGCGACCCCTGATGAATAAAGGGACTAAGCTTAAGGGAAATGAAATTAAAGGGAAATGATAGTTGACAGTTGTTGAAACTTTGTAATAAAGCATGACTATGACCACTATAACCATATAAAATAATAAACAAGACCATAAAAAATAATTGGTATTCTACAAATTGATGATGATTGATAATAATGATAATTAGTTTGTATTTTAATGCTAATTTTAATAAAAGCTTGTTATTGTGAAGTTATTGCTAGTGACATTTATTTATTTTTTAATGTTTAAAGGTGCAGTATGTAAGTTAGACACCCATTTGGTTAAACTTGGTATTGCACTGCTGGATCAAAACAAGCAGAGTTGCAGGTTGTTAAATTGAGTACAGGAGAGAGTGATTTAAACCGTGCTCTATGTAAAAGCAACGGCGCCCGATAGAAGGAATATTTTCCATATTAAAAGGAGTTTTAGTCCTAACCAACACCTCAAATTGATTTATTAGAAACGGCTTCTATTTCTTGCAGCTGAACAACAGAAAACTATGACAATGATCACCTTAGGTAAACCTTGTGTGCTTTATTCAGTGCTAAATGCTAACAATGTGAGTTTGAATGCCATTTACATGACATGTATTGCCATATACTGAAAGCAGCAGCTGATAGTTCACCTCAAATCTTGAATATACAATAAACCGCTTGAAATTGAACTTTAGAACTAAACACATGAGTGATTCAGCATCTACATTTAATGATGTTAAAGAGGTTTAATATTTATTAATTAAATCATAAACCTTACCATTTTGTGAGTGAGCGAATATTCTGTGCTTCTGAAAGGCTGTATTTACATTTCTGTCGTGTTTCGTCTGGTGCAAAAAGCCAAATTGCTTATCAATGTGTATCTCGTCACAAAGCATGTTATTAGGACACGGGGTAACAATGTAACCTGCTCACCTAATGTTTATGTTCGTAAATTTATATTATTTACTTATTAATAACCTCATGTGGAAATATGCGTCTCATTTTGAAGTCTACCACTGTCCACATTGCACATGTGCATTGGGCAGGTTAAAATGACCAAAATTACCAGACTTTCCGGCACGGAAAACACATTTTTAAAGCAGAATAACTGACTTATCTGCAAACATATTTTGGTATTTTTATGCTTTAGAAGAGCCAAAAACATACATAGAGCACCTTTAAATGTGCAATCTTACATGTCAAATTCTAACATTATTTAAATATTTTTTTTTTAAATGTTAAATTTACAAAGATTCATAAAGTGGTGTTTATCTTACTAACTGTATTCTTTAATCTGAGTGTTCAAGCTTTTTATATTTGTTATATATACAACCTTTACTGTACCAGCTTTCTAATTGCCGTTATCGTTGGAAGAATATGAGCAAGGTTTGTACGAGTAACAGTTGTATTCAATGGGCAAAATAGATGTAAATAAAATGTCTTTATTTGTTCTCCAAAACAACAGGGTTCAATCATCTGAAATGCAAGATACTCTTTAGTCTGTACGTACAGTCAAAAACTGTGCTTCCTACCAACGCTCTCCCTCAATGCAGTGAAGCCACAGTTTTACAGTATTGTACTGACACCTAGTGGCCAAATGCCATTATACAATGTATGGCTCCAACATTTACAATAAACAATTACTTAAATACATATTTTGGAATTATTTGACATATTTAAATTTAGAAAAAAAACATTCGTTTAATGATTCATTCATTCATTCGTTTCCGTCAGCTTAGTCTCTATTTCAGAGGTCGCCACAGCAGAATAAACCAACTTATCCAGTAAATGTTTTACGCATCGGATGCCCTTCCAGCTGCAACCCAGTACTGGAAAACACCCATACACACACACACACACACACACACACACACACACACACACACACACACACTCATACACTACAGCCAATTTAGCATATTCAATTCACCTACAGCGCATGCCTTTGAACTTTGGGGGAAACCGGAGCACCCAGAGGAAACTCACGCCAACACGGGAAGAACATGCAAACTCCACACAGAAATTCCAACTGGCCCAGCCAGGACTCAAACCAGCGACCTTCTTGCTGTGAGGTGACAGTGCTACCCACTGAGCCACCGTGCCATCCTAAATGAATCATTTAAAGTTACGTTATCTTGCATGATTACCGCTTAATAAAAAAAACAATGTTACTTTAGGCCTTCTGTATCATGATTAACAAAACGCTTATTGCTCAAGTATATATTAGGTCCACGTCCCACTGTTATTACATCAACATGTCTCTCTCTTTCTTTCTCTCTCTTTCTCTCTTTACATATTTATTATAAGTCATGTCAAGATGCATGCATAATTTCTGAAGCATCTGTCATGCCAAATATGTAAATAAAAGCACACAGACATCCACCTAAATGTGTGAAAGAATGCTCACCTATGCTTTTTTTTTACATTAAGAAAGTTCTCAATGTCTTATTAATAAGATCTCAGATATTAACAACGGATCGGTACACTTTGAAAAATAATCGTCAGATGTCCTCCTGCTCCAGCAATGATGTGCTTCTGTGAAGTGAGTCCCGGCAGTGCTGATGAATAAATGAACACAACCCAAATCTATGGAGATGCTTTGAAAACTGTGGCTTTTGCAATGTAACATCTGCATGGCAGCATAAAATGAGCAAAGATGATAGAAAGTCAGTTTGAGGATGAGGAGGATGATGATTGCCCATGTATTTTGCTGCTACCTTTTATTATTGTACAGATGCAATGATGTAGAGCAAGGATAGCAGCTTTTAGGGACTTTGAAATGTCACTGCAACAAATGAAAACTATTTAAAAACATTACTGTGCTAAATAAAGCTCATTGATAATATTACTTCAAGCAGATACAAAATTTATAAAAGTGTAAGACCATTCTGTTTCAAATTCGACTCCTAATTGAAAGCACTGTGTAAAAGTTTAGCCTAAACTATTAGCGTTTAACTATTAAAACACTAATAGTTTAGCCTCGTTCGTGAAGCATGAACAAAATGTTTTTCAGTTTAAAACTTTCACAAACCTGTTTTATATGAATCACAGCATTGAATGTAATGTGATTTACACAGAAATCTGCTCATCTTTTGTCTGTGTGTGTTTGTGTATAATGGTGTTCAATCTTATACTTCTTCTGTGAGCAAGTAAATTGTCTGTCTATCAAAAAAAAGTCAATGGTTCTGTTGTTATAGTTGTAGCTGATTAATGTGTTACTGCATTGTTACTAGTGTGGTTGATAAAAAAAAAAGTATATACTGTATATATAAATAATAGTAAAATAAATTACCCCCAAGCTTAAAAAAAGGCAAAAAAAAGTGAGACAAAATACAATTTAAAAGCTGTTTCATGAACACTAATCAAATAAGTAAATGTAGAAATGATGTGTAAGATTAATATATAATGAAAATTATAATGAAAATTAGGGATGTGTCCCGATCAGGTTTTTTTGCCCTTGAGTCCGAATCATTTGATTTTGAGTATCTACCGATACCGAAACCCGATCCAATCCGATACTTCTAAAATACATTAAAAACAATAAAGAAGAGCAAAGAAACAGATCTAGCATGTTCCTTATTTTATTATTTAATTCACTTTATTTTAACATTCAACAACATTGTTAACAAACAGACCGCTTCTGTGAGGTAGCTTGAACAGTCGTAATAAGTAACATGCATCACTTTTGGACTTGCAGCAGAAAATATTAGGAAAAATCTAATATAAAAACAAATAGCACCTTAAAATACCCAGCAGGCATGTAAACAAAAATAAATGAATTAAGGTGCCACAGTGTTTGTAAAGCCAGTAATGTGCTTTAAGGAACTGCACACTAACTCTTACTGTCATCACAGGAGTAAGTTTCACTAAAGGAAATGTTTGTTTTACTTAATAAAACTCGCTTTACCTCTCCTATTGTCTCTCTAATCTCTACCTTGTCAGGTTTGAGCCCATTTCTGTTCTCATCAAGGATGCTATGACACTAAAAAGTCTCATCAACTTTATAATACCTCCAGACAACAGACATACTTGCGCTTTCTGCTTCAAGCTGCTACCGTGTTCTTCCTTGCCGGCATTTAACCAATAGTGTCTCTGCAACAAAGTAATGTCATGCCGCACGTGTTGCTGTTTCTGTGTGAAGTCAAGAAAAAGGTCTAACTCTGTGCTACCGCATAACTATAGATGTGTTAAAAAATAATAAAATATATATAATAAACTACAATAACCTACAATGCTTCAAAATCATAGAACAGGAAGAGCTACATAAAGTTATAAATATTTCTAAACCAGCTTGTTAGATCCAATTCCAACAAAATTACTGAAAGAATTGCTACCTGTTATAGGAGAACCTCTCCTTAACGTTATCAACTCTTCTTTATCTTTAGGCCATGTTCCAAATCCTTACAAGCTAGCTGTTATTAAACCTTTTATTAAGAAACCACAACTGGATCCGAGCATCTTAGCTAATTATAGGCCTATTTCAAATCTTCCATTTATGTCTAAAATACTAGAA
This sequence comes from Danio tinwini, assembly GCA_903798205.1. Lineage (NCBI taxonomy): Eukaryota > Metazoa > Chordata > Actinopteri > Cypriniformes > Danionidae > Danio > Danio tinwini. Next base: position 13,847,266 of record CAIGQZ010034990.1, on the reverse strand, counting down.
AAAGTTGTTTCTACCCAATTATGCTCCTTTCTGCAGACAAACAATATTTTTGAAGTGTTTCAGTCAGGTTTCAGGCCTCATCACAGCACAGAAACTGCATTAGTGAAAATAACCAACGATTTACTTTTAGCTGCTGACCAAGGGTGCATCTCACTATTAGTTCTACTTGATCTTAGCGCCGCATTTGACACCATTGACCACAATATTCTCATAGACCGCTTATATTCTACAGGTGTCCAAGGACAGGCTCTTTAATGGATTAAGTCATACTTTGCTGCCTGTTACCGGTTTGTGAATATTAATGGACAGCTCTCACAAGTCAGGCCAGTAAAGTATGGGGTGCCTCAAGGATCAGTTTAAGGCCCTTTGCTGTTTACAATATACATACCTGGGGAACATTATTAGAAAACATGGGATCAGTTTTCACTGCTATGCAGATGATACTCAGTTATACATTTCAACTAAACCTAATGAGATGTCTGAACTGTCTAAGCTAACTGAGTGTATTAAAGATGTTAAAGACTGGATGACCAACAATTTTCTTCTCTTAAACTCAGACAAAACAGAATTATAACTTATCGGGCCTAAATCCTGTACACAGCAGTTCTCACAATTCGACCTGCAATTAGAGGGATGCAAAGTTAGCGTTAGCTCTACTTTAAAAGATCTGGGTGTCATATTAGACAGCAATTTAACTTTTTAAAATCATATATCCCATGTCACAAAAACTGCCTTCTTTCATCTGAGAAATTTTGCTAAATTGCGAAGTATGCTATCCATCTCAAATGCAGAAAAGCTAGTCCATGCTTTTATGACTTCTAGGCTAGACTACTGTAATGCTCTGTTTGCTGGTTGCCCAGCATCCTCTAATAACAAACTTCAGCTAGTACAAAATGCAGCTTCCAGAGTTCTTACCAGGTCTAGAAAATATGATTGTATCACCCCAATTTTATCCTCCTTACACTGGCTGCTTGTTAAGTTTCGTATTGAATATAAAATATTGCTTCTTACCTATTAAGCTTTAAATAATCTAGCTCCTGTTTATCTAACCAACCTCCTGTCTCGCTACAACCCAACCCGCTCTTTAAGATCTCAAAACTCAGGGCTTCTGGTAGTACCTAGAATAGCAAAGTCGAGTAAAGGAGGTCAAGCCTTCTCATTTATGGCCCCTAAACTCTGGAATAGCCTTCCTGATAATGTCCGAGGCTCAGACACATTTGCACAGTTCAAAACTAAATCTTTTTAGCAAAGCATACACTCAGTGCATCACTTAGCGGTATGACGCATGATTGTGCCCCACGCAGGTTTTTGCATCTCATTTATATACACTATGAACAGCAGCTACGCTAAGTATTCTCTTATTCTCTATTTCCACCTGGGGGTACTCATCCTGAGGCCCTAAGACTATGCAGCGCCACTGATGCAATCCAAGACCAGCGACGAGATGATCCCGAGGTTTTCACAATCCTGGACCAGGCCGCATCCTGAGCAGCTGCTGTGGTGGTCATGTAGAAGTGGAGAGCATGAGACTGATTCCTGTGACACTCCAAGGACAGAGGATTCTTCGCTGAGGTTCCAGCATTCTCCAGCTTCCGGCACCTAGACTGCAGCTCTGCACAAGAAATTTGGCCATAGGAGAAATGGTCATGCCCGACTGAGCCTGGTTTCTCTCTAGGTTTTTTTTATTTTTATTCTTCACTTTTGCCAATTGGTGAAGTTTTTTCCTCGCCGCTGTCGCCACTCGCTTGCATGGTTCGGGATCTGTAGAGCTGTGCATCAATGGAGTTGCTCTTCAGTGTTTGGACTCTCAGTAGTGATTATTAGCCCACACAGAACTGAGCTAAACTGAACTGAACTGATCTGAAACTCTGAAAATCGAACTGACACAGTTTCAATTCACTATAATCTTGAATGTGAAGCTGCTTTGACAATCTACATAGTATAAGCACTATACAAATAAAGGTGAATCGAATATATATATATATATATATATATATATATATTTTTTTTTTTATTTATTTATTTTTTTCTCGAGTCCTGATCAGGAGGTAAGGTCCGATTCCGATCGAGTTTGAAACCGCGTGATTGGGCCCAATTTCTGATCACATGATTTAATCTGGACATGCCTAATGACAACATGTTCAAAAATATGTTATCTGTATTCATGACGAAAAACATGACTTTGACTGAATAATAATAATAGAGAATAAAATACCGTCCTGATCTCATGAGGAAACAACTATTTTACATTTTGTCAGTTTAGTGCAGGGGTGTCCAAACTCAGTCCTGGAGAGCCAGTGTCCTGTGAAGTTTAGCTCCAACCCCATTCAGACATACCTGGGCTAGTTAATCAAGCTCTTACTAAGCTTTCTAGAAACATCCTTGCAAGTGTGTTGAGGCAAGTTGGAGCTAAAATCTGCAGTACACTGGCCCACTGGCACCCAACCTTACACCTAAACCCCACCCTCATTGGGGGATGAGCAAATCATACTAAATTTTACAAATGAGATCATACAAATTTATACAAATTAAACCCTGAATCAAAAAATGTTCTGTATTTCGCTTTTAGATTGCATTAGACCTGAACCAAAAACTGTTGACGTCGACAGTTTAACTCAACAATTTAACAAAGTGACTATTGAAAAAAAGTGAGGTAATTATCATGTCCAATATACAATCGAATGTCCAATCTATTTGGCCAGCAGCTAGCTCTCTTCAACCCTCACATGGTCGCCAAGGTCCTGACTCTATGTGGTCAGTAAAAATCCCAGGATGTCCTTCGAAAAAGAGTAGAGGCATCCTGGCCAAATTTGCCTTCTGGCCTCTGTTCATCCTGGCTTACTAACCATCCCCAAATCATAATTGGCTTCATTACCCTGTCTCCTCTCCACCAATCAGCTGGTGTTTGGTGTGCGTTCGGGTGCATCCAAGTGGATGCTTCACACTGTTTGGTGAATGAGGAGATTCCCCTCAAAAATGTGTAAAGCGCTTTAAGTGTCCAGAAAAGCTCTAAATAAATGTATGGAATTATTATTACACAATATTCTTTCAAATTATAAAAAATGTCAATAAAATGTTTATCTGAATATAAAATAATATTAATAATAAATAATAATAATACATTTTTCTCAGCTTAGTCCCTTTATTAATTTTGGGTCGCCACAGCGGAATGAACCGCCAACTTATCCAGCATATATTTTACACAGCGGATGCCATTCCAGCTGCAACCCATCAATGGGAAACGATTTGGGACATACTAATTCTATTTTTGAATACCATTTAGAACAGATAGTATATGAATTGGGCAATAGTATCTGGATGCAGAATTGGATTTGCACGCTGAGACTGCATATCTGCAGTCATAGATGCAATGTCAGACACAATGCACTCAATGGAGCTAGTGACATCACTGAGAGAGGTAGGGTTAGGGGTGGAGCCAGGCATGCGCATTGAAAAGCATTGGATGCAGCTCACCTTGCAAGTGCACAAAGTCTGAATACAGACCACTCTTGAATTGGGAAGCAGTAAATGTTTAAACTAATATCCATGCCATCTGCATGTAAAAATCTCTTGGTGCAGCATCTGGTTTAGAGCAGACAAACAGAATATTGAAAATGTGAAGCAATACTTCCCACTTGTCATTCTCAATTAAATCATTTGCACTGTGCTTTTTTAAATTACATTAGAGATTCATTAGAGGGTGTTTGTAAGGCGTACATCTGAAACTACTTGGCTACACAAAATCTTAAGATTGCTTGTGATTTATTTCACATCTGGAAGTTTTTTTGTGCATATGTTCGTTTTTCCTAATCACACAAATGCACATTTGAAAAATTATCCTAAATCAAATATCCAGCAGTTTCTATGCAACATTTTATTAGAATTAGAATTTATAGACTTTTAAGACCTTTTTAAGACGATTGTGAATGATGTTTTAGACTTATACAGGTCTACATGCTAAGGTTTTTCCTTTTCTAATGGTTCAGTTGGTCTAGTCCCCCATTGAAAAAAAAAGTTATTTCTTAGCCACATATTTTACATAATGTGTCAAACAAGCAAACAACCCCAGTTGTATACATACTCATTTTTTCAACACAACTTATAAGCTCATGCACATGCAACAGTCTATCCTAGGTCAGTCTCCTCCACCTATGTAATCTATAAATACACGAAGAACTTTCAAACCAATTTTATTGTAAGGAAGATAATTAAACCATATTAGTTAGAAAGCTATTATCTGTTATAATATATGTTATAAACCATTTTGTTAAATGTTATATTCAACCCAGGCTCATTCTGAATATGTATCCTTATATACATTTCTGGAGAGCGCCAAATTTATTATTATTATTTTTTTTTTGCAAGTTTTGTTTTTACGAATCACCCAGAGGCTGCTGTGTATGCTTTTTGAGATGTCAGATTTCTCTCTCGAGTGCCATTCACACCTGCTCTTCTCTCTAAATCCACCAGAGGCCACTGTCAACCAATTGACTAAATGACTGACCATCCGACTGTCCTACCGATAACCCAATCCACCCCCTTCCCTAAACCTAACCAACATCAATTCAAAAGCAATTCAGACAAAGAAAAGCCCTCATAGCAGCCTGATTTTTACAGTGTTTTAAGATTTTACCACGTTCTCACCCAGTTATTTACTTATTTATTTTAATTTATTGGCTTTTGATTTTGTCTTACCTGCTTTCTGAACCACGTCGTCATGGTCAACTCTACTCCATGTCACTAGTCCGCCGACGTACACGGTGTGCCACTGGACAAACTGGTAACAGTGGGAAAGTCGTCCATACAGAGGTAAGCATTCAGCTGGTAGGTGCGAAAATTAGTGGCGTCATAACTGAGCCCCTCTTAGCGTTCATTTTAAAGATGAAATGCAGCCATACGCACCTCTGACTACATAATTCACGATCTCCAGAAATGTATAGAGGGCTACTTTTTTTAGAATGAGCCTATGTTGGTTTTATTAAGATGGATTGTTGGTGATTGGATGACTTTTTTGCCTGATTGATTAGTTTTACATGGACATGGTAAAATTAAGACCGGTTTAAAATGATTTAAGACCTACAATACAATAATTTTGTGAATTTAGACTTTTTAAGGCCTAAAATTTTGTTTTTTAAATTTAAGACTTTTTAAGACCCTGCGGACACCCTGAAATATCAACATAATCTCATTGCAATTTGTAATTTTTTTATTTAGTGGCTTATTTGTATAAATTCATACAATTTCATTCATACAATTTAGTACGATTTGCTAATCTCCCAATGACGGTTGGGTTTAGGGGTGGGGTTGGGTGCCCCACCCCCTTTTTAAAATCGTACATTTCTATACAGTTGAGCTTGTAGGAATTCATACAAATTAAATTTAATTTTATATATATATATATATATATATATATATATATATATACAAAGATATATATATATATATATATATGTGTATATATGAAGAGCTCCAGTGGTCAAAAACCAGGGAGATTAGCATGGAAGCTGAAGAGTTCTAAATAATATGGGATGAGGAAGTTCTGTATGATGAACAGTATAGTGGCACATATCAGTTTTGGAGGAGCCAGAGGGACTGAATGGCTGAAATGGCGCGATGACACAGATTTTCTTCTCTGATGGTTTCTAATGATGCGAATCAAAGAGTGAAGCGGTGAGAGAGACACTCCACTGCACAGCTGTAATCTCAAAAGCTGTAATATGTCTAAACAGAGCACAGAAGAAACCCTCATGCTACAGGGTATACGTGCTGTTTTCACTGTTGTTATAGATCTGCAGTTGTGGAATGTATATATTTTATGCTCAAAAAATGGTACGTTCTGATTCACATACTATCCGTCCTAAATAGTATTTGAAAAATAATTAGTATGTAGTATGTTGAAAAGAGTATGCCAAAGGTTCCTGGATGCTTTACTATTTCTGTTAGAAATTTAAAGTGTAGAACTGTCCTTACCTTAACCACTAAAATTGCCCACAATACAATGTGCATTGGACGTAAGTTCAATTAGAACTACAAACATGGGTAAAAAGTGTTAACAAACTACATACATGACGGATGTGCAGTGGCATACCGTAAACTGCGTGGGCCCACCCTTCAAGCATTTTACTGAACAAAGTTCACAAAGTAAAATGCCCATCGGACGTGAAATTTCAGTGCTGAAAATTTTTATTTAGAAAGCCTGTCCTGGCTCATTGTGGTAAAATGACTGGCACAATGGATGATTTTGTCATTAACAGCAGAAACAGTTTAAAATAGGCCAAGGTACAGTTTTATTTTTGGATATACAGTTAATAATAAGACATTACTTGTGAATATTTGACTTTTATTTAGGCTAACAATCTGTGTTTAGCTTTTTTGTTTTGGCCTCTGAACAAGTGCTCTTTGAACGCAATTAATTTCACCATAAATGTTATTCGTCATTCTTGTTTATTTTGTAGTTAACTGACCAACAAAAATTTTTAGAAAATTAAGATACAAATTATATCAAATATTCCTTCTAAAAATATCAAAAAAATTAAATAGAAATATGAAATTATAAAAATAATTACCACATCCTTATGATAAACTGACAAACTGGAAAAACATGGTAATACAACATGTATATTTGTAGGAGTTACCGCCAGGGTAAAAAATCAGGGTATTGATATGTGGGTTTTATTTTAACAGTTATTAAGTTACAGAAAAAAAAAATGGTCAAAATTCCGCCTGAGTGTTAATGTATTATTAATATTTATTTTTTGTCAGAAAGAGCTTTATTGTTTTTGTGACAGAGCTTTTACAGTGCAACAGAGACAGGACAAAAAAAACAGATAATAAATATATTTGAAAAATAGAAGCAAGTAGTGAATGCAAATATGCACTACTTTTATTTTTAATAATACATTTATTATCTGTTTAATAATTTGTTATAATCTGTTTAATATTTTGTGTATGGGATGTAATGGATTATGGAAGTTTTATTGATCATCATATCAAACTGAACAGTCTATTTATAATGTTAATGATCGATTGACACTAGTTTACGAGACCAGGTAGTTATCAAGAGCTCCCCCTGGTAAAGGAGGAAAGGGGTAGATGGGGTGGAAGGGGGGATTCTTCCAAAACGAAGATGAGGGAGTAATGTTAGTCGGGCTATTTATAGTGAGTTTGGAATGATCTGATTGGCTTACTTATGATTACAGATGAGAGACCAGCCACAATCAATCATATCACGTGCTCCTCTCGAAATTAGTTTGTGAAACTCCTCTCATTTCTGACTAACTGGATCATTTTTTTTTAATTATGTTTTCAGTGTTATTTCATCCGCAACAACAATCTGAACTTCCATAAAGACGTGTTTGGACATTAACTTCTAAATACATTCTTATGAAAAAACCTGAGGAGATTTCTCTGCATGATTGACTTGCTGAATCTCCAATACGGTAGGTAATTAAATATGAAAGCAATGTGGATGATGTGTTGAGATGATTGACAGGGGTCATAACTGAGCAACACAACTGTCCGTTAATGAGGAGGTAGTATATGTCTCAAATCTTGCATACTCTCAACACAGGCTCATTCGGAAAACATAGCCCTATATATGTTTCTGGAGATCGCAAATTATATAGCCAGAACTATGTATGGCTGCATTTCATCTTTAAAACGAACACTACTGGATGATATGACGCTGTTCCTTTTTCGCTCTTACCAGCTGACTTTCCCGCTGTTACCATTTTGTCCAGTGGCTTGACGGACTTGAGACGCAGAGTGGAGTTGACCGTGACAACCGGTTTCGAGTCTGGCTTGGAACGATTCCAGAAAGCGGGTAAGACAAGTACAGAAAGCCAAAAAATTAAATAGTAAAGTAAATAACGGTAAGAATGTGGTAAAATCAGAAAATGTGGTGAAAATCAAGCAAGGGTTTTTCTTTTTGTGGATTGCTTTTTAAAACTGTTGGTTGGGTTTAGAGAAGTGGGTGGGTGGGTCAATCGGTTCTTTTGAAAACACTATTGGTTGGGTTTAGGGAAGAAGGAGAGGGGTCAGTTTTTTGGTCATTCAGTCAGTTAACAGCGTCCTTTGGTGAATTTACGTGAGAAGAGCAGGCGCGAATGGCACTCACAAGAGAAATTTGAGATCTCAAAAAGTGTACACAGCAGCCTCTGGTGGATTTGCGAAAACATAAACTGCAAAAAAACATAGCTCCTGGGACGTATTTGGCGCTAATGTATATAGCGGCAGATTTTCAGTATGAGTCTGGGTTGCATACTCTTGTTAGACACATGTTGTTAGACTGAATTAGCATGTTTTTAAACATATTTTAGTTTTTTTCTAGGCCTGTCACTAGGTTTTGCTAGTAGCAATCTTGAACTGGGTGCATATGGGTTGAATTTTCAGTAAGATGTAATGCTTCAAAATTCTGAAACCATCAACAAAGTCTAACACCATGTCAAACTGTTTGGAATTTGGTGTCTCATTGTGTGTACCGCATTCAGTATACACAGAATAACTGATTATAGTCAGTTCTATTGTTTTAGTCACATTACATTATGTCATTTGTGTCTAATGTAGACACAGTGTACAAGATTTTTATAGGCCCGATTCTCATTTTCAGAACACCTTAAAAGTCTGACTCAAGTTTGATGGTTATAGCTTGAAATCTTTAGGATATACAGTTTAAAATTGAGTCTCACCAGTATACATTATTAATGTGTGAATACTCAGAAACAGTAATAAGGGCACTTTACTGTCAGCATTCTAATCCTTACACACTGTATTTCAACCCGTACTCTATGTGCATGTCAAAAAAATTCATTTTGATCTATTATAATACATTTTTAAAGAAGGTAAAGTGCAATGGTGCAACAAATCCAGCAATATTCTACTTCATCTCACAGTGCTGAATATATTATACAACCATGAGACTATAAAATCATTTTATATACAGAACTGGAGTCTCTCTTTTTAAGCATTTTAATCTATTTATAAAAAGCATCATAAAAGGCTACTTCTCTTAAACATTTCATTTTCCACCTATAAGATTAAAAAACTATTTGCTGCGGGTTTTAATCTGCCGTGACTCATTTTAGATAGTCAAGAGTTGAGAATTGAATATAGTGCTTGCTTCTAAGCGAAATTGAAAAAATCCCCATTTCTATTGCCAGTTATGAGATTTTGAACTTATCTAGAGGTGTAATGGGAAGATAAATGTGTGTGTGTAAATCAGAGTGATTATGTGTAGCAGTATTTGTCCATAATATTGAGCTGTTGGACTAGTACAGCCAGACAGATATAGGCCTTAAACTGTATTAAGGCATTAAATCGTACCTCACGCTGGGAGAAAAAACAAGATGAAGTTTGGCTATAGGTGACAAAACAGCACATTTTATGGCCAAAAGCAGGCAGCACATTTTGTGAAGTGACCTTCACGCTGCCTGTGAGCTTTATCAGCTCAGCGATGAGTAATGTGGCTTGAGTGCATCCAATCACAACATTGCATTATTAAAACAGAATCTCTCCGCTGGCAAAATAGCCTTGGATTCTCATCCTCCTACTAACACATAAGCGCAGAAGAAGCACACTCTCCGTTGCCTTGATTCTATCTTAACTCACTTTTTGATTCACTCACATATATTTCTGTTTAATAATTTAAAGGCTTGTACACAAATGTAAAACTACTCTTGAAAATTTTGGAGTCTGTAGGATGCATAAATGTTTTGATATGTCTTATGCTCACCCAGACAAAATACTGAACAGAATTGTTTTTTTATTTGAATTTATTTCAATAATTTTGTATTTGACTAGATTTTAAAATGTAGTATATTTAAGTGAGGCAAAGATTGATTTGATGTTTTTGAAACATTATTAATCCTCAAAATAGTTATACATTCACCGGCCACTTTATTAGGTACACCTTCCTAGTACCTTTTGCCGTCAGAACTGCCTTGGCGGTGTCACGATGCTCAATTGGTACTAATGGGCCCAAAGTGTGCCAAGAAAATATCCTCCATACCATTACACCACCAATACCCACCTGAACCATTGATACAAGGCAGGATGGATCCATGTTTTCATGTTGTTGATGCCAAGTTCTGACCCTACCCTCCGAATGTCGCAGCAGAAATCGAGACTCATCAGACCAGGCAATGCTCTTACAATCTTCTGTTTTCTAATTTTGGTGAGCATGTGCGAATTGTAGCCTCAGTTTCCTGTTCTTAGCTGACAGGAGGGGCACCCGGTGTGGTCTTCTGCTGCTGTAGCCCATCCCCCTCAAGGTTGGACGTATTGTGTGTTCAGAGATGCTCTTCTGCATACTTTGGTTGTAACGAATGGTTATTTGAGTTACTGTTGCCTTTCTATTAGCTGGAACCAGTCTGGTTATTCTCCTCTGACCTCTGGCATCAACAAGGCATTTGCGCACAGAACTGCCACTCACTGGATATTTTCTCTTTTTCGGACCATTTTCTGTAAACCCTAGAGATGGTTGTGCTTGAAAATACCAGTAGATCAGCAGTTTCTAAAATACTCAGACCAGCCAGTTTGGCAACAAACACCCATGCCACCTTCATAATCACTTAAATAACCTTTCATCCCCATTCTGATGCTGTTTGAACTGCAGCAGATTGCCCTTACCATGTCTACATGCCTAAATGTATTGAGTTGCTTCCATGTGATTGGCTGATTAAATATTTGCATTAACAAGCATTTGGACATGTATACCTAATAAAGTGGCCGATAAGTATATAGATAGATAGATAGATAGATAGAAAGAAAGAAAGAAAG
>CAIGQZ010034990.1:13808921-13822043 GCA_903798205.1 Danio tinwini | reverse complement strand
TGTGTATATACAGTTTAAGTCAGAATTATTAGCCCCCCTGTTTATTTCCCCTCAATTTCTGTTTAAGGAGAGATTTTTTTAGCACATTTCTAAACATGATAGTTTTAATAACAAATTTTTTATATCTAATATATTTTATCTTTACCATGATAACAGTAAATAATATTTGACTAGATATCTTTCAAGACACTAGTATTCAGCTTAAAGTGACATTTAAAGGCTTAATTAGGTAAACTAGGCAGGTTAGGGTAATAAGGCAAGTTATTGCATAACAATGGTTTGTTCTGCAGACAAGTGAAAAAAAAAATACTAGCTTAAAGGGGCTAATAATATTGACCTTAAAATGTTTTTTTTAACTGCTTTTATTCTAGCCGGAAAAAAACAAAGACTTTTTCCAGAAGAAAAAAATATTATCAGACATACTGTGACATTTTCCTTGCCCTGTTAAACACCATTTAGAAAATATTTAAAAAAAGAAAAAAAAAATGCAAAGGGGTGCTAATACTTCTGTATTATTAAGCTAAAATGAAGTAAATTAACCACACACACATATAAATATATATATATATATATATATATATATATATATATATATATATATATATATATATATAATTATAATTAACCACACACACACAATATATATAATAATATTCATACCGCATTCTGAATGGAAGAAAAAAACCTCAGCATTTCACGATCAAAAATCGCTGTTTACATGGTCGACTCTTAATTAGAGTATTGTCTTAATCGCATTAAAATCGGATTATTGGTGTCCATTTAAACCTACTCATTGTCTTGTTGCAAGGTAAACCTTCGACCCAGTCGGAGGTCCTGAGCACTCTGGAAAGGGTTTTTATCAAGGATATCCCTATACCTAGCCGCATTCATCTATTCCTTGATTGCAACCAGTTTTCCTGTCCATGCAGCTAAAAATACACCCCTAAAGCATGATGCTGCCACCACCATGCTTCACTGTTGGGACTGTATTAGACAGATGATGCCTGGTTTTCTCCACACATACCACTTAGAATTAAGGCCAAAAAGTTTTAACTTGGTCTCAACGTTCCAGAGAATCTTATGTCTTTTTTTTTTTTTACCATTTTGGAGTCGTTCAGGTGTTTTTTAGCAAATCCATGCAGACTTTCATGTGTTGGGCCACAGAGGGCTGCAGTAATAGTTGACTTTCAACAACTTTCTACCATCTCCCGACTGCATCTCTGGAACTCAGCCATAGTGATCTTTGGGTTCTTCTTTACCTCTCTTACCAAGGCCAAGTCCCTTTGACCTCAGGATTCTCATTTGCTCTGACATGCATTGTGAGCTATAAGGTCTTATATAGACAGGTGTGGCTTTCCTAATTGAGTCCAGTCAGTATAATCAAACACAGCTGGACTTAAATGAAGGTCCATCTCAAGTCCAAGGCTGCATCCGAAACAGCATACTTCCATACTATACAGGACGCTAATATCAGTATGCGAGTCAAGTAGTATGTCAGAATTCATAGAATTCGAAAATCAGTATGCGAGAAGTACCCGGATGACTTACTACTTCTTGCGAGATTCTGAAGTGCGCATCCCATGCATGCTGTGTTATCCCATGATTCCCTTGAGAGAATTCATGAATGGGAGTGAAATGACGTAACTGACGCAGGTAGGTCACGTGACCATGACAAAATGTATGTCAGAATTCATATTTCTTACATTAATATTGTTTAGACAATACTTTTCTAACGGCTGAGTAGTACGTTTAAATTCAAATGCAGTACCTACTGAGTAGTAGGTGGTGCCTAGGCGGTTTCGTACGCAGCCCAAGTCAAATCCATCTCAAGGATGATCAGAAGAAATGGACAGCACCTAAGATAAATATATGAATGTCACAGCAAAAGGTCAAAATACTTAGGACTGTGTGAGATTTCCGATTTTCTTTTTTAATAAATCTGCAAAAATGTCAGCAATTCTGTGGGGTGCTGTGAGTGAAAAAATTACGGGGGGTCTGAATACTTTCCATACCCACTTTATGTATATACTGTAAATAAAATATTAGCAACTGTCTGAACACCCTAGAAACCGCAAATACAAAACCACTCCGCACCTAATGCACTTAAATAAGTTTCATATTTTCCAAAAATGACAAAGTGAAATGTCCTTAGCACAATCCACAGCTTGCTAAAATTGTCCCGCGCCTCTGATAAAACATTCCTCAAACCACATTAATCACTTCCAGGTCCCAGAATCCCAATTAGTCGGCCCGTGCCTCATACTCTCCATTAACCTTTCTGTTATTACTCAAACCTCGCAGTCAAACAGCCCTGCTAAAGGGAGTCCACTTCATCTTGCACTGGATTCTGGATAAACCAAGACCTAACAGCAGTGTCTTTTTTACATTTATTTTAGTGGATTTATGAGTCCTTGATGGAACTGTACCAACATTTTTATTTTATTTGTAATTGTGTACTACTAATTACATAACTGGGCGGCATGGTGGCTTAGCACTGTCATCTCACAGCTAGAAGGTCATTGGTTCAAGTCCCGGCTGGGTCAGTTGGCATTTCTGTGTGGAGTTTGCATGTTCTCCCTATGTTTGTGTGGGTTTCCTCCAGGTGCTCTGGTTTCCCGCAAAGTCCAAAGACATGCGCTATAGGTGAATTGAATAAACTGAGTTGGCCGTAGTGTATATGTGTAAATGTGAGTGTGCATGATGGTTTCCTAGTACTGGGTTGCAGCTGGAAGAGTATCTATTGCCTAAAACACATGCTGAAATAGTTAACCTCTGATAAATAAGGGACTAAGCCGAAAGGAAATTAATAAATCAATGAATAACATAACTAAAATGGTATTTAAGTTACTGACGGATGCCCATCCAGCTGCAACCCATCACTGGGAAACACCCATACACTTCCATTCACACACACATACACTACAGACAATTTAGCTTACCCAATTCACCTATAGCACATGTCTTTGGACTGTGGGGGACATAGGAGCACCCAGAGAAAATCCACACAAACACGGGGAGAACATGCAAACTCCAGGCAGAAATCAAACCAGCGACCTTCTTGCTGTGAGGCAAGAGCGCTACCCACAGCGCCACCGTGCTGCTTTAATGATTTAACACTTTTAAAAAAACTTGGTAACATTTTAAATAATGGTTCATTAGTTTATGTTAGTTAATGTATGTACTTATTCATTCATTCATTTTCTTTTCGGCTTAGTCCCTTTATGAATCTGGGGTAGCCACAGCGGAATGAACCGCCAACTTATCCAGCATTTGTTTTTACGCAGCAGATGCCCTTCCAGCCACAACCCATCTCTGGGAAACATCCATGCACACTCATTCACTATGGACAATTTAGCCTACCCAATTTACCTGTACCACATGTCTTTGGACTGTGGGGGAAACCGGAGCACCCAGAGGAAACCCACGCAAATGCAGGGAGAACATGCAAACTCCACACAGAAATGCCAACTTACCCAGCCGAGGCTCGAACCAGCGACCTTCTTGCTGTGAGGCGACAGCACTACCTACTGCGCCACTGCATCGCTAGCTAATGTATGTACTATTATGAACAAACAACTAGTAATACATTTATTACAATATTTATTCAGATTTGTTCACGTTAGTTGATATTAAGTTAAATAACGTTAGTTTATTGTTAGTTCATGTTAACTCACGGTGCATTAACTAATCTTAACAAGCACAAATGTGGACATTAATAATGCATTAGTAAATGTTAATAAATGCTTTATCAGCTTATTCATACTAAATTAATGTTAGTATCTATATTAAATAACATCTACTAACGGACCATTATTCTAGTGTTACCAAAAACTTTAATTTGAATCAAACAGCACTTTTTTTTTTTGCTTTAAAAATATTAGAAGCATAATAAACATTTTATATATCAAAACCTTGCAAAAACAATGACACAATATTCCACACATTCCATACATGACTTTCATTGTTTCTTAAGCATGTTTAATTAGCTTGATAAAAGTGAGCTTTTAAGTACAAAAACCTAGTAATAAACTGCCAGTACTTTTTTAGTTATTTTACATAATTTTCTATATACTATTTCTTAAACAATATACTTAAAATATCAATAAAAGTCACTTTGTTAAACAGCATAGTTTTTTTCAACATCAAAAGTCAACAAAGCAGATGTCAAGGTCACATAATGCAATTCAAACTGTAAAAAAACATGAATTATGAAATATGGAACCTATTAATTAACATATATATTTTGTTATAGTGCAAATTCCTGCCACACCATCAGCATATACTCAAAACATTGTTTTATTTGTTCAAACTACTTAATTAAAATAAGCTGAAACAACACAATTTCTGAGATTTAAAAAAATATATACACAAAATTACACATCATAAGTCATTATTTTCTTGACCTCAAGAACCATTGATTATGACAACTCGAGGTATCACAAACCAGTTGAGCACTTTCTTTTGGAAAATACAATGTTATTTAATATAAAACTATCACTGTAAAAAATGCAAGGTTCCACACAATACATTCATGTTGTCCCAACACAAATCGATTAATTTAACTTAACACTTTTAACAAATGTATGTCGATTGAACAAAAAAATTAAGTTGTCCCAATGAAATCTCAAGAATTGTGTTGTTTCAGCTCGTTTTAATTAAGTAGTTTGAACAAGTAAAAAAAATGTTTTGAGTGTATGCTGATGGTGTGGCAGGAATTCACACTATAACAACATATATATGTTAATTAATAGGTTCCATATTTCATAATTCATGTTTTTTTACAGTTGGAATTGAATTATGTGACCTTGACATCTGCTTTGTTGACTATTGATGTTGAAAAAAAAAACTATGCAGTTTAACAAAGTGACTTTTATTGACATTTTAAGTATATTGTATAAGAAATTTTTTGAGAACTCAAACCCACCAGAGGCTGCTGTCGACTGTCTGACCGACCAACTAATCCCCCCACCCAACCTCTTCCCTAAACCCAACCAACAGTGTTTTCAAAAGCAATCCTAAAAAAGAAAAGCCTCCTGTTTTTTACCACGTTTTCAGACCTTACCACTTTCTCACCCTGTTGTTTTCTTTTCTTTTCTTTTTATTTTTTTGTTTTACCTGCTTTCTGGAACCGTTCTTCACCAGACTCGAACCCCGTTGTTGCAGTCAACTCCGCTCTGCATCTCATGTTCGCCAACATACATGGCGAGCCATTAGGCAAACTGGTAACAGAGGAAAAGCAGTCCTGCACGGAAGTAAGCAGTCAGCTGGTAATGTGAAAAGGAAGCCATCGGCAGCATCATACCTCCCCATAGCATTCGTTTGAAAGACAAAATGCAGTCATACATAGCTCTGGCTACATATTTCGTGCTCTCCAGAAATGTATACGAGGGGTACACAATGAGCCTGCAATCCATACATTCCTTCAAACTATTAAAAATGTCAACAAAAGTCACTTTTAAAACTTTTCAACATCACAAGTTGTTGAAGAAAAGATCATAATGAAAATGATTCCTCATTCCTGATCCCATAATGCAATTCAAAAGCATTATTATTAATAAAAAAATACAGAAAACTGTTAGTTTACAGATAAATTTACAGTGTGGTCAATATTTGCAGGTAATCATCAATAAATAAGCAAGCTCTTCCAAATTTTGCATTCACATATATCACAAAATTGACGGACTGGTCAACACAAAAGCTGAATCTTGGAAATGTAGCTTTTTAGTCAATGATAAATTAGGTTTAGAGTGGAAACCGTCTACTTTGAAACTCATTACACCCAACTGTAGATCCACTTATAATTTTATTGAGACTTTTGCATCATATGAAACATAACAAAAATGCAGGGTTCCACACAATTCCTTATTGTACAAATCTATTCAGTCAACTTAACAAAAGTGGATTGAACATAAAACTAATTAAAAAAAATCTCAAGAATTGTGTTGTTTCAGCTCATTATTTAATAAGTAAAGGCCCATCAGTGTGTTATTGCTTTACATAACCATTTTTGATAGTTCATAAGCATAATTTTGAATGATTTTGTTTTCCAGTATGTCAGTAAGGTGTTCTGGAATTAAATGTTCACCTCATTTTTAGGACAGTGTTCATGCGTGTCTTGGGGGCTGTTCTTTTATAAGGTTGCAAGTTTAACAGCTGGGCTTATAGTGTGATTTATAAGGAACTTACACTGCACTTTATCACACATACTGTTTACATCTGATTTAAACAGCACTTTTATGGGATTTGGCCTCAGGTGGTGAAACGAACCGTGAAATAAAAGAGGAGCAAAATGTTGTATTATCCAGTCTTGGAGAGACATTATATTTGTAGTGCATAATCGGTGCTAATGCAACTTGAACAACAGCAGACTATTATGTCATTCAATTGTTATATATCGGAAAGAAGGATTTCAAACTTTATTTTATAAAAGAAGTTTTAAAAGTAGTTCATTAAAAAACTGTTCAAACTAAATGTTTTCAGTTTTCAATTAAATGTTATACTCAAAATGTCATGTCATGTCATATATTATAGATAGATATAGATAGATTTATAAAGTCACGTGGCTCTTTAAAAATGCATTTGCCAAGAAACCCCCAGAAATGTCTCTTTGCTGAAAAAAGGTTCCCGACCACTGGCGTAGGTGAAAGTATGTTAGTATACCTTTAAAGTATGCTAACAGTCAAAGCAGTGTGCTCAAAACAGTTTTTAAAAACTACAAATTTTAAAGTATTTTTTTAATAGTAATGTATTATCAAAAGAAAAGTAAGGTTTTGCAAAGAGTTTCGAGCATCTTCTCAACAGTATGAAGCTAAACATTTTCTTCACTGAAGGAAAAAAAGGTCACCCACATCTTAGATGGCCTGAGGAGGAGTAAATTACCAGCAAATTAATTCGTTTTGTGGTGAACAGTAATGTGTTTTCGACCGCTTGCATTCAGATGTCCTGACAGAGACAGATTTTTATTCATTATTTCAGCCCTCTTTTCTCTTTACACTACAACTGGTCATTACTCATTCACTCTCCCACTGCAGGTTTCCTACAGCCCTTCAGAACAAGCACGTGTCCACAACACTTCTGTACACAGCCCTGTCAACAAGTGCACCACCTGAGGGCTAATGTGACAGATTTTTTTCTTGATCTTTTTAGGTCATGCTCAGCGACTCATAGCCTTAAACCTATAGAGAGAGCACACTTTAATGTGCCCACTATTCCAAAGTGAAACAGTCCATTATGGCTTATTATTAAAGCCATTCTTTTTTTTTCTCCTCAGAATGTGAACTCCTTTGTAAAAAAATAAAAAGAAATGAAAAGAAAAAACAATACTGTAAAATGACATTCAGAATCGCAAGGCATATATTATATAGCACATTTCATGCACAATGTTAATTCTAAGTGGTTTACCTAAACAGGAATAAAAGAAACAAGAAAATAAAAATGGTTAAAAGATTTAAAAAATATAAAAATCAGATAAAAATGTGTGAAAACAGGATGAAAAGGAAAAGAAAGACATAATAGTGTGATCTTTCAAACGTAGCAGTGTGTATTTAGTAAAGGCACAGCTAAACAGATGTGTTTTCAGCAAAGGTGTAGAATTGGCATGGACGGAAGGGACGTGTCTTCACCAATATCCACCAATTACTGAAATGTCCCCACCAATAATTTGACTTTAAATTGACTTCAAAATAAAATAATGCTCCATCAACCCTTAGTAACCTACACGTGCGCAAAGTCAAGTTTGCTATGAGTTCACTGTAATACTGTTAACCAAGGCTGTGCAATTAATCAAAATTCAGTTTCGATTTTGGCCTCCATGATTATGAAAAACAAAAATCGGGATAAAACTGTTAACTGCGTCACACACCTCTCTAAATTTCTCTACATTCATACCTCAAAGCCCAACTGCAGTAAAATCATGTAAATAGACTTCTGCAGCATGGGATGTGATTGTTATTAATATTATTAAATGTTTATTTTACATTATTAAGTGCTTTGTTCTTGTTTTTAAATGCGCGATACTGAATTTGTGCTGTTCAATGCATGTGCTCTAGGGATGTATATCCCCACCAATGTCAGAGGTGTAAAGAGTACCAGAAAACCATACTTGAGTAAAAGTACAGATACCTCACTGTAGAAATTACTTCATTACAAGTTACAAGTCACCAATTCAAATAAGACTTGAGTAAAAGTATTAAAGTATCCAATTTTAGAAGAACGTAAGTATTTTACTTATAGCTACTGAATGTAATAAAACACAAACAGCTTAATGCACCTGATGCAAAATGTATAATTTCAGTGATA
The DNA here is from genome assembly GCA_903798205.1 of Danio tinwini. Lineage (NCBI taxonomy): Eukaryota > Metazoa > Chordata > Actinopteri > Cypriniformes > Danionidae > Danio > Danio tinwini. The sequence goes on along the minus strand of CAIGQZ010034990.1, from coordinate 13,813,745 downwards.
CATTTATTCACGTTGCACAAAAAAAATAAAAAAAGCTAAAATATACTCATGTCGCAGTGGTTTTTGCCATATCAGTAACTGTATAAATTTTTGTTAACATTATAGCCTACTTAAAATACCATTGTAAAGTCAGACATAATTTGACTAAATTCACATTAAATAGACTCTTACCTTAATGTGTTTTCTCACATTTGAAGATGAATTCTTAAAAGCACTTATTTTCGTGGTTCGTGGCAAACAAAGTAGACACTGCATCCTGTAAGAGCTATTCTGTATATCAGCAGATGAAAACATTTCTTTCAGATAAGGAATCATCAGATCATCAGTGCTGGCACTGCTTGATCTGCCGGCTTCAGCTTCATCACTGGCTGCAGCCATGTCGCTAATTAAACACCTGGTATTAGGCAAACTGCTAATTCACATATACGTGATTTAGCCCATAAATAGCATACAGTACCTTCAGCACCCTGCAGATGGCGATATCGCCTTATCCGCCCAACAAATTAGCCGTGGTAGATAAAGATGCAGACTTGTCGCGCACAATCACAATGTAATGAGTAACGGTAAGCGTCCTTTCAAATGTAGTGGAGTAAAGAGTACATATATTCAATCAAAAATGTAGTCAAGTAGAGAGTAAAAGTTGTTTATATTTTTGATACTCAGTACAAGTACAAAGTAGCCAAAAAATACTTAAGTAAAGTAACGAAGTCCATTTACTCAAGTACTTTACACCACTGACCAATGTCAAGAGCTAATCTACGCCCTTGGTTTTTAGTCTTGATTTGGATGTAGCTAATGTTGGAGCACATCTGATCATTTCTGGAAGCTGATTCCAGCAGCGGGGGGTGTAGGTGGATTCACCCTGCTTTGACTGAACTCTTGGAATTTTCAGATTATATGATCCTTAAGATCTGAGTGACCTGTTAGGTTTGTATTCAGTGAGCATATCTTTAATGTACTGAAGTCCTAGGCTATTTAGTGATTTATAGACAAATAATAATTTTTTAAAATCTATTCTAATTGTAACTGGGAGTGGAGCTCTGCATAAATTTTTGAATAAAACGCGGTTGTGGTTGGTGACTCTGGTGTAATTTGAACCGGAGCGGGCGGTCTAACAATATTGCTTTCCCAAGAGAGATAGCACGAGCAAGCGAGAGAGAGATAGAGAGAGAGCTGTGCTGTGTGTCGCTTGTTATAAGCTGTCTGAACTCTGTAGCATCCAGCTGAGAGTTTTTTGGGAGGCATATTTAGTTGCTATACATTTTACATTTTCCTTGGGCCAATATGTACCTGCCATGTGTATAGAAATAAGGCTGATATAATATCTGAAACACAATTGGTAGTTGGCAAATATATTGAAAGGATATGTTTGTAAATCTGACTTCGAAAGAGTCAGTGCCTGCCAGCCACAAACCTTACAGCACGTCATTGTGCGACACTCATGTCTCATCACATAGGGGCAAACAAATCTGATATTTAGCCTACAATCCTTGCACAAGCTAGTTTTATCTGTTATCTCTCTCTTTTGGTAGTACCCAATTTTAACATTTGATTTTGGAAACTAGATCTAAATTTAGCTGGAATAGTCGGGTCGGTTAGAAAACGGGGTGGGTCGGGTAGCAGGAGATCAAAGGCTGAATATACAGTGGGAGCGGTCAGGTGCAGAGTAAAACCTGGTGGAAGCAGGAATTCAGTCCCGCGCAGATCTCTAACTGGAAGCCACCTGAGGACAGGTGTGATATGTTCATATTTTCTGGTTCTTGTCAGAATCCTAGCAGCAGCATTCTGGATGAGCTGCAACTGTCTTTTTGGGAAGGCCAGTGAGGAGTCCATTACAGTAATCCACCCTGATGGTGATAAGAGCATGAACAAGTTTCTCACTGAAAACAAAGCATCTAATTCTTGCATTGCTTTTAAAAAATGTACAAAAGTGTAATTGTTTTATCCCCTCAGTGACAGCTATATCAGATTATTTCTAAGAGGGTATTTGTTTTATATGACATTTTAATGTTTAATTTAAAGTTTAAATTGAAATTGTCCAGTGCATTGTTTTATATGACATTTCCCTCAATCAGCTGCTAAAACAGCAACACTGCAGATGGACTGAACACTGAAGTCACTTTGAGAACAGCTAATTAAATGGACTAGTGTTAGAGACCAGTGTGAGATCTCAGCAGAGACTGAAACGAATGATGTAATTTCTCTTGTGCCTCTGGCAGAGGTGCTCAATGATGGTCATTTGCAACCGTTCAGCTTATGAGGGGTAAAATCATTGTTATTGCAGAGATGCCCAGATCAGCTTTGGGGATAAGACAGCAATAACACTTTTAAGAAATTAATGGAACATTGAGTGGATTGATTTCAGTGGAATGGACCTCTTTAAGTCTGTTTCAATAATGTTATGGGATTCAAAGTGATGTCAGTGATTACATCAGTCTCATTTGCATTTAAATGTGTTTATTTTGCAGATGCTTTTTTCCAAACTGACTTACAGAGTTAAAAACCGCTTTAAATCTCCAGAGAGCAGCAAGATGCCATATGTTTTTTTTAATAATAGTTTTATTATAATAATAATAATAATAATAATAATAACAATAATAATAATAATTATTATTATTATTATTATTATTTATAATGATGATGATGATGATAATGATGTTTATTATTATTATTTATGTATTTGTTTATTTTTGTATTATTGTTCTTGTTGTTAAGTCCTTTAACGGAGTGTTTGTAGGAAAGTGTCTGGTACATATGGAGAAGAGAAGAGTATGTCTCTTTTAGTTAGTTTACAAATAAAGTTCTGTGTAATAAAATGAAATGACACAGGGAAAAAATATTGAACACATGAAGAAAGGGAAGTGTAGAAAGGCAGTGAAAGCCCAGACAGCAGCTGAAATCTTCAGCAATCCTCTTCCCTTTGTCAGTTTAAATTAATATTCGCTGCTTCAGTGCAACATCTACATTAGCAGGATGATGAAGATGAAACCAGAGAGGACATTTCAGCAAGACAATGATCCGAAACACAGCCAAGAAAACTCTCAAATGCTTTCAGAGAAAGAAAATCAAGCTATATAACGGCCCAGCCAATCACCTGGCTCTAATCCAATATAAAATACAAATTAAAGCTCAGATTTGATAGACGAGACCCACAGAACCATCAAGATTTTTACACTCTGTTGAAGTCTGTAAAAAACTCACACCTGAGCAATTCATGTGACTTCATTCTCCATTTGAGAGGCGTAAGCTGCCATCACAAAAAAAGACTATTATATAAAGTATTAAATATGTTTCAGTAGTTCAGTACTTTCTCCTTGTGTCATTTTATTGTTATTACACATAACTCATTCTTTAGATTTGTTTTGTTTTGTTTTTATGTTTGTATTTTTTGGGTTTTTACCAAAATCTGGTTCAATTTCATGTCAACAGCTCCTTTAGAAATATTATTCCCAAGAAAAAACATTACGTTCAATACTTGTTTTCTCCGCTGTACGAAGGGAGTGCTATTGTTGGACAATTAAACGATTAAGTATTGATGAAACAGATGAGTCTTCATTTGTTTCTTAAAAATTGTCAGAGACAGAATTTGGCATTTATTTTATGTTATGTTGTACTTTGCAATGGGAAAAAAATAAAATAAATAAATAAATAATAATCATAATATTTTGCTTAGCGTTTCTAAAAAAATGACACAGTGTCAAATCATTAAACAAAATTGAAACCACATGAAGGTTTATGATATATATTTGTCTTTGACAAAATGCATTTTTGTTGTATTCTGCTTAATCTACTGACAACAATTCTTTCAAATGTCAAATAGAATTGTGTTATTTAGAGCATGATTTGCATAAAATAACAAGGTGGAAAAAAGATTTCAGACGTCTTTATAAATCAATATTTTGGTGCAATACAGTAATCCTGATGTTCAATTACAAAAAAATGAAAACACTTTGTATTCTACACTGTGGAAAAAAAGCTGGGTTCCACCGAATTCCTTCATGTTCTCCTGACACAAATCATTTAAGTTAACGTACTTGTTTTTACTCATTTTTATTTTAAATAAGTAGTTTGATATTCTCAATATTATTAAATTATTAACTAAGTCTTTTAGCCAATACTGTCACGATTATAATAACAACAACAAGGATCTAAGATGCAAGATCTTTAATAATAGATAGAAAGAAAAGCAGTGCAAAAATAGATCAAAACAGAAAAAGAAGCAAAAAAATAAACGTGGTGCTGTATGGAAGAGCCGGTGAAGTCCAGATCAGAGTGGCTCTCTGGAAACAGCTAGCAGTGCCGAGAACACGGAGTATCCTGACGAGACACAGTTTCCATCCACCTACTTTTATGCACATTTTGGATATGCAAATAAAAAATTGCTTCATGGAAGCACCAAGATGGGCATCAATTTTGAAACTTGTCAAAAACATATGCTCGTAACTGATTAGGATAAACTGTGTATTCAATAAGAAAAGATGTGCATAAACTGTGATGGAAACACTTTTACCGAACAATTTCCAGTATGCACTTTAAAAAAGGTCATGTGATTTTGTTATGAGATCATGTGATGATAAAAAATGTGTGCGAATGAACAAACCAGCAGGCTGAGCACACTGTAAAACATCTAAAATGTTGTTTTTGTCCTTCTAAAACACCTTAAGCATTTCAGTATTAGTGTGATTATATTATAAATGACCTCCAGAATCAAGAGTGTCTGTGCTCTGCGTCTCATGCCTTCAAACGCTACCATGGTTCACTGCATGTCAGGATTGCCTTCTGTGGCACAAGTCATTTATTAAATGAAGAAAAGATTTACACAGT
>CAIGQZ010034990.1:13775955-13802180 GCA_903798205.1 Danio tinwini | reverse complement strand
CACACACACACACACACACACACACACACACACACACACACACACACGTACAGTATATATATATAATAATATATATATATATATATGTAATAAAAATCATATCTGAAAAATTTCCAAAGATCATTTGTAATAGCATGCTGTATGCATATTTTGGATGGAAGCAAAAACATGCAGTTTTTGTGTCTCTCTTTATATGCAAATGAGCTGCTGCTTTTCACTCCCTTTTTCCAGAAGGCAGCTTAGTCTTTGTATGTATATGTGCATGTATGTTATTAGAAATGAGTTAAAGGAGTTAAAACTAAAAACTTCAGGTAACTCAAAACATTTGAGAAAACCGATTGCAACAAACCATTCAAAATCAAAAACTAATCCTAATGAGTACTGTGAACTTGATCCATTTAAGTAATGAAGCAATTTGAGCACAGTAAAACCCAATAAATGAAGAGAACTTAAACCAACTGAGTACTGTAAAACCCAATAAGTTGTCAACTCAAACCATTCGAGGAAACGGATTGCAAAAAGCCATTTGAATAATAAAAAAATAATAATCTATTTGAATACTGTGAATTTACTTCATTTAAGTTGAAGTAATGAGGTATTTAATTAACTCATTATCTTCAACACTGAGTTCAAAACTCTTTTCAAATGAGTAGAAATAACTTTCAGTCAATTTTGAGTTAACTACACTCACTTAATTTGCTAAAGTTGATTATTGGGTTTTACAGTGACTATAAAATCTATTAAATATTAATATAAAATACATATCATGAAACATCAGAATGCAGATGCTGTTTAGAAAGTTGTTTCATGTTGTTGTGAATAGGTGACGGACATGAACATGGATTTTATCAGAATCAGAATCAGAATCAGTTTTATTGCCAAGTGTGCTTCACACACACAAGGAATTTGTTTTGGCAACAGAAGCTTTCAGTGTACATAAAGTGACGATTATTTATTTATGAATACATTTTTTAAAGCATTATTAGACAGAAATAAAGTGTTAAACATTGTAATAGAAAAGGTCTTACACATTGTGCATAAAAAGTGTAGACCTCTTCAAAAGTGATTGATGTGAGCCCTTTAATGGTTAATTATTCATGTTTGTACCCAGCGCTCTGCAAATAATCTCTTGTGCTTCATGAACTGCAACTTTCTCTTTCGTGTACAACTGTAGTTCTAATTTCCAGTGTATTACTTCAGCATTTCTCATTTTCTTTTAGATTATGCATGTCTCAGTGTGGTTCCTAACTCATTGAAAAAGAGGAACTAAAGTGTGGCAAGGCAGCGGTTTTGCCAGCGATGTGCAGTCAGTCATATTTAATTGAGCCCCGGAGGAAGTTGGACTCATAAGAGCATTTCCATTTGCTTTTTTTGCAAAACATTTGCATAAATTAAGTGTAAAAAAGGATATCAAGTTATGTTTTTCAAAGCTCTTACAGTACTTCTAGAGAGCTTTTTGCACATGATAGTTGACTATCTGAAAATGCTTGAGTTTTGCTGTCCCTCTGAGATGGGTTAATTTAGCATACTAAATAATAATCTCAACTTCCTGTGAGACTGATAATTCCAGTAGGTGCATAATCAACACCAACAACACAAGCAAACAGCACACTGGTATTATGTGTGCTGAAATGCAGCTGTCTCTATGGGCTGTGCCATGTGAGGCTAGAGAATAACAATAGCAGGCCGTTTATCACTTGTCTTTTGCGACAGTACCTGCTCTCCCAAGGTGATTCATTCCTTGGACCATATTTTCAAGCCATCTCAGACATAACCATAGGCAAAGGCGACAGACAATGATGAAATAGGTCTTCACTAAATTTGCTGCCCTTGTGTAATAATGTTGATCTAGTTTATGGGTGCTTGTAATTGCAGGTACATGTTGTGCCTCTAAGATACACCTATTATGATTCAAAATCAAAATATTTGATGATGAAACTGTTTTAAATAATACAAATTATATCAAGTTAAAGTCCTTACCCTATAGGGGTGGAGGTGTTCAAGTATCTTGGGGTAGTGTTCACAAGTGAGGGAAGAAAGGAACGTGTGATTGACAGGTGGATCAGGGCAATGGTAATGCGGTCGATGTCCCGGTCTGTTGTGGTAAAGAAGGAGCTGTGCTGAAAGACAAAGCTCTCAATTTACCGGTCAATCGTTCCTACTCTTACCTATGGTAATGAGCTTTGGGTCATGACTGAAAGGACAAGATCTTATATACAAGCAGCCGAAATGAGTTTCCTTCGCAGGATGGCAGGGCGCACCCTTAGAAATAGGTTAAGGAGCTCTGTCACTCGAGAGGAGCTCTAAGTAGAGCCGCTGCTCCTCCACATTGAGAGATGTCAGCTGAGGTGGCTCTGGTCTCTGTTTTGGATGCCTCCTGGATGCCTAACTAGGAAGGTGTTCCAGGCATGTACCACTGGGAGGAGACCTCGGGGAAAACCTAGGACACGCTAGAGGGATTATGTCTCTCGGCTGGCCTGGAAACGCCTCGGGTACCCCCTAGAGGAGCTGGAGGAAGTGTCTGGGAAGAGGTAAGTCTGGGGTTCTCTCCTAAGACTGCTGCCCCCGCGACACAGCCCTGGAAAAAAGGGTATTCAAATGAATGAATGTATGTTTAATGACCTGGAAAAAATGCAGGGTTCCACACAATTCCTTCAAGCTGTTCAAACACAAATAGCTTGAGGTAAAGGACAAATGGAATCAAAGCTAATCATATGATTTTGTTAGCACACATTGCTAGTTTTGTTGTGAAAAATTCATCAGTGCAAGTCATTAAGGCATTAAAAAATGCTGCGGGATAATCTAAAATGGAAATCTGAAAATGCACTTCCTGTTTGTTTTCAGTTAAATTGTCAGATTATGTCTGTCTAAGGCATTGGGCGTGGCCAAAGAGCTTAGAATTACCAAGAGGCCACACTCAATAGAATGTTCCATTGCAACAGCAGCGCCCAGCAACAGTGCCGCGATTCTGCCATTTTGGAGTGAAAGCAATCAGCCATCCATTGGATCTTATTGCTGTTGCGATGACAAGCAGCTGCTTTGTTTTTTATTTATTTATTTTAAGGGCATCAAAGCTGAGATACAACCTGAAAGATGACAATACAACACTTACTATCACAATCATCAGCACTTTTAATAGTTTGTTTTACTTATAATATGCTGTTGTTCTATTGGAATTTTCATTCCAAAATGGTCGCCGCGTGACACTAGCGGCATCTAGTGGCTGTTTCCCAAATCGCACTAGAGTGTCACCTCTTGGTGATTCTATGCTCTTTGGCGTGAAATGCATCTAATCAGCTTGCAGTAGAAAAAACAAGCCACACCCACTGTTTTCTCATTTAATATTATAAAAAAAAATAATAATAAATAATTTTTTATTTGCTCCTGAATCCTGCTGCTTTGCTGTTTCCTGCACCTCGTTGAAAAATATCTTTATAATGAAGTAAGGCTACTGCTCAGCCCGTATCCATCTTCTGATTATTCCACTTAGGGTTCGATGCTTTAAAGCCATTCTTTAAGTAATGTAGCCTACTTCTTTATATCAATCAGTGCTTTCTTAATATTACTTTTTTTTATTAAATGTTTGTAATTCATATACAATATATTCATTCATTCATTTCCTTTCGGCTTAGTCCCTTTATTAATCTGGGGTCACCACAGTGGAATGAATCCAGCATATATTATATATTATCCAGCATATGTTTTACACAGCGGATGCCCTTCCAGCTGCAACCCATTACTGTGAAACATCCATACACACTCATTGACACACATACACTACGGACAATTTAGTTTACCCAATTCACCTATACCGCATGTCTTTGGACTTGTAGGGGAAACCGGAGCACCCGGAGGAAACCAACGTGAATACAGGGGGAACATGCAAACTCCACACAGAAATGCCAACCGACCCAGCTGCGCCACCGTGACGCCCTATAATATATATATATACACCCCTCACAGATCTCTCTTTTATTTTCTACAGGATGTTTACAATAATATATTTGTGCATATACATTACATTATTCAATATCAAAGCAAAGTTTGGAAATAATCTAACAAAAAATAAACTCAAGATCACAGTCAAAAAATATTAGTAAACCCAAATTAATATGTTTTGGAAAAATATTAAGTAATATTTTTAATAAGCAGGAAAAAAAACATTAAAAAATATAAAATTTTGTTGAAATGTTGTATATGGTATTTGTTTTGTCTGCAATAACTTGTTTGAATTTAAATGTATTATCATTTTATTCTTAAAGATGTTTGGTGTGTATATATTTACTATTAAGTGACTAAACTTCTAATCATTAATAAGAGGTTAAGTGAAATGAAATGGCATCAAATTATGGCAGGTGAATTATTTTGTTTAACATTATTTTGATAAAGGATGAACTTAAGACTTAACCTGAGAGTTAAGCCGCGGTCACACTGGGCCTTTCTCCCCATAGACTTCCATTCATACGCACTTGAATGCGTCAGACTGGAAACGCAGGGTCATGCGTCGGAGTTTTGCAGGTTGCTGCGGTGCAAAGTTGAAGCTTGGTGAACTCTGACCTGTCAAATCGCATCACTTGACTGCGTGAGACAAATCCAGGATCAAAACATGACCTCTCTGAACAGAAATTTAAACCATGGAGCAATCGCTCGCTTTTTTTATATCTATTCATCTTGTTTAATCCCGCCCCTTTTCGCAGCGCCGTACGAAAGAATTTCGCAATCTCAAACTCTACTGTGACTTCGGCTTTAACCTGCCCCGGATCAGGCGTTTCCCAGCATAAGTTACCAGAGTAACCAAGTTCGAACTATCATAAATTTGATTTATGAAACAGAATCTGCCATTAGTAAACCTGACTTACCAAATTACCAAATTTATTATGGGAGTTTTCCAGGAGAAATAACAAAACGGGAGGGTGGTGGGAGGTGGGTGTGAAATATGGAAGACTCCTGGGAAAAACAGGTGTGTTGACAAGTATGTTGACAGGTCCCTTTTTAAAGAAGTTTAAAGAAAAGTTTAATTTTACCACAACTCTGCCAGTGAGAGTGGTTAAGCTCAAGCTTATCAAATGAAAAGCAAATGAGAAGCATCTTAAAAGGGGTGGGACATGTCACATGAGAGCATTTGGTTGATTTGATGAGAAACTGAAGTAAGAGGTGATGTCAAAAAAATAAATGTTTATCCATTTAGGTGGAAGTGACAAACTGCACATTTTGGATGCTTATATCTTCTTATGCGAATGTTGTCACTTTAGTCCTTAAGACTAACATACTAATAGTAATGTGTATATATATATAAAGATTATTTTAATTTTACTGGGACTTTAAATTTTGTCTAAAAACATTTTGTCTGGAAAATATTAACCTAAAGACTGCACTGTACCTATTTTTGACTGTCTGTTAAACATTTGTATAAAATATCTATTTTATTTATTATTTGTAATTTTGGATATTTATAAAAAAAATTGTGTCTGCCGCTACAGTATGTTCTGGTTAACTCAGGTATATAAAAAAAGCCTAACAATCTTTAAAGTCCCCAAGAAATCAAAACTATATAATTTTGTTAGCGCACATTGCTAATTTTGTGGTGAACAATTTATCTGTGCAAGTCATTTAGATACAAAATAAAATATTTCATTGAAAAGTTTTAATTGCTTTTCCAGTTTGTTTTCAGTTAAATTGTCAGATGACATCTGTCTGAGGTATAACATAGTTAACCACGCCCCTCCAATGGTCAGTTTTGACAACAAACAGAAATGTTAAGAAGAAAAAGTCTGTTAGGTTGTAATAACTCTCCCGAAACCTTTTTCCAGATCTTTCTGAATAAAATGCCTACTTTACCATCCAATTAGCTCGCATTAACAAAAACAAGCCACGCCCACTGTTTTCTCGTTTAATAGGAACTATGTCACAATATGAAAAAACAACGTTCACTGCTTCCAGTTCATGGGGACTTTAAAGTACTAAAAGAAAAAGCATGTGACTTGCTCCAAGTGATGTCACTTTCTTTAGTGGCAAACTATTACAAAGATCAGTGACAGGAGGCATTAAGACGCGTCATTATTTTTCACTCATTTTAATTTGTACAAAATGTTTGGGATACACTAATAGTAGATTATTTATAACTCAGTGATACATCAGTGAATTTATCATTCACTTTATGAAAACTATTTTATTGTACGTCACTAAAGGAAATCTGAATGGCAAGTTTGTCTACATGCTTGCTCAGAAAGTCTTACAAAAAAAGATTTCAACTTTTTTTGGGTTGGTATCCTTAATGTTATTGCTTAAACGTGGAGTTTCAAGATATGTCCATCACTTGCATGTTAAGAAATTGAAAAAACTGCAAAATTTACAAAAATAGTTTCTGTCTTCAGCATAATATATACAGTAAAATGTAATCATTATGCAGTGCTATAGCCTCATACATAAGTCCCACATGTATTAATTTTCTCATCTTGATCGTTGGCTCATGAATTTCAAATGCTTCAAGGTTACATCCAGACTTTTTAATGTCCAGCTCTGTATACTAAAGGAGAATTGTTTTATAGTTCTAGTCCATGTTTGATTATAAATGCCTGAGCAGATAGTAAACATGGCACATGTGCTAAGCTGTGAATCACAGCTAACAGAGTGACGAAAATAAGGGTCTCTTTTTTTATGCAATCAATTGCTTAATTAATCTGTGTGGAGGTTTTCTTCTTCTTCTATTAAATATTTATGTTCATTGTGGTGCATGATCATTTTACTTAAAAAAATGATTACAGCGAATTTCTCCTTAAAATGTAAACTATTTAATGTATGTGTTTTAATTGAACAACAACAACAATGATGATGATGATGATGATGATGATGATGATAATAAAATATTATTAATAATAATAATAATAATAATAACAATTATTATTATTATTATTATTATTATTATTATTATTACTAATAAGCCAGAAAACAGACTATCCCACTGATCTATGCTATTGTTAGATCAATAGTGTCACAATCACCAGCGATCCAGCTTGTGCAGATCATTGGTAAACACATAGGACTACAAATCTGCTGGTAAATGGACTACAAAACCCAGTCATGCACCACACACAAACAAGCGGTTCCAGATCCTGACGGATTACACACTCACAGCTGATACCATGATCATTAATTATTTGGACCATTTAAACCCCTCTGTTCCACACACATGTTGCTGAGTGTTGTTTAGCTGTTGCTGTCTCTAAGTGAGCATTTCTCCTTGTTTCCTGTTTGCTGTGTTTTTGACCTTGGACTGTTTCTCATGTTTTGACCCTTTGCTGCCTGCCCTGAACCTTTCACCTGTTTTTGATTATGCTTCTGGATTGTCTACTATACTGTTTATGCTGGTATTTGACCCCTGCCTGATTGACCATTCATAACACTCATAATAAAGCTGCATTTGGAACTACCCCTGTGATCATATGCAACAAGTAGACTCTCGACAAATAATAATAATAATAATTATTATTTATTTATTTGAATAGTTGTTAATTATACATGTATAAAATATTGCATAATTAGTTTAGCATTTTCATTTAGTTGAAAGCTAAATTAATAAATAACATGTTTAACTCAAGAAACTACTAATTTGCTGCTTATTATTAATTATCAAGTTATTATTTGGGTTTTGGGTAGGATTAGTAATTATGATCATACTTTATAAGATCTTTTATTAAGTTACTTTTATAAGATCCTACTTTATAAGATATTGTCCAATAAAAAGCCAATATCTTAGACAGGTAATAAGCCAGTAGTTAATAGCAGTAATTGCTACTTCAGTTTTATGTAAATGTATTTATATACCTCAATTTTACATGTATCAAAATAAACTACAAAATACAGCAGCCACAAGTATCAAAATAAAATACTGTATTTTGTATTTTGAAAATATTACAAAATACTTTTACATGGGAGTATAATATTTCTTTGAAACCTTCTATAAGTAGGCATATTCAATCAATCCCTTCACCATTAAACTGACTTAGTGAAGTAAACAATGTTTTTCTCTAAGCAAGTTTGTAGGACTTATTTGTATGTTGTTTTTCTTATATTTTAGGCATCTACATAAGCAATTCATCCAAAACTACTATTATATGTGCAGTTTACTCATTCTCCCAAGATTTTTTTTTAGGTTTTTTTAACTGCAAGAGTATTAGTTTACCCCCTTAGTGAACACCAGTACACCATTTTTAGATGATTTATTATTCTAAAGTTCGTCTGAATTTTCACCTGCAGCACTGAGACTGGGAAAGATTGCTGTATGTGCTGAAGGCTCCACATCCTGACTGATATTTTATTCCATCTCATTTCTCAAGCAAATTAGATTATTATTACTTATTACTCCAAGCGTTAATCACCTTCTTAATAATTTTTCTTTTCTGGTCTGAAGGCTAGGCAAATAACTGAAAAAGCATCAATCTACAATTTTAAGATGTCATCATGTAGACTTACAAAGTTTTGTTTTTGTAATTTTTGTATTTGACACCAAATATTAACTCATTTTATAAATCCTATCAAATACAAATGACAAAATACTGTTTTGTTTTTAAAATACGTATTTGAAATACTTGTATCATAAATACTGTCCATCCCTATATATAAATAAGCCTAATTAGCATTTAATAATGTATTATTTGTGTTGAATAGTTGTTTTACTGTTCAAATTTAGCTAAAAAGCTAATTATTATTATTCATTCATTCATTCATTTTCTTTTCGGCTTAGTCCCTTTATTAATCTGGGGTCGCCACAGCGGAATGAACCGCCAACTTATCCATCATATGTTTTTTTTATGCAGCGGACGCCCAATCACTGGGAAACATCCATACACACACTCATTCACACACATACACAATGGACAATTTAGCCTACCCAATTCACCTATACCCATGTCTTTGGACTTGTGAGGTAAACCGGAGCACCCAGAGGAAACCCACGCAAACACAGAGAGAACATGCAAACTCATATAATAATAATAATAATAATAATAATAATAATAATAATAATAATAATAATAATAATAATAATAATTATTATTATTATTATTATTATTATTAATATTAGATATGCATTTGGGGCAATTTGTCACAATGTTAATTATGTGTTAAATAAACGGTTTTATTTGGAATTATTGATTTATTTATGCTTAAATCTAATTCTTTCCAACCACAAACACGATCAGAAATAGCCTACAATAATGCTTTATTTTCAGCTCCTGTCCACCTTCCAGAACTTTTCTTTTTTAACGACTTTCACATTACATCACATAAAAAAGAGAAAATAAAGCGGAGGACAGACAAGAGGCGGAGATCAAAAGAAAACCGTGACCAACGGAACTGACGTCACTGGCATAATGTAAACTGTTGAGATGATCCATGGTAACAGACTCAGTGCAGCAACACCGCTCGACACACACACACATACACACGCAAACACACACGGGATCCGACAGATATGCCTCGGTCCTGGATCACACCTGCACCGGCTCTCGCTTCCCAAATACGAGCAGCGTCTGGACGCGCGCCGTCGGCCATTTAAACGCGACCCACCTGCCTAGGATCCAAAAAACATTTGATGTATTCCTCAAATAAATCAACTGTCAGTTCACTAGAAGCGACGAAATGTGTGGTTAAACTGCCTCTCATCTCATCCCAGCTTCTTTCTTACAGACAGATTTTTAATCCGGATGAAATAATGACTATTGTGGATTAACGTCTATTTTTTCTTCTTCGCTTTATCGGGATCGGAGGAGCATCTGCCTTTTACCATTTGCCGTTACAGTCTTTATATTACAGGCATAGTAATATAATATCGTGAAGATGGCGACTGGAGCGGGCTGGCAGCACTATTACAACCCCGCTGGCAGCTCTTCGACGGGGAAATATAACAGCACCTCCACTTCAACATCCACCAGCACGTCCTTTCCGTCCGGTTTAACCCTCGAGTACACGCAGGACCTGCATCTGAAGATGAGCAAGAAGATCGCGCAGCTGACCAAGGTAATTTTGAGCGCCTTTTGGGGATGCGTAATGCCATGTGTGCTGGCTGAGCGATGCGCATTGGAGGTGCCGGAGACCCCGGTCAAAATGACAACAGGCTGGCCTTCAGTCCAAATTAACCCCAGAATGCGTAGATGAGGTCAAAATAGTCTGATATGGGCGAGTGTTTTATTAAAATATACATTTGAATTACTTGTGTTCCTCAAAAACGTTGGCATTTCAATTATTTCAATTTCAATTCTTGCGTTGTCAATTGAGAACTTATAATTACATTTTCAACGATATTTTATAGAAATAATCATATTAAATTTGCATATAATGTTTGTGATTAACCTATACTGCTAACGTATATACAAATAAATCAAAATTTAGTATTTTATTAAAATATAGCCTACAGTTAAATTACTTTCATTTCTCAGAAATGTTATATAAGAATTTTAGTTATTGCTTTCTTTTTTAGCATATGATATATTATGAGGATTTATAATTACATTTTCAACAATATTTTATATTAAATTCATATTTAATGTTTGTAATTAACCTATACTTACATATTCTGTATTATATATATATATATATATATATATATATATATATATATATATATATGAATGAATAAATAAAAATTGGCTCATATGAAGTGTTTTATTTAATATACATCTGAATTACTTGCGTTAAACATTGAATGGAAATTTCAATTATTGCGTAGTCAATTTGTTTAGCTATAATTATGAGAAGGCGATGCGGTGGCGCAGTGGGTAGCACGTTCGCCTCACAGCAAGATGGTCGCTGTTTCTAGCCTTGGCTGGGTCAGTTCGCATTTCTGTTTGCGAGTTTGCATGTTCTCCCTGTGTTCGCGTGGGTTTCCTCCGGGTGCTCCGGTTTCCCCCACAAGTCCAACGAGATGTGCAGATGAATTGGGTATGCTAAAATTGACCGTATGTATGAGTGTGTGTGTATTGATGTTTCCCAGTGATGGGTTGTGGCTGGAAGGGCATCCGCTGCGTAAAACATATGCTGGATAAGTTGTCGGTTCATTCCGCTGTGGCGACCCCAGATTAATAAAGGGACTAAGCCGAAAAGAAAATGAATGAATAATTATAAGAACTTACAATTAAACCTTCAGTGATATTTTATAGAAATAGTCATATTGAATTCATATTTAATGTGTGAGATTAACCTATATTGCTTATTTAAAATAAATAAAAATTGGCTGATATAGTTGAGTATTTTATTCAAATATAAGTTTGAATTTCTTGCTTTTCTTAAAAAAGTTGAATGAGAATTTCTAAATGTTGCTTTGTCAATTTCTTTAGCTATAATACATTATGAGGACTTATAATAATAAAACAATTCAATGTTATTTGTCATTGCATTGTCAATTTTTTTAGCTATACATTGATAACTTATTACATTGTCAATGATATTTTATAGAAATAATCATATTGAATTTTTATTTAATGTTTGTGATTAACCTATACTGTTTACATATATAAAAATAAATCAAAATTGGCTAATATGGTGGAGTATTTCAACAATATTTATAGAAATAATCATATTCAATTCATATGTAATGTTTGTGATTAACATATACTGCTAACATATGAAATAAATCAAAATTGGCCTATGGATGTTATTAAAACATACATTAAAATTAGGCTACTTGTGTTTCTCAAAAACGTTAAATGAGAATTTCAATTATTGCTTTTTCAATTTTTTTAGCTTCATTGTGAGAACTTATAATTAAAATTTAAATTATATTTTAAAGAAATAATCATATTGAATTCATATTTAATGCTTGTAATTAACCTATACTGCTTAAGTATATAAGAATAAATCAAAATTGGCTGATATGGGCGAGTAGTTTTATTAAATTTATACACTTAAATTACTTGTGTTTTTCAAAAATTGAATGATCATTTCAGTTATTGCTCTCTCTGTCAAATACATTTTAGCTATTACATTTTGAGAATCTATAATTTAATTTTCAATGATGTTGTAAAGAAATAATAATGCCAAGTTGATATTTAATGTTTGTGATTAACCTATAGCATTTATAAGAATAAAGGGGTCATAATTGGCGGATAAAGTGGATTATTTTATTAAAATAAACATTTAAATGACTTGTGATTCTCAAGTATGTTGAATGGGTATCTCACCAAAACTAAAGCCTAGTGATTATTGTCAGATGATAATGCATGTTGTGAATAATGCATTTTTCAATAATATTTAATATTAATAATAAGCTAATATGGTAACACTAGTTTAAAAACCAATTCTCAATATTAGTCAGTGGCTTATTACCTGCCTGTTATTAAGATATTTGCTGTTTATTATTATGTATAAAGCTAAAACATTAGCAGCAAAGTAGGAGTTTATTGAGAAAACAGCCTTTGTTAATGGTTTGTCAAAAGCGAAAATCTAATATTAAATATATTTTTAATTTTAAAATAAAATGTGAACAAATATTGAACTATAATGTTTATAAGAATATGTTTATAAAAATAAGAGTATATTATATTAGATATTTATAATAATTATTGTTGTCAGTAATTATTTAATATTTAAATGTAGAATATTTTTTATGTATAATACAGCACCATTTAAAAAATGGCACATCTGACATGATTATTATTATTTAACAGAGAGTGTGTGTGTGTGTGTGTGTGTGTGTGTGTGTGTGTGTGTGTGTGTGTGTGTGTGTGTGTGTGTGTGTGTGTGTGTGTGTGTGTGTGTGTGTGTGTGGGTGTGTGTGTGTGTGTGTGTGTTTCTGTGTGTGTGTGTGTGTGTGTGTGTGTGTTGAATATTCTTCTTAATATGGTCCAAACACTCCAGTGGGAAAGTAAATTACTGTAAAATAAGTAAACAAGAGGATTTAAATATTTAAAGTCAGCAAACATTTGATCTGAAAATAATCATTTTGAATAAATATGCTGATTGATTGAAATGAGTTATTAAGATATATATTTTCAAGCTGTGTGCGAAAAAAGCAACCAATATGTGTGCACTGTGCAGCATACAGTATGTGTGAACATTTTAAATAGTTTAATAATCATCACTGGGTGCACCTGGTTGACGGAATAGATTTCTTTCTGTTTTACTTTAAAATATTCCGTATTGTCACTGATGTGATTTTACAGGTTGATAGTTGTGAGATAGGAATCGAAAATGTAGAAGTGTCTACATTTCTGACTGGTATTCATCTAGTTCCCTCAAAGAGTAGCGCTGCAAAGTCCCCAAAAGCGTTTTGTTACTCAAGTCCTGTCTGCAAGGATTGTAGCACAGTAATCTGAAAAGCCTTCTTGGCAAATTTGTTTTTCTCACAAAATCTCACATTAGTTTTTGCATCTAATTGTATGTGGTCTTGGAAAGTAAACAAATTAAATGAATTTATGCATAAATGATTTAAGTTACTAAATCTAGCACAGCCAATTTTGACCCTGTTTATGCATTCAAGTGGGGTTTTTGGGTTAAAGCTTGTTGTGTGTACTTAATTTAGGGCATCTTAAAAAAACGATGATCATCCTCCATCCTGATGTTGCTCTGTACTGAAGGATTGAAAGTTTACATTGTGGCTGTGTGTCCACCGAATTGTTTTTTTCTTGAGCTGAGCGTTTGTTTTCTGTTGTTGTTGGTAATGGTAGCGCCACGTTTTTTGAGCAACATAACAAGGCGCTGAGTGGGAGCTTTACGGTCATTGTTCAGTATTTTTTAGATGTTGCAAGTTGAAAATCGCATCGCCCATCCGTGTCACTTTTGAGCTAGCTGTCCAATCACAGTGGAGGAGAGGCGGGACAATAATGAGCAACTGTCATTAAATAATCTGCCGAATACTTTCAGCTTGTAATGGTACAGCAGAACATATTTTCTATAGTCTCTTTAAGGCAAGTCATTTTATTCGGTGGCCATCTTTAAAATGCCTCTCAGGCAGTATGCTCGGGCATTCTGTTTGAATGGGAAAACATCAAATTCTCCAAAATTGCTTGCCAAGCTTACAATTACATTTCATATTAGGAGTCATCAATAAAATTAAACAACAATGGTCTTTTTGAAACTAACCCTATCCCTAAACCTAACATTTGAATCACACAACATCTGCAGAAAAGCACATCTGGTCCTCTTCCTCCTCTTAAGAATTGTCAGTCTATAGCAATCGCTGATTGGCTCCTGTACTAGAAGGCGGGGCTTCATTCACCACAATAAAGAGCTTAGAATGACCAAGAGGCGACACTCAATAAAACGTTCCCTTGCAACGGCAGCACCCAGCAACAGCCCTGGATTCCACCATTTTGGGGTGAAAGCGATCGGCTGCACATTGGATCTTATTGCTGTCGCAATGGCAAGCAGCTGCTTTGTTTTTTATTAATTTTAAAGCTAAACATTAAAGCTGAGATACAACCTAAACGATGACAATACAACACTTACTATCACAATCATCAGCACTTTTAATAGTTTATTTTACAGACTAATAATATGCTGTTGTTCTATTGGAATTTTCATTCCAAAATGGCCACCACACCATCTAGTGGCTGTTTACCAAAATTGCACAAGAGTGTCATCTATTGGTGATTCTATGCTCTTTGACCACATTGACCGTTATACTTTTCCTCATTCAAAACTATACGAGTGACACTTCTTATGTATTCTATAGTCTCTGACGATAAAGCGACCGAAAAACACACACACAGCTGAGCATTTTAGAAACTGTTTTGTGCAGCACAAAACACTTTAATTTACACACAGAAAGCTTAAAGTCTGCATGAACAGGAAGCTGCAACCATTTTTTTCTCCATATTGTGATGCAGTTCCTAGAGAAACAAAATTTTAAATGAGAAAACGGTGGGCGTGGCTTGTTTTTTCTACTGCATGCTGATTGGATGTAGTTAAGTAGGCATTCCCACAATTTCTATTTGTTGTCAAAACGGACAGTTGGAGGGGCGTAGGGATGCAACGATTATAGATTTTGGTTGTACGATTACAGTCTGAGAAAAAAAATCACGGTTTCACGGTTTTCACAATTATTATGCATTTATTAATTTCAAAACACAACTAGTTTAGAAAATCACATGAAAACTTCTTATATTTTTAAATGTTGTTTATTGCTGCTTAGTAAACAATTAATACAGCACATACTAATATTAAAACAAACAATAGTCCAATTTTTCTCTTTGTGCTTAAAAATAAGTGACATTTTTGACATTCAACATAAATAATTTTTACGCTGTAAATAAATGACAGAAAAATGAGTAAATAAATAAAAATGAGAATAAAAAAAATAGTATTTGTCTAATGCAAGGCTCGAAATGAACTTTTTTACTTGGTAGCACTGGTGCTCCCAACTTCAAATATTTAGGAGCAGCAGAAGAAATTTAGGAGCACCCACCAAAAATGAATGAGCACCACTGCATATTGTATACTAACAGATTTACGTATTTGAAAAGAACATCAGTCAGGACTAACAAAAGCAGAAAGTAAGTAATTCTATTATGACTTATTGATATTTGTGCAATAATTCCAAAATTAATGTCTAATATTTATAAAATATTAATGATGACTCTGATGACAATAATACTAACAATGTATTGCATCTCTCATTATCATGCTGCCTTGAATGTGCTTAAATGCGAGTTATCTGCTATAAAAAGTCCAACTGTTACATTGACATAAATGTGTGGTTTGCGTCAAGCAAAAATGAAGCATTGCAGTTAGAAATATACATTTTGCACTATTGTTTTTATAGGTATATACTATAACAAAGTCCCTATTGTATAGTCAATGTTGTATAGACTATACTCTGTTAGATTTTACATTTAGCGTTCATTTGCGCTGAACACGCAGTGAACACAACGCATTGAGATTCGGGCCATTAAACAGCTGATCCACTCCGAGTTTTCCAGCACTCTCCAAAATCATTCGATTGATCTCGGCTGGCGGATTAACAATCTGAATGTTAATGGGTTTGCAAACCTGTGTACTTTTCATTGCTTCTTTCCCAAACTTCAGCCGTTTGCAGTTCTCGCAGTCACACATCTCCCTGTCATCTCAACTAGGCGCGGCTGAAAAAACGTGAGCGTGTTGCGTTGTGTGCGCGTCCCTCCATTGGAAATAACCAATTTACATGAGCTTGCCTTAGTAAATAGCCTTATTCATAGTTAATGCAGTGTGCGTGGATATTAGTCTCGGTGTACAAACTAGCGCACAGTTGGCATACCTTTGTTTGGTTGCTGTAGTTTTGTTCTGTGCAGAAAAGTGGTGTTGAGAAGCCTTTACGATTAATTAACCATGATGAATTAAAGCGCGGTTAATAATGAAAAAGGTTAATCTTTGCATCCCTAGAGAGGCGTGGTTAACAATGTCTAGCGCCTGTAAACTGTGCCATTGTTTCCCCAGTCTCTGAGTTCTTCTGATTGGTGCACTGCTATGGCACTAACAGTGATGAGCTGCACTGCATTTAAAAGTTTTTTGAACTTCACTCAGTGTCTAAAAAAACATGGTGCTCACGTGCACAGAGCTTCAAAAGACGTGAAATGCAAGTGTAATGATCACACAGGACCACCAAGCATGTGTTTGAAAAACAAATGAAAAGTAGTGTATTGGAAAGGAAAAACTCGTTCTTCTAAGAATGTTTAATAATTATTGCATGCCTTTAATATATTAGAGTTTGGAATTATTATTATTTTTTGTAGGGTTGGTGGTAGTTAATTAGCGATCATAATCACTTGCATTAAAATTCTGTATGTTATTTCTGTTCTTCAATCTGTGAATATTAAAAGCACCTGCTGTTTAGTGTAATTTTCTAATCCTGAAATATAGGAATGGCAGGTTTTCTAAACCATGCCTCCGTTATTAATTTTCAGGTATTAGAGATCCCACAGTAATAGACAACCTGGAAATATCAGTGAGTTGAATTTAGCAGCACTGAAAAAGACATACAAATTTCTCTAGTGAATATAGATTTTTCTGTGAAATATCTCATGTTGTGGATATTGACGCTGAGAGCTAAAGTGGGAGCTGGTGGTTGATTTGTGAGTCATTTTTTCTTTTGAGTTGATTCTTTTGAAAAGATTTGATCTAACTGCTTCACATGATGGTGTAAGATTCTTTAGTGAATTTACCCTGAATCATTTGTTGTAAGGATCAATGTCTTCATTTTTATTGTGAGCCAGCTGTTCTATTAAGTTGGTTCTTTTGTAATGAATTGGTCTAACTGGTCATAGTGAATCATTTGTAGATTTAAAGATTTTGTCTGGTTTGGAAATTAATATTATTAACAAAAGAAATGACATAATATACCCAAACATACCCATAGTTTCTGGTCCATGGAAGGTAGTGGATTTTTATAGCAAACTAACTTATCTTTTGAGTTTGTTATTTCGTAATTTATTGGTTTAACTTGTTCACAGAATGGTCAGAATGATTCTTTAGTTAGCAAATCTGTCTTGACTCATTTGTTGATCTGATAACTTTATATTATAATTAATATTATTGACATATGAATTCTTCACATAAAGTCTTTATTCTATGGAAGATTGTTTTTTTAAATAATTAATTCATTTTTTGTAAATATTGTATCATATTGATTTACAGGATAAATTATTTGTAAATGATAACCTGTGTTGAATCAGTATAGTAAATAATCGCTGTTAATATCTGCTCTGAAGATTTGTATTATTTATAAATCAACTGTAACTTCTTTACATACCCAAAGTCTATATTTCACGGAAGATTGTTCATTTCTATTGCAAATGTATTGTTCTTTTGAGTTGGTTTACTTGATGGTGTGATTCATAATAGTGAATCTGTCTTGAATTATTTGTCCTTTTTTTGTCTGTCAAGAATTTGTAGAATACATTTTCTTTTTAAGTGTCTACTTTGAAAATATTTATGATTTAGAAATCAAGTATAATTTATTTAGCATTTTTTATTGGGAGTTACTTTTTTAATCAGTAAAAAAATAAATTGTTCATTGTGATTCATTTGTAATCTGTCTCAATTATTAATGTGAAATCAAATAGAAACTGGTTCGCACAATGGTCAGAAGGATTCATTAGCAAATCTGTCTCGTGTGTGCTTTGAGGATTAGTATTATTGAGAAATCAAATATAATATCTTCAGGTACCTTTTTTTCGTGAACCAATTGTTCTTTTAAGTGGATTCTTTTGTAATAAATTGCTTCACAGAAAGATTCAGCTTGGAATCTGTCTTGAATCATTTGTAATTGTTTGTCAAGATTTAATAGAATAGATTTTCTATTTAAGTGTCTACTTTGGAAATAATTATGATTTAGAAATTGAGTATAATTTCTATTGCATTTTTTTTTATTGCGGATCACTTTTTTTAAATCAGTTATGTAGTTAAGAATCGTTCAAACCTTAAGAGGATCGTGTGATTCATTTGTAAATCCGTCTCAATTATTAAAGTGAAATCAAGTAGAAACTGGTTCACACAATGGTCAAAAGGATTCATTGGCAAATCTGTCTCGTGTCTGCTTTGAGGATTAGTATTATTGAGAAATCAAATATATCTTCAGGTACTTTTTTGTGAACTAATTGTTCTTTTAAGTGGATTCTTTTGTAATGAATTGCTTCACAGATTGATTCAGCTTTGAATCTGTCTTGAATCATTTGTATTGTATGTCAATAATTGATAGAATATATTTTCTATTTAAGTGTCTACTTTGGAAATAATTATGATTTAGAAATTAAGTATAATTTCTATTGCATTTTTTTTGGGGGGGGTCACTTTTTTAATCAGTTATGTAGTAAAGAATCATTCAAACTCTAAGAGGATAGTGTGATTCATTTGTAAATCTGTCTCAATTATTAATGTGAAATCAAATAGAAACTGGTTCACACAATGGTCAGAAGGATTCATTAGCAAATCTGTCTTGATACTCGTGTTAATATATTGACTGGATTTTTGTTTGTGTCTGCTTTGAGGATTATTATTATTAAGAAATCAAATATAATATCTTCAGGTACCTTTTTTGTTCGTGAACCAATTGTTCTTTTAAGTTGATTCTTTTGTAATGAATTGCTTCACAGAATGATTCAGCTTTGAATCTGTCTTGAATCATTTGTAATTGTTTGTCAAGATTTAATAGAATATATTTTCTATTTAAGTGTCTACTTTAGAAATAATTATGATTTAAAACATTGAGTATAATTTCTATTGCATTTTTTTATTGGGGGTCACTTTTTCTTTAATCAGTTATGTTGTAAAGAATTGTTCGAACCTAAAGAAGAAAGTGTGATTCATTTGTGAATCTGTCTCAATTATTAAATTAAAATCAAATAGAAACTGGTTCACACAATGGTCAAAAGGATTCATTAGCAAATCTGTCTTGATACGCTTGTTGATATATTGACTGGATCTTTGTTCCTGTCTGCTTTGAGGATTATTATTATTGAGAAATCGAATATAATATCTTCAGTTCCTTTTTTCTGTGAACCAAATGTTCTTTTAAGTTGACTCTTTTGAAACGAATTGTTTCACAGAATGATCAGAATGATTTAGCTTCGAATCATTTGTAATTGTTTGTCAGTCAAGAATTGGTAGAATAGATTTTCTCTTTAAGTGTCTACTTTTGGAAATAATTATGATTTAGAAATCAAGTATAATTTCTTCACATACCCAAAGTCTCTATTGCATTTTTTTTTTATTGGAGTCACTTTTTTTAACCAGTTCTGTTGTAAAGAGTAGTTCAAACTTTAAGAGGATAGTGCCATTCATTCATGAAACTGTCTAAGTATTATTGGTCAGAAATCAAATATAATATCTTAAAATCAGGTACCTAAAACTAAAAGCTCTTGCTTGGAAGATGATTATTATAGAGAAATCAAATATCATAATATGCTGATGTAGTAAAAATATGTACATCAAGGAAGGCTGTTGCTTTTATTTTGTTATTAAATTCTTGTACTTCTTTACTTGTACTTGTAAAGGCAATGTTCTGCAATGCTTTGATTTGTGTTTTTGTTGCCTAACCATAAGTAAAGGAATTGGATCAGGAGTACAACTGCATGCAACAAACCACATATTGTATTGAACCCAAGCCTTAAAATTCATGTGTGCAACCATTCGTATTCCTTGTGTCATAAATTAGCATAAAATGATTTGACTCAGTCACAACTTCAAGCTGATCTGCTGCTTTATGACTGCCGTTCATGCACGGTGGTCCTGACTAAAGTTCATTTGTCCTTAGGGAGCTCAAACTGTGCTTCATAAATGAGATTACAATGCTTTGACCGGGTATTGATGCACCTGTCAGACTATCGTTAAACATGGGCACTGGGTCATTGCTTTTAAAGGGTATGTGAGGCACAAGGAGTTGATGTGTCATCAAAAAGTGCACAGAGGATTTTAAAATGTATGACATTTGAGTAATTATATTTTCTATGAATATTTTTTTTATTATTTTATGTATCCAGGTGATCTCTGATTGTGGGCAGCATGGTAGCTCAGTGGTTAGCACTGTTGCTTCACAGCAAGACGGACCCTGGTTTGAGTCCGGCTGGGCTGGTGTTTCTGTGTGGAGCTTGCATGTTTTTCCATGTTCGCTTGGATTTCCTCCGGGTGCTCCGGTTTACCGCACAGTCGAAAGACCTGCGCTATAGGTAAATTAGATTAACTAAATTGGCCGAGTGTTGGGTTGCGGCTGGAAGGGCATCCGTCGTGTAAAACATATGCCAGAATAGTTCTGTAAAATCATCCTGCTGTGGCAACCTCTAAGAAAATGAGTCTAAGGAAAATGAATGAACATATGAATGAATCTCTGATTGTTCACCTGAATTATATTTAAAGGGGTGGTCCACTACGATATCATATTTTAAACTTTAGTTGATGTGTAATGTAGCTGTGTGAACATAAACAACATCTCTGAATGTAAGACGCTCAAAATTTGATGCAAAGGGAGACATTGGCTTTTACAGAGTTAGCTTAGCAAAGCCTACAGTGAATGAATTTGGGGACTGCAAAAAAATAATGAGACCTTAGGAGGTTCAGGTTGCTTGCACACACCACACCCTGCACAGTTAGGGGCATGTCCAGAGGCGCTGTAATGTTATAGCAGAGAAAACTAAAATGCTGTCAAACGCTGCTATTTACACAGACTTGTTCTGTTTCTGTATTTGGGCTTCCAAAGGACATGACACAAAGAGAGAAGTGCTTACAGTTTAATTTAAGTTTTGTTCCAGAGAATTACCAAAAATATATAGCTAGCATTGGACAAAGGAGAATTTCCAGAATCTCTTCCAATTCAGTGCTGGATTTTGTTAAAACTTTTCCAACATACGGAGCTGTGGATTGTGAGCCACAACCTGTAAGTGTTTTTATTTGTTAAAATTGATCAATTACATGCACAGTTTCTAGCATAAACAGTATGTTGTAGCGAGGATGTAAACAAGGATGTAAACAACGAGAAACACTATTTAGCAGCGCTAACAATTTAACTACAAATTCATATTTATCAGTGAAACCACTGTAAACACCCACAATCTTCAGCAGTGCGTGCAGTGTCTCTCTATGCGGACACTTTCTCTGTGTTCTACATCTCAAATAACAAACTTACAAAAGATATGTGAACGTTTCATATTACTTACACATGCTTATTCTGAATATATGTGAAAGACACTTGTCAGATTTTATTTTAGAGAGCAGGCATGAGGTTTAGATGCGTGCTCTTCATTTTCTGTCTGATTCAGCTACTGTTTATACAGAGCAAAAGCGCATGCTTGTAGGGCCGTGACGTGAAGCCGATCTCCGAATCACAGCACATTATGTTAGCTGACCAATCAGAGCCTCTTAAAGGCGGGCTTTTGGAAGAAGTAGGAAATATGACAGTCGTTTTTATGTTAGCAGAGTAGCTGTAAATAATCAATGTAAGATATATGAAAAAATAACGTGATTTTCTACTAGTGAAGCATGAACACACATTGCTTTGCATCTTATAAACACAACCAAGCCTTAAAAATACGCTGTGGACTACCCCTTTAATGAAATTAGTGCACCAATATGCTATTTGAAATGTTCCTGACCAGTGTTGGGAAAAGTAACTTTTAAAAGTAATGCATTACAATATTTAGTTAGTCTTCTTAAAAGTAACTAGTTGTGTTTCTTGGTTACTTTTTATGGTACATAATGCGTTACATACCTTTTGCGTTACTTTTTTTACCTGACTGAAACTTAATCTCTTAAAGAACATGCAGGGTTTTTTTTTCTTCTTCTTTTTTTGTAAAGAGGAGCTCCACAATTAACAGCACAGTAAAAAAAACACATTTAAAAAAATATTAATTTAGGATAATGTTATCTTCTGAGAACTTCCTCACCCCAGAGCTACATATGTCATATATACAGTCTAAGTAAAATGACTGTCCACTGAGAAAATCACCTTTTCCTTTTGTAAGGCTCTGGCCTCCCATCTTCATTTCTGTCTGTTTTCGTGGTGAGCAAATTCTCTCGAGTGAGTTATTCAACATGACTACGTAAATTTCATTTCAGCAATATGTATATATATAGTATATATATAAGTTAATTAATTCAACTAAAAAGTAACTTGCATTACATTTTTTAAAAAAGCAACTTAAAAGGTATTACTTTTTTTTAAGTAATGCATTACTTTACCCGTTACTTAGAAAAGGAATATCATCACAAAACTTGCATTACTTGTAATGCATTACCCCTAACACTTTTTCTGTTTTTAAATGTCTCCAGTATTAGATTTATGCTCCTCCAAATAACACTTAAAAACACATAATGTACATTGCAGCATCACATTTTGACCCATGGTCAACCCTGGTGGTGCAGACCTTCCTGGGTATCGTTTAACGGCATAGAATTGGTAGGGATGCATGATATATCGACTACCATATCGTTATCGGACGATAAACAACATTTTTAATATTATCGTTATTGGTCCGATGTCAAAATTAGGCCATGTGTTGTTGATGGAAGATTGTATTCAGTTTGATCAACATATTTATAATGATTATAACGAGCGTATGTGATGGCTGTCAGCACGCACACACACGATGGCTCTGAACTGTCAAATCTTTTTCAGACATTACATATTTCTACATATGTACATTATTGTAACACTTTTTATTCAAGAACATTTGAGCTTTTTTGAAGTTTTTAAAATAAAAACAGTTGTTTCTTGTATAAAAATATAGCCTTTATAAATATGTATATTTATCGGCTATAGTATATTGGATATCAGCCTCCAAACATCAGCCTTAAGAGTTATCGGTTATCGATATCGGCCAAAAAATCCATAACGGTGCATCCCTAAGAGTTGGCATGGATGGAGGGGACATGTTCCCACCAATATCCACCAATTACTGAAATGTCCCCACAACAAAATCTACATCAGCTTTGGGGGACTAAAATAGCTTTAAAACAAAACATTACCTGTCTAAAATAAATACTTCAGCCATGGTGTCATCCTTCCTCAAGCGTGCAAAAGTAACTTCAATATTGATTTAGGATTTTAAAAAGTTTACCGAGACTGTGACTGTCATGTCGGCACGTGAACCCACAGTGTGCATGCAGGCGTGCACGCGCTAATGGCGGATATGCGTGAACAGATGCGCAGACAGTTTGGGCTACTTATCGGAAATATGGGAGATGTCGGGCCGACATTATTTAATTGGATGAGCATTTTTTAGTTTTATGCCTTACCCAGAATATAAAAATACATATAAACACATTTAGATAATTTACTTCAATCATTACTAATGGACTGTGAAGAGACTTTCAACCAGCACAACAAAAAATGTTTCTGAATACAATCACCTACTTCACCAGTAAATTTTGAGTTAACTACTCTCATTTCATTTGTTAAAATTGATTGTTGGGTTTTACAGTGTAGTATTATTAAGTGTTTAAAGCCTTTATTCATGTTTTAAAAAGTACGAAAGAGAATTTGTGCTGTTTTATTCATGCAATCTAGTCTAAAAATCTGCACGCTTGATCGCTGCACGATGAAGGAGTGCAATGGGAAATCATGTCGAAAAATGAAAAGCCACCAGCAGCCAAGAATAGTGTCCATTGTATGTCCTTCATTGTTAATTACGGCTTTTTTCCTTGTGTCAGAATGACATTGATCATTAAGTAATCGTCTCCATGCCAAATCCTGCTGTATACTGCATTATACTTCTCACTTGGCATAAAGCAAATGATTTCTTAGTAGAACAACAGTTCCTTTACTGTTTGCTACAAAACTATTCATAGTTAGCACTGTTGTAATATTGGATACATCAACCCCTTTTTTGTTGTGTCTTTATGTAATATGCACAAGGCATAACAGCAAGCGTCTTTGTGAAGCTTTATGCTGTTGGTTTGAGCCGAGCTGTAATGAGATCCCAAGATTCTGACCGCACAGTGTTTTAAGAGAAGCCTTTCTCATTTTTTATCTTCCAGCATTTGCTTTTCACACTTAAGTGCGTTGTTTATTGTATTAGTAATTCGTCATATTCTTTTTCATGCTGTGCTCATGTTAAACATTTCAGTGTAATTCGATAGACCTCTCTTGCCTCTCTGCTTATGGTTTATCTTGGCATCACAAGTCTCCAGATGGGCCCCGTCTGGATCTCACTGCCTCCTGATGGGTATCAATAAACTCCAGAAACATCAGATTGTAATTCAATTACCCCCCACAGGTCACTTGTGCAAAAACATTTGATGCTTCTCACACAACTGCATCTTCATTAGCTGGCCTTCTGAGCTTTTTACGTCTAATTATCATGTTTACTGAGCTGTTGAAGCAGTCTCAGTCAGTCTCAGCCATCTTTCTTATTGGTTGTTTAATGCTTTTTTTAGTGTCTGTATTCTTTTTATTTGAGTAAATTACCCTGCTGCTCTTTTTTATTAAGTTACACATTTAAAATGGTTGGCATGTGTTTTTGTTATGCTTTGAATTAAATGTTAATGGCCCATATATCGTTGGATGCATCAAGATGTTTATCATTAGATAATAAGTATCATAAAACTTGCATTTTGATTTTAATTGTGTTACTGTCTAACTGAGTTGGGTGTAATGCGTTCCACATGTGACACATTACTGGATTCGTTTTACATTTTTGGGAAAGCAGTAATGTAACAAATTACATTTCAAATTTGTGTAGTTTGATTACAGTTACTAAAGTCAATGTTATTGCATTACTTACATTACAAATATAGTTTTCGGAAGAAAAAAATGCTTCTTTTCACTTTAATTGACGTTTTTTTTACAACAGTTAATAAGCTTGTGCTTTTAAATTGTTGGAGAACGCGAACTGAAACGGCTGCTGATGAGAGTGTTTGCTTCTTCAAATGGAAGTACAGACATTAGCATAAAAACAAAAATATTGCTGTGAACTGCAGTCTGTCCAGTCTCTTAAGAACTTTCGACTGCTTTTAACTCGACCAGCAACTTGTTCAAGCACTTGAATAGAAGGCATTCTACAACAGTACTTGTCACCAAGTAGGACACCGTTGCCAAAAAACACAGCGGCCCAACTCAGCCTAAACAGGTTAAATAGATTTTTTTAGGTGCAGGATCAGGAGTGAATGTACCTTCTGAATGTGAAGAGAAGCGTAGCTGCTTATGGGGCCATTCACATATCGCGTCTTTTGTGCGCGCATATTGGGAGCGCATATTGCACGCTCTCATTTCCCAGGCGCACCTACTGTAGTTGAAAACCGCAAATCACGTGACAAGAACTTACCGATCAGCTTCATACTTACACATTTAGGTAGACTAATTACCTCAGACAAACAGAACATCCAAACATTGCAGTGCTTTTTTATACTATAGATGTCAGGGGTTATAGGTATCCAGTTTTCTTCTTTTGTGTTAAAAAAAGACAAACAGGTTTGGAGCAAATGAATGATGAGAGAATTTTAAGTGTTGGGTGAGGTCATTATCTGCTGTGATGAACCCATTGTAATATATTTCAGAGAATATTAAATTACTATTTTGTATTTTTATAGGTATATTTTATATGTTTTAAAAGTAACTTCAAAGTAAAGTAATTAGTAATCTGATTACTTTTTACATTAAGTAATTAGTAATGTAATCAGATTACAATTTTCCAGTAGTAGTCAGTAATTTGTAATCTATTACTTTTTTTAAAGTATTTTACCCAACACTGCTGTCTAATTATGTGATGTTAAACAAAAAGTTTATCGACACACACACACACACACACACACACACACACACACACACA
>CAIGQZ010034990.1:13741088-13757603 GCA_903798205.1 Danio tinwini | reverse complement strand
GAGAGAGAGAGAGAGAGAGAGAGAGAGAGAGAGAGAGAGAGAGAGAGCGCACATCAGAACTCATTGATATTCATGACCATTCCAAATATGGTCAAAACCAAGCTTTTCATTCTAGGGGTAATTCCTGTGGTTATGAATGAGCATACAGTTAAAATTTTACAGTTTTATTTTTTACAGTTGAATATTACTAGCCCTCCTTTGAATTTCTTGTTCTTTTCCAAATATTTCCTAAATTATATTTAACAGACCAAGGAATTTTTCACAGTATTTCCTAAAATATTTTTTCTTCTTGAGAAAGCCTTATTTGTTTTATTTCAGCTAGAATAAAAGCTGTTTTTAATTAAAAAACAACATTTTAATGTCAATATTATTAGCTCCCTTATAAACAATACTTTTTGAAGGTCTATAGAACAAACCATTATTATACAAACGATTTGCCTAATTACCCTAACTTACCTAATTAACCTATAGACGTTAAATTACACTTTAAGCTAAATACTATTATCTTAAAAATATATATTTCAGTTAAACAAAAATTGGGGACAAAATATACAAAGGGGCTAATAATTCAGAAAGGCTTCAACTGTATAAAACAGTTTCCAGTGGATGTTTGAACTTACTTAAGCCACATACCTACAATATGCATAACCAAACCAGTCATTTCTTGACTTTTTATCGACTGAAAACACATGCTTGTAGTGGACAGTAGAAGCATTCAAATTAAGATTCAGCTCACATTATTCCTGCAGAGTTCGCATCCTCATTACTCATTATTGAATAAATATTAAGTTTCAGCCGTTCAGCCTTCAGCAGCATTTTTCTTTCTTTTAATCTCCCTCTGCATTGCTACTGGAGAGTTGCACATATTCAAACATACAGTACTGTGAGTCCTTCAAGTGTAGACTTTGACCTAGACCTTGACTCTCTGCTGTTTCTCCAGTGTCCAACTGAGCAAAGGTCATACCTACGAAAACAGAAGCAATTTTTTTTTACAAGCTCTGGCTCCGCTCTATGCAGATAAAACTCTCCCACACGCTTTTATTTCATTTGGCCTCCGAGATGACTTCTTCCCATTCACTCGAATCAGCTTCCAGCAGGCAATCAGCGTTCCAGTGCTATCGTGTTTCTGAATCGTCTAAGCCTTCAAGGTAAACGCGCAATCAGTGATAAGAAGCTCATTCAGTTTTCTCCAGTGAAGCCCCTTCACACATTTTTAACTGATGGGCTCTGAGCGCTGATGCATTGGTGCTAGAATAAGAGTTATTTTTAGGTGACTTCAACTTTTAAAGATTATGTGCCTATTATGTGCCTTCTTTACAAGATGTAAAATAAGTCTCTGATGTCCCTAGAGTATGTGAAGTTTCAGGTAAAATACCCCACAAAAAATGTTTTATGACGCTTTGAAACTCCCACTATTAGGCTTTGATCCTAATTGTGCCATTTTGGTGCACTGTAAAAAATTCCATAACTTTACGGTTTATTTAAATTATTTAAAAAAACGTAAAATAACGGCAATTAAATTACAGAAATTTACTGTAAAATAACAGAGGTTGAATTACAGAAATTTACCAGAAATTTTAATTTAAGGAAATTTCTGTAATTTAATGTTCTGTTATTTTACTGTAAATTTCTATAATTTAACGGCTGTTATTTTACGTTTGTTTTTTTGTGGCACCCCAGCTGCCGGAAATAAACTGGAAAATTACAGATTTTTTTTACATTGTGACTGTTGCTTTAAATTCAATTGAGATTTCAAATAAGATTGTGCCCTTTTTTTAAAAAAGAGGGCGGAGCTACACTGTGTCAGCATAGTGGCAGATTCAGAAACAAGACTACGTCCTATGCTAATGAGGGAAAGATGATCACTACACTGCAAAAAAAATGCTTTTCTTACAAGATTTTTTTGTCTTGTTTCTAGTCCAAATATCTAAAAACTCTTAAATCAAGAAATTTTTTCTAGACAAGCAAAACATATTGTCTTGTTTTAAAAAAATAATATGCCAATATTAAGTCAGTTTTTCCTTAAAACAAGCAAAAATAATCTGCCAATGGGGTAAGCAAAATAATCTTGTTTTTCCTTTTGACAAGATTATTTTGCTTACCCTATTGGCAGATTATTTTGCTTGTTTTAAGGAAAAACTGACTTAATATTGGCATATTATTTCTTAAAACAAGACAACATGTTTTGCTTGTCTAGAAAATTCTTCCTGATGTAAGAATTTTAAGATATTTGGACTAGAAACAAGACAAAAATCTGACAAATAAATTTGCTATAAATTTTGTCAACATTAGCTCAACAAAACATGTGTCAGAAGAGTTACCAGATGTTAAAAAAACAACCTCCATTCAACCTCCAAAAAATATAAATAGATTGATTCATTTCCAACCCAAGATGCCGCTGAAGTAAACCTTTCTCACTGCAATTCGATTCATCTAATGAGTGTACTTGCCATTTGTGTGCAGACCTCTATGGGTTTGGACTTCTCAAAGACTTTACCTTGTTTAACTGACCTTTTGTCTTGAACTCATTTTGTTTGCTAATGCTCCGAGCTGAAAGAATGGTGAGAAACTCTTTAAAAGTAGCCAGCAAGAGTTACATGGAAACATGGTTATGAATACTAATAAGGTGATTAGTCCTTAAAAATGTGATTGGATAAGGCGTCCAGCCGTTCCAGACAGCAGGAAACCCTATTAATTTGAGGAGACAGCTGATTAGTCTGCATATTTTATACATTTTAGGTTAAAAAAAATGCCTATGTTGATTTGAATCCTAAGGTAATTTCTTCAGATTTATCATAAAAAAATGTTTTTTTTATGCCAGGGATATTTTACCACATTAAACAAGGGCATTGGTATTTTGGTACATCTATTATGACCAATTATATTTAGCTGATGTCATTTTACAAGCAGAAGTCTATGGCATAATGAGCTTATAAAACATTGTGATCCTTTCTGCATGATCAAGTAGCTTTTTTAATATATTCTGCATCTTCTCAGTGAACCTTTAAAGATTATTTCTGCTTTCCTCAGATGTTTTGAGACAGTGCGTCGTAATGAGGGTGACCAGAGAAGCGCAGCAGGTGAACGTTTCAATGCTTTGCTTCAATGAAGATCTATTGCTTTGACAAGTGAATATGAGTTTGGAATAAGAGTCTCTGTGCCACTGTGATCTGTCTCCGCTTCCATACCAATGTGAGTGTATGTGTCCAAGGGTGTCAAATCAGGCTATTATCAACTACTTATTTTCTGTAATGAATTCTCACCTCTCTTGGGCATCCAGGTATAGCCACAATAGAGGAGCATCACCTTGTGTCTAAGGTGCCCAGGATTCCATTTGCAGGTGACACACAATTCAGCTGCTGGCATATGGGTGTTTTTTTTTTCTAGGAAGAGTCTGTGCCAGATTTTGTATCCACTGACATTGCAGTGGAAAGCAAGGTAATTTTGTTTTGTGTCACCTGCGTGGAGGTTATTCTCTATTTGAGAAGTGATTCTGGAAAAGGT
This sequence comes from Danio tinwini, assembly GCA_903798205.1. Lineage (NCBI taxonomy): Eukaryota > Metazoa > Chordata > Actinopteri > Cypriniformes > Danionidae > Danio > Danio tinwini. The sequence goes on along the minus strand of CAIGQZ010034990.1, from coordinate 13,754,099 downwards.
TGTACAGTCATCAGGCTGGTAATCAAAAGGGGGCTGAGTTCAAACTAGTTACTCTAGTGTGTAACGGTTTGGGGTTAGAGCATTTAAAAAAATTTTGTTGTACTGTGAATGGAATAAATCACTGTTTCCTGTAGCTCATGATTCACAGGTCTTTTCTCTATATTTTTGCTTTTGAATTGAATTGTGGGACCTTGATCTCTGTTCCATCAACATTTTATGCTGAATATTTAACTATGCAGCTTAACAAAGTAGGCTTGTCTTTTTCTCTAGGTCCTTTACTTTTTCCCAAAGTTCAAAGACATTCAGTATAGATGAGTTGAGGAAACTAAATTGGCCTTAGTGTTTGAGTTTTCGTGAATAAGAGAGTGTATAGGTGTTTCCCAGCACTGGGGGTTCACAAGTTCACAATTGCAGCTGGAAGGGTATGCACTGCATAGAACGTATGCCAGTAATTGGTGGTTCATTTTACTGTGGCGACCCCTGATAAATCAGGGACAAAGCTGAAGGAAAGAGAGTGAGTGAATATGTTTAACAAAATGACTTTTCTTGGCATTTGTTGTAGGGATGCATTGTAATGAATATTCTGGGCCAAAATGGAAAATAATGGATGCACTTGGCTGAAAACCGAAACTAAAAATGCATTGTAATAACTCTTCATTAATAAGACTTTTTAAATTGATCTCAATAACTTAAATTATACAGATTTTAAACTGTTAGCCTGTTGATTCAATCTGTTTGTAAACACAGACATGTTCAGCTAATAGCATTTCAGTGCATGGGTGTTCTGGTGCTGGTTAACAAGAGAATAGAATAACCTTATGTAATTGACAGTGAATGAGGTAAGAGGTGTCACATTGCCATGACAGCACAGTGGCACTATTGCAAGCAGCGGGAACAAGGATACCACATAGAAATGTCCTCTTGGTGTGTTATTTGAGTGGAGTTTGCTTTTCTAGAAAGCATGTGTGGTTCATGCTTAGATACATGCACATAAGCACAATATCTAAAGAGCTGAATATTGATCTATTCTGAACCTTTACTTAGGTGTGTGCACAAGCTAATTGACTGTGAACTCCACTGCTCTTGTGCATTCGTCAGTGTAAACCATTGAAATGAATGGGTTTCATAGCGCAGCACTTTCCGCGTCTGGTGTGGAAGCTGCTTCACACTGTGTAGTGACTATGGTGGGAGGGAGAGTGAAACCTGCCACTGAACACTTGTGGGAAGTGCGGCACATAATAATTTTACAGTAGCTCTAAATTTTGTGCATGTCCAATTTCAAGTTTGAAACAATATATTGTAGAAGAAATTATATATAAATATGTAAAATGACAGAAAGTACTGACAGTTTATTGGACATATATATTGCACTGTAATTTACATGACAACATTTTATAACTACTAAAATGTCAACATGTCAGATTTGAACTTTTTAAAGTAACGTTATATAATGCTGAACAAATGTATGTTGTGTTTCACAAAAATACTAAGCAACAGAATTGTCTTGATTCTTAAACATCAAGTGATACACTATTGCAGTGGTGAGTCTATTCTCGTGTAATGAACAGTTGGTTGTTGTCCAGATGTTCTGTTTAAGACAAAAGCACACTTGCTAGAAAGAAGCGCTCACTCGATCGCTCACTTTGGTTGCTTTCTTTTGTGTAGCTGTGCAGAAGGGATTGTAGACTAGTTGCGTCACTTACACAATCATTCTGCTGTAGTTGGGAATGTTTAATTTTGACAACGTGTCAACACACATCAAGAACGCTTAGGGTTGTTTTTACACTGATCTGAATGGAACAGGAAAAGTAAACGGAGACTACAGTTTTAATGAGACAGTGCTTGGAAAGATATACAGTAGGAGTTTGGTAGATACAGCAGGAAAAATAAGTATTCAACATGTCACTATTTTTCTCAGAAAACATATTTCTAAAGGTGCCGTTCACTTGAAATTGTCCATGGATGTTGGTAACAATCAAAAAAATCCATACATGCAAAGGAAACAAATCTTATTAGTTTACAAATTAAGTTATGAGTAATAAAATGAAATGATGCAGGGAAAAAGTATTGAACACATGAAGAAAGGAAGGCATAGAAAGGCAGTGAAAGCCCAAACAGCAGCTGAAATCTCTCAGTAGTTCTTCAGCAACCCTCTGCACTTCGTCATTGTAAACGAATATTAGCTGCTTCAGTCTAACATCTACATTACCAGATGAAGATGAAACCAGAGTGGACATTTCCGCAAGAAAATGATCCGAAACACAGCCAAGGAAAATCTCTAATGCTTTCAGAGAAAGAAAATCAAGCTGAAGAATGGCCAAGCCAATCTCCTGACTTCAATCCAATATAGAACACAAATTTAAAGATTTGATTGACGAGACCCACAGATAAATTTTTTTACACTCTGTTGAAGTCTGTGAAGTACTCACAGCTGAGACATTCATGTGACTTCATTTTCCATATGAGGGGCGTCTTTAGGCTGCCATCACTAAAAAAAGCCTTTTATGTAAAGTAATAAATACATTTTAGTAGTTCAGTGCTTTTTCTATGTGTCAATCCATTGATACTGGCTTGCATGGTTCGGGATCTGTAGAGCTGTGCATCGATGGATTTGCTCTTCAGTGTTTGGACTCTCAGTAGTGAATATTAACCCACACTGACCTGAGCTAAACTGAACTGAACTGAACTTAATCACTGAAAACTGAACTGACACTGTTTTAATTTACTATATTTTTCTATGTAAAGCTGCTTTGACTCAATCTACATTGTATAAGCGCTATACAAATAAAAATGAATCTAATTGAAATGAATGTTACACATAACTCATGTTACAACCGGCTCAAAATTGTAACATTAGAGAGACAATATGGACCAGGTAAATTGAACAGAGAAATTATTTATTAACCAAAAGCATAATTAGCAAAAGTATTTAAAGCAATCAAAGTCGGTATAGATGGAAGTCAGTAGTAAAAAGCATGTGTATGGTAGTGAACTGAGCTCATGATCTAAAAAAATTATTAAAATAAAATTAAAAATGCCAGGCAGGGAGACCAAGCTAATCGAACTCCCCTCTCATGTCAAATGTTGGATTCTTTTTGGGCACCACATAATGGGTCTCAAGTGAGATGACTAGAGGTGTGAACCTACACTGGTCTCACGGTTCGGTTCGGTTATGATTATCATGCCATCGATTCGGTTCAATTCGATATCTCGGTGCATCACGATGCATTGGCGATTCTTTCCATACACAGTTTTATATTTTCTTCACAGCACAGCAATTCTTGTATTAAAATGTATAAATATATTTATATTTACTATTTGTAAAACAATTTTGTCCTTTAATACAAACAGTCAGATATATAAACTGTACCTTTAAACAACAGGAGCATTTATAGCAAATAAACAAATATAAATATCCCGCTCTCTTTCTGAGCCTTGTCTACCAAGTTCATTCTTACACCCCTTTGATTGGTCACGCGCTCAACAGAAAGGACTGCGATTGGCTCTTACACGCTGGCGCTCTTCACAGTTGCACTCATGGGCCACAGTCAGTGATAGAGAGAAATGGAGATTACTTTCATTCTCTTAATCGCCGTGAAGTAGGGGCTTCTGCTGTAAGTGTCAGTGAAACACACTCCAGCAAACACACACGCAGTGAAATTGTGCAGTTTCTGAGTTTTTAAGTAGTTGGAGCGTTGTAAATACTCGCGCTCGCCTTCCTCGCTATAGTATGCTACGGCGACATAGCGCATGTGAGATAAATGACGTCAGTACATTATAACCGGTTATGATTATTACTGAACCGATACTGAATTGTCCACGTCTGCATCGCGGTGCACCGAAGAAACAATTAATTTTGACACCTCTAGAGATGACCCATTGGCAATCATGCAGGATCTGCAAATCACAAAATACAACCACAACAAACAGGTCCCACACAGAACCTAACACTCATTTTTCTTTTTTTTTTTCTTTTTTTATGTTTGTATTGTTTGAGTTTTTAATCAAAATCTGGTTCAATTCCATGTCAACAGCTCCTTTATAAATATTATTCCCAGGATTTTTTTTTAAAAACATGATGTGTTCAATACTTATTTCCCCCACTGTATTTGTTGTTGTATTTGCCAGTTATTCCAGAATTTCTAGTTAGAGGTCCCAAAAAATTACAAAACATGGTACATTTACTTTTACTTAGGTATACATTTATTTGAGTACTTGTAGATTTGATTTAAGTTTATTGAAACAATTGAAATCTGCCAAATATACTTACATTGTAAGTACAATCTATGAAAACCAACATACAATCTATGTTGCTTCTCATATAAATTTGTAAATCTGCCCTTTTCTAATTGGCTAGAAATACTTGAAATAAGACATGTGTATAACTCACAGTAATCTCAGAAATAATGTTTGGAACTGGTAGCTCCAAAATTAAATGTTCACAAACATCCAGCTGATTTTTATGCCCCCTGTCTTTCCACAATGAATCCTTTAAGCATGACAGTATTTAAAACAGAAAGAATTTAAAAATGAATATATATAAACCAAACAGAATTCATTGTGTTATTCACTATAAACAAAATGAATTATAAACATCATGCCTAACAAAACTGCAACCAAAAATGAAACAGGCGGCATGTTGTAAATTCAATATACAAACAATCAAATGCCTTTCTCATTTGGCACAAGTTGAAATGTTTGCTTGCTTGATGTTAATTGCAACTAAGAGTAATATGTTTGCCGTGTACACCAGATTTTTGCTGCAATTGGGTCACAATATCACTGGACAAAAGTTGGAGCACAAACTCAAATATGATTCTTACGCACAAGTTCTCCTTGTCATATTGGAGCTGAAAGAGTATGCTGAAGCTTATGTGTGTTTTATAAGAAAGCGTAGGTGCTGCTGTCATTACCATCTAATGTCCAGGTTTGAGGTTTGAATCACAGCAGGACAGCACACGGTTTATAAAATACCTGCAGGATTTGTCGCTTTCCACAAGTGTCCTGTGGTGTGACCATCTAGCTCATTTTGACCTATTCAAATAGTCAAACGCCTAAGCTAGTTAGCTTTAATCCTGCATGCTAATATTTAAAAATCAGAAGTCAGAAGTTTTGAAAAGAGCAGCTCGTATACAGGCTTTCCCAGTTAAGGAGACGGTCAACATGTAAGAAGATGTTTTATGAAAGCCAAAATACACTTTTAGGGATAGATTGTAGCAACATTAATTTGACATAATATAAATTTCATGCTGTTAATTTAAGTTAGGAGGATTTGCCAGGATGAGCAATGGTGTCGATCCAGGAATGTGCCTTGTTTTGCTAAATCACGTTAAACGGTTAGGCATTTTTGCTTGGTCATTGTGATTTTGCCAAAAGTTTTGTGCGCCATTTGGAAGTTAATAGAAAGTGACTTTTATTTGCCAGTTAAGTTTCTGAATTTGAACTGAGAGAGCAATAAGGCTTACAGTTTGAATGAGGGAAACTTGAAGAGGAATCGATGAATGGATGGAGGCATGGATGGATGAATGAATGGATAGGTGGATGGATGGATGAAACAAATAAATGACATAGCAAATGAATAAATGACAGACAGATAAAATGATGGATGGATGGAATTAATAAATGACCACATAGATGGATGGATGGATGGAATAAACTACAGAATAAACAATGGATAGATAATTGAGCACAACAATTAATTAAATGGATAAACGACATGACATAAATTAATAACTAATAGATAGATAGACAGATGGATCCACAAATGGACAGATAGTACTATAAATAAACAACAAAACGCATATGGATGGATGGAATGAATAAACGACATAGTACATAAATACATCACAGACAGATAAAATTCTGGATGGATGGATGAATGGATGGAATAAACTACAGAATGAAACAACATAAAAAATTAATGACAGACAGACAGACACAGACAGACAGACAGACAGACAGACAGACAGACCTGGATGGATTGATGGATGGATGGATGGATGGATGGATGGATTGATGGATGGATGGATGGATGGATGGATGGATGGATGGATGGATGGATGGATGGACGGACAGACGGACGAACGGACGGACAGACGGAGTCTCTAGTCTGTGCTGAATTAGGAACTAAAGTTAGAAACAGGATTCACTCCATGGAGGTTTTGATGGAGGATTCACTTTTAAATGCTGAATAATGCTTCTGCCTGACGGAGCCCAAAGCAAGAGGATGTAGAGATGAGGAAATATCGAGAACGCTCCTCCGTGGCCTATATAAATCTTAAGAGATGATGTGATTGAGCTCCTGTTCCCTCCTGTTCATTCTTCTCACAGCCTGTATATTACTTGTTTGTCTCTCTGTTTGATATGTCTCTGTTGGCACCTGATTGTCGGATTTATGTGAATCCTTGGAACTCAAATCCTCTCCAGCTTCACTATGTGCGCTTCAATCCTGCAAATCACATTAAAACAGGAATATTTGATCTAAGATCGTGTCAGTAAAAATACAGTTTGGGTTGTAAAAGTTCTGAAATCTTTGAAACTAATAATACATCCTGACCATCAGCGAATACATTATTGATATTTATATGCTTATCCTTGACTGTTTTGCACCATATTCTGATTGAATAATCAGTAGGTTAGTGTAGGCTGCATTCAGACATTTTTTATTTCTGTTAGCTTTGTTTAATTAATGGATTACAAAATAATTACAGCTCAGTGTTTATGTCTATCAATGTTTATGTCTAATTGTTTAGTTTTATGGCATGTTATAAGCGGGAATAATATACACATTGACCATTTTGTTTGGTTTTATTCTGTGAAAAGAACTGGCTAGATGTACATTATCCCTTACATAACATACCTTGGAATGACACTATTGACCAATCAGAATCAAGTATTCTGGAGTGCTGTGTAATAAGCTTGAATAATACACACTTTCAGAGAATATTGCATCAAATCTAGAGTGCTTAAGTTTAATTTGAGCTTATTTGGAGATTTTTTTAATATTATTTTTTAAGACGCACAATAACCTGAAATGAGATCAGAAATCTCAGTGTTAACTAAGAAACATATCTGTTTTAAAGATCTTTTTAAAAAATATTATTACCAAAGATGTAGTCAAATGTGGCTTTAATAGCTAGAAAAAAAAAGTGTTTTCACTTTAAAGTCAGCATGAACCGCAAGTTGCTGAGACTTTTATTTCAGTATGTTGATGTACTTTCAACTAAAACTGAACATTGAGTAGAGAAGATGCTTTCTTTTGCGTATAATTTCTTTATAGCAAACTAACAATAATGGGGCATGGTTAAGGATATGGATATACATTTGTTATGGAAGGCCTCATTTTGACGTCAACAGAGAAGGAGCCATTCCAAAGGCGGAAGCAAATGGTCTAACTTTCATTGAAGATTTTCAAAATGAACACATTTTTTCAGTGGATTAACTTGCATGGACTTTGTCCTAACTACACATGATATGACACTTTTTATGTTAAAACCAGTTTTTGACCTAACCATCTGCGACACCGACAGTCAAAATGTCTATTTTAGAAGCAGCTTCTGCTGCATTTCCGCAATGCCGCAGCAAAACAACAGCATAAACTACTATGACAATGATCATCTTAGGTACAGATTATGTGCTTACTGTGTTAAATGCTACCAGTGTGGCAGTATATGTGACGATTGTTGCCAACTAAAAGCAGTAGCAAACCTCAGATCTTGAAAATAAAATAACTTGCAAATGATTTGGAAATGAAAGTCAGAACTGTGACAAATCAACAACATCAGTCACTCAGTTAGTGTACTTTTAATAATGTTAAATGTGTATAAATTAGATTATAACTCTTACCATTTCATTGGGAGTGCAGTAGCTGGTATTTAAATTAATGGCTGGTATTTAAATGTTTTTGTCGTGTTGCATCGTGATTGGTTCAGACAGGCAAATTGCTTGTCGCTGCACAGCAAAAATATCAGTGTACATTTAACTCAATTTGAGTTTAACTTAACACTCCTTGGGTGTACATATGACTCCCTCCATTTTAGAGTTAAAAATAACACTTTCTAAACCATGAAATTTGTACATTACTCTCAGAGTTCATTTTTACACTGTAAGAGTTTATTCTTATATCAAACTGGAGTGTGTGTTACGCTACAAAATGTCAATATATTACCTTTTTTCCTATATTATCATTTGATGCGTGACAGATAACAGTGATCAAATATGTTGAAAATAGTTTTAATTTATGAAATGTTCATTAACCTTTTCAGAAATAATTTCAATACATTTAACTCTTTGCATTTTAAAATGCAACAAGACATGTTTCAAGTTTAAGTAAAGCATACTGGTTTGATCACTGTTTGTCTGAATAAACCGATTCGAGTAAAAATAGTGGACTTGGGTTAAAAGTTTAACACTGAAAAAAAACTCTTAAATATACGCTCTTTCACACTCATGGATTAAAATGTACTCCGGTTTTAATACTGAACACCAAAAAAAAAAAAAGTTAAATAAATAAATAAATAACACTCTATATTTAACACTGGTTTTTTTGCTGTGTGAAATCTTGTTGCATGTAGGACACTGTGTTAGAATAACAATATGAGATGACAAAATAAACAATATACAAACAATATACAACATTTTTTTTCCCAAAAGATAATTCCACAGAAAGAAAAAAAAAACCCTCAGTGAAATCTTTGCCCCTTTTTTTTTAGATTCTCAAAAATTCTCAAAAATCATTTTAGGTGTTTCTTAAAACATGTTTAGCAATGTAAATGTAGATAAACAATAGGCTTGCACTATTTCTAGTAAAATGTAGCTCAAAATAAGATACAGATTTACTTGGCACTAATCAAGAGCAGTTTTTAGATGCGTAACCACACAGCAAATTCTGGTCTTTGGATTAAACTCCCTAGGAGTTAAAATCAACTCCATCTGAGTGTGCATGCGTGACCATAAAATGTACTCCTCTGCAAAGTAAAAATCACTCTGCTTTTGGAGTTGAATTTTAACACATTTTTTTAGTTACATTTTAACACTTTCTGGAATTAAAATTGTAATCCTATATACAGTAGAGTACTTTTACATTTGGGTATAATATGAACTCCTTACCAATGTTAAAATGTAACACTCAGAGTTAAAATGTACTTTAAAAATTATATATTTTTTACGAAAATGACTGAACTGATGCAATATTGATTTAAAGATTCCATCAATGGACACACTTTGAAATGAATTGTCATCATAGCATTAAATCTAACAGCAAAACATTTACAATTAATGTTGGCAGCCATGTGTTAACTAAATCCAATGGCTTAGTAAAATTGCATAAGACAATCAACACATCACATTATATAAAATTTACTTTGCAGGAATAAAAAGCAGCAAAAAAATATATCATTAAAAAATATGAATTGAAATAATAATAGGAAAAAAATATCTTGTCGCTCCTTAATCACAGTCAACCCTGCTGGCTTTGAAGTTAGAATTTGCTCAGTATTCTGAAACAAAGAAAAAATACATTTAGAAAGATAACCAAAGTTAGACTTATTTTTTTAAAACATTCATTCATTCATTTTCTTTTCGGCTCAGTCCCATTATTAATCCGGGGTCGGCACAGCGGAATGAACTGCCAACTTATCCAGCACGATTTTATGCAGCAAATGCCCTTCCAGCCGCAACCCATCTCTAGGAAGCATCCACACACGCTCATTCACACTCATACACTATGGACAATTTAGCCTACCCAATTAACCTGTACTGCATGTCTTTGGACTGTGGGGGAAACCGGAGCACCCGGAGGAAACCCACGCGAATGCAGGGAGAACATGCAAACTCCACACAGAAACGCCAACTGACCCAGCCGAGGCTCGAACCAATGACCTTCTTGCTGTGAGGCGACAGCACTACCTACTGCCCCACTGCGTCACCTTTTTTTTTTTTTTTTTAATCTTTAATCTAATAACTGTATATTTAATACTTTAAAATGCATTCATTTTCTAACGTTATTTTGTAATGTTTACTATAAGATTTATTTATATGGAAGTAAAAAACAAACAAACTTACATTTCTTGCACAGACACTGTCCATTAAAAGTATATAATATAATATATATAATAATTTGAGATCCAGAATCACTGCTGCTTAAACAGCTTGACACAGACAATGTATCTGTCATACTTGGGAAGGAGGGCACTTCAACAACCCCTTGCTGCAGGACAGTCAAATCTGATAATCACAAAAACAACACAGCTTAGCAAATGGTTCTGAAATGCACACAGTTTCACTCTAAGTCATGACACAAACTTTCAAAATCTATAAAAATGTTCTTAAATAACCTACCATCATCAGTGTGGATGACATTTTTCTTTGGTTGTTGCAAGTTCTGCATCAGGGGTCACCAAACTTGTTCCTGGAGGGCCGGTGTCCTGCAGATTTTAGCTCTAACCCTAATCAAACACATCTGAACAAGCTAATCAAGGTATACTTGAAACACCCAGGCAGGTGTGTTAAGGCAAGTTGGAGCTAAACCCTGCAGGGACACCGGCCCTCCAGGACCGAGATTGGTGACCCCTGTTCTGCATTGTAGGATGTGTTTTATAGTTTTTTTCATACACTGTAAAAAATGCTGGGTTCCACACAATTGTTGTCCCAACACAAATCGATTAAGTTAACTTAATAATTTTTACAAATTTAAGAGGATTGAACAATTAGGGTGTCCTAAAAAAACTTTAAGAATTGTGCTGTTTCAACTTATTTTAAATAAGTAGTTTGAACAAGCGGTAAAAGTCATTTTTTTTGTGTATTTTGTAGAAATCAGATTTTTGGATTTCTTTAGAATGAAGTTTTTCCAGTCTGATCATTGGTACTCGATTATACAGTGCTGATTAATGCTCTCTGAACAGCTGCCCCTCGTGCCTGGAGCAGGATCTCGTCTCGCGCACAATTTCACAAGCTGTCGGCCGGAGACGAGTGATGAAAGAGGCCATCCATCACCCCGGCTCTCATACAGACCAGAAGACTTGCGTGTATGATTGTGTTGCAGGCAAAAGCCCTGAGCATCAGCCGGCCGTGTTACGCCTCGCTTTCTGATGAATGAGTGACATCACAAAGCTGCCAGACGCAGAAGAGACGGTGTCATATCATATCGCATCAGATAATGATGTTTACACTGGAGAGAGCGCAACAGACAGAGACGTGTGGACATATTACACCTGGTAATTAGAAAACTCGAGGGTATGAAGGAATGTTCTGGGTTCAAAACAAGTGTATGGAATAATTATAGGTGTAAATATGGGAATCATTTACATTTGTATTCAAATTGTACGATTAAAAACATTTGAAGATATTTGTTACGCCTTCATGATGTTATACTAGGGACTGAAGTAAATAACATTTATATTGTGACAGTTTTGTGTAATATGGGAGAAGAAGAACCACGCATCAAGCAAAATACCGCCAAAAAGAAAATAATTTATTATACAAAAATCAAAGATAAACAGAACATAGTAATTATAAAGAAGAATAATATAGATAACAACAAATAAAGATACAACAAAAGATAAATTATATACAATTTATAATAACAAACATAATCCAAAAAATATATAAAAATAAACCCTGCAGGGGAAAAAGACAAAAGTGGCGCTGAAAGAAAAGAAAATAACAAAACCAAAAATCAACTTACTCAGTATAATTCTTTTACCCAACTGAAAACAAAAGAATCAAAAGCAAGTCTTCGGCGTTTACCCACCCTAACTTACCTACTCTAAACTTAACCAAACAGAAAAATACAAGTGAGCCAGCTCTCACTCCTAAACCCAGTGTGTCTATACATAGGTTTTCGAGGTGATGTAAGGATGTACGTCACGTGACATCTACCCTCCAAATCCCCCTGGGGAAATCAAGGAATATCAGCAAATATATTTAAATGAAGAATAGAAAGAAAATTTATGAAAATAAACCAGATAGCCATAACTTTTGGTAAAGCAATATTAACTACCAAAAATAAATAAAAAAATAACGGGAGGCAGATTAAAACAAATAACAAAACAGGAACCAAAAGCCTCTGTCCGACGTCCCACTCGTTGCTTTTTGAAATACCTGGCAACCATTCAGATTGGCCACGTCACTGAAGATAATGATGATTGACTGACCCTACAGCCAATAACAATTCGAAGGGGGTTGAACCTGTGAAACTGAAAGAGAGAGAAACAGAGAACAGGTGCGCGTGTGCGGAAGAGAGAAGGAGAGAGACACATACACGTAAAATTCCCAGAGCATAACAATATTACTGATAATATTAAAAATACAATTTTAATTATTAAGAATCTCATTATTTACACTATGTATATAATTTATTTTTATTTTTTCAAATATGTTATGTCTGCTTTATTTCAGTTAATGAGATTCTTAATAATTAAATTTGTATTTTTAACCTTTAATATTATCAGTGATATCTTTAAACATGTTTAATTTAACAAACAGGTCACACGGCAACAATTTTATTTGCACAAATGCTCCCAAATATATTTTGACGTCTCATGAATTAAATTCCGGGCACATATGATTTGCAATGCAATTTCCAGGCCTGATATAGTAAATAATTGATGATAAATGTCAAAATAATAAATGTTTTCTTTTGAAAGTAACTAAGCAGGCCAACCAGCACACTAGTGACAATGAATCCTTAAAAAATGTTAGTACCATTAAAGAATATATAAACTAGCAATATTCCTTTCAAAAACACTTCAGTGCAAATCCTATCTTAAAAAACTGATTGACAGAAATCCTTTTTACTGATACAATTGATCAAGTCACCAGTTACCAATTCACTGATTCAAGCAATCCAGTCAAAGTGATTCTCCAGTTAACCATTCACTCAATCTGTCAGAACAAGTCTTCCATTAATAGTTCAGTGATTTAAATGATCCGATTAGAGTAAGTCACCAGTGTAGAATTTACATAATTGGTCAGAACAAGTCTTCCATTAATAGTTCACTCATTCAAATGATC
>CAIGQZ010034990.1:13725862-13738901 GCA_903798205.1 Danio tinwini | reverse complement strand
CAGCATGTGTTTTACGCAGCGGAAGCCCTTCCTGCTGCAACCCATCACCGTGAGACACTCACATACGCTACGTACAATTTTACCTTACCCAATTAACCTACAACACATACCTTTGGACTTGTGGGGAAAACCAGAGCACCTGGAGGAAACTCACGTGAACATGGGGAGAACATGCAAACTCCACACAGAAATGCCAACTGACCCAGCTGAGGCTCGAACGACCTTCTGGCTGTGAGATGATTGTGCTACCCACTCTGCCACGGGGTTGCCCTATTATTCACTTCAGTTTTTTTTTATTTATGACCTATAATAATATGCTTTCTAATTGTATGCATGTTGTATGTATATTTATTTATTTTTTTGTTTTTCTTATTATTGTACTTTGACCTGTCCACCCAGTACCTTTACATGCACATACACACACACACACCTTCCACATACCGCCTCTCTAAAATACTCAACTTTAATACAGTATTAAAACTTTTAGGCAGCATTTATAATATATATAATACTGTTACACATTTTTAATACTTTTTCACACTTTTTGGCTTTTAACCAAAACATTAGCTCTTAACATTTTCTCCTGTATGCCAAAAAATGGCCATAAAGAAGGAAAATTACCATGTACCAATTTAGTAGAGTACTAACTCAAGACTATTAAAATAATTCCGACATCAATTTCTCTGTCAGTTTGGATCTCTATCTCTGCTCATCCAGCTATTGCCAATGGAATATTCAAATTACACACATTTCAATTAATCTCATGCTACGAAATCATGACAAAATGTTCAGGAATTGCGTTGTATTAGCTCATTTTAATTAACCCATCTGAGCCAGCAGCAACAAAGAAAGAAAAAAAATATCTATTTTTTATGCATATTCACACAGCTCCATCATCTCTCGCTCCCTTTTGGTTATAAATTCAAAAGGTTGCATCTGTGGCTTATAAAATATAGGCCATGTTTGAGTGCAACAGTGAATTATGAAGTTTGTCCCGCTGCATTTCTTTGGCTTTGTTTACATAAAGCGCAGCCCAAATAAAGACTTACAAGGACTCTTGTAGAGGAAACTCAAGTTGTATTTCCCGCAGCAATGTAACTGTGATAGCTGTTTTATGTTTTGTAGCGTGATCTATGAGTGCACTCTGGGATGTATTTAATGCATTAAGTAACAGACACGTTATGGCTAATATGCATCCAATCAGTGGATTTTAGCAAATGCGTAATTAACGGTTGCGAAATTTCATTAGTGTAATCAGAGCTGGGGAGAAAAGCGAGTAAGGTAAATTACAGTGGATGAGCAATATTAGTGGCTCAACTTTCTCCATGGCAGAATCAGCTGTTTCTAGTTGCCACGGTAACACCTATATTATTTGAAAGTTAGCACTGCCAATCAGGAAACAAAAGGGAGCAAATTTCCCTGATTTCACATGCTGTTCTGTGCAATTACAGTTCACCATGGGCTGAGCTAAATATAACATCAATAGCAAATTAGACGTTGCCATATCCTGCAAGATTTAAGCATTTTATTTATTGTAGGTTATTGTTTTAATTGATTGTGTAAATCATTTTGACTGTGGTATGTTCAGATTCACTAAAATTAATACTTTTTTATTTATATTTCTGTTACAAATGTGTATGATTATTGCTTCATTTCTTAACGCTGAAAATGTGACTGCAAAATCGCTTATATATTTAATTCCCAGGTAGTCTAAGGGAGTGCAAAAAGCTGCATATCCTGCAAGCTTAAACATTTTATTCATTGTAGGTTAAAATGTGATTAATTGTGGTTGAGTAAGGCTATGTTCACACTGCAGGCAAATGTGGCCCGATTTATTTTTTTTTTTGCCCACATGTCACTCAGGTCTTGACAGTGTGAACAGCCCAAACCCCATCAGATTTTTTCACTTCAGATTTGTGGCACTTTCATATGTAGTCTTAAATCAGACACAGATCTGATGTTTTGCAATGCGACCGCAGTGTAAACGGTTATGTCAGATTGCATGTGACTTTTACATAATCTTTGTGCGACATGCATCATCATTCTGTGCTGCAGACATCATCTACACCTCTGCAGCAGTAGAATGGCACACAGGGCGGTTACTTTACCACAGAAAGTTGGTTGTTCATTCTGAAAGAAATTTTGAAGGCAAAACTAGTGCTTGTTAATCAATCGGGTTAATGATTGGGGCACGGGTTGATCGCGAAGCTAAAGAGTGTCGGGGGTGTTGCGGATAGGAGATCTGTGAGCAAAGGAGGGGGCACTTTCTTTTTAAGGACAAACTTTCTCTCCGAGAGAAAAAAAAGGGCAGGTGCTCAAGCACCCAAACCCCCCTTCTGCACGTGCCTGTTGTTTATAACAAAGTAAAATAAAGTAACCGCCAATGGAGATAAACCAACTCCGCCTTCACAGTTCAGTCTGCAGCTGCTCATTATCCCTTGATGAGTTCACTACACCGGTGGTCAGAAAGACGCGCACCGCGTTGTCTTAAATCACAAATGATCAAGGTTTTAGATCACAAAAGACTTATTTTATGTTTTAAATGGCGAAATACACTTTAGTAGTAGCAGGACAACCCTTTACAGTTCATGAAATACACCATGGTTGTCTGTGAAAAGGGCAATAATCATATTAAGCATAATCTGACAACGTGCTTACTTCATAAAGCAGGGGTGTCATACTCAGTTCCTGAAGGGCCGCAGCCCTGCACAGTTCAGTTCCAGCCCTGCTTTAGCACACCTATTTGTAGGTATCAAACAAGACTAAAGCACTTAATTAGTTTAATCAGGTGTGTTTAATTAGGGCTGGAACTAATATGTGCAGGGCTGCAGCCCTCCAGGAACTGAGTTTGACACCCCTGTCATACAGTATACACATTGGCTGCGTCCGAAACCGCATACTTCCATACTATACAGTAGGCTAAAATCAGTATGCGAGCTAAGTATTATGTCCGAATTCATAGAATCCAAATTCATAGAATTCGAAAATCAGTATGCGAGAAGTACCCGGATGACTTACTACTTCTGGCGAGATTCTGAAGTGCGCATCCCATGCACGCTGCGCTATCCCAAGATTCCCCATGAGAGAATTCATGAATGGAAGTGAAGCGACGTAACTGACGCAGGTAGGTTACGTGACCATGACAAAATGGCGGATGTAGCATGTCCGAATTCCATTCATTCTTCTCCCATTCATACTGTATAAAACATACTTTTCTAACGGCCGAGTAGTACGTTTAAATTCAAATTTAGTACCTACTGAGTAGTAGGCGGTTTCGGACGCAGCCATTGTGTGCTTTTGTGCTGTCCGTAACTGTGCTTTTGCACATGCGGGTCAGTTTAGGACCATGACCTGTTCACACTGCAAATCTGATATTGGCCACATTTATAACAACAATGTGAGCAGCTATGCAAAAAAAAATCAGATTTGAGCACTAAGCCTCACAGTGTGAACTTAGCCTTAAAGGCCGATCACACCGAACGTGCTTTTTGCGTTGCGAGTCGCCTATTTTAATAATTTACTAACAACCACCATCGCTTTGAACACTGCTTATGTGCCCTGCGCACCTCGTGTTTTAACTGCCTGCTGCGCCTTGTGTTTTTGCCATTGTGCGCTGTGCGTTCACAGTTAAAAAAGGTCAACTCTGAGCGGAAAAAGCGCGTTATATCAGTTGAGTCTTTTTCATTCTCCAATCAAATGAAAGTAGAGGCGGGATTTCCGTTGAGGTGCCTACAGTGTTTGTGTTTTTAAGACAACTACAGAGCCTTTTGAAGATGGAGGAGAAACTTGTGGTTGCTGTTTTGAGTTATCCGGTGCTGTAGGACTCACAAATCTTGACTTTCACAATATTATAAATATTAAAATGATATTAAAATCAACAGCAACACTCGCGCACAATACACAGGTGATTCAGTCATTGCCTAGCGACATAAAAAGAGCACCATGCTTTTTTTTTTCTTGTCAACAAAAAAGGCAGTGTGGTGTGCCTTGAGGTTTTGGAACGTAAAAGCGCGTTCAGCTTGATCATCCCCTTAGACAGTAAGACATTGTTTTAATTGATTGTTTGAATCATTTTAACTGTGGTATGTTAAAAATAAATTTTAAATCACAAAAAATAATACTTTTATTTATATTTATGTTATAAATGTGTATGATTATTGCTTTATTTCTTCACACTGTAAATGTGACTGTAAAATCTAGGTAATAACATTATATTTTGTTCCCAGGTAGTCTAAAAAGCTATTTTCTTCTGGATTTACTAGAAAATGTTACATTTTGTTTTATTTCTATAAAGCGCTGATAAAATTTTTTTTCAAAACTTCAGATGAAAACATTAATATTTAGACATTTTTTTCTTCTTAAAATGACAACTGTCAAACTGATGTTTGTTGTTGTAATAAATATTAATTTATTAACTGTTCTGAACTCAAAATATTAGTATAGGATGGTCTAAAAATGAATATAAAGATGTTTGGAAATATATAACTTTTTTGTTATTTAAAAATACAAATAATATGGCTACATTTTTATTTCAAATAATTTGGAAATAAAATAATTGGTATAATTACAGGTTAAAAAAGGCATACGTCTACAAATTGCAAATCCAGATAAAAGGAGAATTTTCACTGTATATAAAATAGTGTTTTTGTTAGAAGACCAAATTATTTTATTGGATTTATTTATTGTTGTTGTTGTTGTTGTTGTTGTTGTTGTTGCTGTTGTTGTTGTTGTTGTTGTTGTTGTTGTTGTTGTTGTTGTTGTTGTTGTTGTTGTTGTTGCTGTTGTTGTTGTCATGGTGTCATATCAGAGTTTCCTTGGGCTGAATTTGTTTTTCTGTCAGTAGACTGCAATTGAGTGCACAGTGCTTTTACTCTAGTCTCTGTTCTTATCTTTTTCATGACAGCATTGAATCAGTGCATTAGAAATATCTATTGCTCTTGTTTTCCCACTAATGATACTCAGACATGTTATTAGAAACCCTTTGAAATGACAAACAGCTTGCTTTCCCTTTTTCTTTTAACCGCAATAGCTTTTAGTTGGCATCTGACTGCTTTGACTTCACCAGGCTGATTGAAGAAAAAAGGCACGTTTGTATTCTAAAGACAATATCATGATACTAGACAGTTTTATTGGGCAAATTTGCATACTATGAGGAAGAAGGGATCATTGCAATTTTTGCATGATATTTAAACTAAAATGTGATTATAGTTTTATTTCAATGGGCTGACAGTGTCCTTGGAGAACGTTCTTGAGCAATTACAAGTGGCTATGGTTACCTCTATTCAAAGAACATAATTTCCAATTAATCCTGTGTTCTGTCAGATTGGTTACTGTTACTGACTGTGATACGCTGAACAGAACTTCTGTGAATAGTGTTTTTTTTTTTTTGGTTAGTTTGTTTATTTTCTTCAGTAAATCTTCAAGTGATAACCTTCAGAAATCATAAATAAAACCAAATGTGCACCCCCTAGAGATATTTCTTATGTTTATTTCACAATTTTTTGATGAACAGAAAATTCTAAACAGCAATGTATAATTTATCCAGGTAAAAGGGATTGATTTCATTTTGAATTAATGAATAAATGAGTGAATGAATGAATGAATGAATGAATGAATGAATGAACGAACGAACGAACGAATGAATGAATGAATGAATGAACGAAACACACATTTTTTAAAGATTTTTTTGAATGACTTATTGTGAGGGGAAAAATATATGTATTTTAGTAACAGCATCAGTTAGTTGAAATACTTTACAATAGTTTTTGACATTAAAAAAATATCCCAAAGTGTTGTGCAAATTTGTAATGGAAACCAGGCTATTTACAACTGACAGCAGGCATTTATCAAGAAAGAGCATTAGCGTTTAACAGTAAAGAGAAAGTTGTACAGGTTTAGAATGACACCGCACAGGATGAGTAAATGATGATAAAATTTTCATTTTTGAGCTTGACTATTACCAAGACAGATTTTTTTCTCTTTACATTTCATTACCTAAATGAAAAGAGATCCATTTTTATATAGATAGATGAAGAGATAAACCTCTGAACAAAAGCTACATTGATTAAATCTTCATCTCAATCAGATGAAGCAGTACCTACAGAGGTTTTAACACCTGATCTGAACAAAGAGGTTGAGTTGAAAGAGGAGCGCCGCTGCTGCTGTGAAGCTGGATCATTAGCTCTGGGCCTCATGAATAACAGGCCTGAGCGAATCACTAGGAGATGATGTCTCTTGTGATCTCAGCTCAGTCAAAACATACCCAGCAGCGACACTTGCTTCACTTGCACCCTCTATAAGGCTACACTTACACTAGTGCATAACAATAACCTAAAATATCTGAACTTGTGTTCCAAAGATGAGGGTGAGTAATTAATAACAGAATTTTTAATAACAGAATTAAGTGATCCTTTAACACCAGTTATTTGCCTTTATGCCACTATTGCCTTTATGCCTTTATTAAATGGCATTATAATATGTGCTTTATTTAATACTCATTCATTCATTCATTCATTTTCTTTACGGCTTAGTTCCTTTATTAATCAGGGATTGCCACACTGGAATGAACCGCCAAATTATCCAGCATATGTTTTACGCAGCAAATGCCCTTCCAGCTGCAACCCATCAATGGGAAACACCCATACACTACGGACAATTTAGCTTACCCAATTCACCTATGCAGCATATCTTTGGACTTGTGGGGGAAACCGGAGCACCCAGAGGAAATACACGCGAACACGGGGAGAACATGCCAACTCCACATAGAAATGCCAACTGTCCCAGCCGAGGCTCGAACCAGCGACCTTCTTGCTATAAGGTGACATCGTTACTCACTGCGCCACCGCACTGCCCCTTATTTAATACTATCAGCATATATTTTAAAGCTACTTTTAGCTGTTTTCAGTAGGCCTGGGTGATTATTTGATTGTGATTATTTGTGTGATTCTCATGCACATCTTGTCATGGAAACACGGCTCTGTTATCACTAGTAAATCTCCCCAAAGGTCAGAAGGTGATGGCTCTCACGCAGAAACTGCAAATATGCTTTAAATAAGAGACACAGGAAATCAAAGAGAGCAGAGGATTTAACTAAAGCCTATTGAAGGCAAGCCTGAAACAATTAGTCTAAAAGCAAAATGGCTAATGCTAATGCTGCCTCTATGGTAGTACACAGGGAAGAAGACCAAATGCCACTACTGTTTGTCATTGGCTAAAGCAGGTCGCTCAACCTCTGCGCAGAATGGCGCCTTATCTTTACATTGCTTGTTATGTGTTGCTAAGCAATGGGAACAGATGCCAAACTGCGGCGTCAGTGTGCTATCTGCAGAGCTAGTGTTTTTCGGCCAACAATAAACTTCTGGTGAAAGGCTAATGTGACTGTTTTTAATTTTGTAAGGCTCCTTTTACAGTGTCATTGTTGTATGGTAATTGAAATACAATCAGTTAAATAGACTTAAGCATTTATTTATTTGTTTAAGCATAAAATGAGATGAAAGACTGTGTAAAAATAGCACTATCAGTAGCAGCAGGTTAGCGCAGAAAATACTGGGGTAAATAAAAATATCATATTTTAAAGACATGGAGGGGGAAAATGGAATTTAATGCAGTGCTTCTTGTCCGCTGTGAGAACCATTTTATATCGTATATCAATCAGGCAGTGAAGATGATTTTTATTATTTATTTAGCGGTTTGCAATATAACAATCAACACGATTAACAAAAAGAATATTCAGCATTAAGCAGCATCAGAGTATATACATATAAAAAGGTATACATCATCAAATCCAGTTTATATTACTTGATTAAAACAGAAATTAAATAACAGCATATGAATAGTCAGTGTGATAACAATGGGTATCATGTAGGCAGAGGTCAAAGGGTTCATAAAGGGTAAAAAATATTGCTGCTTTCTAAAAATATGTGTTTTTATTTTTTAAGCTATATGTTAAATATTCCAAACGTAGTGTGTCATTTATGATATTTTTAAATAACCGAAATGTTGGAGAGAGTTCCTGTTTCCAAATACATTTCTTAGATACATAAGAAATCAGACCTACACTTTTGGTAAATAAAGAGTCTGATACCTCATTCAAGTCAACTCCAAAAAGATATATTAAAGGAGTCTTGTGATATTTCTTTCCCATTTTTCACAGTTCCAAAAAATATGCATAATGGTGCCCTTACGTTTCTTTGATCTGTTACATAAAGGCGATGCACCAGGATATATCCTACTGAGGCGATCTGGGGTCAAGTATATCCATTGTATAAATTTGTAATTTTGTTCAATTATTTTGTTTATTAGAAAATGAAAAATGATCATCATTAAAAAATTGCAACCGAGGTCTTTTTCCCAGACGTTTTTTTTTTTTTTATGAGATTAAAGAAGAATCAGCTTGGCCTCTTAAGATGGCATATATCTCGGATGTCTTTCCCTTCAACATTGAAGTATTCTCTAGAATGTTTTCTAATTTAGATAATCTCAATGAGATGTAATCCTTTGCAAGAAAATCGTTTATCAGGTGTCTAAGTTGTAAGTACTTGTAAAAATCTTTATTGTCAATATCAAATTAACTTTTTAATTCAGAAAAAGATTTAAATGTTTCCTCTTTAAAAACTTGCTTAAAAGAGACAATGGCAAGGCAAGGCAAGGCAAGTTTATTTATATAGCACATTTCATACACAGTGGCAATTCAAAGTGCTTTACATAAACAAGAATAAAAAGACAAGTACAGTGAGGGAAATAAGTATTTGATCACACTGTGATTTTTCAAAATCTCCTACTTAGATATCATGGAGGGGTCTGGAATTTTCAGCATAATTGCAATTCCACTGTGAGAGACAGAATCTAAAAATAAAAATCCGGAAATCACATTAAACGATTTTTTAACAATTTATTTGTAAATTACTGTGTGAAATAAGTATTTGATCACTTGAGTCAAGCATTTTAAATATTCAGTACAGAAGCCTTTGTTAACAATTACAGAGGTCAAAGGGTTTCTGTAGTTCTTCACCAGGTTTGCACACACTGAAGGAGGGATTTTGGCCCACTCCACTATACAGATCTTCTCTAGATCTGTCAGGTTTCGGGGCTGTCGCTGAAGAACATGGAGTTTCAGCTCCCTCCAAAGATTTTCTATTGGATAGGTCTGGAGACCAGACCAGCCACTCCTTGGTTTTCCTGGCTGTGTGCTTTGGGTCATTGTCATGTTGGAAGACCCAGCCATGACCCATCTTTAATGCTCTGACTGAGGGAAGGAGGTTTTTGCCCAATACCTCACAATACATGGCCACGTTCATCCTCTCCTTAATACTGGTGCAGTTATTCTGTCCCCTGTGCAGAAAAACACCCCAGAGCATGATGCTTCCAGCCCCATGCTTCACTGTAGGTATGGTATTATTGGGATGATACACATCATTCTTCTTCCTCCAAACATGGTGAATGGAGTTAAGACCAAAAAGTTTTACTTTGGTCTCATCTACAGGGCTTTCTCCCATGACTCCACTGGTACATCCAGATGGTCCCTGGCAAACTTCAGACGGATCTTGACATGGGCTAACTTAAGCAGGGGAACCTTCCGTGTGATGCATGGTTTTAAAACATGACATCTTAGTGTATTACTGATAATATCCTTGAAAACGGTGGTATAAAAAATATATAAAAGCTCTCTTCACAGCATTGATCAGCTCCTCCCGTGTAGTTCTGGGCTGATTCTAGACCTTTCTTGGCATCATTAATACCCCACGAGGAGAGATCTTCCGTGGGGCCCCAGTCCAAGGGACATTGACAGTCATCATTAGCCTCTTCCATTTTCTGACAATTGCTCCAACAGTTGTTCTTTTTTGACCAATCTGCTTGGCAATTGCCCCGTAGCAGTTTCAGCTTTATGAAGGTCTACAATTTTGTCTCTTGTGTCCTTTGACAACTTATTAGTTTTGACCATGTTGCTACTTAGATTTTTGACTGATTGTGGGGTGCACAGGTGTCTTTATGACAGCTAGTGACCTCAAACAAGTGCTACTAAATTAGAATCATGAGCAGAGTCTAGCTGGACTATTTTAAAGCAAAATAACAGGTCTTTGAGGGTCAGAAATTTGGCTGAAAAGCAAGTGATCAAATACTTTTTTTTTACACAGTAATTTACAAATAAATTGTTAAAAAATCATACAATGTGATTTCTGCAGTTTTATTTTTAGATTCTGTCTCTCACAATGGAATTGCACCTATACTGAAAATTCTAGATCCCTTCATGATTTCTAAGTAGGAGATCTTGAAAAATCACAGTGTGATCAAATACTTATTTCCCTCACTGTATAAGAAAATAAAAAAGCAAATAATAAGAATGATTAAAAACAGATAAAAATGTGTTAAAATGGGTTATAAAAGAATAAAAAGAAAAGATCTGTCGGACGTAGCACAGTGCTCATTCGGTAAAGGCACAGCTAAACAGATGTGTTTTCAGTCTGGATTTGAATGTGCCTAATATTGGAGCACATCTGATCATTTCTGGAAGCTGATTTCAGCAGTGAGGGGCATAGTAGCTAAAAGCTGATTCACCCTGCTTTGACTGAACTCTTGGAATTTCTAGTTTATATGATTCTAAAGATCTGAGTGATCTGTTAGGTTTGGATTCAGTGAGCATGTCTGTAATGTATTGAGGTCCTAGGCCATTTAGTGATTTATAGGCAAGTAATAATACCTTAAAATCTATTCTGAATGTAACTGGGAGCCAGTGTAGAGACCTGAGGACAGGTGTGATGTGCTCTGATTTTCTGGTTCTGGTCAGAATCCTGGCCGCAGCGTTCTGGATGAGCTGCAACTGTCTGACTGTCTTTTTGGGAAGGCCCGTGAGGAGGCTGTTACAGTAATCCACCCTGCTGCTGATGAAAGCATGAACAAGTTTCTCTAAGGTTTCACTGGAAACAAAGCATCTGATTCTTGCAATGTTTTTGAGATGATAGTATGCCTTCATGAATAATGTTCTCCCTATAGAGGATGGTAAATCTGGTATATAAGAAAAAGGTGTGAAGAAGATTTTTAAAGAAATCTAATCTTAAACAGGGTGATTTGGCAGTTCACTAGAAGCGGCTAGGCTGGCTGACTGAAAATTAAAAGTCTGTGTTCATATACCCAATACTAATGCCCCATTCACATAGGGCGTCGGCTTTAACGTTTGATAGAGGGCATGTTTGAAGCTTCACACTGATGCAATTGTTATAGTGATGACAGCCAATCACATTCAGCTCAGACTGTGACACAAAATGGCAGCAGTAGTAGTGCATAAAGATGTGTATAAAGATTAATCATAAAACACTGAGTGGTTCTCTGGTGTTGCATGGATATGATTGGCCAGCTATTTATAGTATTTGCATAAAGTGATCTAGATGGCTGTTTGAAGCAATAGACCCAATGTGACTGGATGGACCCACAATTCAGTTTGGCAACACTTGATGTCACTTGACATGGTAAAAAAATCTTAAAGACATGCTTCACGTGACCAAGTTAGCATAATGTGTTTCCAGTGGTATGTAATACCCCCAATAGTAATAAAATCTCTGATTTAACTGTTTTATTGAATCAAACACTTGACTGAAGTTATGAGGCGATTTAGGAGTAAAAAAATGTTATTAAACGTGGTATTTTTTACATGCTTTCAGATCAGCAGCAACACAGAGCCATAAATCACTAAGAATCGACACAAAATCTGTCAAATTGCAGAATAATTTTCATCAACTTCAGGATCGCACTGATTACATTTGTGTAGCATGTGACATGTCAGTGAACTATTGCTCTGTGTAGCAAACTCTACTCCATCTGAAAGCAGCTGCTGGAGATTACAGCTGATTACAGAGCAGGTTTTACTGCCAAAATGAGGATCTTTTCTGAAACGTAGTAGACATGGCAGTAGACTAAGATCATTTTCATTTGAAAACATTTATTCATTTTGCTTTAAGTCCCTTATTTATCAGGGGTCACCACAGCAGAATGAGCCGCCAGCTATTCCGGCATATGTTTTACGCAGCTGATGATGCCCTTCTAGCTGTAACCCAGTACTGGGAAACACCCATACACTCTCACAATCACACACACACACACTCATACACTGACCAATTTAGTTAATCCAACTCGCCTATAGCGCATGTCTTTGGTCTGTGGGGGAGCACCCAGAGGAAACCCACACAAACACGGGGGGAACATGCAAACTCCACACAAAAATGCCAATTAACCCAGCCGGGACTCAAACCAGTGACCTTCTTGCTGTGGGGTGACAGTGCTTACCACTGAGCCACTGTGCCGCTCCATTTGAAAACACTGTTTTAAAATGAAAACTCACAAACATAGCCTATAAGAATACCAAATGTGCATGACTTATGCGGTGTTTGACTCTTTGAAAGACTCTGATCATGTACAGTAGTTGCCGTGGCGATAAAGGAAGAAAGCGCTGTGGTTTTTTTTTTTGGTTTTTTTTATATGCTGGTGGCGTTCAGCGGCTCCTGAAGGGATTGATTCTGCTTGAGTCATTGCTCATGATTGTAGAGAAGTTTGAGTTTGGAGTGGGCTGAGGGATAATTAGTGTTGGTCAGGGAACTGATCAGATGATATGTGTGAGTTTTCAGAGGATTTCAAATCTATTCCTAGCGCTAACATGGGAGTTAAATACAGTTCGGTAACTGCTGGGTTGTGCGAGATGAAAGTATGAACAGCAGTTACCAGGCAAAAATGAAAAAAAAAAAAAAGCTCAGATAGATTGTTCTGTTCCTGGTGTTCCAGTCTATGAATTATAAAAAATAGGTTTCAGCGCAATTTCATGCAATCTTGCACAGTTAGCTGAGCATGAAATGTTTTTAAAACTTTTAAAACAAAATTGTAACTTTTTTTTGTTTTTATTTTAGGGATTTTAAATGCATAATAATTAGTTTTAGTTTGTTTTGTCAGTGTAATGTCTGAGAACACAAAGTGCTTGTACATTGTTGCTATAGTTTGTAGTTTGTGTGTGTGTGTGTGTGTGTGTGTGTGTGTGTGTGTGTGTGTGTGTGTGTGT
>CAIGQZ010034990.1:13672983-13699584 GCA_903798205.1 Danio tinwini | reverse complement strand
CTAGTTATGTCCTGTAAGAGATTAGTGATGTCATATGAGAGACTAGTAATGTTCTGTGAGAAACAAGTGATGTACTGTGACAGACTAGTTAAGTCCTGTGAGAGACTATGGATGTTCTGTGAGAGACTACTGAGAAACTAGTGATGTCCTGTCTATGAGAGACTAGTGATATTTTGTAAGTGACTAATAGGAGACTTGTTATGTGCCATAAGAGACTAGTGATGTTCTATGAGAGACTAGTGAGGGACTAGATGCCCTGTGAGGGACTAGAGGTGTTGTGTGAGGGATTAGTGAGAGACTAGTTATGTTATGTGAGAGACTAGTTACATCCTGTGTGAGACTAGTGATGTTTTGTGAGGTATTAATGAAAGACTAGTAATGTCCTGTGGGGTTATGTGCTGTGAGGGACTAGTGATGTTCTGTGAGATACTAGTGAGAGACTAGTTAGATCCCAAGAGAGACTAGTGATGTCCTGTGAGAGACTAGTGATGACCTGTGAGAGACTAGTGATGTCCTATGAGAGCCTAGTGATGTCATGTGAGAGACTAGTGATGTCCTGTGAGAGACTAGTGATGACATGTGAGAGACTTGTGATGTCCTATGAGAGACTAGTGATGTCATGTGAGAGACTAGTAATGTCCTGTGAGAGACTAGTGATGACCTGTGAGAGACTAGTGATGTTCTGTGAGAGCCTAGTAATGTCATGTAAGAGACTACAGATGTCCTGTGAAAGACTAGTGATGACCTGTGAGAGACTTGTGATGTCCTATGAGAGACTAGTGATGTCATGTGAGAGACTAGTGATGTCATGTGAGAGACTAGTGATGTCCTGTGAGAGACTAATGATGTTCTGTGAGGGACTAGGGAGAGACTAAGTATGTCCTGTGGGAGACTAGTAAGAGATTATTTATGTCTTGTGAGAGACTAGTTACGTCATGTGAAAGACTGGTGATGTTCTGTGAGGAACTAGTGAGAGACTTGTTATGTCCTGAGGGGGACTAGTAAGGGACTCTTTATGT
Organism: Danio tinwini; assembly: GCA_903798205.1. Lineage (NCBI taxonomy): Eukaryota > Metazoa > Chordata > Actinopteri > Cypriniformes > Danionidae > Danio > Danio tinwini. The sequence continues at coordinate 13,698,565 of CAIGQZ010034990.1, read as the reverse complement.
CTTGTGAGAGACTAGTGATGTCCTGTGCGGGACTACTGAGAGATTAGTGATGTTCTGTGAGAGACTAGTGAGAGACTAGTTATGTCCTGTGGGGGACTAGTAAAGAACTCTTTATGTCCACTGAGAGACTAGTGATGTCCTGTGAGGAACTACTGTGAGATAAGTAATGTTCTGTGAGGGACTAGTGAGAGACTAGTTATGTCCTGTGGGGATTGGTTAAGAACTGTTTGGCCCAGTTTCACAAACCAGGCTTAGCTTAAGCCAGGACTAGACCTTAGTTAAATTAGGCTATTTAAGCCACATTTATAAAAATGGTCTTAGAACAAAACATTACTGATGTGCACCTGGAGACAAAAATGACACTGCCATATTTTAAGACATCTCACTACAGGTTATTTTCAGTTGAGAGAGCTCAAACATGCAATTTAATTCAAGACTAGCCTTAAACCTTGTTTGTGAAACCGGGGCTTTATGTCCCGTGAGAGACTAGTGATATCCTGTGAGGGACTACTGAGAGACTAGTGATGTCTGTGAGATACGAGTGATGCCATGTGTTCAAATGCATTGAAGTCAGTTAACGCAATGGGGCGCTTCTCATTTTTGACTGCTGTAACCTTCAGAATTATTAGTTGAAATATTTCTTCTAGCTACAATCATGAGCTGTTCTTTAATTTTGTTTACTGTTTTCCAAAAAAGAAAAGGTTTTTGTGCCTTCCTTGTAAATTACTAATAAAATTTGCTATTTTGAAGATTACAATAATTCTGAGAAAAAAAACAACAAGTTTTTATTAATTGTTTTCCAAATGTGATCATCAATGTATACCGCAACAGATCAGACCTCGAAGCCAAGTCTAGCTGTAACGAAAGCTTTCATTGCACATTACAGACCCTTTTAATCTCATACCCAGGCACATCTTGCGAAACAGACTGCGATTGAAACTGAACAGTAACCCCCTACGTCGCCCCAAAAGTGATCTGGACCAATTTACAGACAGCCTTTATACACTAAACAATATGCTTGTTCTCTCTGCACCGCTGCAGATGACTGTAATTATCATTATCATGTTCTTGGTCTTGTTGACTGATGTTGGAACAGTTGTAATGATTTTTAGATTCCAGCACAAAGTGATTAAGGCCTCCCAGTGTTGTCGGAGTTAATGGGTTTTCTCGTATTCCAGTTCTGAGTGGGAAGAAAACTCATCGACTGCCAAATTTACTGGACATATTCAGGACTAAAGATTGAGCCAATGTGGCAAATCAGAAAGACCAATACAGTTTGGTGTGAAAGCTGTTATTACAATGGAACTGCCTTGATGAACCATTGTCCAATGTTAACTAAATCGTGTTATATTTTGTGTGAATGGGTTTTCTAGCAGTGCTACCTTTTTAAATGAATGTATTACATTTGCCTTTGCTTAGATATCTAACAATACAGGCATAGTCTGTGTTGTCAGATTGTCTACTGTAGTGTAGAAGAAAAGAGGCATGTAAGAAAACTATTTAAATATGTTTTAGTAGAAAATACAGTTTGTTTTTTTTCAAGACGTTGTTATTATTATTATTTTTTAACTGTTTTAAGGTGAAGAGACTGCAATTCTCTGTTGTATTATTTATTTATTTATTTATTTATTATTATGCTGGTTTTAGATTTAGTACCATAACAATAACAATTAACAATTCAACAATGTTTTTTATAGCACATGGGAGTAGGATTGGGTATCGTTTGGGGTTATTTCGATACCGGTGCTAAATCAATACTTTTAAAACAGAACTGGTGCCAAAACGGTGCCTGAACTGATACTTTTGAGCCACAAAATTATGGTGGATTACTCTAGAAAAATATTTTATTTGACAAAAAAATATATTTAATGATTTTAATAGAACAATATAATTAAAGTTGTAAGTATATATCAATTCATCTTTTATATATTTGAATTGAATTAATATATTTCTTTTGATCATTTGTTTGTTAGCATGAATTTAAGATTTGCATTATGCAATTAATATTACATTAGATTACTAGTAACCTATGGAAAGGCTGTCATCAAATAAAGAGAACACATTTTTTCTAGGGTTGGGGCTTGTGACTGCCTTTACATGGACATCATATTTGCCTTAATCTGAATAAGACAAAAATATGATTAAGGTATTTATATGAGTTGCATTTTGAATGTTCCAGTTTTACATGTTATAGTACATAGATTGGTTAATGTCATTGCGTCGCCACGCTATGCACGTTTACTCTGGAGTTTCATGTAATTACGGGTGTTTTATTCTTAATTTTTCAACTTTAACTGCAGTTCGGCAGTTTCACTTTCATTCAGGAAATAATTGTTCATGTATTGAATCAAAATATGATAAAAGGATTAATGGAAGAGTGTTTTTTTTCATGGAATTTGATAGCTCACCCCGAATGGAAAGAAAAAACCTCTGTATTGTGTGACTCGGGTGTTGGTGATACTTTAAGTTAATCAAAAATTATTTACAACATGTAGCATTTTTAGCACTGTGCTCCCTGCTGAAAAATCCAGCTTAAACCAGCCTAGGATGGTTGACCAGCCTGGTTTTAGAGGGGTTTTGGCCATTTCCAGGCTGCTTTCCAGCCATTTCCAGCCTGGTCTTAGCTGGTCAGGCTGGGAGATGACCAGCTAAAACCAACTTGACCAGCCTAGCCAGGCTGGGAGCCCAGCTAAAACCAGCTATGTCCAGCTTAAACCAAGCTGGTCAAGTTGGTTTTAGCTGGTTTTAGCTGGTCATTTTCCATCCTGACCAGCTAAGACCAGGCTGGAAATGGCTGGAAACCAGCCTGGAAATGGCCAAAACCCCTCTAAAACCAGGCTGGTCGACCAGCTAAAACCAGCCAACTAGCCTAGGCTGATTTAAGTTGGATTTTTCAGCAGGGCTGTAGTTTACAGAAATATGATACTCTATCAAAAGAGGCTATCATATTTAAATTTGTACAGTTATAAAAAATATTTTACTAAAGCAGTAAATTCTTTATCAGTTGTAGGTTTGCAAATGCAAGAGTAACGTTAGCATATTGCTAAAATAACAACATATTATACTAAGCACAATTGCCTATGAAATAGGCAACCTTTAAATATTGAACCTCATCAAACCTTGTTTAATAAAGCTGTCACATCATAAGTACTGTGATTCTATAAAATTAAATCATTGGATTGTACTGACAATTTTCATGACTTTAAGTTTATTTACAACATGCAGCATTTTTGTGTAGCATGTAGCATGTAGCATTGTACTGTTGTACAGAAATATAATAGCCTCCCAAAAGTAAAAAAAAACCCCAAACAACAACAACAACTTAAAACTGTTTCAGTCAAATTGCAATTTGCAAGTGAAATAACTGGACCATTTCATAAGTATTTTTCTCTCCATCAGTCAGTTTACATCTGGCCGAGTGAGCAGCTTCCCGGATGTTCTGAGATTTCAGATGTAGACTGGCACTCTCGATGCCTCTTGAATTTTAATTACAGGATGGCTGCCATTTTCAATTGGTGAGCAACCTCTCGGGCTGTGTTTGGCCTCTGACTGTAGACGTTCACACAGGTTGATGACCAGTATTCTGTGCACATTCTTGCATGAAATGGCCTGCAGGATGTAAACTAGGTGAAAGTTATGAATTGTCCTCTCTAGAAAGATTAATTTCGTTCCCTCAGGTGGAGTCAAAAGTATTGTAACTATGAGTTACACTACCATTCAGTGATTTGGGGGCAGATTTTTAAAAAGAAATTCTGTTATTCAGTGAGGGTGCATGGCATTTATCAAAGACTCCAAGCTGTTTCTAAATGGAGCTCTTTTGAACTTTCTATTCATCAACTAATCCTGAAATACACTTTCAGAAATAAAGGTATGAGAGCTATCATTGTGTGGTACACTTTTGTTGGCAAAAAGGGTCCATATTGATACCTGAGGGTGCATATTTGACTGTGGTTGGGAGAGTTTACTATTAATTCAATTCAAATCAATTCATATTTATTTCTATAGTGCTTTTACAATGTAGATTGTGTCAAATCAGCTTAACATAGAAGTTCTAGTAAATTAACACTGCTTCAGTCCAGTTTTCAGAGTTCAGTGTGGTTTAATTTTCACTGCTGAAAGTCCAAACAATGAAGAACAAATCCATCCATGCGCAGCTCCATTAGTCCCAAACCAAGCAAGCCAGTGGCGAGGAACAAACTTCACCAATTGACGAAAGTGAAGCAAAAAAACCTTGAGAGAAACCAGGTTCAGTTGGGCATGACCCTTTCTCCTCTGGCCAAACTTCCTGTGCAGAGCTGCAGTCTAGGCGTTGGGGGCTGAAGAACCCTGGACATCCAATGTAAAGAAGCTGCAGGTGTGAGATGGTCACAGGCTGATGTACAGACTTGCCCATAGCATCAGTGAGAAGACTTGTCTGTCACTGGGCTTTTTCAGGAATCAGTCTCATACTCCCCTCTCCTCCAAACCACCACAGCATCTGCTCAGGATACTGCCTCGTCTAGGATCATGGAAACAGACTAACATAAGCGTAGATGCCATTCAAATTGTAATGTCTTTTGGGAAGTTTCTGGCTCAGTTTGCCCTAAATAATGCAGACTATTAATAATTATAATATTAATTATAATAATAGTAATAACAACAATAATAACAAGTTAATATAAATGTAAAGTTACTCCTACATACTGGTTTATACCATTGATCAATCTTCAATATTGATACAACAACCATTATGACAGCACGGATGTGGGAAAATATTCAGGTGGTGTTTTGAAACTGGTAGGTCTGTGGATGTGTTTTCTTGTAAAATAGGTGTTTGTATCTACAGTACTCATAGGCTAGGGCCAGATGGAATCTGCGGACGTTTTTTTACAATTTCTGCGAAGAATTTTGGTAAAAATCTGCAGATTTCTCCGGAATTATTTTGGGAGTATCATAACTAAAACCTTAATATGTGAAATATTTGTAATTTAAAAACGGAATAAATTCAGATTTACACACATTTACTTAAGTAAATAAACTGAATTAATGATGGGCTAAAATTTTGCGCACGCAGATTCCGTGTGGGCCTACTTATAGCCTAAAAATAAAGGCAAAAAAAACTCATAGTGTGTATTTAAATAGATTTCTACTTGCAGTAAAGGTGATCTTTTATGATTATAGGGCATAGTTCGGCAACATTTACTCATTTACATTTAATCATACATCACAGGTTACTGTATATGTCAGAATCCAATGATTATCCCTAAAACGCTGAAATTTAAATACGCTTAATTAAATAAATAGGATAATTAAATTAAATATATAAATTTGGCTCAATGAGGCATGTATTCTTGTGACTAAACATAGGGTGTCAATGTGAGCATGACCCCATGACCATAAAAAATATATATATTTTTTTTTTGTTTTTTTTGTTTGATGCAACACATTTAAAACTGGTTGACCATTGAGTTTGACGGTTTTGTTTACATGCCTTGAGCTGCTGAAGCTAGAGTAAAATGAAACTTGGTGGTGCAAAATCTCAAAATAGTGTAGTTAAAACACAGTTATTTTGAACGTTCTATTTATCAAAGACTCCTGAAATGCACTTTCAGAAATAAAGGTATGTCATTGGGTGGTACACATTTGTAGGTAAAAGGTCCATATTGATACCTGAGTGTGTGTATTGGGGAGTTGGGGGGTTTACTTTTAATAATTATAAAATAATAATAATAATAACAACAACAAGTTAATCTAAATATGAAGTAGACCCCCCCACCCCACCCATAATGGTTCATACCATTGATCAATGTTTATCATATATACTATATAACATATAACAACCATTATGATCCCGTCCACCAGGGATGTGGGATCATGTTAGGGTGCTTATTGGAGGGTTGGCGGGTTTACTTTTAATAATTATAATATAATAATAATAACAACAACAACAAGTTAATATAAATGAAAAATTTACCCAACCCCTAAAATGCTGGAATCTAAATGCGTTTAATTAATAAACAAGATAATTTCATTAAATATACCTGTATGAATTTGGCTTCAGTAAGGCATCCATTCTTGTGACTAAACAAAGGGTGCCAAAGTTAGCATGACCACCAACTCCCAAAATAGCAGATGTAAAAACATAATTTTTTATTATTTCTTTCTATATTTCATTTCTTTTTCCTTTTGGTTTGATGCACCACATTAAAAATTGGTTGACCATTGAGATTGGCGGTTTTGTTTAGGTGCCTTGAGTTGAAGTTACTGTAAAAGTTACTTGGTGGCACTCAAACACAAAACGATGTAGTCAAACACACAGGAATTGCAGATCAAATATGATTTGATGGTGTATTTAATTTCTCTTAATTTTATTTCAAACTTTTGAGCAGGTGTTTGTATGCTGTAGTGGAGGAGGTTAAACAGGTGTAAAAAAAAAAAAAAAAGCTTGTGCGATAAATACACAAAGAAAAAGCAAGAGGGGGACTTTTTCTTCTGTGCAACAAGAGTGTCAAAAGAGTAAAGTTGCACAGCTCCACATTGTGTAGCAGGTTATTTCTGCTTTCCATTAAGTGCTATCTAATGTGAGGGAGTAATTTTGCACATTCACTCTGCTCTTGCCAGTGAAAATTGCTTGTATAATTGTTGAAAGACATCTTGAAAAATGCCAACAATAAGCTTGAGAAAAAAACGTCCTAGAGTGCATGAACCTTTATACTAAATCTTAATATGTTCGTTATTAGATGATATTCAATGAAGTAAGTATTCACTGTAAACAAAATATCTGTTAATTAAAAGTTTCTGTATTTTGTAATTCACAAGCAGTGTTGCCAGTTTGGGCGGTTTCCAGCACAATTGGGCAATTTTAAATTTGATTGTGTGGGTAAAAATGGCATTGGCGGGTTGACAAGTATGTTGACAAAAGTATGACCGTTAAAGTTACTAGGTTCATTTAGATTTAAATAAATTATAATTTAATAAAATATTAATGTAATATATTGTTTTTTTTTATGTGTTTAGATGGTTTTGGACAGCTTTTGGGCTGGGAAAAAAGCCAGTTATATCTGGCAACACTGTTCATAAGTGTTATCTGTTTATTTACTGTTGTGAATTGCATTTTGCAACTTGATCTTCACTCTGTCCACTTTTGATGTTGAACATTCAACTCTACAGTTTAACAAAGTAACTTTTATTGACATTTTTGTAGTTTGAAATAATATAATGTATAAGAAATAATTTATAGAAGAATACATCTGTAAAATAACTGAAAATGTACTGGCAGTTTATAACAAGGTTTTGTAGTGTAATATACTACACCAACCCAGACAATATATCACTTTAAACTATTAAAAATGCTAATAAAAGTCACTTTTTTAAACTTTTCAAGGTTAAAAGTTGTTGGAGGAAAGTTCAAGGTCCCATAATGCTATTCAAAAGCATAAGGGTGGTTTTACACCTGTAGATCGATTGTTTTGTTCTGAAACAGGGTTTAAAATTTTTACAATGATTATTTTTGTTCTTGGTGTGGTGCGCTTTCACACGGCAAAGTTTCTAAATGGACCAAAATAGTTCAAACAAGTCACATGCGAGTTAACTCTTCTCACATGGGTCAGAGTTCCCTGGTTTATTTTTTAGTCCCGCTCAGCTGTCATGCGTTCTTATTTTAATTTATGACGACGAGCAATATGACGTTATAAGCGAAAAGATGCGCTTTCATCTTGAATAGTGACACCCACATATATTGTCAACAAATATAAATTAGAGGTAAGACTTTCTCATACAGAGCCTTGGCTAGAATTATGCATTATAGGCTTTACATTATAGAGAGAGATAACAGATAAAACAAGACAATCAATTTTCCCAATAGATAAACAGCTCTCGTTAATAGGTAAGCATATTTTTACTTTCTTATTTGACATGAAACGCATATTTACCGGTAAGAATGATGTTATCCCGCCCTACTCATTCTCTCTTCGTATAGCCATATATGCCTATTACATATCCAAATTTCACTGTAATATCGCCTGGTTCATTAGTTCGTTGGATTGTATTGCTTAATTCGTTTAAATTGAGCCGAGACCACCTCATTCAGGCAAACTTGGACCGATTGTTTTGGAGCGGATCCGATCGCGATTGGGAGTTTCACATGCAGTGCATCCGGAAAGTGTTCATATCGCTTCACTTTTTCCACTTTTTTTTTTTTTTTGTTACAACCTTATTCCAAAGTGGATTAAATTCATTTATTTCCTCAAAATTCTACACACAATACCCCATAATGACAGACTCAGACCATAAGAAACTAAATTCTCTGGTCTGATGAGACTAAAATTGAACTCTTTGGAGTGAATGCCAGATGTTAGGTTTAAAGAAAATCAGGCACCACTCATCACCAGGCTAATACCATCCCTACAGTGAAGCATGGTTGTGCCAGCATCATGCTGTGGGGATGTTTTTCAGCCGGAGAAACTGGAAGACCAGTCAGAATAGAGTGAAAGATGAATGCAGCAATGTACAGAGACATCCTGAATTAAAGCCTGCTTCAGAGTGCTCTTGACCTCAGACTGGGGTGACGGTTCATCTTCCGGCAAGACAATGACCCACAGCACAACGCCAAAATATCAATGGAGTGACTTCACAACAACCCTGTGAATGTACTTGAGTGGCCCAGCCTGAGCCCAGACTTAAATCCTATTGAGCATCTTTCACTGTAAAAGAAATAAAAAGTGGTTTAAGTTGTGCCAAATTATTTTTTTAAGTTGACCAAAAAGGCTGGTTTAAGTCAAGTATACTTTATGGAACAATTTGGCACAACTTCAAACACTGAAGCTTAATAAACTCAAAATTTCTTTGCAGGTGGTTGCTTTAAAATGTTGAGCTAACTCAACTTTTTTATTTTTTGAAGATATGAAGAAATAAAAATGTAAAGTCTTCTCAACTGAATATTTTACTTTCATTGAACAAACAGTTTCAAACATGCAGCTGAATCATTTTTATGAGTAAATTCAACTCTGAGCTCAAAAATATGTCCACCTAACTTTCAATTTTAAACTGAGTTAACTATTTGTAAGTTGGACTTTTTACAGTGCTGTCCCATCCAACCTGATCGAGCTTGAGAAGTACTGCAGAGAGAATTAGTCAAAAATTCCCAAAGACAGGTGTGCCAAGCTTGTGTCATCATATTCAAAAAGATTTGAGGCTGTAATTGCTGCCAAAAGTGCATCAACAAAGTGATACAAATTAGATTTTTCAGTTTTTTTTATAAAAAAAAAAATATATAACACACCAGGTTTCGAAAACAAAAGTCTAAGTGTGAAAGCACCTAAAAGGGGAACATAAAGAGATTTTAAGGTATACAGAAAGATAACTTTAGCTAAAGTTATAAGAAATTGGGTTTGCTTCTGATAAGATGGAAACCAGTGCTTCAGGTTGACTGCTTAAACAAGAATTTTTTTCCACTTACACACAATCAAGAAGTCGAAAAAAGCTATGATTTGTCTTTGCACATTGGTCAGGACCGACTCCAGAAATTGACATGCATTGACTGAGAGAGAGCGAACATAGTCACAGTAACCGAACCAGCTTTTCTTCTGTGTCCACTGCTGTCCTTATCAGCTCTTTTTTTTTGTCTGGCTGAGAGAATGAACTGTGTGAATAGGGTGGTGAAAGAAAACTAGAGGATAATGGAATCGCGGTCAATCCTGGGAGAGAGTAGACTATAGATGTGATGAGAGGAGCGCATGCAAACGCCAGAGTCACAGTTTCTCAGCAAGCAGGATTTGTAAAGGAGATAAAACTCTATTGTGCCGCTCTCAGGTGGCCGAACGGCTTTCACCTAATCAGATGTCTAGACAATTATGGAAATGAAGTGGGAGCTGGAAACACAAAGCATGAGAATTGCAGTCGAAGGTCACTTTGTTTCCAAATAATCAAGCCGGGGAATAGTTTGGCTGAGAAAAAAACAATGGCTTTTTATGTGATGTCGTTGTTGTTTTAAACTGCGAAATTGTGTTCTATGGACATTGTCTGCATTTATATTTTGATTTAACAAGGCCCAAAGATGCTATTTTAAGTTGTTGTTTTGTTTATTGGTTATTCTAGACTAGATTATTTTGCTTTACGATGGTCAGTTGTAGTGTTATGAAGTAGTGAATCATTTATTATATTTTATTTTTAACATTGCATATATATTTATAACAGATGAACACAATGATGATATGTAACTTAAAATGACCACTGTACTTAAATCATTTTTTACGATTATTTTCAAATTTCCCAAATGCAAATTTGGTGTGTTTTCCTCCAGTTGTTAGAGTGGCTCACTGTAAAATTGGTAACCTAGTAACCAACAGTAAACGAGGCAAGCATAATGGCCACAGTTGATTGGTCACGTGGTTGTAATATTCAGGCACCACTCATCACCAGGCTAATACCATCTCTACAGTGAAGCATGGTTGTGCCAGCATCATGCTGTGGGGATGTTTTTCAGCCGGAGAAAATGGAAGACCAGTCAGAATAGAGTGAAAGATGAATGCAGCAATGTACAGAGACATCCTGAATTAAAGCCTGCTTCAGAGTGCTCTTGACCTCAGACTGGGGTGACGGTTCATCTTCCGGCAAGACAATGACCCACAGCACAACGCCAAAATATCAATGGAGTGACTTCACAACAACCCTGTGAATATACTTGAGTGGCCCAGCCTGAGCCCAGACTTAAATCCTATTGAGCATCTCTCACTGTAAAAAAAATAAAAAGTGGTTGAAGTTGTGCCAAATTATTTTTTTAAGTTGACCGAAAAGGCTGGTTTAAGTCAAGTATACTTGATGGAACAATTTGGCACAACTTCAAACACTGAAGCTTAATAAACTCAAAATTTCTTTGCAGGTGGTTGCTTTAAAATGTTGAGCTAACTCAACTTTTTTATTTTTTGAAGATATGAAGAAATAAAAATGTAAAGTCTTATGAAGTAGTGAATCATTTATTATATTTTATTTGAACATTGCATATATATTTATAACAGATGAACACAATGATGATATGTAACTTAAAATGACCACTGTACTTAAATCATTTTTTACGATTATTTTCAAATTTCCCAAATGCAAATTTGGTGTGTTTTCCTCCAGTTGTTAGAGTGGCTCACTGTAAAATTGGTAACCTAGTAACCAACAGTAAACGAGGCAAGCATAATGGCCACAGTTGATTGGTCACGTGGTTGTAATATTCGCTAAATCTGAATTTATGCTGCAAATGCATTTTCATCTCCCATTATTCATATTAACCCTTTTTTGCACAAGTTCAAAACCAGCCCAGATAAACGTTTTGTTTTTTGTTTTTTGCAAATGAATATATTTTGATTTAAACGTTTATCATGCCATATTTCATGTAAAAAAATAGATACAAAAATAGATACAATTGTGATCTATTTGTTGATTGGCTGCATTCACATTATATGCTGTAGATTGTTGCAGCACCTCAATTACAGGTCAGTCTGAAATCTCCATCTAGAAATCTAGATCAGGAGTGCCCAGACTCGGTCCTGGAGGTCCAGTGTCTTGCAAAGTTTAGTTCTAACCCCAATCAGACACACCTGGGCTAGCTAATCAAACTCTTACTAGGCTTTCTAGAAACATCCATGCAGGTGTGTTGAGGCAAGTTGGAGCTAAAATCTGTTGGACACCGGTCCTCCAGGACTGAGTTTGGCCACCTCTGATCTAGATTCTCGATTCTCTAGAAATCTTAGAATGATTTGAATGGCTAGCTTATCCAGTGCATGATTGTGATTCATCGAAAACTTTAAGCATGTGTCAGAATATCTAACACATCTTCTTGTAATGACTGGTTTCAGGTTCCAAGGCTTCTGAAGCATTTTAGATTATGCTAAAAGCTATCCCGATAATATCTCATTTTCCATATTGAATGGTAATGATATACATTTTGATATAAGTTGTTAACTTCCAGATTTAAAAGAGTACCCCAACAATGACTGAAGCCACAAAAATTAGAGGGTCCATTAAATGGCATAACATATTTTCGGCCGATAAATATTCGGTGGCCAAAACATCAATGCATCTCAAATATTAACTCACTTTTAAATTGGCATTGTTGCACATTTCTGCTGTGTGATTGGCTCTTAAATTATTCATTCATTCATTCATTTTCTTGTCGGCTTAGTCCCTTTATTAATCCGGGGTCACCACAGCGGAATGAACCGCCAACTTATCCAGCACGATTTTACGCAGCGGATGCCCTTCCAGCCGCAACCCATCTCTGGGAAACATCCACACACTCATTCATACTCATACACTACGGACAATTTAGTTTACCCAATTTACCTGTACTGCATGTCTTTAGACTGTGGGGGAGGCTCTTAAATCAATGTAGAGTAAAAAAAGTCCAGAGCTTATTATTGTTATTGACATAAATTTTATTGCGATTCGATATAATATTGTTTTTTTGGCCCAGCTCTAAGTTGAAGTTCAAATCACATTCTGTCCCAGCAAAATTCTCCTACATAAGTGAATACGCCACCTCCCAATGGTGAATGCGATTGTACTTGTAGAGCTATCAAAAGTAGCAACTTTGGTACTAATCGGTACTGAAATTTTAAAAACCTTTATTTCTAACGTTCTTAAACATCGCTGATTGGCCATTGTGTTGATGTGCTCAACAGATATGACAGTGATTGTCTGTGAAGGTCATTGGTTTGACCTTCGCCGCTGTTCACCAAGTGCAAACACAGATACATGGATATTGAGAGCATATAAACTCCAGAAACGCCTCCTGATCCAGGACTTGAATCGGCAACCATTTTGCTGTGAGGTGTAGGTATGCAACGATTATAGATTTTGGTTGTGCGATCATAGTCTGAGGAATAATCATGGTTATCACGATTATTATGCATTCATTTATTTCAAAACACTACTAGTTTAGAAAATCACATGAAAACTCCTTAAGTTTTGAGGTGTTTTTGCTGCTCAGAAGCCAATTAATACAGCACAAATAAATTTAAAAAACAAACAATAGCCGATTTCTCTTTTTTGAAAAAGTTTTTGGCATTTAAACATAAGTAATGATTTCACACTAAAAATAAATGAAAGAACAATTAATGAATAAATAAATAAATAAATAAATAAATAAATAAAAATAAGAATAAAATTTTTTTATTTGTCTAATGTAAATCTACGTGTTAGCCAAGTATTTCCCTTTTAAACAGAACAAATGTAGTGAAAGACTGCTGAACCATACAAAGTATGAAGCTGATTCGTCAGTTCTTGTCACGTGACTCGCAGTGCGCTCGCAGCTTTCTTTCAACTAGATGTGCCTGGAAAGTGTGAACTCATCATGCTGCTTGCGCGCCATGTGCATTTCGCCTCCAATATCCACGCGCCTCTATTGGAAATAACAAACGTATGTGCGCAAAAGACGGGATATGTGAACAGCCATTAGTTAACAGCCTCAGCCATAGTTAAAATCAGTCTTAAATCCAGTGTACGTGTGTATTAGCCTTGGTGTACAAGGTCGAGACTTTAAACTATAGCGCACAGTTGGCATAAATTTGCTAAGTTGCAGCAATTTGTTTCGTGCAGAAACGTGGTGTTGAGAAGCCTTTACGATTAATTAACCATGACGAATTAAAGCACGGTTAATAGTGAAACCAGTTAATCATTGCATCTTTAGTGAGGTGACAGTGCTAACCACTGTGCCACAGTGCCACACCTAAACACATGACCATCACAACCAATCACCGTTATATCTGTTGAGTATGTGAACACAATGACCAATCAGCAGTGTTTAAGAACAGCGCTCAGCAGCACTCGAATGTTAGCAGAAAATGGATGTTTTTCAAATTTCATTAGTTGGTACCGAAGTCAATACTTTTGACAATCCTACATGACAGGTACTCTTTGGGAGTTTGGTCAGTTATTTTTGGTCAGTTATATGTTTCTCTACAATATAGCAACAATAATATAGTTCGTGGAAGCTTTGTCTTTTTCTTGACAAATGCTTTTTGGCAGCATTCGGTTAATATTTCCACCAGTTTGCTGAAATATCTGGATTTGCATTGTTGCATTTTAGGCATGTCTGGATCAGTGTTCTACAGTATTTAGGATGAAATAAATGTTGTTTGTTTGACTACACTGTAAAACCCAATAGTCAACTTTATGAAATTAAATAAGTGAAGTTAACTAAAAAAATATTCTGAAAGTTAATTCTACTCATTTGAAAAGAGTTTTGAACTCAGTGTTGAAGGTAATGAGTTAATTACTGTAAATTATTCATTACTTCAACTTAAATGGAGTAAGTTCACAGTACTCATATAGATTTAGTTTTTTTTAACTCAAATGGTTTGTAACAATTAGTTTCCTAAAACGGTTTGAGTTACCTTAACTTATTGAGTTTTACAGTACTCAGTTGGTTTGAGTTCTCTTCATTTATTGGGTTTTACTGTGCTCAAATTGCTTCGTTTACTCAAATGGATTAAGTTCACAGTACTCATTAGGATTAGCTTTTGAACTTAAATGGTTTGTTGCAATCGGTTTTCTCAAACGGTTTGAGTTACCTGAACTTACTGGGTTTTGCAGTGTATGAGTTTTTTTACTTTCCTAAACAATTATTGATTCACAAACAGGCTATTGCGAAGCATCTTATAACCTCTTTAAATTGCCAGGACTATTTACCAAAATAACAAAGTCCCAGTAACATTTACCAAACTGTAAAAAATAGTTGTAAATTATTTCTGCATAACCTAATATTCATGAGTTAGCAAAATGTGTCTGTGAGCAGTCCAAAAGCAATCTCAGATTCCTTTTTTTTGTTGTTGTTGAGACTTTTAAGCTTTCTCCCTAGTAACTGAGGGAATTAAAATTTAAAAACATGTTTTGGCTGTTTGTTATTACCTTGATGCATTAGCCAACACTTTCAAGCTTTAATAAAACTAAATAATGTATCTTGTTAAGAATTAATCTTTGTTGACTAGTCCGATGCAGCTGGTGGGTTGCAACTAAAAGAAAAATGGGTCATATTTCTATTCTAATAAGGTCACAGATAGCAGGGAAGTGCTAAATTAAAACAAATTGCAATTAACATTATTTTTTATGTGCAATTTCATTGGGATTGTTACAGTTTCTCACAGAGTAGGAAGATAGGATAATAAAAAAATATATTTCTTTAGTATTTCTTTTATAGTTTGTTGATAATAAAAAAAGACAATTTAAAACAACAGTAATTTGGTGCAAATTGATCTGTAATTTTGTAGAAACTGTCAAATTAGGGAATATTTATTTATTTAGTTTTATAATTGTGATATAAAAAGATGTGTAGCACTACAGAAAGTTCGCCTGTCACCACTAGCTTGCTTGGTTTGGGACTTGTGGTGCTGCGCGTTGATGGATTTGCTTTTGGACTTTCAGCATTGAAAATTAAACCACACTAAACTGAATTAAACTGAACTTCAACTCTAAAAACTGGACTGAAGCACTTTCAATTTACTATAACTTCTATGTTAAGCTGCTTTAAAACAATCTACATTGTAAAAGCGCTATAGAAATAAAGATGAATTGAATACAGAAAGGAGCTATTAGTTAAGTTAACCTTAATTAATGATTAAGACAGCAGGTAAACAAAGAATAAATAAATAGTGATTCATTGCGGACTAAAACCCAGTGAGAACAGGACTAAAAAAAAAAAAAAAACAGTCCCACACAGACGGTTTCTGGGACTGGACCCAGACCTCGGTTTGGCTGTTAGTGACTGCTTATCTATTCAGTACCATGGTAGCTGAACAGTGTTATGGAAGATAGCCAAAGCACAATGACTATAGCATGAAGTGTAATCTTGATCCTATCTTCTTCAATAGATGTTTTTGCTGTAACTTTGTTGGCAAGGATTTTCTAGAGATTTTCAATCAGGTTCAGGTCAGGACTCTGGGCTGCCATTCCATTATTTTTCTGGCTGGTGAAACAGGGAAAGAACCTCATGTGGCTGAAAGTACTTTTGACAAACATTTGCCTTCACTCAATAATGTGACAACAATTTGTGGAGCACTAAAGAAAGGTAGCCTGTCGCCACTGTTTTGGGACTTGTGGAGCTGCGCATTGATGGATTTGCTCTTCAGTGTTTAGTCTTTCAGCAGTGAAACCACACTGAACTGAACTAAACTGAACTTCAGCTCTGAAAACTGGCCTGAAGCAGTTTTGATTTACTAGAACTTCTATCTACATTGTAAAAGCGCCATATGAAATCAAGATGAATTGAATTGAATTAAATACAGAAATGGGCCATTAGTTAACATAAGTTAACCTGAACTAATGATAAGCAAGATTTTTACAGTATTTGTTAAGCTCAATGGCAATTTCTATATTTACTAATACATTACTAAAATTAAACATTAGCATTAGGTAATGAAACGTGAACTAACATGGACAATGACTGTACAATGAACAAAATTAATGCTTTAAAAGTATATTGCTCATATAGTAGATCATTATTTTATTAATAGTAATAAATTGTTGTAAAGTGTTAACTATGTAACAGTGAAAATTTTTCTTTTTGTATTTAATTGTTCTAATATATTTTTTAGAGCTCATGTCTTGAATATTGTTCTACAATATATTGACAGGCCTAGGCAGTTTATGTTAATATAAAAGCATTTTATACAGAAATCTGTATGTTTGTAAAAAAAAATTTTTGTCCAGTGTACACTTTGGGAGCAGTGAAGAATAAGTTTAGCAAGGCACAGAAAGTTTTGCTGTAAATGTTGATGCAAAAGCTTTTATAGCCACATTTTCCATATTTAGTAGGACATAAATCTTCTGGATTTAAAGGTCAGCCAATGAAAGCTAAAGTGTGTCAGTCTCTTGTGTGGCTTTACATTCTGTAATGCATTGAGCGCAAATGCTCTAGATCAGCAAAAGAGTGTTTACTTAACCTCAACCTTCAAACATGTCAGCTTGTGTTGGCTAGTAAGTTCTAGAAGATGATGCAGCTACTGAACCATTTTATCTAACTTTTGATTGGATGATTTTAGCCTCACTTTACCCTAACTAATTTATAGTAAAGGACTTAATTTTTCTGAAATAATGTGAGATTTTACTTTCCTCTTTTCTGTTTTACGTCTTGACCCATCACTCTCAACTAACTGTGCAGATAATAATTGTCAACACATCTTAATAATTGAGCAATTTCAGTGTATTGATTTCTTCTGTTTATGCTTGCATTACCAAGGCAACGGTACATTTTTATTAACATTTATTCCAGAGCTCTCTGTTATCAGCACCACTGTGGATGAAACCATATTAATGCTGACTGATCTGGATCTGCACAGAACATAAAGGTTTAGCAAAGAGAGACCGTTCAGCTCTTCTCTCTTATCTTAATTCAGCAGGAACAGTCGGGTTGGGGAGAAAACTTTTCTAAGCAGACAGCGGGTAAACAAAGAGTAAATAAATAGTGGAATAAAACCTTAATATCAGTGCCATGCAGACCTCTATAGGCTGTAGGTCTGGGTCCGTATGGGATGGCTTCTGGGTCCGGACCCAGACCGTCATCTGCCTCTTAGTGACTAGTTATCTATACTCTGTACAATGGTATAGCATGAAGTGAAATAATAATAATAATTCCTTACATTTATATAGTGCTTTTCAGCACACTCAAAGCGCTTTACACATTTTTGAGGGAATCTCCTCATCCACCACCATTGTGCAGCGTCCACCTGAATGACACGATGGCAGCCATATTGCGCCAGACCGCACTCCACACACCAGCTGATTAGTGGAGTGATGAAGCCAATTATAATATGTGGATGGTTAGGAGGCCATGATGGACAGAGGCCAGTGGGCAAATTTGGTCAGGATCCTGGGATTTTTAATGACCACAGGACGGGGCGTCAGTTTAACGTCTCATCCGAAAGACGGTGCTCACTGAGCAGTATAGAGTCCCTATCAATATACTGGGGCATTAGGACCCTCACAGACCGCAGGTTAAGCACCCCCCTGCTGGCCTCACTAACACCACTTTGGCAGCAACATAGCTTTCCCATGTGGTCTTCTATCCAGGTACTGACTGGGCGCACCTCTGCTTAGTTTCAGTGGGCGACCATGTGTGAGTTGCAGAGAGCTAGCTGCCGGCAAGTGTAACCTCGATCATATCTTCTTCAGTAGTTGTTTTTGCTGTAACTTTGTTGACAAAGATTTTCCTGAGATTTTCAATCAGGTTCCTATCAGGACTCTGGGCTGCCATTTTATTATTTTAGTGGCTGATGAACACAGGGAAGGAAACTAATGTTCTTGAAGGAACTTCTGAAAATCATTGTCTTCACTCTGTAATGTAGGTTTATAAGAGACTAAACTGCAGAAAACACCACCAAACCATGACAGTTCACCTCTTCAGCTTTATCAACCTCTTCACACACTTTGGGTTCAGTCTTTTAACAGTTGTAAAAAAAAATAAGTTTAAGTTTAACAACTTTATTAATCTCACCAAGGGCAATTAAATTAGGGCAGTAGGAACATGATACCACAAACAAATAAAAAACCAAATCACTTAAAACAATATTAAACTAGAAAAGTAAAGTTCAAAGACAAACTTTATGGTGGCTTGAGAAAGCCTTTTCTGAAAGTTTGAAGTAATTTTAAAGTTTAAATAACAGAAGAAGTTTTTAAGAAGTTTGAAACAGTCGGCATAGATAGATAACTACATATATGTTAGCATGTTTCTAGTATGGATTGGTATGTCCTTAGTATGTTTCTAGTATGGATTAGTATGTTTCTAGTATGGATTGGTATGTTGTTGGTATGTTTTTTATTCATTCATTTTCCTTTTGGCTTATAGTCCCTTTATTATTCTGGGGTCGCCACAGCGGAATGAACCACCAACTTATATTTTTTTTACGCAGCGGATGCCCTTCCAGCCATAACCCAACATTGGGAAACATCCACACACACACACTCATACACTACGGAAAATGTAGCTTACCTAATTCACATATACCACATGTTTTTGTACTGTAGGGGAAACCGGAGCACCCGGAGAAAACCCACGTGAACATGGGAAGAACATGCAAACTCCACACAGAAATGCTAACTGACCCAGCCGGGGCTCAAACCAGCGAACTTCTTGCTGTGAGGCGATTGTGCTACCCACTTCGCCACCATGCTGCCCCAAGACTCATACATTAAAAATGTAAAAACTTGCTAAAATGTAAGGTTATAAAGCCTTATTGCCTCAGGAACAAAGGTAAATTTATATCTATTAGAAGAGCATTTAATGCTTCTAAACCAGTGGTGTTCAAACTCGCCTTCAACACACCTGCCTAGAAAGAGCTTGATTAGCTGGTTCAGGTGTGTTTAATTGGGGTTGGAACTAAAATATGTAAGACACTGGCCCTCCAGAAACAAGTTTGGGCACCCCTGTTCTACACATTCTTCCAGAGGGCAACAATACAAAAAAAGGCTTCAGAGGATGGTAATCATCTCCTTTCAAACTTTGAATTTTCCTTATCGATTGCTGTTCATGTAACTCTGCTAGACTCTGCAGAGGCAAACCAATACAAATCCAACCGGCAGCCGCATGAACAGCGCCGGAAGTAGGTCAAAAAGTTTAACTCCATCCTCTTGTGTCTCCAGGTGATCTATGCTCTCAACACCAAGAATGATGAGCATGAAGCAGCCATCCAGACCCTGAAGGAGGCTCATGAGGAGGAGGTGCAGCAGATCCTATCAGAAACGCGGGAGAAGATCATGCAGTACAAGAGCAAGATCAGCGACGAGATGGACTTGAAGCGCCGCATTCAGTCTCTGGAGGAGTCAATGGAGCTGCATGAGCGGATGAAGCGGCAGGCCCTGGCCGAGTTCGAGACGTACCGCCAGCGGGTGGAGGACATGCAACTGTGCACGGAGGCGCAGCACACACAGCGCGTGGTAACCATGTCCCGTGAGGTGGAGGAAATGCGACGCTCTTTCGAGGAGAAGCTCAGATCCTTTGGACAGTTGCAGTCCCAGTTCGAGCAGGAGAAACGACAGGCTCTGGAGGAGCTGCGCAGCGGACATCGGCAAGAGGTGGGTGGAAGGTTTACACTTGTATTGTTCCTGTTGTTACACTGTACACTGTTACAATTTTGTCAACAAAGAAATAACAGTTGCTCTATAATTAATTCCTAATAACAATTGTGATTTAAAGGGCACCTATGGTGAAAAATCTACTTTTCAAGCTGTTTGGACAGACGTGTGTAGGTATAGTGAATAGACCGTCATATTGGGGGGATATAAACACACCCTTTTTTTAAATTTAACAACATAAAAACGGTGGACCAATTGGAGCGGTTTTGAGACTGACTGCAATTTGATGTAGGAGTGCGGTCCCCCCGCCCATCGTATTGATTGATAGCCGCGTATTAACATGTTTCCGCAGTAACGTGTATAATCATATCCATAAGACAGGACGTGCGCAAAGCAACCGTAAATAAAAGGTCTGTTCAGTTTGCTAGGATCATCAATCATCATCAAATGTGATCAAGAGAGAGTTTTACAAGCTTAAAATGTTTAAAACAGTGCATGTTTGTAATGAATTACAGCGATTTACTTCAGCTTTACTTCATCAACACAGCCGCATGTCAGTACAATTATACAAGACGCTTTAATCCTGGTTTGTGGACGTTAAATCTGATTTATTTTGTACATTAATGTAACAGATATCCATACAGCAGTGTATAATAACCTGTATCCTGTCACATTTGCATGCAAATACAGTGCAAAGCTAAACGCGCGCGCTGTATGTATGTGCGTGTGTGCGTGAACTTTGTATCGACATTGTGTGTGACTCATCCTGCAGCTCCACACAACAAATGCATCAAATACTCATTGGTAAAGGTCTTACTGTAGTTTTTCTCACAAACTTTACGTGAGATCTGCTTCCTTTTTGCCTGTGTCAGTTGTCTGAGGCAGCTGAGGGTGGAGACTGAGGCACGCTGACAGGCACGTGGGAACACTAGGCGGAGAGGACTAGCCTTAAAGGCCCAGTACACAAAAACAGCGAAAATCTGTTGAGAGCTATAAAACACCATCTAGTGAAAGCTATAATCAATAATCGGATGGGTGTTTTGAGCTGAAACTTTACAGACACATTTGGGGACACAAAGACTTATATTAAATCTGAAAAAGGGGTAACCTAGGTGCCCTTTAATGCTTTCAAACAAGATATACAGTATAAATGAAAGAAATGCAATAAATATACTAATACCTTTTTCTATTAATATCATTATTATTATTATATAAAATAAAATACAATTAAGGTGTGAAATAAATAAACAATTTGAAATAACACAATAAAAATGAATGCATTAAGTATATATAAAATAATTGAAAATGAACATTAACTATTTTTATTAATAAATAAATAAATATAAAATAAGAAATAAAATATATTTAAAAGAGAATTCACATTAAACTGTGTATACACTCTCAGAAATAAAGGTACACAAGCTGTCAATGGGGTGGTACTTTTTTTTAAAAGGTACGAATTTGTACCTATAGGGTCCATATTAATACCTCAAGGGTACAAATTAGTACCTAAAAAGTACAAAAGTGTTCCTCTTAAATTGTTTAGGTACTAATATATACTTTTGAGGTACCAATATGGACCCTTTAAGTACAAATGTTTCCCTTTGAAAAGGTACCACCCCAGTGACAGCTTGCATACCTTTATTTCTGAGAGTGTATGACAAAAATGTTATATTAATAAAAAACATCATCATCTTTTACTTTAAACTTTACAAGCAAAGATTATGACTTGCTGTTACAAACCTCTGGTGTTGGTCTAGGGGAAAATGGGGTTTGACATTTAGTGTACGATTAAAAATTATTTATGTATACAGTGAATGAAGTGCAAAGACAACCAAAGCAGATATAACAAAAACTGACTTTTATTTACAAATCCCAAACTGAACAAAACAATGAATTTATTAAAACCAAGAAAAAGAAGATAATGCAAAAATAAAAATTTTTACAATATGTACAATATTGGGACAAACACAAAGGGCCCTATCATACACCCGGCGCAATAAGGCGCAAGACATGTATGGAGCGATTTGTTGTTATTTTCAGACCAGTGCAACCCTAATTGTCAAGTTTTGCACCACATTGTTTAAATAGCAAATCCATTTGCAGTACTTTGTGAACTTATGGGTGTGTCAGTCTAGAAGGGAGGTGTGTTAAGGTGCATTGTTGGTGCCTTGCTATTTTGAGAAACTGAAATAGACTGCGTCGTTGACCAAGTAAAAGCAGGTCTAAAGTTCAGCACAGAGAGCGTTAATTATGCACTTATGCAGGTTCAAATGCTTAATACACACAGCATGTACAGCAATACATAAAGATCTTTACATATGAAAAAAAAGGATTAAAATGTTACAAAAATTATTATTTACTACATAGATAGAAAAAACACTATCTCCATGCCTTCTTCATGTCCGGGGGGCTTTTTTCAGTTTCTTCATGACAATTTGCATAGTTACTATTGTTAGCAGTGTTAATTATTATATGCATATTTATATTTGTTTTAATAAAAACAAGTTTAGAATTGTCCACGTGTTGGGTTTTGGAGACGTATTTATCACCATATGGGGCATAACAATAGGACGTGTGTTTGAATATAACCACACTTTATTATTATTGTTCATTTATTCGTTTGCTGGAAATTAGAACTAAATTTAGAAATAGTTTTGAGACAAATCTTTGTGCTTAACAAACAGAATTAAATATGTAGGCTAATAGATGTCTTCAGTGGAGTGCATACAACACCATTTCCTTACTCCACGAAAGTAAAGGAGTAAAGTAAAGAGTAAAAGTAAAGTAAAGAGAAAGTAAAGAGGCCGAATGGAATTTATCCTTGTGCTGCAGATGACCTGTTAAACTGTTTTCTAGCTAGTGAAGCATTCAGTTTTTTTATTCAGTTTTTCCACTTACAAAGTCCTCCATGTAAATAGCAAATGCGCCATGGTGTGACGCTACTGACTCTTAATGAAATGGGAGATTCTGATTCTGGTTTAATGGACGTTACGCACTCAACACACACATAACTCATCAATAGAATTTGCACAACCCTTTTAGACCATGCACTGTGGTGCAGAGCATATTTTTTTATCCTTAAAATAGCAAAACTGGATTCGGATATGCCCTTACTGCTTTTCACACCATGCGCTTTAGACTTTGCACCTAGATCTTTAAAATAGAGCCCTAACCGTACGTTCACACCGAAAGCAACAAGAGCGTCAAAGTAGCCGGAAGTCATTAATTTTCAGTGGGAGCCGGCGGCGTTAAGTGGCGAGGAGCAGCGCGGCGCGTCTTCACCGGTGTGGGCGTTGAGGAGAGTTGAAATCAAGTCAACTTTATGGTAATGAGCTGTGACGCGGTTCGGCGGCAAGCAATCGGAATGTAGAAGTCCACCGCTTGAGAGGAGTCCAGAGAACACAGTCACTGTGAACTTTGGTTCCGACCACAGTTGTTCCCAAGGGTTTTAATATTACGGTCGCTGGATTTCTAATTATTTGCAATGTTTTTCTTACAGGAACATGCATTAAAAAGTTACTGCCGAGTTACTGATGTGCATCAATGTTACATATTTTTTTCTTTAAAAAAGCGGGAATCTCATGCGACTATACAAAACGGTATGCTTCAGAATATTTCAGGCATATGGATACATTGGATAATTAAGTGGAGCAAAGCTACACCACATGCAACTAGATCTTCTGTAGTTAAATTAATTGGATAATAAGTGTGCAACATCTTCATGCTAGAAATGTTTTATGCAGGAATGTAACTGATTTGATACGATATGCTCTGCAACAGTCCCTTTAAATAAGAGATCAATGTAGCGAATTTTGATGCTCTTGCTGTTGGAGCTGAAGACAGACAGCGTCGTCGCCAGGGTGGCCAAAGCGACCTTTGACACTCTCGCTGCTTTCGGTGTGAACGTACAGTTAGACTTACTTATGGGCGACTGAATTCGGTACGTTTTTACTCATTAATTAATTAAGCTCTAACTGTTTGAAAATAAAATAAAATAGTTACTGTTGTTATTATAATGTTTACAAGGACAGTACTTCATTGTGAAACTGCTGTTAAGTGCTCAGAGTTCATAAACTTGTCCTGATGACTACAGATTACATATCAAATAACTGTATATTGGCTATAAATGCATCAAATTAAATATAATTTTCATATCCACCATGAACTTTCTTCGCTAAATGTTGCTTTTACAGGTCCAGGAACTGCTTCGTTCACACCAAAGCCAGAATGCAAACTACAGCAAGGACCAGGAGAAACTGGGCCAGCTTCACAAAGCCGAGGTGGATTCATTGAATGAGCGGGTGGAGGAACTGAAACAGGACAAGAAGCGTCTGGTGGAGGAGTACGAGGCCAAGCTAAATAAAGCCCAGGCTTTCTATGAGCGCGAGCTGGAGGCCATGAAGCGCACGCAGCAGATGACGGCCGAGAACCTGCTGGCCTGGAAGAAGACCGAGGCTGAGCTGCGCAAAGAGTTCCAAGCACAGGAGGCAGCGCTGCAGAAAACTCTGGGAAAGCTGCGCAGCGAACTGCAGCGTGTGCAGGACGAGGCCAGAGAGAGCAGGGAGAAATCACACAAACTACAGGCCTCCCTTATCACTGCTGAGAACAACATGAAGGTAAAGAAACAGCACTTTCATTTGTTCTAGAATTAAACTATAGGGGTTTCGGATTGTGTCTGCACTTCTATGCAGGCATTTCTACGGTCTTTATTTTTTTATTTGTTATGCTTTTTATTGTTTAATTTTTATTTATTTTATATAATTTTTGTTTTGTTATTATTATTTACATATCATTTTTAATTGCATATTTGATCATTTTTTATTATTAAGTTCATTTTCAGACTTTGTTTTGTTTGTTTTTTTTGTGTTTCATTTTGTTTTGTGATTTGTGTTTCGTTTTGTTTTATTCAAAATATCTTGATGGACAATTTATTTGCACTTTATTTTTAATGACATATTTAATAATTTTTTTATTATTACATTTAATAAATTTTAACCCAGAAGTTAAATTCAACATTTGCTCATTTTAATGCCAAACCACTATAACTTTCATTCTTTTGTGGAGAATATGCTGATATTTTGAAGAAATTCCATAACCAAACAGTTTTGATTGCCATTAATTTTAGTATTAAGTATTAGTAGGAACTAGGAATCAATACTTTTGTCAACATTCTTAAAAAAGTCCTCTTGGACTTTAATTACAACTTTTAAGTTAATTTAATTGAAATAAATATTTAATTTATTATATTTTTTATTTAGTGTTTTGTTTTGTTTCATTTTGTTTTGTTTTGTTTTGTTTAAAATACCTTAATGAACAATTTATTTACAATTCATTTTTAATTGCATATTTAATTATTTTTTAATAATTAAATTAAATTAATTTTCACCCAGAATTAAATTTCAGTATTTTATCGTTGTAATGCCAAACCACTATGACTTTCATTCTTTTGTGGACTATATGCAGATATGTGGAAGAAATTCCATAACCAAACCATATTGGATGCCATTAATTTCCATTGTGTATGTATGTATGTATATATATATATATA
>CAIGQZ010034990.1:13643108-13655104 GCA_903798205.1 Danio tinwini | reverse complement strand
TATGGGGAATAGAAAATACTAACTTTGTTTTCTTTTTTATGTTTAACTTTAAACCTTAAACTCACCTAATGCTTTTTTTTTTACATTTAAAATGGTTCAAACTGTTATATTACTTTCTGAATAATAGTATGTTTATCTATGTTTATTTAAGATTATCTATATAATTGTACTTAAAAACAAGACTACTAAATAAGTAAGTAGTTTGAAGTGTGCCTCAAAAAAAATTAAGTTAAGAAAAGCTCTTGCAACATTTCTACCGATGTCATTTGGTTTGAGATATATCAAAAGCAATGTCATTTTTAAATGTAAAATATTTTCGGGAGCGCAATTTCTATTTTACCATAAGATCCTAAAGCGTAGTGCATCTATATAAGACAGATGGAGCCATGAGAAACAGCTCAAGTTTGCAGAATCTGCAAGTTTCTCAAACATCAATCTTTCGCTGAACCATTTATTTCACATGAGCTCCTCTGAGACGTCGTTAGCTTACGCTTTAAGCATATACAAGTCTATCTCTCGTGTTTAACACTGGCTGTTTTATCACAGCTAAATCCAGACCTCCATGTTTAATTCAGAACGCTCCATCCTCACCACAGGCATTCACAAAATGTGTCTCTTTGTGGATAGTTGATTTGATTGAACAGGAATTTTTATTTCTCAGTGGTTTCTCTGAGCTTGGCAATCATTTTTCTTCTGCGGACACAGCATAGCTATTTATTTTACTTGCTATATAGTATGGCATTGTGTGCTGTTTTCACGCAACAGTCAGCTTTAGCAGTTTGGCTTTTTGGTTGTCCTGTCGCATGTGGGTTTTCATTATTAATACATTGAGAGCCCTAATAAAAAGATTGTGGGAATGTGGTCTTGTTTTTGCTCCTGAAATATCCAACTCAGCAGTTTTCGAAGCAGACTTTTTGGGAAACATTTAAGAGTTATGGTGAAGTACCTAATTCATGTCTAATGAAGAATAAATGGGAGTAATTGTTTACTCTGAAGAATAAATATAAAGGTCCCATGAAATTAAAGTTTTTTTAAATTAGTTAGTCAGATAAAGATATTTTTTCTAATAGATTAATTAGTCAGTGACAAATGTCAGTATTGTTCGTTTTTAGAATAGCACCAAAACAGTGACAGAATTTACATTTAGGAGGCAAAAAAACTGATATAAACATGTAAAGCTTATAGTTTATCACTTCCACCTAAATAGATCATTGATTTTTTCGCGTCACCTCATACTTTAAAACCTGACCAATTAAATGCCCACTAGTATCTGACATGCCCCGCCCCCTTTAAGACGCTTTACATTTGATACTCTTGGGGCTCTATTTTAATGATCTAGGCGCAAAATCTAAAGTGCATGGCGCAAAACCAAAAAGAGAGTGTCTAAATCCACTTTTGCTATTTTAAGGACGGAAAAATACGGTCTGCACCCCGGCGCATGGTTTAACGGTTGTGCGTTTCTTAATAAGTTATCGTTGTGTTTTGTGCATAACGTGCTTTAAACCAATCAGAATCTCATCTCACATTCCATTTAAGAGTCAGTTGTGTCACACCATGGCGCATTTGCTATTTACATGGTGGACTTTGTAAGTGGAAAAACCGAATGCTTCACTAGCAAGAAAACAGTTAAACAGACCATCTGCAGCGCAAGGATAAAGAACGAGCCTCTTCCATTCAGCCTCTTTACTTTACTTTTACCCGTTTACTTTTAAGGATAAGGAAACGGTGTTGTACTCACTTCACTGAACACATCCATTGGGTTATTTAGGACTTTTAGCTAGACCAGCTTTTAGTTGGTCAATAGCACAGTCTATTTCAGTTCCTCAAAATAGCAATGTGCCAACAATGAGCCTTAACACACCTCCTTTTTAGACCAGCACACCCATGAGTCCACAAAGTGGTGCAAATGGATTTGCTATTTGAACAACGTGGCGCAAAACGTGAAAATTAGCATTACACTGGTCTGAAAATAGCAACAAGTTGCACCAAACACGTCTTGCGCCTTATTGCGCTGGGTGTATGATAAGGCACTTGATCTCAACCAGTCTAACCGGCAGAGCACTGATAAAACAAAATGGTATTGATTGTGTTTTTTAAAAAGAGAAGGAGTTACATTATGTCCCATCCTCTATTTATGTTTCAAATGAGATAACGTCAAACATTGAATAAAAATGCATATTTCAGTCGGCGCCAATAGCCTAGTGGTTAGCGCGTCGACACATAGCACCCAGGTGCTCGTGGCGACCTAAGTTCTATTCCCAGCTCGATGTCCATTGCTGATCCTTCCCCTATCTCTACTCCCCACATTTTCCTGTCTGTAAATCTCCACTGTCCTATCAATAAAGATGAAAACCACTAAAAATAATATTTAAAAAATTTTATATTTCAAAGCAATTCACAGGACCTTTAAAGAAATTATTATTTAAATAACATTGATTTAAGCTTAATAAACAACCTGATGTTTTTGAAAGAAGAGTCTTATGGTTTTTTTTTTTAGATGAAATACCATAAAAATAGCAATATTGCAAAATGTTATGACAGATTATCAGTGTTGGGCACGCTCCTTTAAAAGAGTAATTAGTTACTAGTTACTAGTTACTTATCCCAAATAGTAATTTTACATAATTATAAAATTAACTAATTACCAGGGAAAGTAGCTGTGGTGTTACTTTAAAACAATCTAATTAGTCAAATGATAATAAATAAATATAAAACAATATACTTTCATCTACACTATTTTAATGTTGTTGTGGGACAATGTGAGAGACAACCATCAAATTCAAATATCATTATTAATATTATCATTACTATAGCTGCCAAATAAAAAACAATAGATGGTTTAGAACTTTAAGCTAAAAGTAGTTCTTGTATTTCCAGTTTGCAAAAGCTACCTTTGAACTTGTTCATATCACCCTGCAGCCCAAGACCGGTTACTCACTGAAGCTAAGCAGGGCTGAGTCTGGTCAGTACCTGGATGGGAGACCACATGGGAAAAACTAGGTTGCCGTTGGAAGTGGTGTTAGTGACGCCAGCAGGTGGCGCTCAACCTGTGGTCTGTGTGAGTCCTAATGCTCCAGGAAAGTGAAGGGGACACTATACTGTCAGTGGGCGCTGGACCTTTAAAGAAATAATTTGTACTTTGGGGGAAATATCTTATTGCAATTTTATTTGTTTATTTATTTTTTGACAGATATTGTGATTTCGATTTAATTTAACTTTTGTAGCTTCAGTTGAATAATCTGTATTGTAGCTTTTTACTGCTAAAATGCAGTAAGTGGAACTGAAAGTTTGTCAACTTATATTAGCAAACAACTCTGAAATTGTACTTAGCTCGCTATTAGATTGAGTGTCACTGGCAATACATTTAGTTGACTTTTTAGCAAGACGCTCCTCCTGTGGTGCTTTTTCAGGTGCTGGTCGTTGTATTTCCTCATGCTGTGGCAACAATTCTGTGACAGCTCTTACAAATTACCTGGTTTTGTTACCGATGTGCTGTTTTTCTTCAATATTAATTAATCTATTAATGCTTCTGAAGCAGCAGACGCCATCATCCCACTCGTTCGGGCTTTCCTGTTTGTTTGTTTTTATTGTGGATGTTCCGCATAGTTTTGTTGTGCAATTCTGATTGGGCAGTGTGCTCACTCAAATGACTAGTAAGACTGTCACGCACAGACACGCGTTTGCTCTGGGTGAAGGAAGTTAAATCTCATTCTGCAGCTCAAGACATGTTACTCAATGAAGCTAAGCAGGGCTGAGCCTGGTCAGTACCTGGATGGGAGACCACATGGGAAAACAAGGTTGCTGTTGGAAGTGGTGTTAGTGAGGCCAGCAGGGGGCACTCAACCTGTGGTCTGTGTGAGTCCTACTGCCCCAGTAAAAGTGAAGGGGACACTATACTGTCAGTGGGCGCCGTCTTTCGGATGAGACGTTAAACCGAGGTCCTGACTCTCTGTGGTCATTAAAAATCCCATGGCACTTCTTGTAAAATGTCTCCCGGCGTCTTGGCCAAAGTCCCTCAATTGGCCATTACGATCATGGCCTCCCAATAATCCCCATCCACTAAATTGTCTCTATCACTGTCTCTCCCCTCCACCAGTAGCTGGTGTGTGGTGAGCGTACTGGCGCTGTTGTCCTGTGGCTGCCGTCGCATCATCTAAGTGGATGCTGCACACTGGTGATTTGTAAAGTGCTTTGGGTGTATAGCCATACACAATAAATGTGCTATATAAATACACATTACAATTACATTACATTGTTGGATTTGCCATTGTTCTGACTTCTGGTCGTTTGTGCGTGTGCTTGTGTGTAAGCAGCCAGCCATCACGTTCTCAGTTACACCACGTTCACAGACTCACCAATCATCATAACTGGTTTGTTATGTGTCCCGCACCAACCCTGAACACACACATACCCATAGACACATAGCCCAGAGAAAGAAAAGTCCTAAGGCTACCACCTTTGCGCCTATGGCTACCACTAAATAAAGTTACCACATTATTTACTCTGCCTCATGTGGATTTAAACAGTTTATTCACAGGTTTATTTCTTCTATTGAACATAAAAAAATATATGGAAGTCAATGGGTGCCATGCAGCTACTATACCAGCAATTTCCAAATTTTTTTGTCTTTTGTGTTAGACGGATGATAGAAACTCAGTTAGGTTTTGAACAAGTGAGGGGTGAGTAAACGATGACAGATTTTTCATTTTTGGGTGAACTATCCCTTTAACACCAGTTATTAGTCAAATTTTCAAAAATACACTATGTGGAGTACATGAAGTCCCTCGGGTGTTGAATGTCAGCATAATTCCCCTGTGAAAGAGTCTCATCAGGCTTTTTTTTTTTTCCATCTCTTTCTGTCGCCCACATCTCTGTTTTGTTAGCAGTGCAGCCTTGAGTCACTGTTGCTATGACAACACCTCCAAAAAGAGCGGGAAACTGTTGTGAAGTGATTCACTCTTCTGATGGCAGCTTTATTTACAGTGTCTTCACTGTGTCCATGAGGACTTTGCGGCGTCTTTTAGTTTTCGCCCCTATGCTTCTACAGTATGTTGGATTTGTCACATGTTTGTACAAGAGCTTATTGAAGCATGTTTGTGCAGTTTTCACAAACAACTCACTGTAATTGAGTGATTGAATGGGAAAGGGCCTTATACACTGAAAAAAATGATTCATTGAATTTACAAAAGTTTTTTAAGTTAAGTGTTTGGACACAGTTTATATGGGCTGAATTTAAACAAACAAATTATTTGAACATTCGTTCATTCATTCATTTTCCTTCGGCTTAGTCTCTATTTTCAGAGATCTCCACAGTGGAATGAACTGCCAACATACCAGCATATGTTTTACGCAATGGATGCTCTTCCAGCTGCAACCCATTACTAAGAAAACATCAAAAAACACTCATTAACACACACACTCTCATACACTACGGCCAATTTAGTTTATTCAATTCAGCTATAGCGCATGTCTTTGGACAGTGGGAGGAAGCACATGCCAGCACGGGGAGAACATGCAAACCCCACACAAATGCCTGCTGGCCCAGCCGGGACTCAAACCAGCGACCTTTTTGCTATGAGTCAACAGTGCTAACAACTGAGCCAATAATTTTGTATCAAACGTTTGAATCATTTTTTTCAGTCTACTGTAATGGGGGACCAAAAATTTTAAGCCAAAAATGTCTGTCAGATGAAGAAGAGCAGGAGTCTGACATTCAATTAAAAAGAAGGTTTAGTGAAGATAGTTTGCAGTTTCATCAGCAGAAGCCAGCTTCAACACACTTGCAAGGAATTTGTAGGCCGCTCTGCTTCATTCATTCATTCATTCAATCATTGATTTATTCATTTTCTTTTCGGCTTTTGCTTCATCCTTTTGTTTGGGAACAAATGAAACGCTGAACAAATCATATGGGAGTCGTTGGGATAATTAGGTAGAAATAAATGCATATTATAAGACAATGAAGGTGTTTTTTGACCTTGCATGCATATCAGCCTGTTATTGAAGGCTGAAATCAAAATATGACATTTTAATGCATAATAGGGGCTCTTTAATATGATAAAACATGCCCAGAAAATGCACAAATAGTATCATAACATTTATACTTTAAAAGTGGCAAAATTACATAATATGACTAAATATATATGTAAATATAATCAAATAAATATAAATCTAAAGCTAATACACAATCTGAATAAACACTATATTGTTAAATAAATAATGCTGAATCAACAAACGCTGTTTACTTTCTTATTAATTTATTTATTGATTTGTCGCCATGGCGACTAAATAAAATACTAAACTTAATAAAGCTAAAATTAAATGTTTAATATAATAAAGCTAAATAGAAACAAAAACATGTATTAAATCTACTGTAAATAAAGTAGAAATATCCATTGTATGCACATTTAATATAATAAATAAATACAACCAATTTCAAGAAAATGCATTCATGTACTATAAATATTTATATATCAATGCATTTTCATGTAAGCATGATCAGACCATCTTTTAATGATGTTTATTTTGATTTTTCTCAACAGTCTCTTCGAGAGGAAAAGCAGATCTATGAGAAGGAGCTGATGAACTTGCGTGCCAAATATGAAGAGGACACTGCCCACTTTAAGGAGAGCCACAGCCGGGCACTGGAGGAGCTCTCCAGAAAACACCGGGCATCCCTGGAAAACATCCAGAGCCTCTCGGAGAAGGAAAAGAACCGGCTCCTGTCTGTGAGTAAACACCATAAACACTAGAGCTGAGCACAGCAGTGTGCAAAATCCTCCATGAGTGTCGATAAAACTCATTTAGTAGTATTTACAATCTAAAGAGCTGAATAGATGGCTACATAGACAACAAAAAAACACACTTAATAAAAGTGGCAAGAGTACATAGAAAGTCTACTTTTTAAAAACAATATATTATTATAAACAATAATTTAATTTAAAAACTTCATATAATAAAGCTAAATTAAAATAGAAACCCACGCCTGTGTTGGCATGGATTTCCTCCGGGTGCTCCGGTTTCCCCCACAAGTCCAAAGACATGCGCTATAGGTGAATTGGGCAAGCTAAATTGTCCGTAGTGTATATGAGTGTGTATGGATGTTTCCCAGTGATGGGTTGTAGCTGGAAAGGGCATCTGCTGCGTAAAACATATGCTGGATAAGTTGGCGGTTCATTCCACTGTAGCGACGCCAGATCAATAAAGGAACTAAGCTGAAAAGAAAACAAACGAATATATATATATATATCATTATATAGATCATTAGATAGATAGATAGATAGATAGATAGATAGATAGATAGATAGATAGAGCTTAGTCCCTTTATTTATCAGAGGTCACCACAGCAGAATGAACCACCAACTTATCCAGCATATGTTTTACACAGCAGATGCCTATGCAGTGGCAACCCAGTACTGGAAAACATCCATACACACTTATTCACAGACATACACTACAGCCAATTTAATTTATTCAATTCACCTATCGTGCATGTCTTTGGACTGTGGGGTAAACCGGAGCGCCCGGAGAAAACCCACGCCAACACGGGGAGAACATGCAAACTCCACACAGAAATGCCAACTGACCCAGCCAGGACTCAAACCAGCGACCTTCTTGCTGTAAGGTGACAGTGTTAACCACTGAGCCACCCTGTTGCACAACAAAATGTACCCCAAGAAATGTATTTTAGATTTGCAGAAACGTAGACAGTGCCCTCTAGTGGATTTGTCATCTGAAACGTGCCATGAAATGAACTTGGAGCATTTTATTTTACATTTTGCAAAAATATAGGCACATATTTTCAGAGACTGGGCAGGAACTAATAAAATTATGTTATTTGCGGAACATTAGATTGTCATTCGGTATAAAATGCTTTTAATATTACATTTATATAGACATGATCAAGATGATCTGCTGAAGTTTAAACTGAGCACCAGAACTGGGAAGAAAGGTGATTTAAGAGACTTTAAAGGTGGCATGGTTATTGGGCTGAGAACTGCTGATCTACAAGAATCCAGGATTTACAGACAATATTCCGTAAAAGCATTTTGGTTGTAAAAAATGGCTTTGGTGTTTAATCATAACCTTTTCTTTACTATTTTTGGAAGTGTGTGAGAGAGAGAGGAATAAAAACAGTAAATCATTTGAGAAAGGGGAAGCGCAGGTGTCTTTGCTCCAGGAGGCTTTGGTAGAACGGAAGAGAGCAGGAGCTTGGCGTTTATGCCTCGTTAAACAACAGCGCAGATTCATTCGTCACACAAGCTCACCCTTTCCACCCAGCCCAAGGTGTCCTGCACAGGACACACTCAATCCCCATTCAGTAAAAAATCCCCCTGTTATAATATTTTAATGGTTTACCACTTTGTTTCGGAGGCCTCTTATAATCGATTTACATTTATCCAACATCAAAAACAAAGTAATTTTTTTTAAATATTGATTATAGCATCAGCTCTGTTCTCATGGTCTGAAATTGTTCATTTAAAGGGATTGTTCACCTGTAAATAAAAATCTCCATTCAGTAAAAAAACTTGTTATGCTATTTTAAAAGTTGACAGTTTTGTTTCGGAGGTCTCCTGTAATCGATTTACATCCATCCAAGGTCGAAAACACATTTTCCTAAAATGCCGTTTGTATCGTCTTTTCTATCGAAACTGATAACTCCATTCATCATGCACTTTATTCTTTGAAAATTTGGTGAGCTATTTTTATTCGCACTCTGCTGAAAGGTAATATCTACATCTACATATAACACTACATGAAAGGTAATATCCGCAAAAGCATAATAGGGTCACTTTATAAATGTATTCCCAGTCAGGCAAACATCATGACTAAAGTGTCTGTTTTAATTCCGCTAGCTGATAGCTTATGAAATAAAAGCATACTGTGCTGGACTGACTAAGGGCTTACTCACACTATGTACAGTTGCCTTGAACTGAGCCGAAGCACACTTGTCCCCCTTCCCATCTCCCCCAACTACCCGCACTTACATTGCATTCGCGCCTGTGCACGCTTACATCATCGATGATGCGCTGTTCAGTAAGCGCTCTCACTCAGTACAGTGGAGATTTCTTTAGTTATATTGTTTTAGTCGTTTGGGATACAGTGACACACAGTCAAATATTTCGTTGAACAGATCAGCCACTTTTGACATTCATAAACAATCATAAAGTCCTCATGCTACCGGTATTATGACAAGTGTGCTGAAGCTGCAGCTGTCGTGCAGTGAGGGGTTTGCGTCTTTAATAACCTACGACAGTTTGCGTTCATTAAACAGTTGGAATGATTAATACACACAAATGAAACAGTCCCGTAAAAGTTACGTCTCGCCTTCAGTTTCGGGCTTAGGCGGTTCACTTGGGCTGAGCTCAAATGAACTTTGGCACACCTCTTCCAACCGGGCCAGGGCCGGCCAACTGAACTGTGTCTGAGCCCGATTCAGAGCACTCACACTTCTCAAACGATCCGGGAAACGGGCCTGGGCACTGTTAGGATAGCATAGTGTGAGTAAGTCGGAGCTCATTCTGTCATCCTACCCTAAAATAGACAGCTTTCAGCAGGCAGGCACATCCACATTCAAACTGTTCTCACTACTTAAAATTTGTGCAATTATAAATCACACTCCTTAGACCTTTACCTGACTGAGCAGAGAAGCAGTAGGTTGTTTCTCTTACCAGCCTAGAGTTTTATGGTGTTCCTAGAGTGTGTGTTCATTTTCAGGTCACTAAAGCCAAGGTCTAACAAGCATTTTAGCTCAAGCTGAGGATGTCTGTATTACCTGGAGAGATGCATTTAAAAGTAGCTGTATTTTCTGACTCAGTGAAATGTAGCCAATCTAACTCGATGATATAATGATATTTTATTGAAATCAGATCACCGTCTGCTTTAGCTCAGCTGCCAAAACTGCCCTCCGTAGACTACAGCGAATTGTCCGGACTGCTGAACGAATCACTGGCACTACCCTTCCTACACTTCAAGAACTGTACTCTTCCAGAGTGAGTAAAAGGGCTTGCAAAATAGCCCAGCACACTACCTGTTCGAACTGTTACCGTCTGGTCGGTGCTACAGAGCACCGAACACAAAAACAGCCAGACTCAGGAAAAGTTTCTTTCCTCAGGCCATCTACCTCATGAACAGTAAATATCCCCCTACTGTGTAATAAACGAGCAATACTTTCTCATACGCACTTGTACACAGCACCTTATAACAATATACAATACAATACTTTCTCACACGCATTTGTACACAGCACCTTATAACCTGTATATTTACAACTAATCTGTACATACAACTCAACATTCAGATTCTTTGACTAACTGCATATCTGTTTAATGTTTATCGTCTTTTTTCATATTCATTTTGTGTTGTCACTTGTCACTTTATGTACACTGGAAGCTTCTGTAGCCAAAACAAATTCCTTGTGTGTGTGAAGCACACTTGGAAATAAAACTGATTGTGATTCTGAAATTCTAGTGACAGCAAGTGATACAGTAGTTTTGCTGTATGTTGACAACACAATGATTGAAATGATCCCTGATTCACACAGATTAGCTAAGGCTATGTTTAGATGACAATGAAGTAAACAAAAACTGAAGATCTTTTCCTCACATATACTCAACATCTTCAAAGTATATACAAGTCAGCAAATAGACCCAAAACTCTATTATGTATGCCAGGCCAGTATTTGGCACTGTCACCTTGTTAGTAAGCAGTACTTGTAAGAAAGTGACTACATGCCATCTGCGTATTGGTGCTGGTGTGTATGTATAATTAGTTGTGTGTAAGATGCATCTGTCTCTGCTTTTGGCTGTAATGTGAAGTAAATCCATACTTTGCTGGTGAATCATTAGCAAACACTTGAGCAACAACAACACTTTCACATACTTCGTGAAACTTTTCACATACATCATTGTTGTGTTTTCGCATCAATCTACCCCTACCTAAACATGTATGGTGCATTTGCATGCTTTGTTTCCGTAGACTATCATTTTCAGGTGTTTATAGATCCACAACAGCTACAGTGTTTTTAAAAGCCTTACATTTACACATTTCTAAACATGATAGTTTTAATAACTAATTTCTAATAACTGATTTATTTTATCTTTGCCATGATGACAGTAAATAATATTTGACTAGATATTTTTCAAGACACTTCTATACAGCTTAAAGTGACATTTAAAGGCTTAACAAGGTTAATTAGGTTAACTAGGCAGGTTAGGGTAATTAGGCAAGTTATTGTATAATGATGGTTTGTTCTGTAGACTATAGAAAAAAAAGTTAGCTTAAAGGGTCTAATAATATTGACCTTAAAATGTTTTTAAAAAAAAATGTAAAACTGCTTTTATTCTAGCTGAAATAAAACAAATAAGACTTTCTCCAGAAAAAAAAAAATATTATCAGACATACTGTGAAAATTTCCCTGCTCTGTTAAGCATCAGGGAGACGCAGTGGTGCAGTAGGTAGTGCTGTCGCCTCACAGCTAGAAGGTCACTGGTTCGAGCCTCGGCTGGGTCAGTTGGCATTTCTGTGTGGAGTTTGCATGTTCTCCCTGCATTCGTGTGGGTTTCCTCCGGATGCTCCGGTTTCCCCCACAGTCCAAAGACATGCAGTACAGGTGAATTGGGTAGGCTAAATTGTCCGTAGTGTATGAGTGTAAATGAGTGAGTGTGGATGCTGGAAGGGCATCCGCTGCGTAAAAACGTATGCTGGATAAGTTGGCTGTTCATTCTGCTGTGGCGACCCCAGATTAATAAAGGGACTAAGCTGAAAATAAAATGAATGAATGTCAAACATCATTTGGGAAATATTTTAAAAAGAAAAAATAATTCAAAGAGCGGCTAATAATTCTGACTTCAAACTTCAACTATATACAAAATAGCGAAACCATTTTTGCGTTTTTTTTTGTGTAGGCTTGTATTTTACAGTGCTTTAAAAATACTCAAAAATGTCTCTGTCAATGATTTTAAACAATTATATTTAATTTACAATAGTCAAAAAATGTG
>CAIGQZ010034990.1:13615773-13627263 GCA_903798205.1 Danio tinwini | reverse complement strand
ATCCATTCAGTCTTCTTTCACTCCATCCACCCATCCAGTCATTCTATGACTCCATCCATCCACCCAGTCATTATATCACTCCATCCATCTAAACATTTAGTCATTCTATCACTCCATCCTTCCATCATTCATCCATCCATCCAGTCATCCTGTCTCTCTATTTATCCATCCATCAGTCCATCCATCTATCCATCCAGTCATCCTGTCACTCCATCCATCCACCTATCCATTAATCCAGTCGTCTTATCACTCCATCTTATTATTCTATCCATCCAGTCATGCTATCCATCCAGTCATGCTATTTATTCATCCATCCTATCCATCCATCCATCTAGTCATTCTATCACTCCATCCAATCATTTAGTCATTCTTTCACCTTCATCCATCCATTCCTCTAAACTTTTGTAACACTGATCATTGTTGCTGTTTTATATTTTAAATATATTATTTGTACTTTTTGCTAAAAATACTATACATATATATATATATATATATTATTTTATCCATTGTTCTATCATGTAGTCGTCCATCCATCCAAGTTCTTTTAACACTGATCATTTGCATGTTGCAGTTTTGTTTGTTTGTTTGTTTTACTGCTCAAAAGCAAATCTTTTGTGTTCTTCAGGTGAGTCGGCTCCAGGAGCTGGTGAAGCAGGGTGAGCAGACACTGGGCTCCTCTGAGGGACACATCTCCAACCTGAAGGACGCTCAGAAGAAGCTTCTAGAAGAGCTGGACGCCACACGAGCCAGACTTAGAGAGACCAGCAACCTTCTGACAGCCCTTCAGGTCTGTTACTAATCACAATTACTCCACAAAATAACCAGACTTCATACTTCAAAGTCACATAACTCCACCGCAGCTTATGAATTATATAAGCATAGTTCCAGATTTGTGTCTTGCTGTCATACTTAATACTGGTAAAAAATGTAAGGGTTTGTTAGCAACTTAATTGTTACTTTTTAAACACAATTTAACAGTAGACGGATGTCATTGTAGCAAACAGTATACAGTAATTTCGTTTTGTATATTCTTATATACAAGTTTGTAATATAATCGTATAGCTACTTCAATTTTCAGATATTTATTCTGTTCTGAACACAGATAATTATATATTCAAGAGATTTGCTTTCAACTTAAATGTGACTTTTATACTAGTTCTTTTATACTAGTTAACAAATGCTATTAGCATTTTCGGTCATGTTGTGTGGATTAGAGCTGAAGATCTTTGCCCGAACCCGACGGGACCCGACCAAGGTATTTCATCAGTCGCTCATACACTGCCTATTACAGTAGAGCATTAAACAGCAATGTACGGCCTGTACAGTAAGCTAACAGGAAAAATGACAAGGTCACTTTCTACATTGAAACCACTGTCATGGAAAATGAAATGGATGTTCTTAGCTGGCAGAACATGAAGAAACAATCCTACCCAAAACTTGCAAAATTAGCCAGATCCCAGCCTGTAGCAGCAGCAGTGAAAGGGTGTTCAGTGCTGCTCAGTGAGCGCAGATCTGCGCTAAAGCCATTTACAGTGGATTCAATAATGTTCCTCTACAAAAGCATGTAGCCTAATCTTGGTGAGTAAAGGATTTTCAAATTTTAACTAAATATTAATTAAACCATAAATGCATAATGTAGAAAGAGTATATAAGCTAATGTTGGCATTATTATTTTATTATTCAGCTTCACCGTTGCCTTAAGACCAGATTGTGAAGAGAAGTGAAGAAATCCCGCAGAGCCTTTATCTTAATTTCGTTATTGCCAAACACCCATTATAATTTAGAATTTTTTTTTTTTATTTAGAATTCAATTTTTTAGGAAAGACTTGTTTTTATTGGTGTGTTGGCCAATTTAAAGGCTGAGTTTATGTACCTAGGCCTATTTATAGCGCTGAGATGTTACGATGTTACAGAGGACTTATTTTATTTATTTGTTCCAACTTCCAAGTGGCCTATAGCCTACGTTTGTTATGAATAAATTGTGTTAAAACACATATAAATGGCTCAATCTTGAAAAAAGGCAAAAGAGCTGTGTGCATGTGCATATTTGAATAAAGCCGGATTCGGGCTTTTAAAAAGCTGTAAATCAAAATGTACTTGTCGGGCTCGGGCCGAATTCTGTCAGGCTTGGGCCCTGTCGGGGCTAACTTTTATGGCCCGATTACACCTCTAGTGTGGATGGAGATTTTTTCTGAAACAAAGTGGAATTTGGTGTGTATTGTGTATTGTTTCCATTTTTAAACACTGTGTTGAGGCAAATGGATATAGAGTAATAACATTAACTAATATAGTTATCACCATGCTTCCACAGTCAAACAGATTCTGTATTGCAATTTTTCAAAAATGTTATGTTTAAATATTTGTGAATAATCCATGGAGTCAGGTTTATAACTCTTTTTTTATTTATTTATTTATTTATTTTTTGTTCTTTTAGGATATTTTGAAAATTTTTTTAAGACCAAAACATAGTACTCTTTTGAACTGTTTGGCACCATCTAATCTAATCTAAACAAAATAGATACTTTTTTTTACAAAATTTGGTAGAAAAACAAATCTATTTAATGGATGATGTTTTGTAAAAACTTAATACAGATATTAAGCAACGTGCAGGAGAAAAGATCATTTTGTGAAAAAATCCTTTAAAAATATGTATTGTAATTAAAACTGCCAACATAAATAAAAGTAATCCAATACACTTAAATGTGTACTTACAAGCAGGGCTTGACATTAACACCTACCAGCCCGCCAAAATGTATTTTCTATAAATACTGTTTTTTTGTTTTTTTTGGGGGGTGAGTTTTCTGATCAGTAATAGGCTGTATGTCCTAAAGTTCATGACCACGGCAAACAGTAGTGAAGCCATGAATAAATGTACAGAAAAGGAAATTGAGACAGACACGTCGCAGATTTGAAGGAACAAAACAGTCCGAGGTATCATCACAGACATCACAACCAGTATTTGTTTATTCTTTAGCAAAATATTGATTTCATATGTAGTCTCATTTAATTGTGCTACAGTTGTGAGTGGGACCATATCAGACACAAATTTGGTGGCAAGAATAGCGGAAGTGACGTTTTTTGGACCCCATGAATACCTGAATACCGTTAGTCTCCCTAGAAAACTTTAAAGCTCTGTTTATTTTATTTTTATCTTTGCTCTTTTGTATTTGTATATGCTTGTAATTTGTGCTATTTATTTTATGCGGGATTCACTACTATACTGAATTACCCTATTCGGGGTAAATCAGGTAATGCGTTGTATACAGAATTTGAAGACAACAGAAGGGTTAAATAATAGTAATAATTCCGTACATATATAATGCTTTTTTGGACACTCAAATTGCTTTACACATTGACGGGAATCTCTTTATCTACCACCAGTGTGCAGCATCTACTTGGATGACGCGACGGCAGGAGGAGGAGGCCATGATGGGAGGCCATAATGGACCGAGGCCAGATGCCAGGGTTAAACCCTGGGAGTTTTAACGACTACAGAGAGTCGGGGCCTCTGTTTAACATCTCATCCGAAAGACAGTGCTCACTGAGCAGTATAGAGTCCCTGTCACTATACTGGGGCATTAGGACCCACACAAA
Organism: Danio tinwini; assembly: GCA_903798205.1. Classification (NCBI taxonomy): domain Eukaryota; kingdom Metazoa; phylum Chordata; class Actinopteri; order Cypriniformes; family Danionidae; genus Danio; species Danio tinwini. Next base: position 13,623,669 of record CAIGQZ010034990.1, on the reverse strand, counting down.
CCACAGGTTAGGTGCCCCCCGCTGGTCTCACTAACACCACTTCCAGCAGCAACCTAGCCTTCCCATGTGGTCTCCCATCCAGGTACTGACCAGGCGCAGCCCTGCTTAGCTTTAGTGGGCAACCATGTAAGAGTTGCAGAGAGCTAGCTGCCGGCTAAATGTGTATTTTGGATGTTTTCTTTACATTAGACAAAAAAATAATAATCTCAGAAATAACAAGCATTTTGCTCGCAGTGCCTTAAATGAAAACGTGTAAATGTAGCCCAAATATACTTGAATAGCATTACTATCCATTACAATAATATCCTAAAAACACCTGCAGTGAGTTCATCATTGCACTTCTATATTACACACACACACCTGCATTTGACAAAGACTCTTTATTTGAGAAACCTTTTCTCCTTGACCTGAAGCACAGGCTTTCTAGGTGACCATGCATAATGAATCAGACCTGGAAAAGAAAAATGAAAATGGATTTCCATCTCCTAGCCTCGCTGTGATGGATAGCTGTGAAGCCCTGTCTCTCATCCCGTCAGACCTCACAATTACGGGTCGTGTGCTTAATGGCTCATCATAGCTAATGTTCACTCTTGCTTTGGTCCTCAGGGAGAGATGGAGACTCAGAAACAACAGCACGATGCCAAACTCATCTCCATCAAAGAGGAGGAGAAGCTCAAAATGGATAAGATGGCCCTGGAGCTTGAGCTGAAGTGGACCGAGACACTCAGGTATGAGCAGTTTTTTTGTTTGTTTTTTTTTTTTTATGGGAGTATTTACTTACTTCCATGTTGTATATAAAAGGCATCATTAGCTATGTTTCCATCCAAAGATGCTAATTAAATTTATGCGCAAAACTGGAATTTTGCCTAAAAGACGTGCGAATAAAGCAGCGAGTCAAAGAGAACTAAATCGTCACTTCCTTATTAACTGGCACCAATTATGAAAAGTAAAAATGCAGTAGGAGAAGCTGCGTGAATTTTTTCTTTATTTAATTAATAACTTACGCCTCAGAAGTACAATGCCGACATGCAATCAACGAGGTGTAGCATTTGAAGGCATGAGCCGTGGAGCACAGATGCTTTTGATTATTCTGGAGGTAAATAATAACATAATAACACTAATGCTGAAATGGTTAAGGCATTTTAGAATGACCAAAACAACATTTCAGATGTTTTATAATTTGCTCAGCCTGCCGGTTTGTCCATTCACACACATTTGTATCATCACAAAATCTCTTATAATCACATGACTTTTTTAATGCACATACTGGAATTTGTTCGGTAAAAGTGTTTCCATCGTAGTTTATGCATAGTTTTTTCTTATCAAATAAAACGTTTATCCTACTCAGTTATGCGCATATTTTTTATGCGCTTATTCAAAATGCATATAAAAATAAGTGGATGTAAACACAGCTATTGGAATATTGTGGCAAAATGTCTTTATATGTCATCAAATATATTTTTTGTTGCAAAAAAATATTTTAGTTGTCTAAAAATAGATTAATTAATTAATTAATTAATTAATTAATTAATTAATTTATCTGGATAGTTTGTTAGTTAACATTAGTGCAAATATTGCAGTTGTGAAAAATACTTTTACAATCATTTATTAATTCATTTTTAGCATTATTACATGGTCCAACAGTTGTGTAGCAAATGCAAGTGCAAAAATATATATATAAATATATTTTTATTTACATTGTAATGTAAAATAAATAATAATATTAATAATAAAAATAATAATAATAATAATAATAATTACTATTACTATTATTATTATTATTATTATTAGTAGTAGTAGTAGTAGTAGTGAAATGTGTGTTTATTTATTTACATATTTATTTATTTATTTATTTATTTATTTATTTACATGTTTATTAAAAATTATCAGGATAAATGTACAGTGTGCTTTCAAAAATACAATCTGAGGCCACAAACATCGCACCATGGATTATAGCCCAACAGTGCTGGAAAGAATACTGAAAAATCATACTCAAGTAAAAGTGTCATTACTTGGCCAAAAATGTAGTGCAAGTAGAGTAAAAGTATCTGTTGTAAATATTACTGAAACTATGAGTAAAAATGAACAGCTGAACAGCTGATGCATTTACATGCAATTTGTGCATGTGTGTGTAAACATAACATTCTGTAGTGCATTTAATGATTGTTTAAGGCCATTTGGGCAGTCTCTGGGTCATTGCATACAGATTTTGGACATCTTCTTGGACACTTTTAATGCTTCAAAACGGTTTGCTGCCATTATAAAGCGCCCATGTCATGAGGTTGTTCAAAAGGATGCGATTTATTTTTTTATGTGCGATTTGATTGGACAAGAATTACAGGACTGATTTTTCTTCTCAGCCAATCCCTATAGACAAGAAAAAATAAAGTTGTGATGCAATTTGAACAAAAATAAGGGGAGTAAAAGTACCGATACAGCACTAAAAATGTACTCAAGGGACAGTAAAAGTACACATTTTTAAAACTAATTAGTGCATTACAATTTATGAGGGAAAAACTACTCAATTACAGTAATTTGAGTATTTGTAATTTGTTAATTTACACCACTGTAGTCCAAATGTACTACAAAAACTTATTTTTATACATTTTTTGTTAAAACTTTGTGTTTTGGAAATGCAAAAGTTATGGAAAGGTCTAAGCTCTGCGTAAGACGATAGCTGTATTTTATTTAAAACTAACACTAAGTAACTGATTAAAGTAGGATTTTTCAAGAATATCTTGCTCATTATTTTCTACGCCAGCAGGAGGAGAGTAAACAGCGACAGATTTTTCTTCATTTGTGAGTGAACTATCCGTTAAGTAGTTTGCCAACATGCAGCACACGTCTCTTCTTTCTCGTCTTTCACTCTTGCCAAGCTCACTGATGACTTATACTCCCTATGAAGTCCCCGACGGCTGTAAGTGTTTGGCGTAGCCTCAGAAAGCCCTGCCTGCCTAATTCATTATCGGCAATGCTTACAACCACTGTTTAATATCATGTGCCTTCAAAAAAGACAAATAGCTCATTAGTATAAGCCTAAGCTACACTAAAACAAAGGCCATTAAGAACATTTCGGCCTCTTTTTAGGCTCATAGTTTTGCCAACCTCCCTCAAAAAACTCTTTTAAATGAAAAATAGTTTTAATATGTTAGTCTTGAGGTTATCTATATTATACAGTGCTCAGCATATATGAGTACACCCCCCCACAAACCTCTCATTTAAATTAATATTTTATGTAGGAAAAACAACAACTGCTTTACAATATTTTATTTGTGCATATACATTAGTTTAGTCAGTATTGAAGCCAAATCTGGAGCTAATCTAACAAAATAACTTACAATAATGGTTCAAAAATTAGTTACCCAAATTTATTTTGGGGGAAAATATGAAATAACATTTTCAAAAATAGCAGCAATCAAGAGAAACAAAAAATATATAAAATTTTGTTGTAATGTGTAATACTTTGCATGAATTTAAATGTATTATCTTTCCATTTCTAAAGATGTTCTGTGACTAAAATATTATTTTAATAAATATATCCGTTTAATAAATCTGTTTTGTTCAAATGCACCAATATATATTACCCATAATTACTGAGAAATGGTAAAAAATATTCATTTTCAAAACGGGGTGTACTCATATATGCTGAGCATTGTAATTATATCTATATTATCTATATGATGTTGTTTTTGTTTTGGATCATACAAGCGCTACAAGCAAAACTTGCAATTTCCAACTTCTGCCAATAAGAATCAATCTTTTCTTTTTATTATGACATCTATTTGCACTTCAGCCTTCTGTTTGATATTGGTAGGGCTGCACAACATTGGAAAAAAACATTGCGTTATAGAGTATGATTTTAACAGATGAAATGAATAGCTCTGTTTGAAAAGAATGAATAATTTTAGGCCAATTTTCAACATAGGCTCATTCCCAAAAATGGGAGATCACAAATTATGTAGCCAAAAGTGTGTATGGCTGCATTTCGTCTTTAAAACGAATGCTACAGGGCGGTATGACACATTTCTCGACCACTTACCTCCATTTGGACGGCTTTTCCGCTGTTCCCAGATTGACCAGTAGGTCGCTGCGTACGTCAGTGGACTTAAGACGCAAAGAGGAGTTGACCATGACTACAAAGTTCGAATCTGGCAAAAAAACGGTTCCAGAAAGAGGGTAAGTCAAAAAATAAAATAAACAGGTAAATAACAGAGTGAGAATGTGGTAAATTTTAAAAACGTGGTCAAAATCAGTCGAGGGCTTTTCTTTTTCTGGATTGCTTTTTAAAACTGTTGGTTGGGTTTAGGAAAGTGGGTGGGCGGGTCAATCAGTGCTTTTTTAAAACACTATTGGTTGGGTTTGGGGAAGGAGGAGGGTGGGTCAGTCGATCGGTCAGTCAGGCATTTAGTCAGTCAGTCAGTCAGTTGAGAGCGGCCTCTGGTGAATTTATGCGAGTACAGCAGGCACGAATGGCACTCATGAGAGAAAATGGAGATCTCAAATTGCATACACAGCAGCCTCTAGTGGATTCGCCAAAACAAGAACTGCAAAATAACGTAGCTCCTGGCACATATTTAGTGCTCTTCAGAAATGAATATAGCGTTACGTTTTCAGAATGAGCCTGCGTTGACAATTTTGGATGGAAAGAGGAGGATCTGCATAAAATAGAGTAACCCAAATCACACGCAGTAATTAATACAGTAAAGCGAAGTGACAATTAAAATAAATGCTTTTATGTTTTTTTTTCTGGGAGTCTTAACAGTATTTAGGCTCACAAACTGAATAATACAACTATACACAACTATAATCCTGATTTAACATTGCAGATCCTGTGATGTGACCCAGGTTAGACTCTGCCTGGCAGAACTGTGAAATACATAAAATGATATTGGCTGTTAAAAAAAATGGGAGGAGCTACTTAACATGCCACGCCCTTTCTTCATGTTTCACTTGAAAGTATATCACAAAAAAAAACTATGGATTTCAAGGCATTTCAGGGGACCTTTAAAGGAATGCTGAAAGTGAATAATTTATGGTGATGGGAACTTATTTAATGGACCTTTAAAGACTCTAGCTCAAGCTAAATAGTATGATGTGATGTTCTAAAAGAAAGAAAAATACAGCTTGACCAAAATAAGTTTTCAACAGATTTAAATCGAACAAAGGAATTCAATCGTACATAATCTTGTAAACTACAGAACAATTTTTTTTTACATAATGATAAATGTTTTAAACGTTTTTTCAACTAAGCAAGTTGTGCATTTTTGCATAATAAATAGTACAATAATGAAAACTAAACAGATTTTCAAGTCAACAATTTTAATTGCTGGTTTGTATAAAAATTCCAGAGCTTTTAAAACTAGATTTTGACAAGACCAACTTATCAAATTATAAATGATATAAGAGAAAATCATTAATTTTTTTTATATTATTTATTGCAGTCTCATTTTTTATATAATGTTTAATAAATCTAAAATCTAAAATAGTGCTGGTTTGTGCAATAATTCCAAGGGTTTTTTTAAACTGTAGATTTTGCGCTAGACCACTTATCAAATGATAATTGATATGATAGAAAGTCATAGATTTTTTATTTATTTATTTACACTTACTGGCCACTTTATTGGGTACACCTTACTAGTTCCGGGTTGGACCCCCTTTTGCCGTTAGAACTACCTTGTGGCATAGGTTCAACACGATACTGGAAATATTTCTCAGAGGTCCATATTGACATGATAGCATCACGCAGTTGCTGCAGATTTGTCGGCTGCACATCCATGATGCGAATCTCCCATTCCACCACATCCCAGAAGTAGATTGAGATTGAGATCTGGTGACTGTGGAGGCCTTTTGATTATGGTGAACTCATTGTCATGTTCAAGAAACCAGTCTGAGATGACTTAATAACATGGAGTGTTATCCTGCTGGAAGTAACCATCAGAAGATAGGTACACTGTGGTCATAAAGGGACGAACATGGTCCGCAACAATAATCAGATAGGTTGTGGCGTCTACACGATGCTCAAGTGGTACTAATGGGCCCAAAGTGTGCCAAGAAAATATCCGCCAAACCATTACACCGCCACCACCAGCCTGAACCATTGATACAAGACAAGATGGATCCACGCTTTCATGTTGTTGATGCCAAATTCTGACCCGACCATCCAAATGTTGCAACAGAAATCGAGACTCATCAGATCCAATCTTCTATTGTCCAATTTTGGTGAGCCTGTGTAAATTGTAGCCTCAGTTTCCTGTTCTTAGTTGACATGAGTGGCACCCGGTGTGGTCTTCTGCTGCTGTAGCCCATCCACCCCAAGGTTGGACGTGTTGTGCGTTCAGAGATGCTCTTCTGCATACCTCAGTTGTATCAAGTGGTTACTTGAATTACTGATGCTATCTTATCAGTTCAAACCAGCCTGGCCATTCTCCTCTGACCTCTGGCATCAACAAGGCATTTGCACCCACAGAACTGCTGCTCACTGAATATTTTCTCTTATTCTGACCATTCTCTGTAAACCCTAGAGATGGTTTTGCGTGAAAATCCCAGTAAATCAGCAGTTTCTGAAATACTCACACCAACAACCACGCTATGTTCAAAGTCACTTAAATCACCTTTCTTCCCCATTCTAATGCTCGGTTTGAACAGCAGCTGATTATCTTGACCATGTCTACATGCTTAAATGCATTGAGTTGCTGCCATGTGATTGGCTGATTAGAAATTTATGTTAACAAGCATTTAGACAGGTGTATCTAATAAAGTGGCCGGTGATTATATATTTGCAGTCTCATTTTCATATAGAATTTCTAAAAATAAATAACTAAATAAGCTAAAACTAACTACATAAAATTGTACCATGCTACATACCTTTTTAATGTCTTTTAAAACCAAGACAAGAGTCCAGATAAACCCAGAAGCATTTATATTCTAAAAACAACTTGTAATTTCTTTCCTGAGCTATCGACATCCTGCTTTATATCAACTGTATCCTTATGAGAGGAACAAGCAAGCTGTTTTTGACGCATTTAATTTTGGATAACACCCTTTAAGTCACGCTATTTCCTTTGTTATCTTTCAACGTTTTTGTAACCTCATCTACATTTTTACTGTGTCCTCCGCATACAATATAATGTTACTCTGTTGACACACTTTAAGTAAATCATTAAAGTGCATGCTGAAGAGTATCAGCCCCAATATTGAGCCTTGTGGAACACTGCTGACTTGAATGGTGAATAATACTGTTTTCTTCCTATAACAATGCTGGAAAATATATCCAAGCATCATCAGAGGACAAATGTTTAGCAGACTGCATGTTTAGGGTTTGTTCATAACGGTTCATCATACACAGACGCTTGCATTTTTACAATCAGAATTGTCAGTGACATCTTTATGAACTCCTGCATGTGTGTTGTTCGTTGACACTCGCAGCTGCGCGACACAATGAACTTCATCAGACTCCAGATGGATGGTCCGCTTCGAGGCAGCGCCGTCTGGAGATCGCAAGCCTGCAACAAATCAAAACTGTTTACGCCTGTTTTGTTAGCTGGACTGACAGCTTTGCACTGAGATCATTTATGAAGACAAATGAACTCTGTGTTAGAGTACATAAAGTGATAAAGCCATGCTCAGCAGAAGCGCTGGTTAATTCTCCAGCTCCTCTCATAATGCAAACTATGAGTCTGAGCTTTTGTTCGTGTTTTTGTTTATGACTTAGCTATAATTTTGGAGAGAAATACATTAACATTTCCCCAAATGTCTAAAAAAAGCTTGTTTAAATTAAAAGAGGAGCAATGGGTTTGGAATTACTCCAGACAGGTAGCCTTGTAATTTTTCTTATTTTTCATCTTTGTATTTTAATTTAATTTAATTTAATTTAATTTAATTTAATTTAATTTAATT
>CAIGQZ010034990.1:13593472-13614630 GCA_903798205.1 Danio tinwini | reverse complement strand
TTTAGTTTAGTTTAGTTTAGTTTAGTTTAGTTTAGTTTAGTTTAGTTTTTCATTTTTCACATCAAATGTAGACCTGGGATGGAAATTTGTTCTCCTAGGTTGATTAAGTATTAAAAATTCAATTAAACATTAAAATTTGTTTGCTATTTTTTTTTATTATAATCCAGTATAATATGCTTTTATTTATTTTTTTATATTTATAATTTATCTGAAATAAATTATAATTTATGAAAGCATATACATATCATTACAATATGTTCTATTTGAAACAGTATTTGTATTTATCAGAAAGAACCAGCTATTTCCATAATATGAATCAAAATGTAAAAAGTGAATTATAATTTTTTCATAGATATACTTTTTCACATTTTTACCGTAAATTACCTTATACTATATTATTTAAAATGATAATAATAATAATAATAATAATAATAAATAATCACCATGATCATAATCATATATTATAATTATATTTATGTGTATTTTTATGTATTTGTTACAAAACAGGACCTTTTGAAATTAACCAGTGAAGGGAAAATCATTTAATGAATCTAAAGAAAATAATATTTTTTCATAGATATGCATTTTTCCTTCATTGCATTATATTATATATTGCATTACGTATTACATTATATATATATATTTTTACATTCATATTATATATTATATATTTTTAAATGTAGTTGCTACACCACAGGACCATTTAAACCTAGTGCAAGTAAAAATATCCCTAAAATATAGTTAAATTTACATTTATATTTACTTTGTATATATTGACTGTATCCTAAATTATTGATTTATTTTCATTAGTTTGTACGTTCGTTAGTTTTGTTAATTAGTCCACTAGCAAACCTTAATAAAGCTTTACATTAAACAAACCTTCTCTGCAGTGCATAATCAATTAAAGATTTCTCGCCATCAAAAACGAGTAGATAAATCAGCATGTGCTTTTATAACTCCATTCACAGTCTCAGCGCTCATTGCTGTGGTCTCAGGCGGCATTCAAGGTGGCCAAACCCCCATTACAGCTTCCATTTTCTCTTAAGCAGCAATTAAGACGCATTTCACACCTTTAAAAGGTTTCCACAGTGTCTTGCGAGTATGTGAGGTGCTCCGCTCTGACAGCTATTTGGCCGTTTTTAGCAACAGTCTCTCCAGCACAGAATAATCACAGATTCAAGCCCAGCGCGCCGCTCGCATGATGTCCTGCAATTACAGCACATAATGTGGCATTTAACCTCTTCTGTGACCTGCGCCGCTGTTGAGCAGAGAAACGCAGGAGCATTAAAAGATCTGCAGAGCGAGCCGAATGAGGAGCCGCTCCATTTACAGTCCATTAATGATCAACACACCACTCACCCAAAATGATGCACTGTATTGATGTGCTGTTACATTTACAGTGCAGTGCCAAAAAAAAAATCTGTCATGTTTTTCTTCTATCTGGTTTGTGCTAAAGATTTTTGTTTTTTTGTTTTTTCATTAATAATGGGTTCTTCATTAGCCATTTAGCATATGTGCAAGCAATGTATGCATACATAAAAAATGTATTTTGAATGAGCCCATTGATTTCCATAGCATACTGTATGTTCCTCCTACAACGGAAGTCAATAGTTACAGGTTTTCAGCTTTCTTCAAAATATCTTGTTTTGTGTTCAACAGAAGAAAGAAACACATGAAGGTTTGGAACTTGTTCATCTACTGGATGTTTAAGCGATAGTTTAATCAAATGGTGAACAGTTAAACAAGTGAAGGAGGTGTAAATGATGGCAGCGTTTTCATTTTTGGTGAACTATCCCTTTAAGTTGACACGTTTGGATTTTATTTGGAATAATATTACAAAAAAAGTTGCCCTCGTCTTAGGATAGCTGGAATCAGCAGCTACTGTAGGTCTCCATACACCTATTTAATGCGCCTCAGTGCTTCCTTTAGGATTTTTTCCAGCTGTGGCGGCAGGCCTACACAAATCTACCAACTACCTATGGTGTTATTTCAATGACAAATGTCGTGCACTCAGTATTACAAGTCGAGAGCGCATTTATGTAATGCGAGCTTGCAAATCTCTTTGATTGCACGGCGATTTCCTCTTTGCACGCCCTCAAATATACGCTGCTCAAGTGCAGATTTTTTTGTTTGCTCTCAAATAAACGCTGCTGAAGTGCAATTTAGTGCATTTATGTAACAAGTAAGTCTCCAACATTTATTAGATTTGCTAGGAATATTTATGAATGTCTCCAATAGACCTACAGAGCGGCATTAATGCGTCCTAAAGTAAAGTGAAACAGCTATAAACTCCAGCAAAATAAAGTCATTGTATGCTGAGCCATAGGCCTTTATCTTTAAAGTATAATTATGGAAACTGTGTTCATCTTAACTAAAAGCTACGTTATGTTTGCTTGCCTCACGCATCAAGCACCTGTCAGTCAGTCAGCATGTCACCTTAAAGGGTTAAACAAATAATGCACAGCACTGCTACGATTACAGAACATTTTGCGCTGTTATATTATAATTCACTTACCTTTTAATACGTTTTGATGCGATTATACCCGCTATAAAAAAAAACAACCACTAAATGTTTTGAATGAGAAGCTGTAATGTAGCCGTGGTGGGATGAATTTTGGTGTGGCGCCCCGCCATGGAAGAATGAATGTATCGGAAACCATGCGCCTTTTGGAATATTGCATTAAAATGTTTGATGACATTTTGAAAATGCTGTAGTGAATTAGCACAAAGTGAATTGAAGATTAAGTTAAAGGGGACTTCAAAAGAATCGACTTTAAATCTGAACAAACGAATCGTCCAGCGATTGTTCGGACAGACAGTTGACTTTAACTACTTCAGCTATTACTATGCAAAACCCATTTATGTTTAAGTAGGGTAAGTTTAGGCAATAGATTCATAAATATGCACAGACACCTTTCTTTCCAAAAAACACACATTCATACAGTTGTAGAGAAGAGTGAAGGAAGAAAAATAAGAGTTTAAGAGAGTGTAATGATGTAAAAACCTCAGATTTTGTAAGACCAAACCAAGCAAACCAAAAAAAAAGCAGTTTAACTCTTCTATGGTTTCTTTAGGGTTGCATTTAATTTACACCAGTTCAGTGGTAATCTGGAGGTGTTACTTGCGTTCCTTGTGTGATGTGAGGAACTCCCTCTGTTGAGCTAATGTTCCCACGTGGTTAGCTGGTGGTCAGCTCTTTGTCCTGTGAGGTTTTAGATTAGATTAAATTAGATTAGATTCAACTTTATTGTCATCACACATGTACAAGTACAAGAAAACGAAATGCAGTTTAGGTCTAACCAGGAGTGCAATAGCAGCAAGTGCAGGATACAGGTATAAGTTATAAAGTGCAGTTATAGAAAAACTATGGTGATATTTACAAATGGATGTACTATGAACATTATATACAGGATGTATTAGCTATGAACAGAGATTTACAATAGATGGATATATGTACAGGTTGCTATTAATAATCAGAAGTGTGCAGATAGATAAACATAATTACAAATGTATATGTACAGTGGGTGTGTACATAATTACAAATGTGCAGTGGGTATGTACAGTACAGAAGGCAAGAGAGTCGGCGCAGACAGTGTTTCCTCTGGATGTCCTCTATGGCTGGCAGTGTGGTCCCTGTGATGCGTTGGGCAGTTTTCACCACCCGCTGCAGTGCCTTACACTCTGCAAAACAGCAGCTTTCATAGAAGACTGTGACAGAGATGGTCAGAATGCTTTCTATTGTGCAGCGGTAGAAGTTCACCAAGACGGCTGAGTACAGCTGGTTCTTCTTAAGTTGCCTTAAGAAAAATAGGCGCTGGTGAGCCTTCTTGACCAGGCTGGAGGTGTTGGTGGTCCAGGAAAGGTCCTTTGAGATGTGGGTCCCCAGGAACTTGAAGGATGATACAGGCTCGACGGCCATCTCATTGATGTAGATGGGATCATGTGAGCCTGTTTGTCCCTTCCTGAAGTCCACAATTAGCTCCTTGGTCTTGTCGTTGTTAAGGAGCAGATTATTATTGGTGCACCAAGTGGCCAGATGCTGTATCTCCTCCCTGTAGGCAGTCTCATCATTGTTGCTGATTAGACCAATCACTGTGGTGCCATCTGCAAATTTGATGATAGTGTTGGATCTGTTCACAGGCCTACAGTCGATGGTAAAAAAGGGAGTAGAGGAAGGGGCTCAGCACAGCTCAGCCCTGTGGTACACCAATGTTGAGTGTGACGGTGGTGGAGCAGATGTGGTCTGATCTAACATTCTGCGGTCTGTTAGTCAGAAAGTCCATAACCCAGTTACAGAGAGACGTGTCTATATCCAGGTCTCTAAGTTTGCTCATTAACTCAGAGGGTATGACAGTGTTGAATGCTGAGCTGAAGTCAACAAACAGCATTCGTGCGTATGTGTTTTTATTGTCCAGGTGTGTGAGTACAGAGTGCAGCGCTATGGAGACTGCATCTTCTGTGCTCCTGTTGCCACAGTGGGCAAACTGATGTGGGTCTAGTGTGGATTGCAGAGAGTCTTTCAGATGTACTTCATGATGATGGGTGTGAGTGCTACAGGGCGGTAGTCATTCAGTCATGTTGGGCTGGAGTGTTTTGACACTGGCACAATAGAGGTAGTTTTAAAGCATGTTGGCACAGCTGCTAGGTTAAGGGACAGGTTGAAAATGTCTGTGAATACCCCAGCGAGCTGTTCTGCACATGCTTTGAGGACGCGCCCAGGAATACCGTCTGGTCCAGCAGCCTTACGCACATTGATCTGACTCAGTGCGGTGTAGACTTCTGATGAAGTGAGTGTGACAGGTGAGTGGTCGGTTGAGGAAGTGATCCTGGTGTAGGGTTCTTTATTGTCTCTTTCAAAGCGGGCATAAAAGTAATTAAGCCCACTCAGGAAGGAGACATTTGTGGCTGTGGGTGTGGACTGGTTGGGTTTGTAGTTGCTGATGGCCTGGATGCCCTGCCACATGCGCCGAGGATCAGAGTTGGAAAAATGCTCCTCTAGCTTTAGCTTGTAAAAGTGCTTGGCCTTTTTGATGCCCCTCTTCAGATTAGCTCTGGAAGTGCTGTAGACCTGTGCGTCCCCTGATCTGAAGGCAGTGTTGCGTGCCTTCAGCAGGAGGCGCACCTCCTTGTTCATCCATGGCTTTTGATTTGGGTATGTGGTGATCTGTTTGTGGGTTGTAACACTGTCTATGGTGGTGTTGATGTGTTCCAGAACAGAGGAAGTGTAGCTGTTAATGTCTGTGTGAGAGCCACATGTGGCCTGGGAAGCAAACATACTCCAGTCTGTGTGTTGAAACCGGTCCTGGAGTGTGGAGTCTACCCCCGCTGACCACACTTTGATGGTCCTCACTGATGGCTTCACACGGTTGATGAGGGGTGAGTATTTGGGAATGAGGACCAAAGAAAGGTGATCTGATTGACCCAGGTGGGGAAGGGGGGTCACAGCGTAGGCTTCAGCCATGTTTGTGTATACCTGGTCCAAAGTCTTGTTTCCCTGTGTGTGACAGAAAATATTTTGATTGAATTTAGGAAGCACTGTCTTTAAGTTTGAGTGATTAAAATCCCCTGCAACAATAAAAGCAGCCTCCGGGTGAGCAGTCTGTTGTTTGTTGATGGCTGCATGAAGTTCACTCATAGCAAGCTTTGCATCAGCATCGGGAGGAATATAAGCGGTAGTTATAATGGTGGAGGTGAATTCGCGTGGCAGATAAAAGGGTCTGCATTTAACCATTAGAAATTCCAGATTAACAGAGCAAGTGCACCAAGCTTTGTTAATATAAATGCATAATCCTCCGCATCTGATCTTACAGGAGTCATCCGCCGTTCTGTCTGCTCGAAATGTGTGATGCTCAGTTAAAGATACAGCGTTGTCTGGTATCCCGCTGTTTAGCCATGTTTCTGTGAAAATCATGACATTACAGTTCCATAATCTTTTGCTGTGGTTGATGCGCAGTCGAATCTCATCCATTTTGTTCACCAGGGACCGTACATTGGCGAGGAAAATGCTGAGTAAAGAGAGCCGGTGTGGTGTTCGCTTTATCTTAGCTCTAAGCCCGCCGCGCTTCCCCCGTCTTTGTTTACGATTGCGACGCCACCTTCGAGCACTTACGCCCAGCCGGGCAGAGCACTCAGCCTTGGGTGTTTTGGCAATCTCCGGAATGAGTCGAAAATTGCTGATAAAACTGTCCAGAATGCATAAACCAATATCCAAGATCTCCTGTCGGGTGTACGATGTAAAGGCATTACTGTTCTGCACGAACAGACCCGAAATGAGCAGGAAAAATTCTGCGAAACTGCAGACACGCCGAGCCTCGTGATGTGTACGCGCTGCCATCTTGTCTTGAAAGTGGAAAGTTTGGAGTGGGGTGGAGTCTGTTGTTTCAAGTTTTGATGCGGCAAAAGGTCTAGTCGTGTTGACTTTTGGTTCGCAGCGCACTAAACTTAACTAGACTCTCAATGGAAAAGAAAGAAAGAAAGAAAAGTAATTGAGATAGGAACGTTTGCGCTGTTATCCCATTTTTGCCAGGGTCCACAACTGTTCACTGCAAGCTGGAACGGAACAACTCTCTCTCCCGGGGTCTGTGCTGGTTCCCTTTTTCTTTTTTAGGAGGGGGCCGTAGTCACCAGTATTTATAAGGATGGTTTTGTACCACCCAATTATTGATTGTAAAAGTATTAAAACCATAATATTAATACATGAGCAAGAGACTTGTTGCAAAACACCCGATTACACACAAACAGGGAATAAAGGCTTACATTAACCTCCAGGGGTCGAAGACCACGTATACGCGTTTTGAGGCGTCTTCTCCTGATAACACAGAAAAGAACTTAAATTACACTTTCAGTTTTGATCGTGCAGATAAGAGCAATACATCAATCGAATCTGTTAGGTGTCTACTTTTTTTTGTTTACACTCACAATAACAACAAAAGTGTGTGCTTTTGCAAAATAAGAAAAACAAACAGGGTAGGCATTCTTGCTTTTCACTCTCATGTTTTTAGAAACATGTCAGTAAAATGCACTGAAACTCTGCGAAAACAAAACACACAGACATGAGACATATATCTATAGAACGCTTGAAGTGTCTACTATTAAATGCATTGAGTGCATGTTGAAAAGAAACATTGTTTGATAAAATAATCAGTATGAAACCAACACTATGTCTAGTTTCTCAGTCTGAGTTCATAATTTTTTTAAGTCTGATTGAATACATTAATATATGAGAGAGAGAAATATCTGCATAAAGCTTGTAATGTGAATTTTCCAACTCATTTTGGAATCAAATGTTGTCTTGCTTAGTAATCTATAGAATTCTCCCGGCAGAGCGACCATCACGCAGACTCTTTCCGTGTCCGCCATTATTAAAAACAATATCAAAAACTCCCCCTACTCCCAAAAACAAAGACAGCATGCTGGCTAGAATGTACATACCCACAAACAAACACAACGCACTAAGAAGGTTGTTTCATTTTTATTCAAAATATTATTAGAATATATTATTATTTGTTTATCATGTTTAAAATATTATTTATTCTTATGTTTAAAGCTTTTGTCATTACGCTACTTCAGTGTCTCAGAGTCATTCAGAAATTATTATTAAATGCTCGATTAATGCACAAGAGAGTTTTTATTACAACAGTTTTGCAAACACGTTTTATACCATTTCAAATTGATATATGTGCTTGCTGTATAAGTGCACATAGTGTACACTGCTCAGCAGCCTATTTTGAAAATTAATATTTTGATTTCTTTCTCAGTGAATATAGGCAATGTAATTTGGTGCATTTAAACAAAACAGATTTATTAAACAGATATATTTATGAAAATAATATTTTAGTCACCAAACATATTGAGAAATTATAATATAATACAATTAAATTCAAGCAAAATATTGCAAAAAAATTTTACAAACTACAAAATTTCAACAAAATTTTTCCTTTTTTTGCTTTTCTTGATTTTTCCTTTTTTAAAAATTGTGTTTAATATTTTTCTATAACATATAAATTTGGGTGTACTACTCTTTGGAGCGTTATCGTAAGTTGTTTTGTTAGATTAGCTCCAGATTTGGCTTCAGTACTGACTAATTTGATGTATATGCACAAATATAATATAGTATAGCTTCCTATTAAAACATTTAAAAGCGAGATTTGTGAGCGGTGTACTTGTATATGCTAAGCACTGTATCCAGCTTTTGCAGATAAACATTGCTTTACAATGCCCTTGATGAGTGAGTGAGGGAGTGTCTTTTGTCTCTCAAGGTGTGAATTATTCATGACCATTGTCACTCACGCATACAGCTGAGATCACCCAAAACAAACTTAACAAATTGCTATTCATTGTAATGTTTACATTTAATGAGAGAAAATAATAATTTTCACATAATTGGGAAGTAAATATTCTAGCCTATAAGACTGATTATTATATATTATATTAATATATAGCTGAAATAAGCACAAATGTCAGGGCATGTCAAAACATCTCAGCGGCCTCAAAATCACCTCAGACCCCTGAGGGTTAAAAGCATAAGTCTTAAGCAAGTTGTATAGGAACATGACCATGTTTGTGTCCATTCCAGGCGCATTCCTTTCATGTTGTAAATACTTTTAGAATCGGGTTACACACTGACCATTTATTCTTTTCAGGATGGGAGAGGGTGTATTGTTTGTTGAATAAAGCGAAATAAGTATGTGTCTTATGGGCCACATCCGTTACAATTTTGAAAATACGCATTAAAAAATGCATGTTTTCACTTTTTATGTGAAACTACAATGGAAACACATTTACTGAATCCACCATGCACATCAAAAAAGTTGTGTGATTTTGTTTGAACAGATCATGTGATAGCAATCATTGGGCACAATGGGACGACGTTAATGGACAAATTAGTGGTCCGACCCAAGTGTGTCTCACACCTCCTTTTTAGTGAAGGTCCCGGCCGTTAGATCGACCCCTGGGGGCTGGCTGCAGTACAAGTCATAAAGCCTGATTCCTCTGTGTTAATGAACGAGACTTGACTTACACTTGCAATAAAATTTCCCGAAAGATGGTTTTGGTCAATTAAGGCACTGGGTATCAAGCTGATATAGGGGCAGATGTTAATATTTGTAAAGAGTATGTTTTAGCCAGTAATATAATGCTATAAATACGGGACGTGTCATCGTGATTGACAGTTGTGATTGACAGCTTCCCAAAGCAGACTGTCGGAACTTCGGGAGGATATTGAAGTGTTATTATTAGTTTTCTATGTTTTTTTACCATGATAAAATGAGTTGTTCAGCAGTAAACTATACTTTCTGACCTACAGGATCTGATGGTTCACTGTTTATTTGGTAAAGTGAGGGCTTTATCTGGCTTTATTATTAGTTTGCTGATACACGCCTAGCCTTGACAGGGAAAATACTGGTGATCGCTATATAGCAGTAATTCTCTTTATGGGTCTGAAATAATAATCAGAAAGACAAAACTAATGTTAGCCTATATCACAATGATCTCCTGTACGTTATTTGAACTTGATTTAAAATGACTTAACACACCCCACACAAACTCTTTCATACCCCACACTGCACACCATAAAGATGTAGCATGCACTGCACTTTAACCAATCCATATTTAAACAATACTGCCTACAACTATTTGTACACCTATCCATCGTACGCATCACTGTCAACATTGCCAAATTTACACTGTCTTGTTTTTTTGTGAGTATGTTGTTGTATTTTGCACTGTCGTTGTATTTTGCACTGTCGTTGTATTTGCACTGTCTGTATTTTGCACTGTCGTTGTATTTGCACTGTCTGTATTTTGCACTGTCGTTGTATTTGCACTATCTGTATTTTGCACTGTCGTTGTATTTGCACTGTCTGTATTTTGCACTGTCGTTGTATTTGCACTATCTGTATTTTGCACTGTCTGGAGCCAGCACCTAAGCTTTTCACTCATCATAGCACATGTGCTGCTGATGATGTGACAATAAAGGTGATTTGATTTGATTTGATTTGACTTCTATGACATTTTGAGTTTCGACATGTTATTGAACTTAAACTTTGAAAACTGTTTCAATTTACTATTATCTTCTATGTGAAGCTGCTTTGACACAATCTACATTGTAAACGCGCTATAGAAGTAAAAATGAATTGAATATTGAGTTAATCTACTGAATTTGCAGTTAAAAATATTATTGTTGCAGAAACCGAATCTTATATAACAAATAGAGCTGTAAATGTTATATATTATTTCATATACATCATGCATCGTTGGCTTTTTATTTGAAAACATCTACTAAACATAAAAATGAAGGTAAATTCTTATTTGCCAGATATTAAGGCATGGACTAAACCAAATAAAAATGGGGACAAAAAAATGGTAAACAATATGCAAATGATGTTGCAGCAGCTAATAGGCCTACATTATATAGACATCAGTTGATGTATTAATACTGCTAAGTTTATTGTACAAATTGACAAGGATTATTTTATATAGTGCAGGGATGGGATGTGTAAATATCCTGTTGATATTTAGAAATCTTGCTGTGTTTATCTTTTAAACGCACATTTTTTCTTGAATGGCAAATAGCTGTCCATGATGTGTATATTTTGGGTCCTGTTGATTGCTAATTAAAATAAAAACCTTTCTAAAATGTATGTTTTGTTTTTATGTTATTTTTCATATTTTACAAGTGATATTTCTACCCCTGTGAAGATAATAAATACCAACAACCCGTTATAAGAGAAATATTTTTTGTGCTCATAACTGAGTCTAACTTAGGCTAGAATGTATGAAAGATCTTTTATTTCGTAGTCCAACATATATTGTTTTTATTAAATTATAACAGCTTACATCACACATTTTTTAACAAATCCTATATTATTACCTGTTTTTAAATGTAAGTTCTTATATTTATATTAGCGAGCCTTTGTTATAGTGCAGGTACGGGCGGTCAAGTGAGAAGTTCGGGGGGTGTGGTTGATTTGACATAGAAGCGTTTGATTGGAAGCTTGATTCTGTGGCTGCGCCTCTGGCTCCATCTGGTAGTCCCTTTTGCACATTACCAGGCTCCAATTTCAGCAGAGTTTTGCAACAGTTTGTGCCCGTCATGAGGCGTTTTGCCTTTAAAGTGTTCAATGGGATTAGGCGCTGTTGCGTCATCCATATTTTTTACTGTCATTGGTCCGACCACATTTTAAGACATCTGAAATGTTGTTTCATTCATTAGAAAAACCCTTAGCCATAGTCTGTCATCAAAGTGGTTCAGTATTATTACCTCCAGAACTGTCTTGAGCGTCAGCGCATCAAATCTTTATGAGTTTCTTTTTCATGTTGAGCGCAAAAGAAGATATTTTGAAGAATGTTAGAAACCTGTAGCCATTGACATCTATAGTAGAAAGAAAACAAATACTATGGAAATCAACTCAAACATGTTTGCGATAAGTGAAGGGAAGGCAAATGATGACACATTTTTTATTCTTGTGTGAACTATCACCTTAAGTAATGACTTTTGGTAACACTTTTTCACAATTCATGCTAATAACTACTGGCTTATTACCTCCTATTATTAAGATATTAACTGTTGTTAACTGATTGTGTGTCTTTGTGTGTTTCTCACAGGCAGGAGTGTAAGAAACTGCGTGAGGAACTGCGTGAAGATCATGAAGAGGATAAAAGGTCAGCGCTCACCCAGCTGGCCCAGAATAAAGATCAGGAGCTCTGCTCGGCCAGAGAGAGCTGGCAGAGGAAGGTGGAGGATCTCCTGGAGCAGGTCAGAAACACAGCAACGCAAACACATTTCAGATACTGACATAAAACGGTCGGGGTTCATTTGTGCTGTTTAAGAAATGTGTAAAACAACTGCGAAATAAATCGGGGTCTGTATTACACATTGTAAAAAGTGATTTCTAGACTTAAAAAGCAAGTAAACTTGTTGCTTTAAAGTTATTAAGTAAATGATCTACGTCCATAAATATAAAAATTAAGTTGACTTAACAGTTTCAAGTTAGTTCAAGAGTTTATTTACTTTTTTAAGTAAAGTCTCGTCCCTTTTAAGGCAATGAGTCTACTCACTCTTCGAAAGTAATCTGAAATGTCAGAATTCATTAGATTTACTCCTTTTTTTAAGGTAAATGGTTGCAGAGAGTTTGTGTGGGCTGAATTTAAACAAACAAATTAAGTTGAACATTACTTAATTGAATTAGTTCGTTTTAATTCAGCCCAAATAAATTGTTTGTAACCACTTACTTAAAAAAAAATGTAGTAAGTCCAATGAATCGTTTTTTTCAGTGTGGGTTTATTCACTGTAAAAATGCAGGGTTCCACTCAATTTATTCATGTTGTGCCAACACAAATCGATTAAGTTAACTTAACACTTTTAACAAATTTATGTGGTATATGTGGACATGTGGTGTAGGTGAATTGGGTATGCTAAAATTGACCGTAGTGTATGTGTGTTAATGAGTGTGCATGAATGTTTCCCAGCGATGGGTCCCAGCTGAAAGGGCATCCGCTGCATAAAACATATGCCGGATAAGTTGGCGGTTCATTCCGCTGTTGCAACCCCTGATTAATAAAGGGATTAAGCTGAAAAGTGTATTTCATTTATTTCAGTCCTTTTGTTCAATCTTTTTGGATATTCAGTATTGACATACCATTCAACATCTATAGCCTAAAGAATGAACTCCTAGAATTTGTGCTTATTGTTTTGTGTCTTATTAGTACTATTATAAGTAGGATTTGTGGTCAGTAATTCTTTTCATTACATTTTTATTCAACAATGAAACAAAATTGAGCAAAAAAAAAGACATTAAAGACATTTATAGTCTTACAAAACATTTGTCAAGCCTATGTTTGTTTGAGCAGGACGACTCGGCAACACTGGCTTAGCCAATTATTTAAATATGAACTGGCAATGTGTGTTTATGTGACCAGTAGCAGATGAAGGGATTATTCAGAAAACCTCACAGTTAGTTTTTGCAGATCTGTTGACTTGAAGTGTTTACCACAAAAATGACGCAAAATGGCTACAAGTTAGCGCCAGACAAACAACTCTATATGGGGAATACATGTTTTTTAAATAAACTGCACACCCCAAAGACACTTAAAAACATGAGTGGAATGTAACAGTAGTTAAAAATCCACCCCTCATCCACACTTTAATATTAACAGTTATTGCAGATTTATCCTTGGGTTAACCTTTGTGCATTTTTCATAAGCTGAACTTTCATTTCTGCTTGCTTAGATTATTTTTAGACTACTATTGCATTTGTACTGTGCAGACAGGAACTGCATAGAGCTTTTTTTGTTGTTTTAGTAATCAAATCAGACCCAAAATGATCCAAAACTTTTGAAGATATATAGCTGTTTACAACATTGTGTGATTTGATTAGTTTTAAATTGAAATATGGCCTTGAAACCTTTTTTCTGAACTCATTTATTCGTTCTTGAAGCTGTGTGTTGTTTTGGGAGGAGTAAAAAATATGTAGTCACTGACAGAGCTCTGAGATGGCCATGGTGAAAGAATTTTACAAGAAATTATGAGTTCACTGAACATTTTTGAAAATTCTGTGGAAATATTATGTAAATCAGTTTAAAATTCTTTCAGTAGAATTCTGAAAACCTTATCTTGCATACTATGTTGGATATATAGTATAGAAATTATGACCTAGGCGCCTTACCACACCTTTCTAGACTGGCACACCCATGAGTCCAAAGGTGGTCGCTATTTAATTTTGTTTTGCACAATTTATTGCTATTTTAAGACCAGCGCAACCCTAACTTTCACGATTTGTTGTTTAAATAACAAATCCATTTGCACTACTTTGTGAATTCATGGGTATTCTGGTCTAGAAAGGGCTTTTTCAGTTTATTCACGACAATTTGCATTTGTTTATTGTTATTACTATTATTAGCAGTATTATTTATTATATTTATATTTGTTTTAATAAAAACAAGTTTAGATTTGTCCACTTTTTAGATACGTATGCATCACCATATGGGGCAAAAGAATAGGACGTGTGTTTGGATGTAACTCAGTTTTTTGACCACACTTTGTTATTATTGCTTATTTATTAGTTTGCTGGAAATTAGAACTGAATTTAGAAATAGTTTTGAGACAAATCTTTGCGCTTAACAAACAAAATTAAACATGTAGGCTAATAGATGTCTTCAGTGGAGTGCGAACAACACCGTTTCATCTTTCACAAAAGTAAAGGAGTAAAGCAAAGAGTAAAAGCAAAGTAAAGAGAAAGTAAAGAGGCTGAGTGGAGGAGGCTCGTTCTTTATGCTTGCCTTTCAGATGGTGTTTAACTGTTTTCTCAATAGTGAGCGTTCAGTTACTCCACTTATGAAGTCTGCCAGCAAATGTGCCATGGCGTGGCGCAACTGACTCTTAAAGGGAAGAGACGAGACTCTAATTGGTTTTTTATTTTTTTTATTTTTACACTTGTTTTTTTATTCCTGTTTATGTAAAGCACTTTGAATTGCCACTGTGTATGAAATGTGCTATATAAATCAACTTGCCTTGCCTTGCCTTAATGCACGTTATGATTCGGACACGCCTTCAATGCGTTTGTGCGATGCGCTTCAGATTTTGCACCTAGATAGCTAAAATAGAACTCCTAGTCTGTATATTGCTGCCTATAGAACAATAGTGAATATAAAATACAGCTAGCTTCTTAACTGATTTTACAGTATTATTTACATTATTTTACATTTATGCACAATTTAGGATTTTATATACTATAGGCTCGAAAATTATCCTGGAAGTTATTAATTTGTTGCGATAAATAACAAGGTTTCATATCAGTCACAAGTTCAGTAAGAAGTAACGCAAGGCTCAGTAATAGGACTGTTGTTTTTCACCCTGTATATGCTTCCCATAGACCATTTCATTAAGAGAACTTTTGAAACAAGTTTGTTTTCATTGTTACTCAAACAATTATATTACTTCTTAGCCTAATGAACAATACTAATCCACAAAACTAATAAAATAATAAGTTATATGACAATATCATCTGTGCAATATCAGACACCACCTGTGAGAACAGCAAAGTTATTATCGTTAACTCAGTGCATCTCATTCATGTCCAGCAGTGCGTGTAGGACTGGTGGGCTCATGCAATATTATTTTTAGTTTGTTAGTTTTGATTAGTGTTGATTTTAATTGCAATAAATTTGTTAATATGAAACTTGTAGTAACGATGCTCATAATGATTGATTGGTGGATGTGCCTAAATTTTGGCTGGTGCGCCCAATTTTTTTCGAAGTTAGGAGCACCAATGCTACCAAGCAAACAGCTTCATTTGAGCCCTGTATAAGGAGGACATGTATCTGAAACATACAACTTGGGCCCAATCCCAATTTTACCCCTTAGCCCTTCCCCCTACCCCTCGTTTTGCGCGTTCCCGTGAACCGGTAGTGGTGTCCCAATTGTCTTTAGCTTGAGGACGTTGGGCTAAAGGGAAGGGGTAGATAGCCAATCAAACAAAGATTTTTCAGGACCACACTCAAAACCAAGGGGTATAGGAAAATTTCCCAGAATACACCAGCCACAATGGCAGGATAGCTGCAATCGAAAGTAGGAAGATCCACAAATTAGTATTTTTTTGTCATTATTACAAATTTTTACAACAAACAAGCATGTTTTAATATATTCATAACCGCGTTTGTGTTTTACCGTTTTACTATTTTAATTACTAATTAAAATAGTTTTTTGTATGAATTTGATCCGTTACATATATTATAACTAGTCAGATAGCTATTAAACTGCAGGTTGCGAGATCTGCTCACCAATTAGATAGTCACTAGACGGCTGTAATGATAATTTTCAACATTAATCACAAGATTACAAGCCAACAATTCCGATTTTTTTTTCTTCTTCTTCGAGATATTTCATTAGCTCTATTCAGTGACCTCCTGATGTCTGCACTTTGTTTTATAGCTAATAATTTTTCCATGGTCTACTTGTCCTTGCCTAGAGTGTGGAAATAGAGTATTACAGATTGGAAAAAAACCCAGGCTGAAAAATGACAAGGTGGTGAAAACATTTCAAGCTCTCTGTTTGAGACCTTATGCAAGTCCCCATTCGAAACCCACTGAAAACCACAGGGTCCTCAGGCAATCATTTTTCCCTCAGTGTAGAGCATAACTCTTCTCACACCATTTAAGCTGTGCTAGTTATTGATGTCTCAGATCATGAGGCGTATTGAGAAGGGCCACCGTTATATTTCCGAGCATTCAATCTTACGGTTTTTTGCATGGCTTGAAGAAGCGACCCGAACAACACCCAAAGATGAGAATATTAGAGACTCCGAGGTGAGCTCTTTTAAATTAGGCTAGTAAAAGAACATGCTAGCAGCACCATTACGGTTTCCGATCAACCTTTGTATAGAGACAAGACCGGGATTTCAGCCAAGACCTCTTATTCTTTTATATCCTTTTTATATATAAGTACAGGTCAGAATAAGTACTGTATGTTTCATTTCATGTTTAATTCTTTTTCAAATATTTCCCATGTCATGTTTAACAGAACATGGACATTTTACAGTTTTCCCTAATATTTACTATATAATATTAATACTTATTTCTTTTAGTTTGGCTATATATATATTTCTTTTTTAATTTAAATAATATTAATTATATTAGCCTCTTAAGAATTTTTTTGGTTGGCTAAAGAACAAACCAATCTTGTCCAATGACGTACCTAATTAACCTAACTTACCTAATTAACTCTATTAAATTAAAGTAAAGCAAAGTAATATCACTTTAAATGGCACATATTTTACCCCTTTTACAAGACGTAAGGTAAGACTTTGGTGTCTCCACAATTTGTCTGTAAAGTTTCAGGTCAAAACACCAATCAGATTGTTAATAAAAAATTTTGTAGAATCTGCCCATTTTGGTGTCTGACGTTTTTGTAGCCTGTGGCTTTAAATCCAAATGAGCTGCTTCTCCCCGCCAACTGCTCTGACGTGCATGTCTGCTCCTCCTGCGATACGTCGAATAAACAGCAGTCAGTGATAGAGAAAGACACAGATGAAGTTGAAATAAGGTCACTAGTCAAAAATACCAAGTACGTTTATTTGATGTATTTGTGGTGGAGTTTATTCATGCCTTTCTGAAACGATGAGTCTCACACAAATGCCATTTGCAGCACACACACAAACACATATGCACGTTTACTGAGACCATGTGTTAAGAATTACATATCGATTTTATTTTGTTTATTACAAACATGTTCGGTTTTAAAATGTTTTTAACTTATAAAATTAATTATTGAGGTGCAGCTGATCACAGAGAGTTTCAACTTATGTTTTAATCCAGTTCTTTTGCAAAAAAATGTTTTGTGCACATGTGTATACATGTTATTATGGAGACAGGATGTCTGTCAATAAAATCGGTGGGAGGGGAAACCCGCACTCCTATGTCGCGTTGCGGTGGGCCTCAAAATCACTGGGATTTGGTTCCTGTTTTAACATGATTAAATTTTTAAAAAGAAGTAGAAGTAGTATCCTGCATATTGACAAGTAAAATATTATGTACTGCCATCATGTCAAAGACACAATACATTTAAATAATTAAATCTAAATTTAAATGTGTTGAAATAAATATCTCCATTAAACAGCACTTGAGAAATATTTGAAATTTAATAAAATTTTTAATATTTTTACTTCAACTGTATACATGTTTCCCAGATTAATGACGGAACATTATTTTAGAAATATTTACATTTCCGGAAAACTAATAAAATATGAAACTAGACACTGGCATTTAATATTTTATTATTAATATACATTTAGTTCTGTATTTTTATTTGTGTTTGAGTCATAGACAAGTGCCATTTCTTGTAGGAATATACTTTGATGTGTATTTGCTTGTTTCTTTTATTATGAGATATTTTAGTGTATTTGTAAATGTAATTTTAATCTACGTTTACCATGCAATGCTAATTAATTACAGTTTTAATCCAAAACTGCTCATGAATTTAGTAGAAATGCAGGTCTTTACGGTATAGTGTTTCTCTATATGTGGCAGCTAACTTAATTACCTTTTTTTGAGACTCTTGAGTGGGAGTGTAATGCTTGGCTTGCCAATAGTTTTATTTTAGAAATGCTATTTTTTGCTTTGTACACATTCTTTGTCCCATCTGAGCTTTTTATGCTTTTTAGATCATTTTGTTTAGGACAGATACAGCGTTTCACTCACCCATTCTATATGCACTAAATGTTATGTTTTTTTATCATGATGAATATATTTAACGAGCTAGTTCACCCAAAAATAACAATGAAAATGATGACATCATTTTCTTATCCTGTTGTTTGTTTGCATTTATTTAGTTTTTACTATATGGAAGTCAATGGTTACAGGTTTCTCAAAATATATTTGGTGTTCAACACAACAAAATTAAAACACTCAAACTGGTTTGGAACAGGAAAAGGGCGAGAAAAGGAGAAAGGTAACATAATTTTCATTTTTGATTGAGCTATTCCTTTAATGGTGACAGACCCTGTACTCTCAATTCAGGATTAAACTCACTGCTACTTCCAATACAAATAATTACAGCAGATCAATACATTTTACCCAGATTTAGTGTGACTCCAGTTATATTTAGAAATTTTAGCTCAAATTCATTAGTTTTCCTTCAGCTTAATCTCTATTTCAGAGGTCGCCACAGCGGAATGAACCGCCAACTATTCCAGCATATGTTTTACGCAGCGGATGCCCTTCCAGCTGCAACCAAGTATTAGGAAACACCCATGCACTCTCATTCACAAACACACACTCATACACTACGGAAAATTTTAGTTTATTCAATTTCCTTATAGCGCATGTCTTTGGACTATGGGGGAAACGGGAGCACCCAGAGGAAACCCACGCCAACACAGGGAGAACATGCAAACTCCACTAAGATATGCCAGTTGGTCCAGCCGGGACTCGAACCAGCGACCTTCTTGCTGTGAGGCGACAGTGCTAACCGCAGAGCCACTGTGCTGCCATTTTAGCTCAAATTGTTGTATAATATTACTTGCAAACAGATGTTTTTCTTATTGACAACTTCAGTGTATTATTGGTCTGCTTTCATCATTGTGAGCTTTATTGTTTTATTTACGTGTACTGTGTACTGTATATGTGAGCTGAATTTTTTTTTTCAGCCAGCTGAGACTGTTTCTTTCTCAGAGCTCTAAATATGTCAGATCAAGTCTTGTTGCCACGGTGAGGTCCATAGAGCTTATTGGAGAAGAGAATACAGTCACTGCTGAAACGTCACCCATCATCAGCACTAGTGCACTAGATAAAGCACAAGAGCTTCATGAGGAAAATCAATCTTATACTATTATTTGTGCTTTTATTACTTCAATACAGCTTTTTGCAGTGACTCATTTTAAATAGATGATTCAGCAAATTTTCTAAATATCTATCATCATTTAGCAATGAAAGTCAAGTAAACTGATCTTTTATTCCATATTGTGATTTATTTTGACTATCGAACAATAAAATTATAATGTGGGTTATACACTAACTGACAAAAGTCTTGTCGCCTATCCAAGTTTTAGGAACGACAAATAATAACTTGACTTCTAGTTGATCATTTGGTATCAGAAGTGGTTTATATGAAAGGCAAAGGCCTCTAGATTATGCTTATTTGACCAAAATAAAATATGATCATATTTGATTTTTAATTATTTATTTGGTAAGGTCTGACTTTGCTGAGAGAAAAGTCTTGTCACTTAACAGAAATAATGTACACTATGGACTATAGAGTCATGGTGCAGTGGAAAAAGAATTAATATTCTGTATGACTCCCATGAGTTTGGAGGACTGTGCCCATACATCTCTGCAATGACTCAAAACTACCAGAGTTCATCAAGATTTTTTGGACCCATATTCAATGTCTCTTCCATTTTACCCCAGACATGCTCATTAATGTTCATGTCTGGTGACTGGGCTGGCCAATCCTGAAGCACCTTGACCTTCTTTGCTTTCATTTCATTACATTTGTTGTTTGTTTGTTTTTTTTATTATGCCCATATTGTTTTCCCCTAGACGTGGGGCGTAATAGGAACTTTGATGTGGAGGCTGAAGTATGAGATCTCTTGTACACCCCCATACTGAATGTAACCCCAAACCATGATTTTTCCTTCACCAAACCTGACTAATTTCTTTGAGAATTTTGGATCCATGGGGGTTCCAATAGGTCTTCTGCAGTATTTGTGATGATTGGGAGGCAGTTCAACAGATGATTCATTAGAAAAATCTACTTTCCAAATGATCAACGAAAAGTCAAGTTATTATTTGTGGCTCTTACAAATGAGATGGACAACAAGTCTTTTGTCAGGTAGTTTATTTGTAAGTTGTTGTTTGGACGGGGACAGATCTGAATGTTAGGCTGTGATTGGTTGTTAGAAATGTGTTTTTTTTTTTGTAGATTCTGTGATTGGGGAAAGTCTGACATACTGTATGTCAGCAGAGCGAAGATATTGTTCATAAAGTATGCAGCAAGAAAAATGTTAAACAACAAATTGCCAGAATAAGAAAATATTTGGTTGTTAAACTGTTGCTGTACTGTAATGTAGTATACAACAGCTTAGAATGGAAGTGTATGGGAACCATTCTTGGAAGAATTAAAAAGCGAAAGTGTGCAATTTTCTTAAAACCATTTACATTATTTTTTTTATAATGAAACCGTACCTTAAAACTATTTTTATGCAAAGTAAAAATGAGTTTACTTTACTTTTAATGAACATTGAGGAAACCTGCTACCATAAAATTATTAAGTAAATTGAACTTAACTTGTGAATAATATAAAAATATATATACTTTTAATGACATTTAATGTAAAACTTGAAGAAGAAAATACTAATTATGGTCTGAAACATTTTAATGTACTTATGTACTACTGTCAAATGCACCAATAATTCATACCAGGACTAATAATTAATATAAAATGGAGTCATTTCAATGTCATGACAACAATATTGACAACAGCAAAAAATGCATTTAAAGGTACAACGTCTTTTTAGGTTTGTTGTTAAGCAAACAAGTAAGTAAGTAAGTACGTAAGCAATCAAGTAAACAAGTAAGTAAGCAAGCAAGCAAGTAAGTAAATAAATAGGTGGATGGATGGATGGATGGATGGATGGATGGATGGATGGATGGATGGATGGATGGAT
>CAIGQZ010034990.1:13575679-13593462 GCA_903798205.1 Danio tinwini | reverse complement strand
GATGGATGGATGGATGGATGGATGGATGGATGGATGGATGGATGGATAGATAGATAGATAGATAGATAGATAGATAGATAGATAGATAGATAGATAGATAGATAGATAGATGATAGATAGATAGATAGATAGATAGATAGATAGATAGATAGATAGATAGATAGATAGATAGATAGATAGATAGATAGATAGATAGATGTTGGCTATATTGTGCAACAAAAAAGTTTTAGCAACTCTCTAGCAAGTACCTTTCTCCATTTCCTCAAGTGTAAAAATCTATTTTTTCAGATTACAACTTGGGTTCATATTTTGTCATCGTCAGCAGCACACCGGCGCTGATATCCAGGCATACTGAATCCACATCCTACTGGCATGAAATTTAAATTATTCGCTGATGCAACGACAAGCACAGCATCGCTTTATTGTCTGTACAACTGTAGGATTGTTGGTGCGTACGACGTATTAAAACCCTCTTTCTCTGTCAGCCTCTAGTCATACGAGACCTGCAGTAGAATGAGTAAATGAAGCCTCCTGCTAAAACAGAGCCAATCCCAGACTTCTAGAGGCCCTCAGCAAGCATCACCCATGCCAGTGCATTAATAAAAACTCTAAATGACCCTCAGCCCCTTCCATTCAGTAAAAAAAACAGCAACAGTGAGTTGAAACAGTCAGTGTTAGATTTTTTTATATAGATATAAAATTTGCAAAAGATGATTTATGTTATGAATGAACATGAGAACTTCCAATAAACTGTAAACAGTTAGCAATTAAAAAAATAATAGTGAGGTGGCTTTATTCTCCTCTCATCTTTATTCTCTTATTCTCCTTCTCTTCATTCCTCTCAGTTTATCCATTGAATATGTAAAGTCTTATTAGAATTAACAATTTACTTTCAGCAGACCATAAATAACCTCAAAGATGAAAAAGTGGAAGTGTAGCTAAATAGTCACCTGCAGAAAAAGGTAGAAAAATACAATTAAACACGTACTGTTTTAAAAATAATATTCTACTATACGTTAATGAGCTAATCAAATATCACCCTTTTTTTCTTGCAGCATTAACGGCACAGTGTTATTTTCACCACTAGATGGCGAGTTTTCACAACAAACAAAGGTGTTTTTTTGATGAAGTCGTGACTGTATGGAATCATGGGAGTTGTGGTCTTTGTAATATCCTATGGGACTATATCTATGTCCTATGAGCTCTATAGTACGTATTCAAAATTTATTATCATGGTAGTGTAAAGTGTAAAGGTCATTGCACACTGCCTCAGAAACTTTCGTCCATCATTTAAAAATTTGAACCAGGTCCGATTTATTTATTGATTTATTTATTTCAGTTTTTCCACATACTAAAAAGCACCGTTCAAGCAAAAGGCAAAATACAAAATGCCGTCCCTTGAGCCACAGATAACTTTAAGACAAACACAGTGCATAATATAAGACAGAATGTGGCGGACGGTTGAACCCAGACATGCTGGATTGCATATACGCAGAGCTTTTATTTTTGACTTTTTTTAGTTTAACTTTTTTAGTTGAATCAAATAAACTTTTCTAGTCATCTCAACTTACATCAATCACACTGATTAAAATCTTAAGTTAAAGTTTGTATAACATAAAAATTTGTTGAAACCTGATTAACCTAATAAAATACAAAAAATATTTGTTGTCTTGACTTTGCTGTCAAATGAAAAGAAAATGTTGCCATTTTTAGGACATTATGACCAAACTTTCATTCCGGCATAATAATCAAGGAACTTTACTGCTATATCATAGTTGCAGCAGTCACAATGATAATACGCAGTGCTGTTACCTGTTTTCAAATGCTGCATAATATCTTATAGCATTTCACTTTGGATGCCATCTTGTTGTCAGATTCATTTATTCAGCACACATGCTCTCACCGTATATTATGGGTATTCTCTAGCCGTTGAGTGTACATTGGTTGTACACTCGTTATTGTGGTGCATTGTGGGATTGATTGAGTGCTCTTAAGAATGTCTACTAGTGCACTATTTATAGGTATATAATTGGTGATTTCAAAACCAGCCATGAATTGTCTGATTTGGATGTTACGTATAGTGACAATAGCCCCTTTGATGCAGTGAAACCAGTAAATACCCGACTTTATCGGTAAATTAAATAAAATTAAATATGTGCTGTTCACACAGGTCAAGGACGTTCCAGAATTTTTCCAGAAAAGTTCTATCACACATCCATTCCAAAATACCGGTAAACTCTGACATCATTAACTAGAAATGAGCTCTAAATGGCTGCACTTGTAATAAACATGAAGGTGGTCAGTCTTTTTCTTGATGGTTTCACTTTTATTTAAAACTCTAGCAGTCCTTCTTCACATGCACGCACATCACACAGCTGAGCGCAGAGCTTCCATGCAGGTAAACTCACAGTGGTTTATCAAAAGCCTTTATCAATCTTTTTTTTCACAGTTGGCACTAAGAAGGAACATAGAAACATTATCTGACTAACAAGCAGCAGCTAAATGTGTCTGGAGAAGGATTTAAAGCCGTTTATGTTCTTAAACAGTGCGGATGTGAATTAGTCTGATCGGTCAGAGTAGACGTCCACGTCAGTGCCAATGTTGCCAACTATTTTCAATGAAAAGGTGCTAAAAAGTAGCTAAATGTTGCTAGATTATGTCCAGGGCTTGATATTAACTTTTTTTCATCACCAGCCACTGTGGCTAGTAGATTTCCAACGTTACTAGCCACTCGGCATTTTCACTAGCCACATTTTTGTTGTTTGGAAAATATATTTTATATGGATAAATTTGACTTTGGCACGCTAAAATGACTTGATTTAGATTTTGTGTTATGCCCACATGCCTCCTCATTTATTTTACTTTTTGTGTGTATTGTGTATTAGCTTGCTCAATGTGCATGAGCAAATGGGTTGTGTCGCATTGCAATTAGTTTTTATTTCACATGACTTTTCAGGGCTCAAAATTAAGGATTTACCACATTTATCTCTGACCACACCAAAAATATATAGTTAATTCTTAGCCACAAATTTTAAATGTGCCAAAACAAGCCAAATATAGCAGCATACATGCACTTTTTAATTCAACAAAACTTTTCTTTCAAAAAAAAATTGACATTTAAAATAGAACTATTGTCATGTATCTAAAATATGCACGGTAATTTGTCTTGGCTAAAGATCTCAGATAACCAGTTAACTACACATAAACAGGGAGATAATCTCATATTAAAGCTATGTTATTGTAAAAAAAAAAAGAAAATTACACTATATTAACAAAAGTAACTGTAAGCAAAAGAAAGCAGGTAAAAAGCATACCGTAAGTGATAATGAAATTATCTGTTAATAATCTGGTCGCTGCTTACAAAAGAATATATATATCAATTCTTGAGCTCTTGCAAGCAGTAGGACTGTGGGTACACGATCATCGCTTTTTGTCCAGTCTATTTTAAAGAGAACTGATCGCACCGGTTGCGTTTCCTCCAGGCACTGTTGCTTCGCGCAAATAAACGGGAGCACGCAAGTTTCACCTGCTTTCTTTTGCTCAAGCGAACAGTTAATTTTGTCAGTCATGCTGCTTCTCAATTCTAAGATCATATTTGCACGAATATTGGGCCATCTCTATTGTCAAACCCTGCTTTTAAGAAAACTACAATAAAAAAATTATTTTGATGGTCCATTTGAGTATTAGTAGACTGTCTGCTTAATATCTGTTGATAATGCTCATTCAACAGACATTTAACTGACTATAAGAAACTTTGCAAGTACATGTCAACTTACTCTAACCCTAACCCCAACCTAACAGTCTACTTACAATCTAATGAGAATTAGTTGGCATGTAGATGCAATGTAACTTAAATTCAACAAACGGACCATCAAACTAAAGTGTGACCAATTATTTCCAACCAACCAAAGTGGCTAGTGGGAGTGTCTGTCTAACCCGCCTACCAGCATTTGGCGGGTTGACTGGCGTTAATGTCAAGCCATGATTACATCATATGTCAATTTGCATGTTACTGATGTCATCACGTCCAATGGTTTCTGTTTGTTTAACAGTCTATATGGTATATAAAGGAATATTTATATTTGCACTACTCTTTATGTATGCATGTCAATTTAACTAAATGTACTGCTGTTTGAAAACAGTATATCAGTATAGATGTGTAATGAATTTGCAGTAATCTGTCAGACATAATAAACTCAAACAAGTTCCGAAACTGACTCTAAAATCTCTCTGATTGTGAACAAGTTAAATTAAATTGTTAAAAACAAAAGGGGAATATCAAAGGACATATCTCACACTCACGGTGCTAAATCATTTGCCCCTGGTACTCAGAGGGGTGATCTGCTCTCAGGCTGCAGGTGGGAGAGACACCTGTACAAGGTGGGGGAGGGACCGACGGCAACACCTGCAGCGTTGAGAAGAGTAGGAACGGTACAGTATGCACACATGAGAGTCTCTAAAATTTTCCAGTAACAGCAAAAAAAAGTTACTAGATTGGTCGCTAGTCGCTTTTTTTGAAAATCTGTCGCTAAGGGGGTCTGAAGTGTCGCTAAATATAGCGTCAAAGTCGCTAAGTTGGCAACACTGGTAATCATGTTCTAAATGTGCTCTTTCCACCAATTTTCCTTCCGCATTCACACAGAGCAGCATTTCGGGAAGTTACCGGTAATGTTACACCTTCTCTTTCCGGAAAAGGAACAAATTAACCTATTTATTGCAAAAAGGCCCGTTCACTCATGATCCCTGCATCACAAAGTCTGTATGTGTGAAAGGGGCTATTGAGGGGTTTTAGAGGAAAGGAAGGTAATTCAGATGCTTTTAAAGTCATTGGAAGCCAAAATGAAACATAGTCTCTCATTATTGCATACTGTTTGAGTATTAAGGATCAGCTCATGTGCTTCAACATATTGAATGGTGTAAGAAGACCATATCAGACCCCATGTTTGCCTTCTCACCTCGTCCCAGACGTTCCTTTTAGACTTGAATTTACAGTCACACTGATTTCACAGCTCAATTCACAGAGGAAAACCAGAGCCAGTGAGTGTTTGCACACAGACGCCTGTTAACAGTTTGTGGAAATACAAATGCTGCTTGCGTAAGCAGACTTTTTCGGTTTATCCTCTTGTGGTCTTCTCAAGCAGCATGTTTTGCAATGTTTAGCTAATTAGCGGTGGTTGCTAAAAATACTCTATTACTGTTACTCATATATAAGGGAAAATTCTGCATTCATGTCACTATAGGTTTAAAGGGCTAGTTCACACAAAAATGAAAATTTCTCAATGTTTTCTCACCCTCAAGTGGTTTTAAATCTTTATTAGTTTCTATTACAATATTTTGAAAATGCTGGGAAGTGGTAACCTTTGACATCTAAAGTAGAAAAAATAAATGCTTTGATTTTCAATGGTTAAAGATTTCTCACATTGGCCTAGTCATCCATACATCCATCCAAATTTTGTGTTATTTGTCAGAATTGTTTTTTTTTTCTATTTTAAACAATTAGAGTGTAAGTAAATATGGTTTAGACACCAATATACTTTCTCTCTCTTTTTATTAATCATTTTTATACTTGAATTTAATTTGTAAGTTCTATTTTTATGTTTTTTTTCTTTGTGTGCTTTTATCATGTTATTATTATTATTATTATTACTATTATTATTTATTATTATTATTACTATTATTATTATTATTATTTATTATTATTGCATTGTTTTTATTTTTTTATATAACGTTTTTTTATTTGACATTTTTTATTAATTTCTACAAGAAACATTATTTATTTAGTTAGTTAGTTAGTGGTTGCTACATTATTCATCAAATCCTGTTGTTTGATACAAACTGGTATCAAACCAGTTAAAAAACGAAAACAGATGAACTGAAACGTATAGGATTGTCATATAACACAGGCAACTCACTGTTAGAAAATACCAATCTACATGCCAACTAATTCTCATTAGATTATAAGGAGACTGTTAGGTTGGGGTTGGGGTTAGTGTTAGTGTAAGTGTAAGTTGACATGTACTTGCAAAGTTTCTTATAGTCATTTAAATGTCTGTTGAAGGAGCAGGATCAGCAGATATTAAGCAGACAGTCTACTAATACTCAAATGAGAATTAATTGGCATGTAGCTGCAATGCAACTTTCAGTCAACAAAATGCGCAATAGAGACCATCAAAATATAAACCGGAAGCAAACCAGTTGAAAAACGAAAACCTTGCAAATACACTAAATTATTTAATTATTGGACTACAATATTTTAAACTTTGAAAGATGTGTTTGACATAGATCTGGATACAAATCCACTTCTGGCCGTTTTGGGGTTAGCAGTAGACCTTTCAGTAATGGCCCAAAAGGCTTTAGCTTTTACTACTTTACTAGCAAGATGTCTCACCCTGTTAAAGTGAAAACATGTCTCTCCACCCTCATTTGATGCATGGATAAAAGAAGTGGTCACTTGCATTAAATTGAAAAAAATAGACTATCACTTCCAGTTTTTTTTTTTTTGGTGGCACCCCTTTTTAGAGTTTAGATTTCTGCTGGCAAACTTTTTGATTCTTAAGCTGAGCAATAATATATGAAAACATATTTATTATAATTATTTTAATATATTTATTATTATTATTATTATTATTATATTTTTTTATTAATCATGTTTATTTAGTTTTTTCAATGAGAAGTTTTAGGCTGTCAAGGGAGGGAAGTGTTTATTTGGGGTAGTGTTAAGAACAACATGGAAGGCTAATTATAAAATGAATGTTGTAGTTGATTTTCCATGTAGAAAACCTCCAACATTCCATTCATTAAGACTTTTACAACAGTATTCATTTTTTATCTTCATCATTTGTCTTCATCTGTGTGTGCAGATCTCGCTGCTGAAGCAGAGTCTGGAGATGCAGCTCTCGCAGTCGCAGCACTCTCTGCAGCAGCTGCAGGCTCAGTTCAGTCAGGAGCGGGAACACCTGGGCCAGCAGCTGGAGGAGATGGAGATGGAGCACCAGCACAGACAGCAGCGGCTGCAGGAAGCTCACTGCTGCGCCATACAGGACATGCAGGAGGCCCGGAAGCACGACCTCAAGGTAACACTTTGTTTATTCAGTCCTGGTTTATTTTTATGTCTTATGTACAGCACTTTGGTCAGTCTTTTGGTCATTTTTAAACGTGCTTTATAAATAAATGGACTTGAAATTGAACAATTGTCCAGACAGTCTGTGAACCAATGGCATAGAATAGTGCATAAGTATGCAATTTGGAACTTGTCTAATTTTTCATACTGACAGCTGTCATTGTAAGACAGTTTGCAACAGTAGCTAAGGGCGAGTGGTGCGTACCAGTTCAGTAGGTCAATTAATCTTCATCAAACACCCTTCATTGGAAAATGTATTATACACATAGACATCCCCTTTTTGGAAAGGACACAACTCTTCAACTTTTCTGATTTTGACTGTAATGTAATAGCGTGCACCTTTCGTAAAGCTGCTTTGGAACAAGAATTATTGTGAAAAGTGCTATACAAATAACTTGAATTGAATAAATCTGTATAATTGCAATTATTTCAAAGACGATTATTCATCAGACAAATTCCGTCCAACATCCCTGAATAAGCTGCAGGCTCTGTGGGTTAGTGCTGGCTGAGCGCTGTTTCTGCTGTAATGTGGGCTTTATCCAGGACCTGGTGACTCCAGGGGAGTGAATCTCTCGCTCCGGCTGGAAGTGATTGCCTTAAGCTGAGCTGAAGTGGCTCCACACCGCAGGCCTGGAGATGAAGGCTGTGAGCGGGACAGCAGGAATGAACACCGCTTGAATAACTGCTGATAACTCGAGATTGACTTGCCGAATGCAGCATCAAGCAGAATCACAGGCTTCACTTCATGCTTTCAGACCACAGAGGAAACAGTTGAGCTGTACAGGTTGGCTTGTTGTGATGCCATGAAGTAGCAATGGATGTGTATGGATGTTTCCTAGTACTGGGTCGCAACTGGAAGGGGAATGAACCGCCAACTTATCCAGCATACGTTTTACACGGCGGATGCCCTTCCAGCCGCAACCCAGTACTTGGAAACACCCATACACTCTCATATTCACACACATACACTACAGCCAATTTAGCTTGTTCAGTTCACCTATAGCGCAAGTCTTTGGACTGTGGGGAAAACTGGAGCACCTGGAGGAAACCCATGCCAACACGGGGAGAACGTGATTGGAAGGGCACCCGCAGTGTAAAACATATGCCGGAATAGCTGTCGGTTCATTCTGCTGTGGTGACCCCTGATAAATAAGGGACTAAGCTGAAGAAAAATAAATGAATAAAACGTTATTCAATGATGCTACAGAATGTGCGAAGTCTCTTCAGAGCGTTCACCATGACAGACGGCTGTGGTCAGAATGCCTGGTCATTTATGTGCTGAATTTGGCAGGACGAGATTGGCTCTGAAGTCATTTCTCGATTTACAGTTTATTTCAGCAAACTGCTGTGTAATGCTTTTCATTGCTCCTTGTCACAGCTGGTCTATGAGCAAAATTACATGTGATAACACCAGCTGACCTCAATTACCAATATGACCTACAGTCCAGGACAAACCACATCTGTCAAAATAAACCTCCTCCACCTGCTGCCAATGGACAATCCGTTTATCTAGCAATGATGTCATTAGGAAATACACACACTGAGGTCAGCCCTCTAATCTTTAACCCTCTAACCTCTTTACCTTTGTGTATTGTACTTTTTACTAAGTTGGCATGTACAGTTGAATTCAGAATTATTAGCCCTCCTGATTATCAGCCAGGTATGTTTTTTCCCAATTTCTGTTTAAAGAAAAAAATGATTTATTTAATCTTTGCCATGATGACAGAAAATAATATTTTACTAGATATTTTTTAAGATACTATTCAGCTTAAAGTGACATTTAAAGGCTTAACTTTAGTTATTGAGGCAAGTTAGGGTAATTAGGCAAATTATTGTATAACAGTGGTTTGTTCTGTGGACTATCGAAGAAAACAAATATTGCTTAAGGTGGCTAATAATATTGACTCTAAAATGGTTTTTAAAAAATTTAAAACTGCTTTTTTTCTAGCCAAATTAAACAAATACAGTGCTCAGCATATATGAGTACATCCCCCACAAATAGGAATGCTTTACAATTTTATAGTGCATCCGGAAAGTATTCATAGCTCTTCACTTTTTTTTGTTACAGCTTTATTCCAAAAAGGATTAAATTCATTTATTTACTCCAAATTCTACACACAATACCCCATAATGACAATGTGAAAAGGATTTTTTTAAATTGTTGCAAATTTATAAAAAATAAAAAAGCTGAAAAATCACCTGTACATCAGTATTCACAGCCTTTGCCGCGAAGCTCTAAATTGAGCTCAGGTACATTATGTTTCCACTGATCATTCTTGAGATGTTGCAGCAGCTTAATTGGAGTTCTGTAGTAAATTCAGTTGATTGGACATGATTTGAAAAGGTATACACCTGTCTATATAAGGTATGCATGTCAAAGCACAAACCAAGCATGAAAACAAAGGAAGTGTCTGTAGACCTCCGAGACAGGATTGTCTCGAGGCACAAGACTGGGTAAGGTAACAGAAACATTTCTGCTGCTTTGAAAGTTCCAATGAGCACAGTGGCCTCCATCATCTGTAAGTGGAAGATGTTTGGAACCACCAGGACTCTTCTTAGAGCTGGCCGGCCATCTAAGCTGATGGATCAGGGGAGAAGGGCCTTAGTGAGGGAGGTGATCAATAACTTGAGAGTCACTCTGTCTGAGCTCCAGCGTTCTTCTGTGGAGAGAGGAGAACCTTCCAGAAGGACTGTGCAGCAATCCCCCAATCAGGCCTGTATGGTAGAGTGACCAGACTGAAGCCACTCCTTAGTAAAGGACACATAGCAACCCACTTGGAATTTGCCAAAAGGCATCTGAAGAACTCTCAGACCATAAGAATCAAAACTCTCTGGTCTGATGAGACTAAAATTGACCTCTTTGGAGTGAATGCCAGGCATAACGTTTGGAGAAAACCAGGCACAGTTAATCACCAGGCTAATACCATCCTTACAGTGAAGCATGGTGGTGGCAGCATCATGCTGTGGGGATGTTTTTCAGCAGCAGGACATGGAAGACTAGTCAGGATAGAGGGAAAGATGAATGCAGCAATGTACAGAGACATCTTGAATGAAAACCTGCTTCAGAGTGCTCTTGACCTCAGACTGTGGCGACTGTTCATCTTCCAACAGGACAATGGCTTCACAACAACTCGGTGAATGTCCTTGTACAACTCTTTTTTTTGTTACAACTCTATTTTCTGTATTTTGTATTAATATTATATGTTAGGCACCTAGGGTCTGAGAGTAACGGAATTTCGATTCTCTGTATGTCCTGTACATGTGGTTGAATTAACAATAAAGCTGACTTTGACTTTGACTTTGACTTGAGTGGCCCAGCCAGAGCCCAGACCTAAATCCTATTGAACATCTCTGGAGAGATCTGAAAATGGCTTTACACTGTCGCTTTCCATCCAACCTGATAGAGCTTGAGAGGTAGTCAGTACCGTAAATGGCCAGTAAATGGTTAGTCAGTACCGTAGTCAAATCTGGTGCTAATCTAACAAAATAACTTATGATAACAGTACAAAATTAGTGCACCCAAATTAAAAAGAGCTAAATTCAAGAGAAACAAAAAAGTATACAATTTTGTAGAAATTTCGTAGTTTGTAATTTATTTATCCAGTATTTTGCATGAATTTAAATGTATTATCTTTCTGTTTCTAAAGATGTTTGGCGACTAAAATATTATTTTATATGTTAAAAAATGAGTTTTATTCAAATGCACCAAAATAAATGACCTATATTTACTGATAGATGGATAAAAATATTTATTTTCAAAACAGGGTGTACTCATTTATGCTGAGCACTGTAAGACTTTCTCCAGAAGAAAAAACATTATAAGAAATACTATGAAAAATTCCTTGCTCTCCTAAACATCATTTGAGAAATCTTAATATTCTTATCCATTTCTCAGAGCATATAGGTATGTGGTGCATTTGAACAAAACAGATTAAATAAACAGATATATTTGCTAAAATACTGCTTTAGTCACCGAACATCTTTAGACTAGAAAGATAATACATTCAAATTACTGCGATGATTTGGAAAGAAATTACAAAGTACAAAAAATCTACAAAATTGTATTTATTGTTTTGTTTCTTTAGATTTTTGCTTTTTTTAAATTTAATATTTCTCCCTAACATATACATTTGGGTGCATTTTTATTCAATTTAGTGCAATTTAATTCAATTCAATTCATAGAGTTTTATTGGCATGACTTGTCAAATATTGCCAAAGCTATTGCAGATTACATAAACAATTAATACAATTGTAAAGTGATTATATTATACATACACTACATGACAAAAGTCTTGTCATCGATCCCAGTTAAAAGAGTAACAAATAATAACTTGACTTCTAGTTGATCATTTGGAAAAGTGGCAGAAGGTAGATTTTTCTAATGAATCATCTGTTGAACATCATCCCAATCATCACAAATACTGCAGAAGAACTTTTGGAACCAGCATGGACCCAAGATTCAGATATCAGTCAAGTTTGGTGAAGGAAAAATCATGGTTTGGAGTTACATTCAGTATGGGGGTGTGCAAGAGATCTGCTGAGTGGATGGCAACATCAACAACCTGAGGTGCTGCACATTACATTACAAACCACAGGAGAAGGCAAATTCTTCAGCAGGATAGCGCTCCTTCTCATACTTCAGTCTCCACATAAAATTCCTGAAAGTAAAGAAGGTCAAGGTGCTCCAGGATTGGCCAGCCCAGTCACCAGAGATGAACATTATTGAGCATGTCTGGGGTAAAATGAAGGAGGAGGCATTGAAGATGCATCCAAAGAATCTTGATGAACTCTGGGAGTCCTGCAAGAACGCTTTCTTTGCTATTCCAGATGACTTTATTAATAAGTTATTTGAGTCATTGCAGAGATGTATGGGCGCAGTCCTCCAAGCTCATGGGAGTCATACACAATTTTAATTCTTTTTCCACTGTACCATGACTTTATATTCTATACTGCACATTATTTCTGTTAAGTGACAAAACATTTGTCTAAGCAAAGTCAGACCTTACTGTCCTAATTAAATAATTAAAAATCAAACATGATCATATTTTATTTTGGTCAAATAAGCATAATCTAGAGGCCTTTGCCTTTTATAAAAGCCACTTCTGATACTAAATTATTAACTAGAAGTCAGGTTATTATTTGTTGTTCCTATAATTTGGATAGGTGACAAGACTTTAGAATTTTCCTAAATAAACAAATCAGAAAAAAATAAAAATAAAAATATAATAATGCATATAAAATACAATGAAATACAATACACAACTGTACGTTCATTCCGGTAGTTTGTAATAATGTTTTTGACTATAAACACTCAAATTCAAACACTACACAAGTCAAACAAACACAAGGCTTTGTTGCTTTGCTAGTGTGTTGGCAGTGTTTTTTGTCATGTGAATAATTACCATTCTTGCATTAATTGACGCAAAATGTAAATCTGATATCCACACACAGCAGTAATTCACATGTTGATTAGTCTGGAGGATGTAAGAGATTTAAGAGCAAGTATAATTGTTATATGTGAGCAGTTCATACTCAGCTATAAATAAAATAAGCCTCCTGTCCTCGTTTCGTTGATGTAATGAGTGGCCATCCAGCAGAAAGGGTTATGAAATCTCATTTAATAGCGTTTTGCTTCAGAGCACCATTTCTGGTGGATGTGCAGGCCGGTTTATTGGCTGCTGTTTAATTATCATCAGCGCTTCAGTGGTTCAGACCAGTTATAATCATTCACAACATCCACATCAGCATCTCTCTCCACAAAAACAAAGTCATTTGGAGGATCAGGTCTTTTTCAATCAGAATGCAGGCTCAGTGTTTAGCACTGTCGCCTCACAGCAAGTAGGTCGCTGGTTCAAGTCTTGGCTGATATGATAAAAAATAATAATAATAATAATAATTGTTGAATCAAATACATTTTCATGCTTTAATTAACTTTTGATTACTGCAAAATAAACCCCCCCAAAAACTACAACAAAAATAACTGAGACAGCAAAGTGCGGATCCAGATGTGGGTTTATCAACAAAGAGAATGGTCAGGCAAGCATATTCAACACAGGGGCAAACAGATGTATACAGGCAATCCAGAGTCGTAGTCAATAAACAGGCGGATGGTCAAAAGGCAGGCGACAGACAGGAATAAACAATAAAACAATAGGGATAGCTGATGTGAAACTGAGTTTCAAATCGAGTCAAGATCCCGAAGCGCAAGTGTTTCAAAACACTGCACCGAAGCATGATCCGAAACAGCCAGGTCACGTGACTAAACTGTTTCAAAA
Source organism: Danio tinwini (assembly GCA_903798205.1). Taxonomy (NCBI): domain Eukaryota; kingdom Metazoa; phylum Chordata; class Actinopteri; order Cypriniformes; family Danionidae; genus Danio; species Danio tinwini. The sequence continues at coordinate 13,580,067 of CAIGQZ010034990.1, read as the reverse complement.
CACAAGGTCACGTGACCACAGCGATTCAAAGCATTGGGCATTTCAGACGTATTTTGAGACCTGGCAAAGCTGGGTTTGACTGAAAGGGTCAAATAAATATGTATTTCTCCTGTAGCCTAGTGGACCGTGCATGTGCACAGAGTAACTGTGCTGCAAGTAGCCTGAGTTCGAAACCTGACTTGTACAAATACTCTGAAATTATTCAATTCAATTCACATTTATTTCTATAGCGCTTTTACAATGTAGATTGTGTCAAAGCAGCTTCACATAGAAAATTATAGTAAATTGAAACAGTGTCAGTCCAGTTTTCAGTGTTTAAGTTCAGTTTTAGCTCAGTTAAAGTTATGACTTGATGTATTTTTATTAATGTCTTTTTTATGACCAAAACAAGACATATTTATTCACAAAGTGTTTATTCGGATGTCAGACTAATAGAGATGCGCGGATCAGCTGAAATGTCACCCGAATCAGCTCCTTTATTCTAATCATCCACCCGCCACCTGCGCGCACATATTGTTTTATCTGATATATATATCCACATCCGACCCGCACCCGATCCACACTAATAATTCTAATTTAAAGTTCTAGTTTAAAGCGAGATGATAGGTCACTGTGGATTGTTCGTTATTAACAACAGATTTAGCTTTTACATATACAGGAAAAAGATAACAAAAATGGTGCCACTTCAGCCTAAACAGCAGCTATGTTATGTTTACTTGGCCTTTTTCTTTGCACTGTGCAAAAACAGAATAGCATCTAGCCTACTGTGCCTGGATTGGGGCTGCACTAAATGAGAGTTTGCGTGCACCGCTTGTTGCAGGAATGCACAAGCTTCTCCTTGCAAGGCGCTGCAGTCGTGTAAATAAGTGATCTTGTTTCTCCCAGAATGATAGCAGATTTTCCTCTGATGACTCCTCTAACTGAAAGTTTCCACAGTACTCTTGCACTTCATCCATTTTTTTGGGTGTCTCTCTCATCTTCACATTCTGCGAAGTCCACTCTCTGCTGTTTTGCTGGTCAACTGCTATGACCCACGACCCACCCGCAATTAATCATAATGTATTTTTTTTTTATATCCGCCATCTGAGCATCACTACAGACCAATGTTAAAACAAAACACCTTACCAGAACAGAGCATTTAAAAACTAACATCTATAGCTGCATCACCCTGGATTCTAACCCATTATATCTGCATGCTAGTCAGGAACTCTCACCGCTCCACTAAATCACTTTACAACGTGGGGTTTAATACCTCACTTTGTGTAACTGTTCCTTTGCTGAAGCTGTTCCAGGTCAATACATAAAAATGACCTCTAGGTGTAGAGACGGGTTTTGAAACGTTTTGAAGCTTCGACACGTTTGCTTCAACTGTTTCAGTGTTTCATAAGGCCTCGCTTTGCCCACCACTATAAAACAAAGCGAGGATCAAACACGGCAAGACAAGGCAAAGAAAATGTGTCATAATGTTCACAGTACAGTTTAACAAGACTCAGCACTGATGTGTGTGTGTGTGTGTGTGTGTGTGTGTGTGTGTGTGTGTGTGTGTTTGTGTGTGTTTGTGTGTGTGTGTGTAAATAGCCCTTTTAATCAGTTTATGAGCATCCTCTGGCTGTGTGTGTGTGTGTGCAATCAACAAAATCCAGAACAGGTGCGTGTGAGTGGTGCATGACTGAATCTGTAGTCCATATAATGGCAGATTTGTAGTTCTATAGCGATCTGCTTTTTATCAGGGATCTGCAAGGATTAGATTGTTGGTGATTGTGACAAATTTAGATTTTTTTTTAAATAATTTTTATTTTATTTTATTTTATTTTATTCATTAATTTTCCTTCAGCTTAGTCCCTTATTTATCAGGGGTTGCCTCAGTGGAACAAACCACCTATTTTGTTTTATTTTATTGTAGTTACAATACAATTTTTTATCGTTTTATTTTATTTTATTTTAAGCATTGTACAGGATTTTCAGTTAATTGTACATGCTTTTTGGTTTACACAAATGAAAAACAGAAACAAACTGAATATAGAAAAGTGAAAACAAATGCAGTTTAGAAAAAACAATTATTCTTAATCACAAGTTGTTGTGAAATTAAACGTTTCATGATTTTCTATTAATTAGAAAAAAAAATTAATTACTAAACATTTGAACAAAATCATGTTATGTTTTACATAATTTGTCAAATTCTGTGAAGAGAATCAATTTTCATGGTTTCAATTAACTGGTTATATGAACTTGAATTGATTGCTACAAAATAAAAAAACACAAAAAAAAACTACAGGAAAAAACTTAGATTTAGATTTTTTACTTTTATTTTATTTTGGTAGTTAAGCTGTTTGGTTTGGAAGTAAGCTTTAAAGTAAAAACAGAAACAAACTGAAAATTTTATTTTATTTTAGATTTGATTTGATTTCAGTTAATCTGACATGCTTTTTTGGTTTCTACAAATAAAGGCATTTAATAAACAGAATCTAGAAAGGTGAAAGCTGTAAATGGAAAAAATAAGTGTTCATTTATTCTGACCAAAAAAAAATTGTGGTGAAATTAAATATTTGTCACAATTTTTTATTCATTTGACATGCTTTTAATTTCTACAAATTAAAAACTATATATATTAATTAGAATTAATATATTAAACATTTTATGAAAATGAAAATTCAGTTGCTTATTTAAAATACATTTTCATGGTTTCATTTAACTGGATTTTCTTATTGATAACTACAAATTAAAGATTCAATCTAGAAAGATAAAAGCTGGAAAGATTTTATTTTAGTGGTAAAATACATTTTTGTTAATATCTAAATTGAAAATTGATTTATTAAAAAAAACCTAAAGAAAACTAGATAAAAACGTAAACAAAAAAAAATGTAATTGGGAAAATAAATACTCTTTAAAAATGTTAAATTGAATAAGTTTTCATGATTTTAAATGATCAGTGCTTCAGTGTGCTTCAGACGAGGGAATATTTTCTCACAAATCCGCATCATTATCATCATCTCGATATTGAGCTTTGAAGCTTTTTTCCATTCAGAGGAACACAGCTGTTAATGGTCTGCGGAGAAGATGAAAAAAAAAACAGAGCCTGAAACTAAAACCATTCCTCCATCTGAGATCTCGCTCTAAAAAGCACCTCAGCCTCCTCCTGGAGCTTTTTTTTCTTTCTTTCTTTTTTTTTTTTTGCTGATATCAAGCACTGGTTTTCAGCCATCTGAAAAGAACAGGCTTGTGTGTGTGTGTGTGTGTGTGTGTGTGTGTGTGTGTGTGTGTGTGTCCAGACCACTCACTATGGCTAAAGGAGAGTGTATGAAGAGACCTTGAGCTTTCAGAGATGCTGTTTGCTCTTTTCACGTTTTCAGATGTACAGTAACTCATGTAAACGTACAGTATTTTAAATTGACAGCTTTCAATTAAGTGAAGTTTATTTATAAACTAATTTTGAGAGGATCACGTGTTTATGATTGACCATGGCTGGTCCCATATTAGCTAACACATGATTCTTCAATTAGATGATTTCTATGTCACCATAAACAACCTGAATTTCTTACCTCAGTTATCTTTATTTTGAAGAATCCGACCTTCCACCCCTACTCTTCCTCATTTTTCTAGATAAGGTGGCACGGCAGCACAGTTGTTAGCACTGTTGCCTCACAGCAAAAATGTCACTGGTCCAAGTCCTTACCAGGCCCGTCAACGTTTCTGTTTAGATGTTTTCCCCATGCTCGCGTGGGTTTCCCCTAGGTTCCCTGGTTTCCTCCCACAGTCTAAAGACATGCGACACAAGTAAAATGACCAAACCAAATTGGCACTATAGATGAGCTCTTAACCAGCAGTATATCTCTCTATAGCAATCCCTAATTTGTCTCTAGCTTTAAATAAGCATGGGAGTTCTCAAGACCTACCTGAGCTGAAACTCCTCTCTCGCCCTGCAAGTGGGAGGGAGCCCCGGGCTTGTGGATCTCATGAGCTCAGGGCTCTCTCCTGGGACAGCATGCCAAACAGGCTTTATAACGTCTCATCTGTCTTTCGGATGAGATGTTAAATCGAGGTCCCAACTCTCTGTGGTCGTTAAAAATCCCAGGATGTCCTTGGAAAAAGAGTAGGGGTTTAACCCCGGCATCCTGGCCAAATTTGCCCACAAGCCTCTGTCTATCATGGCCTCCTAACCATCCCCATCATCACTCGGTCTCCTCTCCACCAATCAGCTGGTGTGTGGTGTGTGGTCTGGCACAATATGGTGGCTGTCGTGTCATCCAGGTGGATGCTGCACACTGGTGGTGGATGAGGAGATTCCCCTCAATGTGTAAAGCGCTTGGAGTGTCCAGAAAAGCACTATATTAAATGTAAGGAATTATTATTATTATTATTATTATTATTATTATTATTATTATTATTAT
>CAIGQZ010034990.1:13517753-13528348 GCA_903798205.1 Danio tinwini | reverse complement strand
TAGTGTTTGTTTCTTTATATTGTTATTTTTGTTTTGTTGTTTTGGTACTTTGTTATTTGAGGGTTTTTTTTGTGGACACCTGTAATAATATACAATATACTTTATGCCACTGGATATTTTATGGTGCACTGTGAATAAAAGTCACCTCTCTTTTTACATCTTCAGGTCAAGCCATCATTATTTATTTATTTTATTTTTTTGTGAATTCAGGCGTAACGTCCCGCAGTAGATCCACAATGATCTATTGCATCACAATTTCGTTGTCAAATAGTTTGTATATGTGTAGATTAGATATTGAGTAGCCTACTGTTTGCGGTGCGTTTTTTTTTTATTATTTGCTTTGTATTACAAAATAATGTATTAAATTGTTTAAATGTGATGCAGATTTGTATGATGCTTTATACAATTGTTTTTACCATTTCAACATTGATGATAATAAGAAAAAATTCTTCATATTACAATTACCTCTGAAGATTCATGTGAGTAATGATGATTAAATTTACCTTTGACGTAACAATAAATTGCATTTTAAAATACATTAAATCCAACATATTCAGTTATTAAATACATGCCATGGAATCCTATGCAGCATATGCTATGGAAGCTTGTTTTAAAAACAAAATTAAAAAAGAATAATGTTTAGATATGGTTTGCGTGCATTTCCTCATTTTTCTTTTTTTTTTACCTTTTGTTGTGATAGGATAGTGGGAATTGGGAGCAGAGAGAGGGATCGGTATAGGATCTCGAGCCAAGAATCGAACTTAGGTCACCTTGAGCACAATGGTGTTACTGTATGTGTCAGTGCACTTAACCACTAGGCTATTGGCACTGACTGCATTCCCCAATTTAACTTAAAAATTGTGGTTCAAATGAAGGCTTGATCATAAGTCTAATTGATCATAAGATATTGATCATAAGTTGGCCCACACGGAATCTGCGCGCGCAGATTTTTAGCCCATCATTAATTCTGTTTATATACTTGAGTAAATGTGTGTAAATCTGAATTTATTCAGTTTTTAAATTACACATAATTCCCATATTAAGGTTTTAGTTATGACACTCCCAAAATAATTCCGCAGAAATCCGCCGATTTTTACCAAAATTCTCTGCAGAAATTGCAAAAAATGTCCGCAGATTCCTTCTGGCCCTAATCATAAGTCTAAAATGCAATATATTTAAAGGGATAGTCTACCTAAAATTTTTTATTCTGTCATCATGTACTCACCCTTGACTCATTCCAAACCCCTTTGATTTTCTTTCTTTTGTGGAACACAAAATAATATATGTTGAATAGTGTTGGAAAGCAGCAGCCATTGATTTTCATAGTATAATTTGTTACCACTATGAATACCAGTGGCTTCTGTTTTCCAACGTTATTCAGTAGTTTTGCGTTCAACAGAAGAAAGACACATGCACAAGTTCAAAACCACTTAAGGATGAGCAAATTGTGAGGAGTTTTTTGGATAAACTTCTCCTTTTTACGCGGTAAGAAATGCTGGGTTCTACACAATTCCTTTATGTTGTCTCAACCCAAATCAATTAAGTTAACTTCATCGTTTTTACAAATATAAGTGGATTCAACATAAAACAATTAGGATGTCCCAAAATCAACCTAAGAATTGTGTTGTTTCAATAAGCAACAAAGGTAATTTTTCTAAATGCAATATGTAACATAATACATCATAATGTTTCTTTTAAACAAATGTTTCATAAGCATTAAAGCAAACACTCTGTCTTAAAGATTTCCTATTTCTCTCTGGAGAAAATAACTGGCTATCTTTCTTACAGAACATTCCCGTTGTGTTTTATTGTGTGTTTGTGTAGAATGTGTCCTTCAGTCTTGCAGTTGCAGCACTGTACGTTCAGCCTGCGTTCAACAGGTTCATGGAGAGATTTTTGTTTATATTTGTGTTTTTTCAGGGCTCACGAACAGGACCTGTGTAAGAAACACGAGCGAGAGATGTCAGAGCTCAACGCTCTTCACCACAGAGAAACACAAAACATGCTGTCCGACTTCAACAAAGCCCAGGAGCTGCTGAAGGACAAGATCTCCGCTCTTCAGATTCTGTGAGTACATGCAAAACAGTTTGTATAAGATATGCAGCATGTGCATTTTAAAGGAGGAAAGGTGTGGAACTTGTGTGTTTTATTGTTTGTTTATATGCAATTGGTGATTGAGGTTATGAAAAAGCCTGAATGCTAAGTCTGAAACATCCAAAAGCTTAGGCAGCTGTCTTGTTAGTGCATGAAGGCATCTTGCAAAATGGATTTCTGAGACAGCCTAATGATTTAATCACGTACAACAATATATAGGTAGAGCTTTGGTGATTACTAGGGCCAGACAGAATCTATTCATTTTTATTTTTCTGCACAGAAGTTTGTAAAAATTTTGTGGATTTATGCAGAATGATTTTGAGAGGATAGAAGCTGATAATGCTAATAACACATGAAATAACACATGAAATAATAAAATAAAAGACAGGAAATATTACTTTACAAACTAATAATTTAGGGCTAATAATTCAGGGGGGGCTAATAATCCTGACTTTGACTATATATATATATATATATATATATATATATATATATATATACACACACACACACAGGGCTTGACATTAACACAAACAGCACCACCAGCCACTTTGACTAGTTGAAAATCATTTTTAAATTGCCAGAGCTGCCTCATCCCTAAAGATTAGAATGTTAGTTTAAGAGTGTTTGTCAATATGCGCGCAAATGTGATCTAAGAATCTAGAAGCAACGCGATTGATAATTGTTCGCATGAGCAAAAGAAAGCAGCTAAATACCGAATGAGAGACTGATCAGGCGCACGGTGAGACACAGGCGATCCTCGATCACTGACCTTGTAAGCGATGGACAGGTGATGTGAAGTACGCAAGTGCTTAAAAGCTCCCTTTTTCTTGCGCAAAACAATCGTGCCTGGAACGAAACTTGTGCGATCGTTTCTCTTTGAAATAGATTGAAAAAAGCGGTGCTCATGCACCCACAGTCCTGCTGCTTTCAGATCTCCAGATTTTTTGTATGCAGCAGCCGTTGCCATTTTCGCTTTTACCATTGAACAGATTATTACTGGGCCTAAACCGTGTGCACATGATCATCCTTTCACTGTTCCACACAGATTTTTTCACCGGCTTTCTTTTGTTTGCGGTTACTTTTATTAATATGGTTTAATTATCCTCCTTTACAATAACATTGTTTTAATAGGAGACTAACTCTCTATTTATCTATAGTTACCTGATGATCTGAGACCTTTAGCCTGCACAAACTACTGTTTATAATTTTAGATAATTTATTAGATAATTCATAATTTTTTTAAATATGTCAATTGTTTTTAAGAACATTTTTGTTGAATAAAAACTGTATGTATATGCATTTGTTTTTTACTTTGTGGCAAGGAAATAATTAGTTGGTGTGGCCAGAAAAGAAATGGTAAATCCTTAATGTTGAGCCCTACAAAGTCATGTGAAATAAAAACAAAAAGTTAAGGAGGCTTGTGGACATAGCACATAATTTAAATCAAGTAATTTTAGCATGCCAAAGTCATATTTATGCATATAAAATATATATTCTCAACAACAAAATTGTGGCTGAAAATAAAGAGTGGCTAGTAACATTGGAAGACTAGACACTAGTGGCTGGTGATCAAAAAAGTCAAGCCCTGTATGTATGTGTGTATATATATATATATACATTTGAAGTCAGAATTATTAGCCCCCTGAATTATTAGCCTTCCTGTTTATTTTTCCCCAATTTTTGTTTAACGGTGAGAAGATGGAGGGAAAAAACACAAGATATCTCGAAATATATCTAGTGAGAGCAGGCGACCCAGTCAGGGCAGCTCAGATAAGAGTAAGCAGATGCCTTTAGCTGCAAAACATGCTGTTTATGTGTATTTTCAGGGTTATCTTAAGCTCTGAGAAGCGACAGCATGCATCTGGAGAAAACCAGTCTAGATTTCTGAATTGGCTCTTTAAAATGCAAAATTATGCATGTCTAAATGGCAAGCACTTTTCTCCATCATTTAAAGAGGTCGTGAGCTGCCTTTTTTAATGTTGTAACATTCTCTGAATCCACTTAAAGTGTTACAGTATCAAGATTTGTAGACTAACAAAAAAGTTATCAAATGTTTTTTGTATAGTACGTTGACTTCTTATATGTTAAAAGATGAAGAGGAAAAACAGTTATAGCCCACGACCATGATTTTGTTCATATTTTACCCAAAATTGGGTAGAATAGAGTGTAGAATTGCTATAAAAAATATTTGTTTTAAACCTTTATGTGCTGCCTGCCAATAATAGCAGGGTTTTCTGCTAAAAACAGTGCAACAAAAGAAACTTAAATTGTTTAGAGTTTGTACCTCTATGATGACACTGTTTTATTAACATTTTATTTAATCTGTTTTATCTTTCTGCATTGTAGCTTGGTATGGTAATCTGAGTCTGTGAAATAAGAACAGGTTGGGTAGCCTTGTGAAGGTGGCAGGCAAGATTATCGTTTTAACCAAACTGGGCCAATAGTAATTTACCAATTATGTCTTGAAGAAAGCCCAGGTTATTTTATTCACCTCGGATTACCCATTGTATACTGTGTTTCAATTGTTGCCATCAGGATGTGGTTTTAGGATGTCTATATGCAGGTCAAATAGAATTAGCAATTATTTTATTATGGTGACCATTTGGTTATTATTAATAGAGTACATCAGGGAGTGAAATGTTGCTAATTGATTTATTGTATGTTTTATGGTAAAAACTTTGTAATGTGTACATGGAACCTGGCCTGTTTTATGGCACCTTGCTGCAATTTTAGTTTTCCTAAACCGGATAATAAAGTTGACTCTGAGTCTATTCTAATCTTAAAATCATCTTTTTAAATAATGAAAAATCCCAGATGCGAATCAGGTGCATTTCCATCATATTGTTAGAGGAACTGACAAGTCAAGCATAATTGAGACAACTGATTGGTCACATAGATGTAATGTTCACTAAAGCGGGTCACACACCGTATGCACCGCTCAGCACCGCGACACGGTGTGCACATGACAGTTGGAAGTATTGCACACCAGACGCGCACATTCGAATGCTCTTTATTATGAAACTATTCAGATGGCACTCTGTGGCGCGGCAAAAGTATGAATAGTGTCCTGAGTTGCAGAGGGGTGCCTCCGACTTACGTCGTCGCTGCGCGTACCCTGATAGAAATCTATATTTAGAATTTTAAATGCATGGCTCTGCGTGGTGCAATGTGGCGCGTCGCAGAGTGGCGCATCCGGTTTGCGACCCCCTTAAGTTAGAGATTATGTGACAAATGCCTTTTTCATCTCCCATTATTCACATTAACCCTTTTTTAGTCTAAAACCACAATAAGAGTGTAAAAGAGATTTTTATTCGAAATTTGGCCTTCAAAATGGCCATTAACACTGGGTGATGTTAACCCAATATCTTTTAGTCTTTGCCTTCAAACACTGTAGTTGTATTTGAGGTCTTGTTAAATGAGTGCAAAAGCAAATTCAGCTTAATTTGCTAAGGATAAGAGTAAAACTCACACCATTTTTACAGTTGATATTATCGTGTCTTCAAATGTAGTTATGGTAATGAGCGTTTGGTTTCTGACATGCACTGTATGCCGTAAACCAATTACAATAGACTGGGCCATCTGACCAATCAGAGCAGAGTACACTGTAAAAAAATCTTTTAATCAGCAGTTTCTGTATTTTGTGATTCACAACTTTTTTCTATTGTTTACGGTTGTGAATTGCATTGTGGGAACTTGATCTCTGCTCTGTCGACTTTTGATGTTGAAAATTCAACTCTACAGTTTAACAAAGAGACTTTTATTGATATTTGAGTTGTTTGAAATAATATAATGTATAAGAAATAATATAGAGAGAAATAAAATAAAATAACAGAAAATGTTCTGGCAGTTTATTAAATGTGCTGGCAGTGTACAAGTTTTTGTACCGTAATATACTGTACAACACCAACCCAGACAATATATCACTTCAAACTATTAAAAATGTTAATAAAAGTCACTTTTTTTTAAATATTTCTAGTTTTAAAGTTGTTGGAAGAAAGATCAAGGTTCAATAATGCAATTCAAAAGCATAAATAAACAGAAAAATAAAAACAGGAATTACAAAATACGAAAAACTTCTAATTTGTGGATATTTTTTACACTGTAGACTCTAGAAAAAAAAAGGGATTGTGTTTTTAAACAAATTTTATTAGATGCTGTGAGAGAAGAGTTGATCCTGCAGTGTATGTTTTGTGCTTAAGGTTTTTTTTTACCTTAAAAAGATGTAAAGCTATTGAAGGAAGCGTCTAAAGCTAAATTAGGAGCCTTTAAAATAGCATAATAGGGACACTCAAACACCGACCTACTTCACACTTGCTGAATGAAATCCAATCCTTGTGTTTTACTCATTTTAGAGCGCTGAAAATAGTACCTGTTTTTCTTTTGCCTGTCACATTTTCACAAACTATATGAGTATGTTGTAGCATTTCTGTTTTGAAAATGATGTAAGATGATGAAATTGTGCATTATCATGAGAACATCTTCCACGAAGATATTCATGCATCTTTCCATCAGCAATGTTTAAAAAAAAAGTTCAATTCTCTGATGATATTGACACATGATTTTATGCCTAACCAGGTTTTCAAGGTTAGTGATAATAACAGTAGAAAATGCAAACACGAGCCAGATGTTTTTTTTCTACATCTATGGGTGTTGTATTACAATTAAATAATGACAGAAACTTGCAGTATTGTGTGTGGGGGTAAAGAAAAACATGTAAAATGTAAAAAAAATTTTGACATTAACAGATTTTAAACAAATGAAAAGCTTCCTACAGATACGGATTGTTTTCCCGACAATGCAGCTTTAAGTGGCAGGTTAGTTAAAAAAGTGAATAATTTTGTTCAAATAAATTGTTGCATTACCATTGAATGGGTATTTTTGAGGGTAAATAAATGTTAGAAATCTTTTATGTTGAAAGTTTTTTCCTACAGATACATTTTTTTCCAACAATGCAGCTTTTAGTGGCAGGTCAGTAAAAAAAGTTAATAATTTTATTAAAATAAATTGTTGCATTACCATTAAATGGGTATTTATGAGGGCGAATAAATGTTATTTGGGACATTTATTCACTTGATATTTCTTGTCATGCAGATGAATGGGAAAAATGTCCCAGTTCTCTTCTGTTTACCCTCATTTCTGCTGTGCATGTTACATATATCGAATATATAGATTGCATGGTAGACATGCTTTGGTGAAAACTGCCGTATATGAACAGAAGGTGTTTATAGGTGTATGTGCTGATGTATAAATATAGAAAGTTAGTAGGGCTGAGATCTCTTTGACTGTAGATATTGCTGTCAGAGGTGACCTAATTTAGGTTTACTTAAATGGGAGCACCAACAAATCCAGCTATTGAATGGCCTGTGGTAAATATAGTTCATATGACTCTCTGACTCCTCTCAGTACTCACAACACAAACTAACAATGAATCATTTCGATTCTGAAAGCGTGTGTCATGACGTGGGAAGGCTTTACAACCCACAAAATACTAAGAAAAGATGGAAAAGTCTTTTAGACATTAAAATTAATTCATTCATTTTCTTTTTGGCTTAGTCCCTTTTTTAATCTGGGGTCGCCACAGCGGAATGAACTGCCAACTTATCCAGCATACAAACATCCATACACACTCATTCATACACTATGGACAATTTAGCTTATATCACAATTCACCTATACCACATGTCATTGGACTTGTTGGGGAAACCGGAGCACTCGGAGGAAACCCACGCAAACATAGGGAGAACATGCACTCCACCCAGCTGAGGCTTGAACCAGCGACCTTCTTGTTGTAAGGCGATTGTGCTACCCACTGCGCCACCGTGCTGCCCTAGACAATAAAATATCACTCAATTAAAATGTTTTAATTAATAATTGATCAAATCTGCCTGTTGAAAATATAAATTTTGTGTGTTCGTTAGATGAAGGAATGCTGTAAAAGATTTGTTCGTCTACGAATGAAAATTCTGTTATTTATTCATGGTTCCAGATTGATATGATTTTCTTTTCTTACTGATATGCAAAAGGAATACATTCATGCAGCTCTTTTGAATTAAATGCAGATAGAAGCTGTCCCAAAATGACAAAAACATAATAATATGGAATAGAATAATTATATTAGATGTTTCTATTCTGTGTTAGAAACATTCGATTCTTTATCATTCACATCTCTTTTATTCCTTTGAATCGCAGGTGTCAAACTCAGTTCCTGGAGGACCGCAGCTCTGCACAGTTTTGTTCCAACCCTAATTAAACACACCTGATCAAACTAATTGAGTTCTTCAGGCTTGTTTGAAACCTACAGTACAGGTAAGTGTGTTGAAGCGGGGTTGGAACTAAACTGTGCAGGGCTGCGGCCCTCCAAGAACTGAGTTTGAGACCCCTGCTTTAGATAGATCAGATTCTCAAGTTCCTAAAAGGATGGTTCATACAGAAGTGAAAATTCTGTCATCATTTATGCACCTTTGACTTGTTCCAAACCAGTATTTTTTTGTTCTGTTAAACACAAAAAGAAGATATTTTGAAGAGTGTTGAAAACCCATAAACCATTGACTTCCATAGTATTTGTTTTTCCTACACTGTAAAAAAAATCTGTAATTTTACGTTTTTTTTTCTGGCAGCTTGGGTGCCGGAAAAAAACGTGAAAAACAATTGTTAAGTTATAGAAATTTACAGTAAAATAACGGACATTAAATTACAGAAATTTCCTTAAATTAAAATTTTGGTCAATTTCTGTAATTCAACCTCTGTTATTTTACAGTAAATTTCTGTAATTTAACGGCCGTTATTTTACTTTTTTTTTACGGCACACCAGCTGCTGAAAATAAACCGTAAAATTACAGATTTTTTTTGTGTACTATAGATGTCAATGACTGTAGGTTTTTAACACTCAAAATAATTTGAAACAAGTGAAGGGTGACTAAATAATTGCAGATTTTTTTGTAAACTATCCTTTTAATAAATATGTAGGAAAAACACAACTCATGAGATCATATGAATCAAATGCTCTTTTTCAATGACTTTTTTTACAGGCAAAAAAGTCTTGTTCATGAATCATCTAAACACTGGTTGCTGTATATTTATAGCTTCATATCTGTATTTATAGATTTATGGCTTCTGAAGACTTGGAAATGTGATGCATTAGTCACTTGGACTACTTTCATGCTATTTTCATGGTGCGTTTTTGACAGCTCTATTCATCAGCATTATGTGGAACAGATCTCTCGCTGCATTTCACAAAAGACAATTACCCATAAAGATTTTCTAATGTCAGTAAATTATATTACGGTGAACAATTCCGCAAGGTGCATTATGTGAGATTGACACCAAGTGGTTGAATTAGGTATTTCAGGTCAAATTCAAAACACTTTTTCACCTGTCTTCTCCTTCAACAACTTCAAACATGCAAACACAGGTTGCCAGATTGACAACTAAGTTGAGTTGACAACACCAACATGAGCTAGCATGCTTGACTATCTAGCCTGTATTACGCTACATGAGATGACCTCAGCTAATGCTTACATTTTTTATATTTATATTATTTGCTATTTAAAAATGACATAATGGGGATTTTTATAACTCTAACAATCTCTTGTTTTGGAATATTTTGTATATGTATGCATTGCCTTCAAGAACGAAATATGATGGGTTTTCCACCAAGGAAACCCGAAGTGCTGAAATATAATTGGGTTAGCTAGTGGGCTGGTTATAGAGACCCAAAGTCAGACTTTCGACATGGAAAACACATTTTCAATGGAGAATAATAATAGCGTTGTTTCTCACATAAACAAGTATGTTCACTTAGCATGTTTTTTAAATGTCTGCAAACATATTATGGCATTTTTATGATCCTACATACAGCACCTTTAAATGATGTAGCAGTCAGCCTGTGCTTGAACAGAATGAGGTCTCGTGTGAAGCAGTCAGAACTTGTATCCCTCAGCGTTTCGTGAGCTACATCTCCAGGTGTCCCTGAAGAGCAGAGATACACAGCCTGCTAATTAAGCATAAAACAAACCTATTGAAATGGCAGTCCTGTCCTCTGCTTGATTAATTATTATGACAGCCGAGTTTCCCCCAAACTGAGTCCTCTAGTCAGTTTTAAATTTCAGTCTATTTAAGCCTCATGAATATTTCATGTGTGCGGTGATCCTCATGTGCGGCACATGGGCTGTGCTACTGTAACCGCTCGAGTGCACTCTGCAGGCTACATCTACTGGGTTTCGCTACTGTCGTTTTAAATGTATGAATAGGCTTGATGGGAGCTGTGTTTATTTACTCAGATGGAGACATTCAGTGAACCACTGTTATCAGCCTGTTTAAAGGGGTCAGAGTTTGTAGAGTATAGTGTAGTTTTAGCTTTTATCTAAAGTGAACTTTTTTATCCATTAGCAGTAATACTTTAATTTTTTGGACTGTTTTTCTGATGAATGGATGGATGGATGGAGCCAATTCATAGATAGATAGATAGATAGATAGATAGATAGATAGATAGATAGATA
>CAIGQZ010034990.1:13475159-13490090 GCA_903798205.1 Danio tinwini | reverse complement strand
CAGACAGACAGACAGACAGACAGACAGACAGACAGACAGACAGACAGTTCGTCTTCCTCAGAGCTGAAAGTGTACAGGAGGCTTCAAACTTTCAGTTAGTAACAGAATGTCAGAAACACACAAGCTGAAACACCTGAGAGAAGCTGTAGAGAAACTCAATCCTCTGACTAAACAATCAAATGTTCTGCAGGAACACTGAGCAGCAGAATAGTCAGAGAGAAATAAAATATTTCTAACTTCCACCTAAAGGGGATAAATAATCAGGACTGAATGCAGGTTTTAGTCCAGAAGACCTTGGCAAAGAGCCCAAGGTTGACATCACACAAACAGCCCACTTCACATTCAAGTTCTTTTCATGAGCGCACAGGAAAGATCCCATAGACAGAACTTTAATTAAAGCAGGGGTGCCCAAAGTTTTTCTTATGAAGGGCCAAAAACCAAACCTGATTAAGAGTGGTGAGCCAAAGGTATTACATTAGAGTTGCCAAGGGAATTTCCTAATTTAGTAATATTTTTTTTAAGTAAAATCATATAAATGATTATATATTTTTTACAGTTTACAATGAACTTCTTAAAATAAATATCTCATTTATTGTATAACAAAGTGGAGTTCAATGCATTGTCCTCTTTCCGTCATGTAACAGTATTTACATTTTAACATTTAAAAAAAAAATCTGATTCATTCAAAACAATTAATTGAAACATTTAATTTCAGTTTACTTCTTTGTAGCTCAACAATTAAACAAACAAACAAACAAACAAACAAACAAACAAACAAACAAACAAACAAACAAACAAACAAACGGTTAGATTAGAATTCCATGCCAGAATTGACTATCTCTGTTGGTTTAATCAGGTCAAACCAATTGTTACCATGGGCCAACCTTGGCCTGAGGGCCCTAGTTTGGGCATCTCTGAATTAAAGATTTCACACAAAAAAAAAAACTGGAACAGAAACAGAAGTTATATTATTAATAAATTAATAAAATAACAGATTTCTTTTGATACCCTAGTGTTAATGAGTTATCCCAATGTTTATAATCATCATATTTACATTAAACTTTAAGTACTCTACTGATATCAAGAAAAATAGAAATAATGTGACAGATGTACAGTATATGGTCTGCAAAATGCAAAATTTATATTTTATAAAACAATAATAATAATGAAAATATATATATTTTTACTACTTTTATTCTGTGAGGTTGTAGATTTGGCTTTAAATATACAGTTACAATTGCAATATATAACAGTTAGTTATTTCATAAACTTTTTTTTGTAAATGTTGATACAATTTCTGCAAATTAAATACCCGTTGACTATAAAACACACACACACACACACACACACACACACACACGTTTACGAGGACTCTCAATAGACATAATGCATTTTCAAGAGTTGACACTTAGATATTGCTTGACGCCATTTGCAGGTTTGGCATGCTGTCCCGGGAGAGAACCCTGAGCTTGAGCCCAGGGATCCAGCCAGGTCTGTTAGCATGTAAGGGGGTCCGAGATCAGGTAGATCTCAAGAGCTCCCTCTGGTAAAAGAGAAGATGGGGTGGAAAGGGGGATTCTTCCAAAACCAAGATATATGACAGTAGGGTGAAATCGATCTATTTATTGTAGGCTTGGATCAATCTGATTGGATTATCACTGATTACGTGTGAGAGACCAGCCGTAATCAATCACATCAAGTGCTCCTCTCAAAAGTTGTTTTTAAAACTTCACTTATACTGTAAAAAACACTTATTATAAGGCCTTACCCCACCCCTAAATCCAACCCTCAAAGAAAATGTGGTAAAAATACATTTATTAATGTTTAAAGACCTCCTTCAGTATTATTTTATAGCATTTTGAATTACGAGGACACAAAGCATGTCCTCCTAACCACCTTAATAGAGTACAACGAGGTCATACCCATGTCATTAGACAATTTCTCATGACCTCATAAACCATAAAAACAAGTACACACACACACACACACAAATGTTTTAAACACAAAAGACATGTGTTTACTGTTTAATTTTTCCAGTTCTGAAATAAAAGCTGTAGCTTATCTCATTCTGCGGTTTACCATGGTTTTGTGATTCTCTCCACATCTCTGACTGTCTTTCCTTCTGTTTTCTTTGTGTGTTTTTTTTCTCTCCTCTGTCTCTGTGTGTTTTCGTTCCTCAGCCCTCCTGAAGGAGAAGAATCAGCCTTGACCTCTCCAGACCCCCAGAGACAAGAGTGGTTCGCTCAGTATTTCTCCTTCTGACTTCTGCAATTAAAGAGCATGTCGACCAAACCAAACCAAAACAACAAAAAGACAAAAAAAAAAAAGTCAAATCATTTTATGACACATCCGTTTGTTTATTTATTCTTCTTTTTCTTTTTTCTCTCCCCACTGTGAATGGGTTTCTTGTTTTTACAGTGCTGATAGGTATGTCTGACATTTCATTTACTGCAGTTTCTAGAGTGGTGCATACGCTGCTAATCACTATTTGTTAAAGGATTGTTGAAAAACAAAAAAAATGTAAGACTAAAACAACAGTATTGTCTCCTCTGTATCTAATTTTAGAATGCCACCGTAATGACTTTGTTACAGCTGCATTATCAATTTTGGTAGGATTAAACAGTTTGTATGGATGTCTCAACACAGATATAATGATGTCTCACTAATTTTAAAAACAAATGCATATTTTATATTTATATTACTGGTGTATGCGTAAGAATAAATAACTATTGTGACATTTAACTGAGCGTGTCTGTTATGTGAGTGAACTTTGACCATTCGGGGAACTAAAAGCAGAGGAACATATGATTTGAAATGCCTGTATTTTCATAAACATCAACACATGTTGCCCTGAAAGAAGAAAAAATAAACACTTTTATTGTCACTTGGCGTTTTCTTGATATAAGAACAGTGAAATCTACAGTGAAGCAGGATCAGTGATGAGAGGTACGTTTGTGTAATAATAAATTACACATAATTTCATTTTATTTTTTTTTATTTAGCAAAAGGAAAAGAAAAGCAAGTGGCAAATAGAGAGAGATTTGTCAAATGTATTTTTAAAAAGCTATTTAAATTGTGCATTGTTTATTAATACACTTATTGTTTGATTAATCAGTGTTTTAAAACATGATTCAAATAAACATATTATAAAATGTTTTATTTATTTGTACATTTAAAAGTTATTTATAAATGCATTGTTTTATTGCTTTATTAAAATACATTTAAAATCACAATTTAAATAAACACATTTAATTGTCCATTAATTGTCTATTGAAATTGTGATTTATTATACACATTTTAATGCTTCAGTTATTACATTGATAATATGATTCTTTATTTTATTTCTAACCAGCACTCCTGGTCCACCATAGTGTACAATATACACTTACCGGCCACTTTATTAGGTACACCTTACTAGTACTGGGTTGGACCCCCTTTTGCTTTCTGAACTGCCTTAATACTTTGTGGCATAGATTGAACAAGGTACTGGAAATATTCCTCAAATATTTTAGTTCATATTGACATGATATTGGTTTGAGACCTGGTGACTGTGGTTAGGCCATTTGAGTACAGTGAACTCATTGTCATGTTCAAGTAACCAATCTTGGATAATTTGCGCCTTATGACATGGCGAGTTATCCTGCTGGAAGTACCTTTATTTCTGAGTGTACCATCCAAATGACACAACAGAAATCGAGACTTATAAGACCAGGCAACATTTTTCTAATCTTCTATTGTCCAATTTCGGTGAGCCTGTGCGAATTGTAGCCTCAGTTTTCTGTTTTTAGCTGACAGGAGTGGCACCCGGTGTGGTCTTCTGCTGCTGTAGCTCATCCGCTTCAAGGTTGGACATGTTGTGCGTTCAGAGATGCTTTTCTGCATACCTCGGTTGTAACGAGTGGTTATTTGAGTTACCGATGTCTGTCTATCAGCTCCAACCAGTCTAGCCATTCTCCTCTGACCTCTGGCATCAACCAGGCATTTGCGTCCACAGAACTGCCACTTACTGGATATTTTCTCTTTTTCTGACAATTCTCTGTAAACCCTAGAGATGGTTGTGTGTGAAAATCCCAGTAGATCAGCAGTTTCTGAAATACTCAGACCAGCCCATCTGGCACCAACTGCATCAAAGTCGCTTAAATCACTTTTCTTTCCCAATGTGATGCTTGGTTTGAAGTTCAGCAGATTGTCTTGACCATGTCTACATGCCTAAATGCATTGAGTTGCTGCCATGTGATTGTGATTAACGAGCAGTTGGTCAAGTGTACCTAATAAAGTGGCCGGTGAGTGTATATATTTTTATATATTTATATACATTTATAGTGCATTTTATATAGTGAATTATGTATAACATTTTATAATAGTAATATAATATTATTTATAATAGTAATTTCAAGTAATTCTACAAAGTAATAAGATATGTTTTATTCTACAAAGTTGTTGCATTTTTTGTAAATATACAGTAATAATTTCAGTTTTGAATTATTAGTTTTTAAACTTATATTTTATATTTTAAATATTGTGAATAAAAAAATAGATAATGTGTATATCTTTGTAGTTATTTATAATGTAATACCATTTTGATTTACAATAATATTTATCTTCTAAATGGCAATAGCATAGTAAATTAATTTAGTAGAGAGTGAAAGAGAGCGAGTGTCTTATATTTCTTATATTTATTGTGGTATTTATTGTAATTATTATTATACATATGTCATCAATATACAAACAAAAAATGTATATTTACTGTCGCCGTGTAGTTCTAACAGATGCCAATTAATAGGAGACTCTTATAATGAAAGAAAGAGGGAGACGCAGCAACGTCTTCCGTGTGTGGATTGTACCAAGTCTTGAATAGGGGTGTTGCATTTCTTACATTTTATATTATCTATCAGCGCCACATGTATGCATAAAATACCAAGTCAAAACAAACATGTGAATACAAATTTATTATCTAATATTTTACATAGTTTAGAGTGAGTTACCTTAAAGTATAATTCAGAGTTCGTCTATAAGGCTTCCCCTACAATACTGGAAGATTCGGAATAACGCGCCAAATCCGAAAACACGGACAGGAAGCGTGGAGAAAACCCACATGTTGAAGTTACTCATGTAGATAAACAACTGCTGCTCGTTCGAACAGGTATGTCACGGGAATTAAGTGTTATAAGAACTATTTGTTATACCGTTTTGTAGAAGTGTGCGTTATTAGATAGAAATGGACTAATGCTTAGGACGCTTGTTGAATTCATGAAACGTTAATTCAAGACTGCTTAACCTGTCAAACTGTAAAGCTGTCGGTCTTTTACTTTTTTTAACAGCAGTTGGAACATTTATACAATTTATAACTATATAAAATATTTTCACTGTAACGTTAGTACTGTGTTAAAGCAATAAATCGGTTATACAAACAGTTAAGACGTGACATGGTTTTGGTTTTTGCTACAATAATATTTAATACTATTAAAATCGCTCAAGTAACTTTTAAACACATATTTTCATACAATTACAATAAACATTGTTTTTCTTGCCATTGAAATATGATTATTTATATTTGGCATCAAATTATTATTGTTAATATGTAAATATGCCATCAAAGTAAATAATATGAGCTACATTTATTACAAAACAGTTCAAATTGAAATCACATTTAGCCATTTTAATTTTATTATTATTATTATCATTATTATTCAATTAAGCTAATATTAATTATAATTATAAACAACATTCAAGTTTATTTTGTATGGCGCTTTTTACAATAATTATTGTTTCAAAATAGCTTTACAAAAGGTGCACCATTGCATTACAATCAAACTAAGTTAAAGTTACAATCAAATATAAGTTATTTATTATATACATAGTTAACCTGCTTTTTTATAGCATATAGGTGATGTCTATGTGTACATGTTTATTAAGTGTATGTGCAACATCTAAGACGAAACATCTATTTACACAGCATTATTTGGGCATTTTTATTCTCTAGACATCGCTTTAACTTTACAAAATGCTGTAAATACTACACTTTAAAAATTGTACAGAACTGCTTGCAAACACTGATGTTCATTCAGCAGGCCCTTTTACTCTATTATTATTATTAAATTCATTAATATTATAAGTACTAATTATAAATAATATTAATTTCCACATCGTTATTTGGCCATTTTTATTATTATTGTGCTCTAGACACAGCTTTTAACTTTACAAAACACTGTAAATATTACAATTTAAATGATGTACAGAACTGCTTGCCAACATTAATATTCATTCAGCAGACGCTTTTACTCTATTATTATTAAATTAAGTTACTGTTATAAGTAATAATTATAAATAATATAAATTTCCACAGCGTTATTTTGGCAATTTTGTTATTATTAATTATAATAATAACTTTTATTTCACCAGGTAAGTCAATCAAGAACCAGTTCTCATTTACAATGATGACCAAAGACACAATACAATAACAATTTCACAGATGCAGATAATAACATATAAAACCAGGGAAAAACTAAAAACAAGCACAATGATCTTGTGCTAATAACTGGATTGCATTTTTAAAGGATGATAGTGGAATAAAAGTGTTGAGCTTTAAGGTCTGCTGCAGATGATTCCAGCAGAATCCATGACTAATATTCTCTAGAGCGTAGGTCTCAAACTCTATTCCTGGAGGGCCACAGCTTTGCACAGTTTTGCTCCAACCCTATTCTAGCACAGCTGATCCAAATAATCAAGGTGTTCCAGAGTAGTCTTGAACACCTTGGCTATTTCTCAATATGCGTTCTTCAGTGGTCTTGCGTTCTCGTGTAACGTCATCATCAGCTGCCAAAGTTCAGTTCCAATGCTCAAGACCACAAGAACAGAGGACGCATGAAACTTACCGGATGTGTTCTTGATATCGAGGACGCACCGATGCAGACTTGAGCACCGATCTTGCTCTAGAAGTCCCAGAAGCCATTGCGACTGGATGTGGGAAGCGCAGCATTTTATTTAGATTTATTATTAAAGTTCAGAGATATAACTTATTTATCTCAGGAGTTTCCCTAAATGTAACAGTGAATATAAACATTACCATGAAAATCCTAATAAAGGAATAAACACATTAAGGGTGTTTGTTTGCTGAAATTCGTATTAAAATCTGTTTTATTTATATTGTGCAACATGTATTTGTAAAGTCCTTATGCATAGAATATATTTTGAAAAGGGGAAAAACAATAAATCGTTGTATGAATGCTGTTATGTTGAAATAATTTTCCATTAAAAACGCGTGAAGGTCACGTGACCATAAGGAAGAACACAGCATCTCATTTATCACAGGACGCGTTGTCTGTTCTCGTGGTCTCCCGAGTTCGCTCTTCCGAGGACACCTGGCAAGACCGGTCTCCACAAGAACGCAAGTCCGTTCTCTGCGTTCTTGGAATTAAGAAACAGCCCTTGATTAGTTGGATCAGCTTTGTCTGATTAGGGCTGGAGCAAAACTGACCAGAGCTGCAGCCCTCCAGGAATTGAGTTTGAGACCTACGCTCTAGAAACTGCTTTTAACTTTACAAAATGCTGTAAATATTAAACAATGTGACTTAACAATTAGAACAATGTACATACAGTAACTGCTTGCAAACACTGATATTCACTTAGCAGACACTTTTACTCTATTATTATTAAATTACAACAATACTATAAGACATTAAAATAATTAATTTCCACTGTGTTTTTTGGCCATTTTTATTAAGCTGAATACTAGTATCTTGAAAAATATTTAGTAAAATATGATGTACTGTCATCATGACAAAGATAAAATAAATCAGTTATTAGAAATTAGTTATTAGAACTATTATGTTTACCAATGTTTTACATTTTTTATAAAAAAAATCTTTAACCAAAAATTGGGGGCAAAATATACAAAGTGGCTCATTCAAGAGGGCTAATAATTCTGACTTCAACTGTAAATGGTTTTATTCACTGATATTCATTCAGCAGGCACTTTTACTCTAAATAACTGACAAATAAAGAAAAGCTGAAATTCAGTTTCAGTCCAGTCCCATCATGCACTGCTGTCTTCCAGAACTCTTCATGAACTCCCCGTGATCGTCCTCAGTCTTCAGGTGACCATGATGCTTAGTCCAGATCAAGTGTCTTTGATAGGACTGGTGTTTGAGACATACGTGATGGATCACCACAAGAGCGACATCCAGCAGATCCTCCAGGAAAACACTGAAGACCTTCACTACCCTGTGGTCGTCAACGCCATGACCTTATTCGAGGATAACATGGAGGTCGGAGAGTGTTTCAATGCTTTCCCCAGTGAGGTGCTGCCCATATTTGACAACGCCCTACAGAGAGCCGCCCAGGCCATATCTCAATCCTCCTCTTCCTCACCGCAGGACACTTTTAGGCTGAAACACAACCTGCACGTTCGGATTTCAGGTAAGAAAAATAAATAAATAAATAAATTATATTACATTGGCCACATGTATCAAGGCTCAACAATCAGGTGTTTATGCTGTACTGTTTTCTCTGTGTGGTTGGTTGTGCAAATTCCTGTTCGGTTTGACTGTTTAGGAACAGTGTTTAGGAACCTTGTTGGGGATTTTTTTTGTGTGTTTGTTAGGTGTAACTAGTGGTTTAAAAATGACACACTTCAGCTTTAAATATAAGAAGTGTCTTATGTGTTCAGTGTAATTACAAATCAAACAATAAAGAGGAAAACAGAAATGTGTAATAAGCACAATCAGTTATGCTTTACAGTGACCAATATATATATACATGTATATACATATACATACAGGGAGTGCAGAATTATTAGGCAAGTTGTATTTTTGAGGATTAATTTTATTATTGAACAACAACCATGTTCTCAATGAACCCAAAAAACTCATTAATATCAAAGCTGAATATTTTTGGAAGTAGTTTAGTTTGTTTTTAGTTTTAGCTATTTTAGGAGGATATCTGTGTGTG
Source organism: Danio tinwini (assembly GCA_903798205.1). Classification (NCBI taxonomy): domain Eukaryota; kingdom Metazoa; phylum Chordata; class Actinopteri; order Cypriniformes; family Danionidae; genus Danio; species Danio tinwini. The sequence goes on along the minus strand of CAIGQZ010034990.1, from coordinate 13,481,141 downwards.
CAGGTGACTATTACTGTGCATAATTATTAGGCAACTTAACAAAAAACAAATATATACCCATTTCTATTATTTATTTTCACCAGTGAAACCAATATAACATCTCAACATTCACAAATATACATTTCTGACATTCAAAAACAAAACAAAAACAAATCAGTGACCAATATAGCCACCTTTCCTTGCAAGGACACTCAAAAGCCTGCCATCCACTGACAGACAGTGTTTTGATCTGTTCACCATCAACATTGCGTGCAGCAGCACCCACAGCCTCCCAGACACTGTTCAGAGAGGTGTACTGTTTTCCCTCCTTGTAAATCTCGCATTTGATGATGGACCACAGGTTCTCTATGGGGTTCAGATCAGGTGAACAAGGAGGCCATGTCATTAGTTTTTCTTCTTTTAGACTATTTCTTGCCAGCCACGCTGTGGAGTACTTGGACGCATGTGATGGAGCATTGTCCTGCATGAAAATCATGTTTTTCTTGAAGGATGCAGACTTCTTCCTGTACCACTGCTTAAAGAAGGTGTCTTCCAGAAACTGGCAGTAGGACTGGGAGTTGGACTTGACTTGACCAAACCAGTACTCCACCTCCACCTTGCTGGCGTCTGAGTCGGACTGGTGCTCTCTGCCCTTTACCGATCCAGCCACAAACCCATCCATCTGGCCCATCAAGACTCACTCTCATTTCATCAGTCCATAAAACCTTAGAAAAATCAGTCTTGAGATATTTCTTGGCCCAGTCTTGACGTTTCAGCTTGTGTGTCTTGTTCAGTGGTGGTCGTTTTTCAGCTTTTCTTACCTTGGCCATGTCTCTGAGTATTGCACACCTTGTGCTTTTGGGCACTCCAGTGATGTTGCAGCTCTGAAATATGGCAAAACTGGTGGCAAGTGGCATCTTGGCAGCTGCACGCTTGACTTTTCTCAGTTCATGGGCAGTTATTTTGTGCCTTGGTTTTTCCACACGCTTCTTGTGACCCTGTTGACTATTTTGAATGAAACGCTTGATTGTTCTTCAATTACCGGTTAACATTTCACAATTTCAACTTATTCGTTTATGTCCTGCAATTCTGGGTTGAAATCACAATCAGATTAAAACATGCAAACACACAAGGAATGTTTTAGTGTGAATACATACTGTACATACATTATATTGACACAATGCAAAATATCGTGTCCACATTAAATATTATTTCCCTCTAAATTCTGAAAAAAAACCCTCAATATTATGAAATATAACCTCAGAATTATCTCTGATGGAATTATTAGACGTGTTTGTACCACAACAGTTAACAGCTCCTCTGTGTTTCCAGTATGACATGTTCCTCCCAGTGTTCAACAGTGTTTTGTATATAATTGACTGTTCTCTTTGTGCTGCCATATAGCCACCGAGTGCCTCCGACTGTCTGTTTCATTCGCTCCTGAAGCCTTGCAGCCTATTAGTTTGTCAGTGCAACACAGAGGCTGTGTTTTTTCCCTCCACAGGCAATTAGATGGTGCCAGACAGCTCGTTTGTCCTGCCGCGAACTCTTATCTGTTATCACGGCCTCCTCCTCTGATCTGGTGTCATATAACCTGCGCGATACTGTATGCTGATGTGTTTCGGTGTTGTTATGAGCTGGAGAGAGATCAGATAATGTGGTCTGGTGTGTGTGTGTGTGTGTGTGTGTGCAAACGCTGCATGATGTAACAGCAAGACGAGCAGCACCTCTGCAGGAAAACTATTGATCTGAAATCTGAGGAGAGACCAGATCTCATGTGCACTGTAAAAAAAATCTTGCCGCCCTACATTTTTTAGTTAAATCAAATGAACTTTTCTAGTCATCTCAACTTGCATCAATCAAACTGACTAAAATATTAAGTTAAGCTTTGGATAACTTAAAATAGTTAGTTGAAACCTGATTAACTTATTAATATTAACTTTTTTACAGTGTGAGACTTTTCAACAGACTGATACCATGGCTGTTGGAGAAAAAGAAAAAAAAAATATCAGAATGAGGCTTTAAAGCAGCGGTCACCAATCTCGTTCCTGGAGGTCCAGTGCTAGGTCTAGCTCCAACTTGCCTCAACACATCTGCCTGGGTGTTTCAAGTATACCTAGTAAGACCTTGATTAGCTTGTTCAGGTGTGTTTGATTAGGGTTGGAGCTAAAATCTGCGTGATACCGGACCTCCAGGAACAAGTTTCGGTATCCCTGCTTTCAAGGGATAGTTCACAAAAAAATTGCTCACCCATCTGTTGAACAAAAGAAGTTGTTTTAAAGAATGTTGGATTAACGGTAACCATTGACGTTCATGTTATTTGTTTTTCCTACTATGGATGTTAATGTTTACAGGTGTCCATTTATTCATTCATTCATTTTCCTTCAGCAGTCTCTTATTTCAGAGGCCACCACAGCGGAATGAACCGCCAACTATTCAAGCATATGTTTCACGCAGTGGATGCCCTTCCAGCTGCAACCCAGTATTAGGAAACACCCATACACACTCATACCCTACGGACAATTTAGTTAACCCAATTCACCTATAGCGCATGTCTTTGGACTGTGGGGGAAACCGGAGCACCCGCGTGAACACTCCACACAGAAACACCAAATGGTCTAGCCAAAACTCAAACCAGCGATCTTCTTTCTGTGAGGTGACAGTTCTAACAATTGAGCCACCGTGCCACCATACATGTTTCCAACATCCTTCAAAATAACTTATTTTGTGTTCAACTGAAGATAAAACTCTTAAAGGTTTGAAACTATTGAGGTTGAGTAAATAGTGAATACATTTTCATTTTTGGTTGTACTATTTATTTATTAGACCAATAAATATAATTTTTACCTCAATAAACTGCTATTTGCTGGAATAGATTTAGGTATTAGGTAGGATTAGAGATGTAGAATGAGATTGTGCAGAATATGTTCTTTTTAAGTACTAATTATTTAATAGCGACAATTAACTATTAAACTAAAGTGTTACCAAAAACAATATTAAAAGTTACCGTTTTGTATTGTGCTAAGTCTGGAGAGTTTTGAATACTGGCTGGTTATGCATTTTCTCACAGAAATGTGGGATAATTTTGAAAACAAACAAACAAATAAAAAAGGGTTACTGACTGCAGTTTAGAATAACTTCAACAGAAGAAAAAAAAACCTCAAACTGTTTTGGAACAAGTGAAAGCGGGTAAATTATGGCAGTACTTTTTGGGTGAACTGTGCCTTTAAAGCAACCCAGGGTATTAAAGGGATAGTTTACCCAAAATTTTAATTTCTGTCATCATTTACTCACCCTTGACGTGTTTCAAACCTTTATGTTCAACAGAAAAGAAGACATTGTGAAGAAAGCTGGAAACCTGTAACCATTGGCTTCCGTAGTATCTGTTTTTCCTACTGTGAATACAGGAGTAAATACAGGATTTCAGCTTTCTTCAAAATATCTTCTTTTGTGTTAAACAAATAAAAGAAAATCAAAGATTTGTAACCATTCAAGGGATTCTAAATGCTGAGTAAATGATGAATTTTTGGATAAATTATCCCTTTAAGACTTGAGTGGATTAATACTTTATATTATAGATGATGCTGATTACTGAAATATGTATAAGAAACCCCATGAACGACTGAAGTTATTTTAAACTGCAGTCAGTAACCATTTTTTGTTTGTTTGTATGTTTTAAAAATTATCCCACATTTTTTGGGATCGTTTGAGTTTGTTCTTCGAGAACAACCGGCTAGATGATGTACATCCTTATATGATGATGTTAGATGATGTTTTCCTTACTTAAAAGTCTTACTGATCCCAAACTAGTAGTGTAAAGTTATTTTTAAAAATCTGATAAATATAAATTCTATTGGTAAAACTATAATACTAAAATGTGGTGACGGCTGACTTCAAAGCAATGCTTCATGGAGCTTTGAGTCCTTTACTAATCTTTTGTTTCAAATCAGTGGTTTGGAGGGCATATCAAATTGGCATGGTCAAGTGATTTCACTAAACGAGGCTTTATTACTTCTATTAAGCAAATGGTTCAATTGTTTCAAAGGTTTGAAAAGCTTTGTTACTCCCGAGACTACTAAAATGTACTCTATACATCAAATGCTATATATATAAACAGTAAATATCGAAATATGAAATGTACAAATAATGGTGGTCGTTAAAGTCACCATGAAACAGAAGTCCTTTTTTCCCATATTGTGGCATAGGGCAGCACGGGGCACAAAGTAATGCGGGGTAAAATGTTGCACAGAGTTTTAAGGTATTTGCTCAGGGTTAACCATGGCATGCTTCCGAGGTTTTCAGCACAGTGTTGGCAGACATCTTCCTGCCAGTTATTGAATAAGTTCAGTGAAATTTGGATGAGAATCACTGGAGAAACCATTATTGCAGCATAAAAGTATTTTTATTTTACTCAGGGGTGCAGATTTAGCATGGATGGAGGAGACGTGTCCTCACCAATATCCACCGAATTTTGAAATGTCCCCACCAATAATTTGATTAACTTAAAAAAAAAATTGCGCTGTCAATATTAACCCCACCAATGTCAAGTGCAAACCTATGCCTTTAAAAAAAATCTGTAAAAGTATGTACGTAAAATCTTACATTGTTGTGATTGCTGTCTTCTAGGCTAAAAGATGGAACCATTTTGCAAGATGTAAAAAAAAAACAACAAAAAAAAAAACAATTACTGCTAGCCAGTTTTGAGGAAAACATGACACAGCGGGGTTAGTTGTAACAAGGTGTTACAAATAAGCCACACACAATTTAATTTTGAGTGTAATGTTTGAAACTTTTTAAATAAAAACGCGTCAAAGTAGCCGGAAGTCATTCTTTTTTTTTTTTTTTTTTTTTTTTTTTTTAATGGGATCTAGTGGCAAGGAGCAGCGTGGCGCGTTTTCACCGGTGTGGGTGTCGAGGAGAGTTGATATCAAGTCAACTTTATGGTAATAAACTATGACGCGGTTTGGTGGCAAGGGATCTATCGGCTTGTAGAAGTCCACCACCTGAGAGGAGTCCAGAGAACACAGCCTTGTGAACTTTGGTTCCGACCACAGTTATTCCCAAGGTTTTGATTATTGCAGTCGTTGGATTTTCAATTATTTACAATGTTTTCTTACAGGGACATATAAAAAACTTACTTATATTCTTCAGAATATATCAGACATATGGGCACATATTGGATAAGCGGAGCAAAGCCACACCACACGCAATAACTTGATCTTCCATAGTTCAATGAATTTGATAAAAAGTGTGCAACATTTTCATGCTAGAAAGCTTTTATGCGGGAATGTAAGTGGTTGGCTGATAATGCTCCAACAGCTCCTTTAAATTTGAGTTCAATGTAGCGAATTTTGACGATCTCACCACCTTCGGTGTGAACGCACAGTAATAATAGATAATAATGCCAATAAATCTAAATGCGTTTATCCAATAGATAAGTAAATAAAAATGCTGTGCTATGTAGAATAAAAAATTTAGTTAAGTACGGAGGAAATATACTATTTAAAGTAACTGAATTTAAATTAATTGTGTGAAAATTACTTTATACTTTTTTATGTATATATTCTTTAGACTACATTCTATAATTGTATTTATTGTAAATTTTTTTACAACTCTACTTTTTGTATTAATATTATATGTTAGGCACCTAGGGTCTGAGAGTAACGGAATTTCAATTCTCTGTATGTCCTGTACATGTGGTTGAATTGACAATAAAGCTGACTTTGACTGAACTTTGAACAACTAACCCTCTGTCTGTTACAACTTGCCCCGCAGGTGGGGTAGATAGTAAAATTTTTACTCCTGGCACTTTTGGCAATACTGCATAGAAACCATAGGTTCGCTGATCGTACAACCAGTGCTCATTTGTAGGAGAGACTTGTGTGTTGTTGGTAAAAAACAAATGGTTTGTCTAACCCCATTACTTTGTTCATTATTTGGCCAAAACCAAAAAGTGTTAATTTGTGCCCCGCTCTCCCCTAAATCCCATAATGACCTAAAATG
>CAIGQZ010034990.1:13450584-13475149 GCA_903798205.1 Danio tinwini | reverse complement strand
GCATGATTTCCTATTTCAGAAACAAATTGGTTTATTAGGAAGATGGGAATAAAGGAAGCTTAATGAATGTACTAAAGCAGATAGCTCCTCCCCAAAGGAGTTCCGTGTGACCAGAAGTAAAGAAAAGTCATTTCAAGGGGGAAAGAAAGGTTAAATTGTTTGATTAAAGGGTAGCACTTTACAATAAGGTTGTATTAGTTAATCTTAGTTACTGCATTTACTAACATAAACAGTGAACAATACATTTGTTACTGTATTTATGTTAGTTAATGTTAGATGATGGAAATAAGGTAGTAAAGTGTTAGTTCATGTTAACTCACAGTGCATTAACTAATGTTTACAAGCATGAATTTGGATGTTAGTAGAACATCAGCAAATGTTGAACTATGATTATTAAATGCTGTACAAGTATTGTTCATATCAGTAAATACATTAACTAATGAAATCTAATTGTAAAGTATGACTGATTAAAGATTGAGAGAACAATATCATTTTACAAAATAATGAAGTGCATCGATATATCGTTTATAGCAAGCACTGCTATATACATATACAAATAAGAAGATTTTGAGTTTATTCCAACTTTAAAATTGAATGTCATCACTAAGCAATGGTCTGGAGTTGGCTTTCGTATGGGTGAGCAGCACGTAAATGTTACCTGTCTCCAGATCTTAAATGTAGTCGAGGTTGGCTCTGCTGTAGGGAGCGTGTCAGCAATAATCATCTGACTGACCTTTCCTGTTCCCTCGATGTTTCATCCCATTTGTGGACAAAGGAGGGTTATAAATAGCTGAAGTGCAGACTCCTCTCATATATCCAGCATGTGCTGCTGTGAATATAAAAGGGGTCTGAAAATAGGACACACACCCATAAAAATCACACAGACCTCTGGCTGTATCACTATGAAAAGCCACGTCATGCGTCTCAATGCTTTCATGCTTTGGTGAAGGTCATTTAAGAGTAAAATGATGTCTGAGGTGTGATGTACCTGTATTATAAAGAAAGACACTCGTATTTTTGGATCTGTCACCTAGCCTGACCTTACATCAGTGTCTGGGTTTATTTTTACATCCTTTTTATTTATAGTCTGTTTGTCAGTGTTTTTGTTTTCTTTTTTTAACCATATGAACATAATGAATGCAATAAATAGAATTTTCATTCACATATGGAAATTCTGTTACTCCACTTGTTTCAAACAAGTTTCTCTCTTCTGAGGAAAATATTTTGAATGTTGGAAAGCAGCAGCACTTTCCAACATTCTTCAGTATATTTCACCATAGGCTCATTTTGAAAATGTAGCCCTATATACATTTCTGGACATTGCGAATTTTGTAGCTGCATTTCGTCTTTAAAACGAACGTTACGGGGCGGTATGACGTCATGCTTACCTCCGTATGGACAGCTTTCCCGCTGTTATTAGTTTGTCTAGTAGCTCCCCATGTACGTCAACGGACTTGAGACGCAGAGAGGAATTGACCACTACAACGGGGTTCGAGTCCAGTGAAGAACAGCTCCAGAAAGCGGGTAAGACTTAAAACAGAAGAATATAACATAATGAATAACATGATAAATAACAGGTTGAGAATGTGGTAAAATCTGAAAACGTGGTAAAAATCAGGTTAGGGCTTTTCTTTTTTAGGATTGCTTGTTAAAACTGTCGTTTGGGTTTAGGGAAGTGGGTGGGCGGGTCAATCTGTGCTTTTGAAAACACTATCTGCTTGTTAAGACGTAACTTATAAAATCCTGTTTCCAGGTCCAGGCTGCTGCTACTCATTTCAGTTGAAGGAAGGAGGGGGAAGTTAGGGAAGGAGGAGGGTGGATCAGTCGATCGATCGATTAGTCAGTCGACAGTGTGAGAACAGCAGGCACGAATGGCACTTGAGAGAGATATTTAAGATCTCAAAAAGCGTACACAGCGGCCTCAGGTGGATTGACGAAAACAAAAATTGCTAAAAAAACAAACCTCCTGGCTTGTATTTAACACTCTCCAGAAATGTATATAGTGGTACGTTTTCAGAAAAAGCCTGGGTTGGAATATTTTGTTATGAAAGTTTTGAACCACTTGAGCGTGAGTAAATGGTGAGGAAATTTTCAGCCAAATATTTTTTAAAGCTGATTATTATAAGCAAGGCAAGTTTATTTATATTGCACATTTCATAAATAATGGTAAATTTAAAGTAGGGATGAACAACATTGGAAAAATCTGACATTGCGATATTTAGTGTTTTTGTGATGTATATTGCGATATAATTACAATTTCACCAGATGGCTTGAATAGCTCTATCTGTTTAAAAAAAGCAATTTAGATTGACTGGGGTGATTTTGCAAGGGTGTAAATCATGTATAAAATAATAATAAACAAATTGAAAGCAAAAATAATTACAAAAGGAGCAAAGAAAAAAGTTTAAATTAACAGTTCTTCAGGTCAAACAGTATTCAGGTGCAGATATTGAAAAATGAACTGTAAAATAACACTTTATAGTCTTAATTGTATTAATAATTCAGTAAAATGACTAGTTAAAGTTACAAATGTTGTACGTTGTTGTGCCCGAATGCTTTACACTCTCTTGAAATACCTTTAAAACACCTACAAATGATAAAGTTTTACACTGTTATGGTTATACTTTGCAATGACTTCACAAATCTCATATTCTCAATTGTTGATCAGTTATAAACCCAACTTAACGTTGCATATCCTGCAATGTGAATTTTGTAGGCACTAGGCATGGGCCAGTTAAGTTTCTGACGATATGTAAACCTTGCATAAAAATATCACGGTATTACGGTGATATGACTAATGCTCTAAAACAAGTTCTTAAAATAATTGAATTGTCTGGGTAAAAAAAAAACTTTACCCCATTAAACAAAATACATTTTATTTTAGGAAACAAAATATTCTTGACCAATAAACATGTCAGGCTAAATAATTAAAATAAATCATTGGCTTCTGCTTACTTCATTACTTTTAAAAACACAGATTTTTTACAGCACATTAAAAAAAACATAATAAAAAACCTTACTTACGTTAGGGATGGTATAATAGAACATTTTAGTGGTTTTAAAACCTTGACTATTCCAAACCGCTGTAAACCTTCAAACCGGTTATTGTCCCATGCCCAGTGGGCACACACATTGAGATATCAATGCTGAAACTTAATATTGTGCAGTCCTAATTCAAAGTGCTTTACATAAACAGGAATAAAAGGAATTTTCAAAAAGAACAATATGTAAAAGTGCAATTTCTTTGTTTGGTTTCAATAAAATAATAAAATGTTTAACAAAAATAGGCCCATGATTTAGTTTAATGCTGTAAAATTTTTCATTTTTAATAATCCCATTTATTTGATAGCACTTTAATGCAGTGATGATATAACTTCCCCTGTGTTTATTATATTATATGATATTATAATATTTATGGATTCATTTTCTTTTCCGCTTAGTCCCTTTATTAATAAGTGGTCGCCACAGCGGAATGAACCACCAACTTATCCAGCATATGTTTTACCCTTCCAGCTGCAACCTAGTACTGGGAAACATTCATACACACTCATTCACACACATACACTACAGACAATTTAGTTTATTCAATTCACCTGTACCACATGTCTTTGGACTTGTGGGGGAAACTAGAGCACCCTGAGGAAACCCACGTGAACACGGGGAGAACATGCATACTCCACTCAGGTGCTAACCAATGAGTCACCCTTATGTTATATCATACTATTAAAGTATGTTATATATTGACTTCATTTAATAATTTACTTTTAATTTAATTTCTCTTATTTGGATGTCAAATGTGCACAGTGATAACTCAAGAGTCTCAAATAACTATAAGACGACTTTGATCGGTTTTGTAATGGCTTTTTATGATTCATTTGATTCTGCCATCTACTGATGTGACCTTGATGATCTTACATAAACAAAGGTGCTTATTTAAATCCAGATCATGAATACACCATTTTTCACAGCCCTAATCCGCTTGTCTAAACCCAGCAGCCTGCCATGCACTGCGAGAGTCTGAAGATTGTTTGAGATGACGTGTAGGCTGAAGGAGAGGCTTGTGTTTGATCCCTCAGGTATGTGGGATGGATGGTTTACATTGTGACGAAGCCAAGAGCTTTTCTGTCATGTCCTGTAGGAGATGATTGCCGTCACCTGTAATTACATGCTCTTCATCTGCAGCCCTGCAGACGTGACTCATCCAAATCAACACACACTCACAAAGCCATTTTCTCCACTGCAGTCTGTGGTTATATGGGGAAAGAGAAAAAAAGTGCATGCAGGTTTTATTATTGCCTAAGTAACTTTGACATTTTCAGATTCTTCTTTCTTTTATGTTTTTCTATGATGAAACCATGCCAGACGGGGTCATATTCAAATATTGAATGTGCTCTGATTTGGTTTATTATGCAAGAAAATGCAAGAGGTTGTAACTCCACTTTTGAACTTTTCATGAATGAGTATGCAGCGCCATCTAGCAGTAATAGATCAAAACTTCTCAAGCCGGAGCATTGAAGGCTGTGGTGGATTAACACTGTCATCTAGTGTTTAATAGGAGACTTGCTTATTCCTTCAACAGAAATTGTTTACCAAGAAATTACTCTTTTATGAAAGATAATTACCCTGAATTGTTAGAAACAATGTATATATTTTTTGCTGAAATTAATTATTGCTGATGTGAAGTACTCAAGTGATGCAATTAGTAATCATGTTGACATCAGGATAATGTTGTTAACCTATTGAATTAAAAAGATAATTAAAAAAAAATAATAATAATATAAATAATAATAATAAAATTGTCAGTTCTAATTAAATTACTCTTAACATCTTTTATTTTGTTTTGCCAAAGTGTGAAACTTATTTTCAGAAAATAGTTGCTAATAGTATTTGGCCTTCCCATATTTGTTGTAATTAAAATAGTTTTTAATTAATTCCTTTATTTATTTAAATGAACAATTTTATTATAAACATTTTGAAATTTTTTTTATGTTTTATTAGTCATTTAATTTGGCTTGGCCATTTTAATTCTGATTAAAGTGTTTATATGCTTTAGTTTTAAACCGATATGTAATGAGGTCATTAATGCAGTAAAGATGTTTGTATATACACTCACCGGCCACTTTATTAGGTACACCTTACTAGTATTGGGTTGGACACCTTTTGCCTTCAGAACTGCCTTAATCCTTTGGGCCATAGATTTAACAAGGTAAAATCTCAGAGACTTTGACATTGACATAATAGCATCACGCAGTTGCTGCAGATTTATCGACTGCACATCCATGATGCGAATCTCCCGTTCCACCACATCCCAAATGTGCTCTATTTGATTGAGATCTGGTGACTGTGGAGGCCATTTGAGTACAGTAAACTCATTGTCATGTTCAAGAAACCAGTCTGAGAGGATTCGCTTTTTATGACATGGCACGTTATCCTGCTGAAAGTAGCCATCAGAAGATTGTTACACCGTGGTCATAAAGTGATGGACATGGTCAGCAACAATACTCAGGTAGGCTGTGGCGTTTACACGACACAATTGGTACTAATGGGCCCACAGTATGGCAAGAAAATATCCCCCACACCATTACACCACCACCAGCCTGAACCGTTGATACAAGGCAGGATGGATCCATGCTTTCATGTTGTTGACGCCAAATTCTGACCCTACCATCTGAATGTCGTAGCAGAAATCGAGACTTAACAGACCAGGCAGCGTTTTTCCAATCTTCTATTGTCCAATTGTGGTGAGCCTGTGCAATTTGTAGCCTCAGTTTCCTGTTCTTAGCTGACAGAAGTGGCACCCAGTGCAGCCCATCCGCCTCAAGGTTGGACATGTTGTGCATTCAGAAATGCTCTTCTGCATACCTCGGTTGTAACGAGTGATTATTCGAGTTACTGTTGCCTTTCTATCAGCTGAAACCAGTCTGACCATTCTCCTCTGACCTCTGCCATCCACCAAGCATTTGTGCCCACAGAACTGCCGCTCACTGGATATTTTCTCTTTTTCAGACCATTCTCTGTAAACCCTATAGATCCCAGTAGTTCATCAGTTTCTGAAATACTCAGACCAGCCCGTCTGGCACCAACAACCATGTCACGCTCAATGTCACTTAAATCACCTTTCTTCCCCATTCTGATGCTCTGTTTGAACTGCAGCAGATTGTCTTGACCATGTCTGCATGCCTAAATGCATTGAGTTGCTGCCATGTGATTGGCTGATTAGAAATTTGCATTAACAAGCTGTTGGAAAGGTGTACCTAATAAAGTGGCCGGTGAGTGTAATTATAGCTTTATACACCGTTCCGTGGCTGGTGCCACCAAATTAATGTCCAGCGCCATCAACTGTTTAACTGAAATATTAGTCTGGAGCCCTGTAATCATTTAGTTATGATGATTTCTTTCCATTTCCATATACAGTGACCACCCACTTTATTTGACCGCATTTTCCTTCAGAGCTGATTTTATTCTTTATGCCATTCATTCTATAAGGTGCTGGATAGTTTTCTTTTGAGATTTTGGTTCATAATGACGTCACGCATCGTAACACAGTTGCTGCAGAATTGTTGGCTGAACATCCATGAATCTCCTATTTCAGCACATCCCAAATTAGCTATAATGGACTCCAACAGACTGAGATCTGATGACTGCGGAGGCCAGTTAAGTTTCGTGAACTCATTGTCATGTTCAAGAAACCAGTCTAAGATAATTTGAGCTTTGTGATATAGCTGTTCTGCTGGAAGTAGCCATCACAAGATGGTACACTAGACATAAATGTTTGGGCATGGTCAACAACAATACTCAAATAGGCTGTGACCTTTAAAGATGCTACTTTAGACTTGGTACTAAGAAGCCAAAAATAAAGACAAATAGAAAAATTCCTCCACACCATTGCACCACCAGTAGTCTGAAGCATTAATACAAAGCAGGTTGATTCTTGTCGTTTATGACAATTTTTGACCTTTACATACAAATGTTGCAGCATAAGTCTAGGCTTATAAGACCAGACACCCTTTATCCAACCTTCCACTGCCAACTTTAGGTATCCTATGTGAATTGTAGACTCAGCTTGCTGCTACAGTATTTGACAGGAATGTGCTCTTAGTCTCCTTCTGTGTTTGATAGGTTGAAAAAAAAGGGGGGGTTTTGAGTTGCTCTTGTCTTTTGATTAGCTGAATCAGTCTGGTCCGCATGAACAGATTCCCCTCTGAACTCAGGAATCCACAAGAAATTTCTCCCACAGAACTGCCACTCAATAGACATTTACACCGCAATCCCCTGAGACCCTTTTTCATGTTTGGTGCTTAAATTGAGATACAACCCCAAATCAGATAAAGTTGGGACATAAAAAAAGAAGTGATTACTAAATTTACTTTAACTTGTATTTCATTTAATTTTCTTACGCATTTTTTTGGCAAACTGGCGATCCTCTGCCTCACTTTGCTCCTAACGGACTAGGCCTTTCTTAGATGCTGCTTTTGTACGAGGAATGCCAATAAGCTTAGGGTGTTAGTCTGTCATTTCCAATGAAGGTGCGTGGCTTTACTTTTTCGAATGCCGCATGCGCACCACAATTCATGTAAGTAGAGCTTACCAATCTGCTTTACACTTTGTATGGAATATACACATTTCATAACAGCAGATTAATTACCTCAGACAAACACAGCGCACTCAAACACTGCAGTGCTTTTTACTTTTTTCCATAAACTTGTAATGGAACTGCTGCATTGGCTTGTCCATTTATCATCCTCTGAGAAAGATGCCAGGGCAACACAAGCACAAAGGGCGTTGAAAAATATTGAAGGAAGCAACGCGCATGTGCTTGTCATTTCAGGTCAGAATAACAGCACGTGAAAATTAGTGCCGAATAGCAGCAGTGAAGAGATTGTAAATAAAAAAGGATGTTGCCAGAGTGGCCACTATCCAACTATCCAACTTCACAATTTGTAATTTTGCAATATGTATTTGAATAATGATGGCTGGTTCCTTTACTTGAAAGCTTAGATTTGATTGTCATAATTTGTGTTGTTGACAGAGTTTAAAGTTTACTGTATCATTATTGACACCTTAATGTTTGCTTTGATTATTTGGTATTAACACTTTATTATTGCACACACTTTGTAACATTTTATTTATCGAGTTAAAGAGTCTCTTTAACACTTATGTTTATTTTATTATGAAGAGTTCAAATATTTTGTATAAATATTTTTGTTTTTGACTATTACAATTATTTGCCTTAGTAATGTTGTTAATTTAAAATAAAGTGGTTAAATGAAGATAAAATCCTAATATTCCTAATTGTATTGTTAAAAAATATTCAATAATTATTGATACCGAATGATATGAAACATGATATTGTGATATTTTTTTTCCCGATGTCGTCCAGCCCTAGTATATTTACAAATGAAATGAAGTTGACCAGACAAAAAACATGAAATATTTTGATCATATTGTCTGCAATGAAATACAAGTCAATGTAAATTTGGAAATCATTCTTTTTTTTATTTGCATTTTCCATACTGTCCCAACCTCTGATTTGGGGTTGTATTTCAGATGAAATTCAAGAGCTCCCTCATCCTCAATATAGACAGTAACGGTCTGAGATGTTGAGATGCTGAGAAGTCCAGAAAAAAAACCAAATACATTATCAAAACATTGTGTGACTTTAGTGGTTCAGCTGTAACCATAAGAAGCTCCAAGAACACATTTGTGCACCAAAAAAATAAACCCTGTAAAAATGACTTTTTCTTTAGTCTTCTCTTCCTCGTCGGGTTATGCATGTTTGCACGTTTACTATGGACTTTACAGCATATTGCCATTAGAGTCAGCAATGACACACAAGCATCGAATTGCCCATAGTAAATGAACATCTGGATCTGTTGTAGAAGATTGAGGCATTCCATCATGTCAAATCATTGTTGTTTTTGGGCAGATTTGGGTTGTTGCTGTCTATAGATGATGAAGCTCTCAGATTTCATCTATCTTAATTTGTTTTCTGAAGATGAACAAAGAGCTTGGGGCATTTAAACGACATGAAAGTGAATAATTAATTAGAGTTTTCAGGTGAACTAATCCTTTAAATGTGTTTCTTTACTTGTTTGTAGGTTTACCTGTGTGTCCCGAGCTGACTAGAGACCATATTCCTAAAGCCAGAGACGTGGGCCACTTCCTGTCCGTCACAGGCACAGTCATCCGCTCCAGTGTGACCAAAGTACTGGAGTATGAGAGAGACTACATGTGCAATAAGTGCAGACATGTGTTTTCCGTGCAGGCTTCCTTTGAGCAGTTTTACACCTTCACTCAACCCGCCAGCTGCCCCAGTGAGGAAGGATGCAGTTCTTTCAAATTCACCTGCCTATCCGGGAGTGACGCCCCACCGGCCACCTGCAAGGACTACCAGGAGATCAAAATTCAGGAGCAGGTGAGAGTTTTGTTTTTGTGATTTTAGTGATGTTTATTCAGGGAGAGTCACCCTGGAGCAGCTTGGTGCTGAAAAAATAGCTTATTTAACAATGGATATTCTGTTGTTTATAGGCGAGTGCAATATTTATTGTTTACAAAAATATGTATTCGAGCTGACATTATGTTGCTATCTTTGGAAAAAAATAAATACATAAAAACAAGTCCAATTAACCATCATTGCATGATGAATATGCCTAGAATGGACCTATAATTCAGGTTCCATTTTAAAGACAAGATAGTTTGTTTTGTCCCATTTACAAAAATAATTCCGAATAAATCCACAGCTAAGGATTTGTGCATCTCAGAGTAGCACTGCAGTGTTTTCTTCTTGAATGCATCTGTTTTTGAAAGAATCAGTTGAGCAAGTAATGAAATGACAGTCACTTGATCGTGTTTGTCTGAATGACGTTAGGACAGGTATTTGTGGCAGCCTGCTTTGTCATTTATTTATCAATGCTAGGCCTAAGTCAGTCAGCAAAATACTGTATATACTAAAAAGGACTGCAGATATGTATCTTGTGTATAAGAGTAACCTTCTTTGTATTCAAAAACAAAAACTCTTAATGATAATGACAAAAAATTGTAAATAATGAAACAAATGATATCAAGTTATCTCTAAAAAATAATGTCTGTATGTGTATTTAGGGACATTTTATTTAGGTGTGTGTGTGTGTGTGTGTGAGTGTGAGTGTGTATGGGTGTTTTCCAGTACTGGGTTGCGGCTAGACAGGCATCCGCTGTATAAAACATTTGCTGGAATAGTTGGTGGTTCATTCCGCTGTGGTGACCCCGTATAAATAAGGGACTAAGCCAAAGAAAAATGAATGAATGTTTTGAAATAATTCCCAATTACATAGTAAATAAAGTTCCCATTATTCCAGTTTTTTTGTACTCTCTCCACCTCCTAAATCATACATTTAGCTTTAATTATTAAGACATTAATTAAGTCTAGTTTTCATCTTTGTTAGTTTGTGTGTTTTACTCTTAAGTTAAACATTTGCATAGAACATCTATTTTCTGTATTATTTGTAATTTCAGCAATAAAAACATTGTACAAAAGGATGCACCCAGTAGTAGATCAAATTAAAATGAGTAAAATGATTTGTCAGCTCTGTTGTTGTGATATTTCAGTTAATTTCTCAGTCACGTTTTAAAGACTATAATATGATGAAAATACATAAAGATATTTTAGACATGCTATGTGGTAGCTGGATTTAAAGCACAACATGTCAACTCTGTTATTGTCTGCTCCTGTGGTTGGGTAAAACAAGAAGTAAAAAAAGTTAGAAACTGAATCAAATGTCCCTTATATCACATTTAAACGGTTTGCACATTAATACACATTAATAATGGATTCTGTTCACCATAAATTATTTGTTCTTTTTTGTATTCACCTTATTCTCTGCGTACGAGCGGGCGCAGCCATTTGAATCGTTTTGGCTCGAGGCTTCCGGTCTCATTCACTTCCATTCATTCAATCTGCTGCTTGATGTTGCAAATGGAGGTTTTCTTATTATATTATTCTATTTTGTCTGTATAGTCATGCAAACACTTGTTTGTAGAGCGAGTAGTTTGACCATTTTCAGCCGTTTATTATTCCTAGTCATTTCTCCCATAGGCAACTGAATCGGAAGTTCTAAAACAATCGCAAAAACGAGCGCACTTCCGCATTGAAGAATAAGGTCAATATCATCAACCATTTCTAATCATTATTGAAAATATGAAAAAAAAATTAATTTAATGCAAATTTTGGTCATTATTACACACCACTAGCTGCCTATTTTTTTCAACATTAACCAAGCTCTAAAATGACATCTTGTATGTAATTTTAGAATATTGAACTACATTCTACAATGTGTCAATCATTCGGTCATATCTGATTTACCAATAGCACGCCACAACCCAAATCAAGTCTCACCCAAGCGGCAGCCTCCCGCTCTCCCTTGGGAAGCCAGTACGGAAGTAACTAAAACTGCAATTCACTGAAATTCCGCTAGTCTCGGCTCTTTATGGAGCAAATTTCTATTGAGCCCACTGGTAAAATGGCCAACTTTACAGTAGAAAAAAATAGGTTTATAGCCTGGTACAAAGAACAATTTTGGTTGATATAGTGTTTGGAAGTAATTCACACTTTCCTCCTGTAGAAAAGCATCATAAGAACAATGCTTAGTGGCTCACTGTATTACAACAGTGTTTTTAAAAGTCTAAACACTTTATTGATATAGTGTACAACCAAGCACATGTGGTCAGAACAGAAACGAGGTAATGAAGTATTAAGCGTTTCTCCCATAGGAACGCCAGTCTAAGCAGAATGCCAGCATGCGTCTGTAGCTTCGCTCACGCTCCGCCTCTTTGCCCTTGTATGGTATGGCCCGGTTGGTGCAATGATGCGCAAACAAAATGGTGACGGTTGGCCACGCCTACTGGTAGCTTCTTTTGGGTTCTTCATAAACCTATGGGTGACGTCATGGATACTACGTCCATATCTTTTACAGTCTATGGTCTCACCCACCCAATGTTGTTTTCTTGTTGAAGAAGCTGATGTGCTCAGGTGTTTGCCACAAAAGGAACGAAAAGTTTATAGGACATTCTGTTTAATGTTGACAGGGTCTTACTATGAAGCTTATATAATGGGGAATAAACTGTAAATGTCCTGACTGACACTCTTTAACCAACAGGTACAGAAGCTGTCAGTGGGCAGCATTCCTCGATCCATGCTCATCATCCTGGAGGATGATCTTGTGGACAGCTGCAAATCAGGTGAAGTGATGGAAAGTTCATTCTGCAGTTTAATTATACATGTACAATGCAAAAAATATATTTTTCTCTGTGTTTCTTGTCCAAATATCTAAAAATTCTCAAATCAGGAAGCATTTTCTGGACAAGTAAAAACATGTTTTTGTTTTCATATTTAATAAGTCAAGATTAAGTGTTGTTGTTGTTGATTTACATGCTTTTAGCATTTTACATTTTACTACAACAAAAGAGGGGGGAAGGGGGACAATACAATAATAATAATAATACATATAAAATACAATACATACAAATATAAGTCTTTATTTTTTCTTCTCAGTGCAAAATAATCTGCCAATGAGGTAAGTAAAATAATCATGTTTTTGCTTTAAGTTTATTTTATTTACCCCATTGGCAGATTATTTATCTTGTTTTATGGGAAAAACTTCTTGATTTAAGAATGTTTAGATATTTGTACTAAAAAACAACAAAACTTTTAAGAAAAAACACTTTTTACAATGTACTGCCCTTTACAGTTTGACAGTAAAGAAATGATCATTATTATGTCATCAAATTATATTTGTTCTAAGTGTGCCTGAAATAAGTTTTCTTCTTATCATTAACTACACAATAAAAAGCAATTACTTAGCCCTTTGACTGCCCGCTCTACCAAATAGTTTACCATGTTTTGACTGTTTTAAATCATGACTGTTAAAGTCATTTAAAGAATTACTGTTTTAAATAATGGTTTACACACAGCAATGTTGGTTTACGAAAAATAAAACAAACATAATCCTGTTGCACTATTACACTTAATTTTGGTTTTATTGTAAAAACAAAAACAAAAACGTGTTTAATGAAAATCTGAATATTTTTATGTCATACTTCAAAAAATAAAGGTGATTTAGTATTCAAAAATGTTTTATTTTGAATATTATTTCAAATAAACTGGTCTTACACTTTATATTTTCAGACTTTTCATAGTATGTGTATTAATTCCAGTACTTTTACCATAAACCGACAGATTAACCATTTGGTAGAGGTTGTTATTTTGTGAGTGTGTTAACTAGCAACATAAGGAGTTAAAAAAAGCAATCCAAAATTTTGTAGTTAAAGGGTTAAAAACAAAGTGAGTAAAAAAAAGTTGATTTTACTTAAATGTAAGTAATTCTGCTGTAATGTCTTAGCTGTTAAGTTTACTTAAATATTTTTTTAATTATCCAAATGTTCATTTTCTTTTTAAATAAATCATACCAAAACTGCATAATAACTGTCTTTTTTTATTTGGCAAAAACGTGAAATGGCACAATTAGGCCTGTCATAATAATCAATATATTGACTTATCACACAACACATGGACATAACCTCAATCATTTTGGTGATTGCACAACATCTCCATCTCTATTGAAGGTGTCAGTATGGTTAAAAATAGTATTTACTATAAATTGCTTTAGTATATTTTCATGTGGATGTCTGACAACTGAAAATAGATCTGGTAGCAGATATGGCAGCCTCTGTTATACCTTGCATTTTTTTTGTTTATTTTTATTATTAATTTTTACTATTATTAACATTTATTGTTATTTATTTAGGATATGCATTTTACATTCTAATTCCAATGCTGAATTATTAAATTAATAAAATGACTATAATTGAAATTGTTTTAAGAATAAAATATTGTGTGTTCTTTGGAGGAGTGTACTTGCATTATGATGCTATTATATTGTCATTCTGGCATTATATAATGAGTGGCTTAAAATAATAATATAATTTATTGCAATATATTTTGGTGCAATAAATAGTACAACAAAATTGATATTGTGACAGGCCTAGGTACAAATCAAATGTAAAGAAGAAAACATATTTAAAGCGATCTTTAAATTTTCTGAGTTTTATTGTTCTGAATTTTTTATTTTTTTTGTCATGGTAGGATTTGATAGTTCAGAGTGTTGTCGTTGTTTTTTAATCACAACATGTTTGCTTGCTGTTTATGTTTACTTCACTATTATAATAATAGTAACATGCCTTAGGGCATCATCACATGTCTTTTTGACTCGTGTGATGCTCTCATGTGTGTCTTGCAGGAGATGACATCACAGTGTACGGAGTTGTGTGTCAGCGTTGGAAGCCGATGTTTCAGGACTGCCGCTGCGATGTGGAGATCGTGCTGAAAGCAAACTATATAGAGGTCAATAATGAGCAGTCCACTACAGCACTGGTGCTGGAAGACATTCAGAAGGAGTTTGAGGAATTCTGGGACAGTCACAAACATGACCCCATTGCCGGTACACAGCCTCTGTCTCTTAAAATAGTGATTCTGGGAAGTGCAGTCTAGGTGGAAATAGGTTATTGTAATAAACAAAGTCTAAAAGTATTGGTCAAAAAACTGAAATATAATACAAGAATTTACAATAGATTAAAGGGTCATGAAACACCAAAACACATTTTTTGAGCTGTTGACAGTCATATGTGTCCCACGCTGCTATAAACACTATTAGGACACATATATTGCATCAAAAAATAAAAATTGGTTGTTTTTGTGTTATTTTGAGCAGATTCTTTCTTCCGGTTTGAAACAAATTTTTGAAACTGCGTCACGGCGATTAGATACTTATTCCAGCATTGAAAGTGGATGTCTGTACCTGAGAGTACATCGTGATGTCTCTGAGTGTGTGGCATTAATTCATGAGAAAGACTTGGTTCAAACCAATCAGAGCGCTCTATTGTGTATGCGGTGCAACTTCATTAATATGCATGATGTCTTTGAAGACTGTTTTACCTGTTACATTGTTCAGACGACAAAGAGATGTCACGTTGTGTTGCCAAAACTAGTGAAAGAACAAGAATTTGGAGACATGGGTCGTCAGTGCTGCAAAGAAGGTTTTGTTTTTTAATTTTCTCGCTTTGAGAGCGCAGCTGGACTCACGTGTGGATTACAGTGCACGCGTCAAGCGACAAGTTCGTTTGTAAGGAACATTTTTTTTACCCAAGAGCTTTTCGCATCTGGAAATTATGAAATCCAGATTTGACACTCTCTCCAGATTTGTCTCCTTTTTAAAAAGACACGACTCCAGTTTATGCTGATTGTCCTGTCGCTACAGATTTGATAAGTGTGTGGGAGCAGGTCCCCTTTGTTTGTTCATTCAGATGGCAAAGTTAGTACGTATCATCAGCAGTGCTCTTTCAGTTTTTAAAGACATACCATAGCCAAACTGATTTAGTTACTGAGTTTACAGTATGTTAATATAACTACAATATTATAGACTGAAAGATCCACTGTAAATGCTGCTCTCCAAATGTAAACATGTAAACACCACAATCCAACTATTACCATCGTGTAGGATTTTCGCCGCATTTTGTGACAGGATAGTCTATACACACATGGCTTTCTGACGCTACCTACCGAGTGCATCTAAGTTACCAAAAAATGCTGAGAATTTTTTTCTCCCATTCGCCATGCGGTATCAAACAATACAATAAAACTCCACTCTCCAGCAGTTTATCACATACAATATGTCGTTTGTCACGAGTGACATGCAGGAAATGCTTCTGAATAAAAAGTGAAAGTGCCAAACTGCAGTTAATAATTTGACAAATAATTCAATTACTGGTGTCCATGTAAACACAGTTACTGTCTTTCTCCCCTGCGTCTGTGTGTTTGTTTTGCCTCTGAGAAAATCAGTGCGTGCCCAAATGGAAACTGCCATTTTTGGAAAACCTTCCCTCTTTCCCTCCTCCGACACTCCCACCTAAACAGAGCTGGACACACCTACTTTCCTGAGTTTTTCCAAACTAGAGGTGTGAAAACACCCTGCTGAGACGTGGGGTTTCGTGGCCCTTTAAAAACTAAATGAAATTAACAACAGTCAAGGGTATCCGCGGGGTCTTAAAAAGTCTTAAAAATGTCTAAAATCCCCAAATCAAAATTGTAGGCCTTAAAAAGTCTTAAATTTACTGAAGCATTGCGTTGTAGGTCTTAAATTGTTTTTTAAACAAGTCTTAATTTTCCTTTGTTCATGTATTGCTACCCAATCGTGCCAAAATCCATACAATCATCAACGATCCATCTCATTAAAACTTTAAACTTTTTATTTAAAAAGGTCATTTTAAACTCTACTGTATCATAATGGTTTAATTATTTTCCTTACAATAATATTTGTTTAAAAGTACTCCATGTATTTACTGCTGAGGACACTGACCTGGACTGATTGTTGTGTACATTTTTATTTTAAGGACAGTTTATGTTGGAAAAAAGTGTATGGATACAAGTAGAGTTTGCTTGTTTTTGCACAATATTTAAATTATTTTGCTTAGAAATTTTTTTAAATATTCATTTATTATTTTGTTATTAAATGTTTTAAATTATAGATGTATTTTTTGATAGGGCACATACAAATATTTTCATCTGGGCCATTTGAAAAATTCTTTAGCCTTGGTGAACTTGGTGAAACCAGCGGAAACCCTGACAGTCGCTGAAACAAGGTTATTTTAATAAACAGTTTTAGGAGGAAAAAATATTTCACCCTAATTTTTGGGTGCTTGGGGGTGCCTTATAATAAATTAATCATAAAATGTGTTCCCCCCCCTGGCCCCTCCACCAGATTTTGGTTTGTTGCCTCAGGGCAACAATGTGCTATTAGGGCACTAAAACACCAAGATTTTCTGTATATTATTATATGTATATAATATTGTTCCAAATGTATATAATGCAAACAAGCCATAAATACATTAGAAAAAGTTTTAATTTAAAGTAAACAATATCAATAAGTAATATTTCATCAAAAGCTAGCCATAAATGGTGTTTTGTATGTTCCTGTGGATTACCGATGGATTGTTCTTATTTACCAATGTTTATTATTCATTGTAGAACCTCAGAACGTTGCTGGTGGATGTTAAGCAAAGGCGGGTGCCACGTTTTGGTCACTTGGCTTTAGGTCAGGAGTGCCCAAACTCCTGGTGGGCCGGTGTCCTGCAGAGTATAGCTCTAACCCCACTTAGACACACCTGAACCAGCTACTCAAACTCTAGCTAGCATAGAAAGGTATTGGCAGGTTGGAAACTAAACTCTGGAGATAAACTCTGCAGGACACCGGCCCTCCAGGACAGAGTTTGGGCATTATCCTTTAGAAGAACCTTCTCATCTTGGTGCTCTGTATCTCCCTTTCTGTGTATCTATGACCATCAATTGGGCTGAATCCAGATGCACATCAAACTCCGTTCCTAGAGGGCCGCAGCTCTGCAGAGTTCAGTTCCAACCCTTACCTGTAGATTTTAAACAAGCCTGAAGAACTTAATTAGTTTTATCATGTTTGTTTAATCAGGGTTAAAGATAAACTGTGCAGAATCGTGGCTTTTTGCAAGTTTAATTTGCATCTTTGAATGGAAACATAGCTAATGTGACTTTTCAAGCTCGCTGTCAGAAGCAATGAGCATCACTGCTCAATCCTGTTCTTTACCGCCATAAAATGTTTCAACATGCATTTCCAGTGAGTAATAGTTTACAGTAAAACAAAAAATATATATTATGGTGATAACTATACATTTTTGCACATTTCCATCCATAGGATGTTATTGTTTTAACAAAAGTGGTCTAACTGCACAAAGTTGCCCTGAGGCAACAAATAAAAAAAGCTACCATTTTAGTATATAGATAATAACAAAAAGTGTCTTTTCTCAATTAAATATGCTTCTTTACAAATCCATGCACATCAAACATATTTTTAATATGAAGATATTTTAACATGGTAAAAAGTGAAATCTATGTTACATTCTGCTAGCAGTGTGCTCTATTGCCCACAGACAGGTCAAATCCACATCCATCTCAAATTTCATTGGTCACCAACTTATTATTAGACATTTTTTTGTGATATTTTATTTGAAACAGTTTAAAGGGCCACCAACACCATGCCAGAGAGGGTTATACTGAGTTTTATTTTTTAAATTATCCATTAAATTGTGTTTTATTAATGCCTACCCCGCACAGTAATGTTAAAATATTCAATATTGTTGTAGAACATTGTCACAAACATTGTTATATTGATGTAAGTATCCGCAGCTGTATCTCATCTAGGCTTTACCCCAGTTTACTCTGTATACTTTAATGTCTTAAAACTCTCTGTGGTCTCATAGGACACTTTAGAAATGTCTCAGAAGTATACTCTTTTATTATGTGTTGGTACTTCAGTGTATTGGGGCATTGTTATGGTGTTCTTTAATGGTCGCTAGAGTGTTGTGGTTGGTTGTAAAGCTGTTCTAAGAGGATTCTAAGGTATATTGGGAGATAAAGGTGCCCTGAGTGGTGTTATAAACTTGATAAACTATTGTTAGAATGTTCTGAAGTGTTTCTGAGGTGTATTGGGATGTTGTTAAGGTACTTTGAGTTGTGGCTGTTCTTAGTGCTTTATACCAAAGTCCCTTTAAGGAAAGTCATTTCAACTCTGCAGCCATCTTTGAAACTACTCTTGTGCATTCTGTTTGAATGGAAAACATCCAGTTCTCCAAAACAGTTTGCCAAGCTTATGATTAAATGTTGTATTTGGAAACATCAACGTAATTAAACATCAACTGTTTCTTAAGTTTCATTTCTAAATGTTCAAACAAAATCTGTATTTTCTTTTTTCAGGTTGCCCAAGATAATGCGCACTTAAAGGCCCTGTTTACACTGCCAGTAAAATGTGACCCAATTCCGTTTTTTTTTGTTTTTTTTTTGGTCATAGGTGACACAGATCAGATCTGTTCTATGACTGTGTAAACACAAAAAAAATGCATGCATTCAGATATTTAGAGATTGGTTTCAGGCCTTCATATGTGGAAATAAATCAGATATAAATCGGAAATGTGACGATGCGACTGTCATGTAAACTGGCAGATCGGATTTATTGAAGCATTCCGTTTTGTATGTCATTAAACTTGCGACAATGTGGTACCATCAATAGCCCCCGCGCACTGTGGAAACCCCCAGCAGATATTGAAACCTCTTATGACATTTTGCAGCTGTGGAAGCTGGATGTAAACATGCAACAGCTCGTCTCGCACGGCTTGACAGAACTCGCTCACTATTAGACACACGATGCGCTGCTTATGCCAAACAGATGTACCAACATGTGATTGCCTGCACCTGTTGCTAGCCACCAGAGCCCAACCCCGATGTGTATCTCCAAAGGGATGGCCCGACGAAATGATGTGTCATTGTAGGACAGGTATGTGGACAAGCTTTGACACAGAATATTAAATGTTGGTTTGCTCATCCTAAAATTTCGGACCCACTAATTGAAGCCTGCCACAGTTTGCTCCCACTATACATAAGATCTCTCTCGTACCCACAAATTCCTCTGAATGGTGGAGGACACCATATATAAATCAAAGGCGCAAGCTGTGATGACAGCCCTTTCCATCCTCCTCCGCCTCAAAATTATTTCAAACTTGGGCGATCTTTGCATAATTCGCAGAGCTAAAAGCAAGACAATTTCTTCCATCGTGGCTAGATTCTAGAACCTGCCTATACACATGCGCGACATTTTAAATTGTATGGCAAGTGTAAACACATGTACCGGATATGGGTCACAATTAAAAGAAAGTGTAAACAGGCTGGCAAAAAAATCAAATATAGGCAACAAATCGGAATTGAGCATCAGGACCTGACAGTGTAAACGTGGCCTTAGAGAACGAGATCACGACACCAGCCTCCTTTATGGCTATTTTCGGTCACGTTACACATTATCATCTCCTAATTAGTGCCTCGTGTGAGCGCGCTGGTCTTCTGAAGTAATTCCAAACTTGGTCTTGATGGCAAATCTCCTCCCAAAATGACTGTAACCTCTTTGTTTTTTCTGTGGGCATTCGAGTAGTTGCTGTGATGTGATATGTGTTTCATACCTGAAGCTGCAAAAACTGTCAAAAAAACACACGTCTGGTCCAAGCCTTTTCCCCAGAGACTCATCAGTCTATAGCGATCGATGATTGGCTCTTGTACTAGAAGGCAGAGCTTCATTCGTCATATCCGCTTAATAAGTCGTGACATATGAAATACTGTTTCTGGGTCCAAGCCGTTACTCATTTCAATTGACAATATTTCTTTTCAAATCATGGTGTACATAAGTCTCTGCACCTGCTGCATCACAGACACCAATAGGTTATATGCATAATTATGTGGAAGGACTTTTAGTTTTTCAGTAACCTGGGTCAAGCACTTCCGGTGAACTGTATGCCGTTATAAAATTGGCGCGTTTAAGGTCTGTTTTCTTTCAAAATCAGTGACCTCCACTGCCTGAGTGATATCTGATATGAAGTGGGTCTCAGAATGTTCAAGAAGCACAGCATTAAATAAAATTTTCCCCTGCCATGTTTTTAAAATATAAACATTTATTTTCCTATACCCAGTATATGTAGTTTCTGCACTAGCCTGCTAATCCTGACGGGTGCGTGCGTGTAAAAGGCTTTTCATCTCGTTTTATGCTTGAGCGACTAAATGATTTATCTATCTATCTATCTATCTATCTATCTATCTAGATTATCTGTCTAGTTCGTTTGTTCGTTCGTTTTTTCATTCTTTCTTTCTATCTAAATTATCTATATAGTTAGTTTGTTTGTTCATTCTGTCTGTCTCGTTCTATCTATTGTTCTGAAATATCGTTCGTTCTATCATTCATTCTATCTGTCTATCGTTTTATCTATTGTTCTGTCATTTGTTCAATCTGTCTATTGTTCTATTTATCGTTCCTAAATATCATTCTGTCTTTCGTTCTATCGTTAGTTCTATCTGTCTATCATTCTATCTATCATTCCAAAATATCGTCTGTCTATCTTTCGTTCTATCTATCATTCTATCATTAGTTCTATCTGTCTATCGTTCTATATATCACTCCGAAATATTTCTATCTATCGTTCAGAAATGTTGTTCTATCTGTTGTTTTAAAATATCGTTCTGTCTATCGTTCAGATATATTGTTCTATCTTTCATTCCAAAATATTGTTCGAAAATATCGTTCTATCGTTCCGAAATATCGTTCTATCTATTGCATCGAAATATCGTTGTATCATTCCAAAATATCATTCTATCGTTCTGAAATATTGTTCTATTTTTTTGAAAAATCATTCTACCATATATTATATACCATACAATATACCATATATTGACAATTTTATTTTAAGCATGTGCAATTGTCTTGACAAATAATTCTCTTTAGTTGAGAAATAGAATTATTCAGCAAAATATATTTGTATTACAACAAAAGCAACAAAAAACTACACTGCTTCTCTGAACTGATTTATACAGAACTGTTGAAATACTGTACATTAAGTAACAGTAATCCCTTACATTACATTTTTCAGTCAGAACTTTCTAGCAAGCATTCAGTAAACCCCTACAGCCACTCATAATGTTTGAATCTTATGGGATTGAGTGTGTTTTTTTGGGATTCATATCATCTCTTCCTCTCTTTCTCTTGACATTCTGAAGGCAGGAATGAAATCTTGATGAGTCTGTGCCCTCAGGTGTTCGGCATGTATGTTGTCAAGCTGGCTGTTGCTATGGTTTTGGCAGGTGGTGTGCAGAGAATAGATGCGTCTGGAACCAAGGTGAGAGGTATGTGTTCACAGTACACATATTGGACGCTCTGACATTTTGGCTCTTCGTGAAAGAAAAAGTTGAAACTGTATTACTCATTTAAGCAGATCTGAATAGTTGTGACTCAGTGGATGTGCTCTGTGTGTACAGGAGAGTCTCATCTGTTACTGGTGGGTGATCCAGGCACTGGGAAGTCACAGTTTCTGAAGTATGCTGCTAAGATTACACCGCGATCTGTGCTCACGGCCGGAATCGGATCAACTAATGCAGGTTCCGCAAGTTCTTCTTCTGAACCTCATGTTAACGTCTCATTAACATTCTGAACATGCTCTCTAGGGCGTTGTTTTGAATAGGATACTTTGCATAACCTTTTTGAAATGTGTTGTTGAATTAAATTTGTTCTGTGCACAGTATGCAGGTTTTCTGAATGCACGTTAAAAATGAAGTATCAACACAGATGACTTTTGAATGTTATGACATATTTTTAATGAGTAAATGTAACTTAAATTTGTAATGTATATTTACATTTTTCAGCTTGTTGACAATTTATTTTATTTATTTTCCTTCAGTATAACTTCAAGTTAAATAAAAAACTAATAAAAAAATAAGAAGAATTTTTAATAAAAGAACATATTTACTAATTTACTAAATACTAAATACATTTTAAATGAAAAACATGAAAACATAAAATATGTGTTAAAACCATTGATAAAACTACAATTATATCAATTATATATTTAACATTATATTAACTTTCTTATATTACAATAATTTATGAATTAACATGTTATATAAACTTGTAGATCTGTCTATCATTCGTTCTATCATTTTATCCATCTATCATTTTATGCATCTATCTATCTATCTATCTATTTATCTATCTATCTATCTATAGTTCTATCTATCGTTCTATCTATCGTTCTGTCCATCCATCCATCCATCTATCTATCGTTCTATAGTTTTATCATTCTTTCTATCATTCGTTAATTTTATTGTTCCATCCATCCATCCATCGTTCTGTGGTTTTATTGTTTTATAATTCTATCTATCTATCTATCTATCTATCTATCTATCTATCTATCTATCTATCTATCTATCTATCTATCTATCTATCTATCTATCTATCTATCTATCTATCGTTCTATCGTTCTATAGTTTTATCATTCTTTCTATCATTCGTTAATTTTATTGTTATATCAATCCATCCATTCATTCATCCATTCATTGTTCTGCCATTTATTGTTTTATAATTCTATCTATCTATCGATTGATCGATCGATAGACCCCAACTATAGACCTGAACAGTGTAGTGGCTTATTTTTATACAAAGAATACAAGGATATCCAAACATGCCTTTTTGTGTGATTGTGAAATGTGATTCAGGTTTGACTGTGGCGGCTGTGAAGGACTCTGGGGAGTGGCATCTGGAGGCTGGGGCTCTGGTTCTGTCTGATGGTGGTCTGTGCTGCATTGATGAGTTCAACAGCATCAAAGAGCACGACCGCACCAGCATCCATGAGGCCATGGAGCAGCAGACCATCAGTGTGGCCAAAGCTGGGTGAGTGCTAGAGTTCATAATCACACATGCTGAAGCCAGCTTTCAGATCAGATGATTTACCCATTCCATTTGATTCTGATTAGGCTTATGAAGGGTGTCTGCGGGGTCTTAAGTTGATAAATCAAGTTATAGACATTTAAGCCCCTTAAAAAGTATTACATTTTACAAGATATTAAATTGTGTATCATTTTTGTTTGTACAAAATATAGTTGTATGCTAAAGTTTGCCTGAGTTTAATCTGCACATATAAATAAAAATCCTGCTAAATTTGATAGCACGCTGCTTTGTTTACTGTGGTAATCAAGGCAACAATGTTACTTGCTGTTCTATAGGCGCCACCTGCTGGATTAGCATTTTTATTTATTTATTTGTTCATTCATTCATTGATTTTCCTTCGGCATAGTCACTTATTTATCAGGGGTCACCACTATTCCAGCATATGTTTTACACAACGGATGCTCTTCCAGCCGCAACCCATTACTGGGAAACACCCATACACTCTTACATTCACACACACACACTCTTACACTTCAGTCAATTTAGTTCATCCAGTTCTGTTAAACATCACTTGAAAAATATTTTTAAAAGAATTATAATTTTACAGGAGATCTAATATTTTATTTTTATTTGTTTATAGAGTTTATGGCAAATTACAGTAAAAAATGCTAAAATAATTCTATAATAAATGGATAAATAACATCAACTTAAGCACATACAGTGGTTTAAACAAAAAAACATACCAACAAATAAAAAGGTAAATATAAATGTGGCTTAACAAAAACTAAAATAGTACAATCTGTCTCACACAATACACTTCACTTTGAGCTTATCCAGTCTATATCTGACAATATCAGGACTCTATATCTATAACAGGTCTATATCTTACAATAAAACATGTTCTTGGACTAAGTTCCTAAACGGGTCCCAAATTCTCTTAAACTGGTTAAGTGAGCCTCTGGTAAGTTACATGATTTCAAGTTTAAGAAGAAAAGGCATCACAAATCCAATATCCACAGGAGGTTTCTGATCCAAGCAATATTAATCCTTTGACCATGAGCACAATAAAAGCTATGCAGAGATCTAATGTTTTTGCCTTTAACTGTACTTACAGTAGATTCTAAATAGATAAAATAAATAGTTTATATGTCAATAAAGCCAAGAGCAATGATTTTTTTTCCTTCTTTTGTTCTTTGATAGTAATAAAGGCTCATAAACCACTTTGACATTACAGACTGCAGTGTTGCTCAACCACG
>CAIGQZ010034990.1:13418660-13450184 GCA_903798205.1 Danio tinwini | reverse complement strand
ATATATATATATATATATATATATATATATATATATATGAACTAAAAATCCTTTATAAAGTTACATTTTATACATTTATTTAAAAAATTATAAAGGTCATTTGTAAATGTCAATTTTTTTATATAGCATTATTAAACACAAAACCAAAGGTTGACCAATGTGCTGCACAATACAAAACCACAAAGAGAAAGATATAAAATTATATCTAAAATAAATAATTCTCACTAATAACATGCCAAATCAAAAAGGTAAGTTTTCAGCCTAGATTTAAAAACAGCAGAGATGATAAAGATCTAATACAGAGGGGCAGAGCATCCACAATCTAGAACCAGCTACTGCGACCACCCCTGCATTTTAGCCTTGACTGATGCAGAATCATCTCTGATTTGATGACTGAAGAGACCAACTTGGCTGATGTTCAGTCAACAGGTCTGACAGATAGGAAGGTGCCAAACCATTTAGTGATTTAAAAACCAAGAGAAGGATTTTAAAGTGACATGACCAGTGCAAAGAACGTTAAACTGGTGTGATATGGTCATGTTTTTTGGTTCCGGTTAAAAGCCTTGCAGCATAATTTTTAACTAATTTTAAATGGCATCGAGATTTCTGACT
Organism: Danio tinwini; assembly: GCA_903798205.1. NCBI lineage: Eukaryota > Metazoa > Chordata > Actinopteri > Cypriniformes > Danionidae > Danio > Danio tinwini. Next base: position 13,449,572 of record CAIGQZ010034990.1, on the reverse strand, counting down.
AATCCCAAAATATAGTGAGTTACAGTAGACCAACCTAGACGAAATAAAAGCATGAATTATTTTTTCTATTTTTTTTTTCTTAATCGAATAGGTTTGACTGTTTTAAAGAGTTGAAGCTGAAAAAAGCAGGCCTTAGGAGTATGTCTTTGCACATTAAATTATCTTATTTAATAATATTTATATTTTTGTCATTTAAATTTTTTTGTTTGTTTTAATTCTCGTTTAAATATTTTCCAGAGTATATTTCTAACTTATTACCTGAACCATATACTGTTTTAGTTGTACATGCCACTCAACATAATGCAGTTTGTGAATCATTATCTGACGTGTTATTGAATCAGACGCAACCTTATCTATGCCTATGCCTCCATCATGGTATTTGTTGCATGTTTAGTATTCATTATTTTCCCAAGTGATGCCGCTCTGGTAGGAAAACCTGTTCCCTCGAGTCATGAATCGCCTCTCAGTTGCCTGAGATTTTCTTTGATACTCACTAGAAGTTCATGGTGAAGCCTTGCCATTTGTTGCACATTTATAAAATATTCATCTTAACATCTCTCTCTAACTCTCTTTCCTCGGGTTTTTCCCTCAGGAGCTCCGAGCGAGTCTTTGTGTTTATGGAGTATGGAGAAGATGAGGGCCTATTTCTGCCTCATCAAGACTCTTAAGCCTTGTATAACACCGGAAGCAAACGCTATCCTGACCCGCTACTATCAGCTGCAGAGACAGAGTGACAGTCGAAACGCTGCCCGAACAACCATACGCATGCTGGAGAGTCTCAGCCGCCTCGCTGAGGGTAAGATGCTAACACCCAGCATAACAACTAATCTAATATCCACTGATTTATGACAAAATTAATTTACTATTTAAATTTATTCTTCTTCTGATACCAAATTTAGAGCATTCAAGTAAAACCACCACAACTTTGACTATTGGGTTTATCTAAATGTTTATGCTGTATATTTACTGTTAAGACCAGGGCCGGCCCTGTACATTTGATGGCCCTAAGCAGAATAATTTTGGGGCCCTAAGAAGAATAATTTTGGGGCCCTACCTTGCTCTAAATAGTGGAGTATTGCCATTGCAAACCGGCCCACAATGATTATATTGCTTATTAAATACAATCAATGAAACAGAAAAGTAAAGCCTGATTTCTTCTACTTAACTGTGTAAATGATTTGGACATTTTAAAACAGCACTCTTTCTGTCAACTAGCAGCTTCAAAAATGAAGAATTAAACTCTTTAATAAAGCGACCATTGATTCCTACCTTGCGTCCTTCTGGTGTTTAAAACATTGTATTAATTTAGCAAACAGATTGAAGATCCTATAATTAAAGATTCTAGGTTGAGTTTTTTAAATTTTTTTTATTATTATTATTAATTCCAAAAGTAAAAACCCTGCAATAAAACGACACTGAACAATAATTAGCCAAAAGTGAAAATGCATTACTTGGTAATAAAAATATACATTCTAAGCTCATTAAAAACTCAAAAAAAAATGTTTTTTCCATTAAATAAAAAATTATTCATAAATAATAAAATCAATAAGCAAATAATATAAAGTAAATGTGAAAAATATTAATATAAATAACATAAAAATGGGAAGCAACAAATACTGGGTTAATGTTAATACCCAAACACAATATTATTCGCTTCAATCATCTTCCCTGTTCCTTACATTTTAAGATGCAGGGTCCAGAGCATATATTAAACTATGATTAATTCAATTAGGACATAACTTTTATAAACATGTCTCAGGAACAAATATTACCAGTGCAAAAAAACGTCAGTGAAAGACACTTCAGTACTATTGCATTTCAGTAAAATGCATTTTAAACAAAAAAAACAAACAAATAAACGGGTCTGTAAAACCCAGGTAAAACATAAATATTTTAAATAAGTAGGATATGTTTATTAATCTGTAATTGCCTATTTTTGATAAATGTGCTATTAGATTAGGATTTCATTATATCAAATAGATTTATGATATAATTTTCCCCTCTGTTTTTCTACATCGGAGGATCCAGTTAGTTTCGTTTCATTTTCTCGGTCCATTTTCCAAAATAAATCGGGTATATAATGGGGCAGGCAATGAAGCAAAGACCATGGTTATGTCTGTGCATGGATTTGCGTTCTGGTGGTGACCGGTCGGTCTTGCAGGTTACCTTTGTAAGAACAAAGATATATATATTATTACAGTGTAATGTCTCGGCTGTATTTAAAACATGGCGGTTCCTTTCTTTTCATTCTGGCTTGTTGCAAGCGAATGACGTATCTCTGTAAACCAATAGCGTTTAGCTGCGTGTCTAGCTTCACCTTTTGGTACCCTTTGCAAAGGGTGACAAAAGTGGTACGGTTCGGTTTGCCTTTTGACAGTGGAAACGGCCATAAAAGCATACTGAACCATACCGTGACACTCAGTGGAAACGGGCCATTAAAAGGAGGGCCGGCTATGGATAAGACTTATGTTGTTGTTGTTTTTTTATGGGTGATTCAAATCTATAATTATTATCTGTCCGTCAAGCGATTGGTCACTAGCAATAAGCCTAGTAATTAGTCTAGTGCTTACAACAGTGCAACATGTTAACAATCAATCATGTTAGAAGCATGCTAGCAACAAGCTAATTAATGTTAGCAAATTGTAAAATCATGCTAACTATATGCCATAAATAACTAATACCAACAACATTATTTATGCTAACAATATGCTACCATGTTAAACAAATGATAGCAACCAATTTAATCTTTTGTTTTTTAAAATTACCCGTGTGAATATGTTAGGTGGACAGTGTGTTTAAACTGTTTAGCAAAAACGTATGTATTTTAATGTATTAACAAAGACCGGTGTTGTTAACATGCTAAAGCATTACAATATGTGCTACAACATGATAAGAATCTGCTTAAACATGTTAAAGTAGTACTAAATCAGGTTTAAACATATTAGCAAAATGCTAAGTCATTCCAGCAGCATGCCAAAGCCAGACTAGGATTTTTCTGGCCACCATAATTTACTTCTGCAATGTTTTCCTATGTAGTTTTTTGCTAAAAGCATTTGCATGATTAATTTGACTGTCTGTCTGTCTGTGTGTGTGTTTATGTTTCAGCTCATGCTAGGCTGATGTTCAGAGAGACTGTAACAGTAGAGGATGCTGTTGTTGTGGTCTCTGTAATGGAGTGCTCCATGCAGGTACTGCTATTATTAGTTACATTACATTGACTGACATTAGTCCATTAACCTAAAGTTTATATTATTGTTTTGAAGAGCAGATGAGCATTTGTTTGTGTTGGCCACAGGGAGGCACTTTGCTGGGAAATGTGAATGCTCTGCACACCTCTTTTCCTGATGAGCCCTGTGAACAGTATAAAACACAGTGTGAGATTGTGCTGGAGAGACTGGGACTCGCTGATATCCTACAGAGGGAACTACAGAGACTCTCAAGGTAAACTGAATAGTGAATAATAGTACTGTTTGTTTGTGATGTTTATGAATCAGACATAGATGCTATTGTTTAGAGGTTTTTAAAAAGAATATTTTTTTCAGCAAGAACCAATTAATTTTTTTTTATTCAGTAAAGTTGAATTAAATTGATCAAAAGTGACAGTCAAGGGTTTTTAAAGATGTTTCGATTTAAAAACTTTTCACTTTTGAATTTTTTAGTGATGTGAGAATCGAAGACATTAGCATGGCTTTCACAAAATATTGAGCATGCAGTTTATTAAAGTTTTCGGTTTAATTTGAGGATTTTTTCACATTTTTACTGATTTAATGAATTCGCTAAATGGTAAATGTTTTACATAAATATATGAAATATTGTTTAATTACAAAAATGTATATAATTATATTTGTGAAGACAGTTTGTACATTTCATTAATATATGTTTGTATATTATATTATTACATAGTTTATTTAGCATTTTCTATATTTATTCTTTTTAAAATTAAAATTAAATTGATATAACCCTTAACAATTTGTTATTTGTAATCCTATCAATCAATGTTTATTTCTATTTTTGAATAAGCCAATTCTATTTCGTAAGCTTTAAAAAGACTTAGAAAATGTAATTGTATATATAAAAATAATATAATATGATCGTGTGATATTCTGCAAATTACAGTACTAGTACAGCTTCTTCACCCTTGTGTATTCTCCGCCCACATACAGCAACAAGCAGAGGACACTCTACACTTTGACAAACATTGCTGCTATTGGACAACATAATGTACTTTTGAGTCGTAGAGAAATGTAGAGAATGTCGTTGTTTAGATTGCAACTATGTAGTTTATTCATAAGGATAGTGTCTATTTTAAAATATTTACAATTTTGGAGCATTGGATGGTGCATCGGCTGTCATCAACCTGTCTGAGCAGACCAAAGAAAGTGATGGTTGTCATTCCTTCACATGATGGTGACAAAGATCGCATAACACAGCATAATAAGTCCTTAGGGGAGGAAAAAAAGCATTTTCTCAGCGTACATTTCAAACTACAGCTGAACAAATCTTTATGAATCAGGTAAGTGATATTCTGAGTTGATCTCTCTCTTTTGTATTTTGTATATTAACACCACAGAATCTGGTAGTGTTTGCTTAGCTCTGGCTTTTTCAGGGTTAATTATTGTGAAATCTTAATTGCAACAGAGAAATACTGGGAAATCTCTGTAGACTGATTCTGGAATTTCATGCCGTTTGACCTTATAATTTAAAAATGTGAGCAAAATCACCTGTTTTGGCTTCACTTTAGACATTACGCTAGAGAATCATTCAGTACTAGCTCTAAAATGATTTTTGTGAACTTGCAACAGTTTCTGCTGTTCTGACGTCAGCTTCAGATCTGAACTAGTTGCAATCTAAACAACTTTAATCAAAAGTACATTATGTTGTCCAACATAATAACATTTGTCAAACTGTAGAGTGTCCTCTGCTTGCCACTCGTGTGAGCGGAATAATACACAAGGGTGAAGAGGCTGTACGAGTGCTGATATTGCTTTAATTTTTCACTGCTATCAGCCAATCAGATTTGAGAACCAGACCGAACTGTTGATCAGAAATACATCAATAAAACTTTAGACATATATTATACTTAAAATTTGAATTAAATATGTTTATAATCCTTAGAAATCTAGTAATTTTAATTGTATCAATCAATATGTTGTTTTATTTTTGTATAAGCTTTAAAACCTTTTAAAAAGTGTAATAAAAATACATCTAAATTTATCATAAATCTACTGATAAGACTTTCTATATTTATTATATTTAAAATTTCAAATTATATTCTAGAATCCTTCCTATAATCCAGTCAATTAATATTTACTTTTATTTAATCAAACATTTATTTGAATTGACCACAAGTCCTCTTCCTCAAAGCTTTAATATATCTCTCCAGGCTGCAGAATGGTAGACCAGGATCTCCTAAAAGTCTTCCATCACATAGTGAACACCCAAATGAAATCACAACCAGCACGAATCGCAGTAACCAAGAACCCGGCCTCAACTGGTTCCACTCCTTATCTAGCTCATCCAACACCACCTCCAATAATCCTCCATCACCCATCATTACCTCAACACAGAACGCCACCACACCACCAGATATAATGAGCAAAAACCAACACCAGCAGGCTTCGGTGTGGGTGAAAAGTGCAGATGTATCCGTGCAAGAAGCTGTACAGGAAACAGTCTCCAAAAAGCTCAGAGGCAAACGACTGAAAAACATGAAAGCGTCACTCCTGCTGAGCAAAGAGGATGATTTGGAGGACATCTTGTCCCACAGTACACCCATAAAGCCCTCAAAATGTAAAAACATGGCTGACACTAACCAGGAGAGTGGAGGGGATCTACACGGCCAATTCACAAACTTCACTTTCAAGCCCAGAGAGAAAATGAGTCACGCTAATGCAAGCGCAAGTACAAGTGCTCCTGAAAAACAGAAGAAGAGGAAGAATGGGACAGACTCCCATCCTCCAGCAGAGGGCAGTAGAGCTAATAAAACTCTTCGAATGGAAACTCATACAAAATCTGTAAAATATGCAATGAAGCCTGAAGCTCCTAAAAAACAGGGTGTCAAGAAAAACGAGTCAACCTTACGTCCTCCAGCAGAGGGCAGTAGATTTGATAAAACTCTCCGAATGGAAATGCATAATAAACCCAAAGATGATTCCTTGCAGGTCTTGAATGATGAGAGTTCAGCTCAGAAACAGATGTTTGAGGACAAAGAACATCCACAACAGCTGCTGTCGAGACTGAATGCTCTTTCTCCAGGTGAGAACGACGGCAGCTCTAATAAACAGCCACCAAAGACGGACCACCCAAAGGCTAAAGTTGCCAGCTCGACTCTGGCCAAACTTTCCAGGTTTTCTTTTACGGGCTCGTCTGAGGAGCAGGCTGGAGATAAAACAGTGCTGACTCCACCGGTGGCCGCAAATGGCGGTGCTAATGTTGTGGCAACAGGTTCTGGAAAACAGGAGAACATGATAAATTTGAGTATGAGGAGAGAGATCTCTGACAGGCAGGAGGATGATGGAGAAACCGCTGGAAGGAAGAGGAGATGTTTTGAACTGGGCTCTGGAGGATCTGCTGGACTCATTAAAGGGTTTTCACTGTTCAGCTCGTCTGTCTTAGATGATGAAGATTTTGATGATGTCTGGAACTGGTAAAGCGAGATGTGGTTGTTGTGCGATAGCATTATATTTATATTTTTTATGTTTGTTTTTTTGTTAGTTTTTTTGGAAAAAGAGATGTTTTAATTACAGCAACACAATATATCACATATATCAGATGAGATCTGATGCCACAGTAATGACAGTGTAAAGAAGCTCTTTGCACTTTTTCTTTTTGTTTCAGTAAATTTCAGTTATATTTTATGTCTGGTTTCAATTGTTTGGTTGTTTGTTTGTTTTTACAAAATTGAATATCTCCATTTTTTTTAAATGTAGTTAAATAGAAATGTTCATACTTCGATATAATCGTCATTTAAAAAAATAATAATAATAATTTTTATGCCGTAAAATCCTAAAGGGTACTGCACTAAAGCAAGAGATTGAGCTGGTATTTTCAAGCTATCCTGGCTGAACTTAGCCCTGCCTCAGTTCCATGAAAGCAGGCTAAATTTAAGCTAAATTCTATTACTGCTGAGATGTTTTCTTTGCAACAACAAGGTTAAGATAAATTTGTTAGATTTGCTTTAAATGTAAATGTGTTTTACAGTCACTCCATGTTCTTCACCCTTTACATATATTTTTAAAATATAGAATTAAATATAAGATTAGCAATAATTGTATTTATGTTCATATATGGCAGTTTCAGATTTCCTTAGGTGAGAGATCTATGAGAGAGATTAAGGCCCAATCTCAATTCTACCCCTTAACCCTTCCCCTTAACCCGACCCCTCGTATACAACCCTTCGAACAAAGATTTTTCAGGACCACACTCGAAACCAAAGGGTAAGAAAGTTTCCCAGAATACACCATCCACAGCTGCAGTTTCCCTGCACCCAGAAGTAAGGAGATCCACAAATTAGTATTTTTTTTTGTCATTATTACGAATTTTTACAACAAGCAAACATGTTTTAATATATTCATAACCGCGTTCGTGTTTTACCGTCATACTTTTAGAAAAAAACTGTAAAATAAAAATCTATAATCCCTAATAATAACTCCTGTACAGCAGTCCCACAACATTCTGACACTCAATGACACTCAAATACCCTGTCAGAAAAGTCTAGGGGCTGAGAATGAGCGTTTTACAGTGTCTGCTGAAATGTTAATGTTGTTTTTGGTGTGTTTGCATAGATGAATATAGTTACGATCTTATTGCCCAATTAGATTGTTATGATAACATAATATATGCCTTCAGTGATTTCCTGAAGATAAATATTAAAATATAACACAACTAGAATAACTACAGCAGTCGCCATCGTCTAATCTCAAATGAAGCAAGAGCTTGTGATGATATATGATGACGTGTGCAGGTGGCAGGTGCTGTAATGCTGTCCCATTTTTTAGGGGTAAATTTTGAAGCCCTTCCCCTTCACACTCGTTTTTAAAGAGAAAGGGGTAGAGGTACAAAAATAGAATTGGGATTGGGCCTAAGTAAATGTAGGATAAGTGCGTTTAGAGCAAGAGAGAACGCTCAGACTTATGCAACCCAGACTCATTCTGAAAACGTAGCCCTATATACATTTCTGGAGAGCACCAAATACATCAGGAGGTACTTTTTGTTTTCAAGATCTCAAATTTCTCTCGCGAGTGCCATTCACGTCTGCTTTTCTCTCGTAAATCCACCAGAGGTCGCTGTCAACTGACTGACTTAATAACTGTCTCAAGTCTGCCGACATATGCTGCGTTCATTTTCGTGATACCAGCTGACCGATTACCTCCATATGGACAGCTTTCCTGCTGTTACCAGTTTAACCAGTGACTTACTGGTCAAAAGTCTTTTTTGTTTTTTTTTATCTCTTAAATGTTTCTGTTAAGGGTCTGCAGAAAAGTATTGGTAGTTACTAGATCAGTGGGAGAGAGTGTTTTTTAACTTGTTAACTGATTGGTTAACCTCTGGCCTTATCCACATTTGCATCATTGATTATGTGATTGATCTTATGGTCTGTTTAAGAATGCAGTGAATCAACTCCTATACCTGATATCTACACCAGGCTTGACATAGCGGCACATTCTCATCCTGGATCAGCAACAGATTAAGCTGGTTAAACTACTGTAGGTCAAGCGTCACTTTTTCTGTTATTCTGGCTTTTTTTATTCCACTTCTGTGCAATTGGAATTACTTTAAAAAAAGAATTAAGCCAAAAAATGAAAATGTACATGCACTCAGGTGCTTTTAAACCTTTATGAGTTTCTTTATTCTGTCGAGCAGAATTGTCAATTTTGAAGAACGCTAAAAACTGTAGCCATTGACTTCCATAGTAAGAAAAACAAATGCCAAGGAAGTCAATGGTTACAGGTTTTCAGCATTCTGTAAAGTATCTTCTTTTATGTTTAACACAAGAATCTCATAAAGGTTTGGAACAGATGAAAGGAAAATAAATGATGATAGTAATGAATGTTTTTAGGTGAACTATCCCTTTGTAATTGGTGCCTTTTTTTAAATCAAACAACCATCAAAACAGATGCTTTAATATCTGTGGCGGATGCTGTAATACATGTTTTCATGCTTGAACAGTTCACCCCCGGGGACCTTCGGATGACACCATGGTGAAGAGATGTTGCGTGTGTTCATGGAGACTGGTTTCACTCTGCTGGGAGTTTAGGGATGAAGGTACAGCCTTGGGGGATTAATAGGATCATATTGGATCTGTTGCTGTCCTCAAGGTCAAAATCATGGATGAAGACACTTCTCCATTACTCGATTGTTATTTCAATCTGCTTTAAAGGGATAGTTCAGTCAAACGTGAAAATTTGATGTTTATTTATTTATCTTCAGGCCTCTAAGATGCCTTTTTTTTCTTCTTTAACTGTAGAAGATTTTCAGTAGGACTTTAGTTTAGGTCTCAATTCATGCTAATAACTTCTGGCTTATTGCCTGCCTATTATTAAGATATTAACTGTTCATTAGTTATAAAGCATGATTTTATTCTGCATCTCAAATCTTAGCCAAAACTTCTTTGAATCAACAACTGATTAGTAGTTTATTAAGATGGTAGTGTTAGTTAATAGTTTGTTAATACCGTGAATTGTGACTTAAACTAAAGTGTTACCTGACTTTCTGCTTAAACTGTGAACTCTGGTGATTTATAAAATGCTGATCAACGGCCAATGATATTGAGATTTTTCAATGCAACATAGACAAGCAACATTAACTGAACATTATAACCTGAGCACCTTGTTTATAGTAATAATGGTTTAAATAAAGTAAATAATGTTTCTTACAGACCGCTTGATTTATTTATGTTTTTTTATTTTAAGTTTATCATGCAACACAGGCTCATTGTGAATACGTACTGTAGCTCCGAATACATTTCTGGAGAGCATCCATTATGTAGTCAGAAGTACGTATGGCTGTATTTCATCTTTAAAACGAAAGCTACGGGGCGGTATGACGCAGCATGACTGCTTCTGTTTCTTTTCGCACTTACCAGCTGACCGCCACGCACATAGGCAGACCTGGGACGAGGAGTGGACTTGACCTAGATTATGAGGTTAGAGTCCAGTAGTTCCAGAACGGTTCCAGAAAGCAGATAAAACAAAAACAAAAGGCAAAAAATATATAATAAGCAAGTAAATAACAGGGTGAGAACGTGATAAGATCTGAAAATGTGGCAAAAATCAGGCGGCCATGGGGGCTTTTCTTTTTCTGGATTGCTTTTAAAAACACTACGTTACCATCCACCTATTTTTATGTGCATTTTTAATATGCCCGTAACAAAAGTTGATGGAAGCGCCAAGATGCGGATAAATTTTGTAAATGCGCATAAAAAAATGTATGCACAACAGAGAAACATAAACTTTTTATTCGATAAGAAAAGATATGCATAAACTGCGATGGAAACACTTTTACCAAACAAATTCCAGTATGCGCATTAAAAAAGATCATGTGATTTTGTTATAAGAGATCATGTGATGATAAAAATTTGTGTGAATGGACAAACCAGCAGGGTGAGCACATTGTAAAACATCTGAAATGTTGTTTTGGCAATTCTAAAATGCCTCAACCGTTTTGGTATTAGTGTTATTATATTATTAATGAACTCCAGAACTGTCAAGAGCGTCTGTACTCCGCGTCTCATGCCTTCAAACGCCACCGCATGTTCACTGTGTGCCTTCTGAGGCACAAGTCATTTATTAAATGAAGAAAAGATTCACGCAGTTTCTCCTAGTAAATTCCGTTTTTACTGTTGATATTTGGCGCCAATTAATCAGGAATAGATGATTTTGTTCTCTTTGACTCATTGGATGGAAACGCTGCTTTATTTGCACATTTTTTATGCAATAATCAAGTTTTGCGTGTAAAGTAATTTCGCTTTTTTTGATGGAAACATAACTACTGTCGGTTGGGTTTAGGGTAGGAGGCAGGTGGGTTGGTCGTTCAGTCGACAGCAGCCTCAGCAGGTGGATTTATGCAAGAACAGCAGGCGCAAATGGCACTCGCAAGAGATATTTGAGATCTGAAAAAGCGTATACAGCGGCTCCTGGATTAGCCAAAAAAAAAAAAAAAAACATCTTGGGATGTATTTCACGCTCTCCACAATTGTATACAGAGGTACATATCCATAATGAGCCTGGGTTGGTATGATAAGAAGCCGTGAATATTAATTTTGTAGTTTTGCTTGTATTTATTTTTTTTATGTTAAAGTGCTGGTGAGTTTAATTTTTGTGTAGCACCAATGCTCACAGTTTTAGCAAAAAATCTTAAATGTTCTAATAATTAAAAAAAGAAATCGGATGACCTGAGAGTTATTAAATTTGCAACAAATTTTAATTTCTGGATTAACATTTAATGGCAATCCCTTCTTTGTTTATTTTTGTGGGAATTAAATCTTTTTTTATATATATCATTTTATTATTAATTTAGCCTTTATTTTACTACAGGCCAATGTTTCAAACTCCATATCATATTTTTACAAAGCAGTTCTATAGACGAATTACCAGTTTGTAAACATTCACGATGCGTGCACAGTGAAGTTGCAAAAAAAAAAAAAAAAAAACGGGAGCTCTAGCATTTACAGTGAGGGATTGGCATACGATGCGGTACAGAATTTGTTGTTATATTAGGGATAAGTTTTATTGATTCCATATTATATATTATTTACATAATGCTTTCAGTATTATAACAGCCTGTCACCCAGTGATAAGAACAGTTATTCGTCTGACAGGTCCATTTGCGAAAACACCCTCCCAATGGATATTGAATAAGACGAAATAGCCAAGCATCCAGCCCTAAATATACAACTATCTCACTGAAACTACAAGTGATTTTACAAGAGAGAAGTTAAAGGCCTTCAAGTCTTTAAATGCCTACAATTTTGTTCTGTCTGGTCATGTGCAAGAAATAATGTTCTATGATTAGCAGATTAAAAACTTTGTAGTGCTAAAAACTGAGGTTACGGAACTGTACAAGGCCTGGGTAATCAAGCGAAACAGCTGCATTCTGACAGCGAACTGCTCCTGTACAGCAGGGTATGTGAACGTACATTTTTACATTTCATTCTAAGCAATCAGTGTCTGCAGTTTAATTAACCAAATTTAACTGTTTTTGCTGAAATCATTGCTACAATCAAAAACGAGTAATGTGTATGATTCAGCATAGCGTGAACTTACCTGATATAAAATGAAAACTGCAGAGTAGAGCATTTTTAATTAGGTTCTCACTCCATTCAGCTCTTATGATCACTGTTAGCCGAAGACTCGATTTTGGCATCCTACCACACAACACGACATGTTTGCTATTGCGCGGTTGAACCCATGTGATGTAGGTTGGTAATTATTGAAACCTGTTTTGTTCCATCAAATAGGTCAAGTGTAACAAAATTTTATAGCTCATCAGTTTCCCCAGTGTGACCTCTAGACATAATCTAGTGACACTGGCAGGAAAAAAAAAATTACAATTAAGTCAAAGTCTAGAGCCCTGCTTGTGTTAGTCTATGTTCTCTGTGGTATTTGTAATTTCGCCATGTTTAACCACTTGTTATGGTGTACATGATGCATGTGTTAATGTGTCTTTAATAGTCTTGTATTTTGTCATGAAGGAGTTGTGAGACTGTTGACTTAGTGGCGTGTGTCCTTGTGTTGAAGAGGGTCAAGGTCTGTTCAGCTTTGGTGTTGGTTTCAGAGGAGAACGACTGCAGTTTAGGGAGGCTGGAGGTAAGATGAGCCTTTAATGGATCTGAAACTTCCTGCTAATGCATCGCTGGCCCTATCAATAATGAAGCGTTATTGATTTAGTGCCTCCGAATGTGCCACCAAAGAACACAAAGCCACCCAAACTTAACATTACATCATCCCTGAGTCGTATCTGAGGCTTTTAGAGGACTGGATTAAGACATTTTATAAAAACTTTTTTTATATATAATAATCAGAAATAAAGGTACAATACATTTTTATAAATGTTAAGGTACAAAATGGATCCTATAGGAACTGCTATGAACCCTTAAAAGGGATAGTTCACCCAAAAATTTAAATGTACTCAGTATTTACTGTTTTTAATTTACTCAATTTACCCTTGACTTTCCAAACCTGTTTAAGTTTTTTTATTATGCTGAACACAAAAGAAGATATTATGAAGAAAGCTGAAGACCTGTAGCCATTGACTTCCATAGGAAAAGTATGGAAGTCAATGGTTACAGGTTTCCTGCTTTCATCAAAATATCTTCTTTTGTGTTCAACAGAAGAAAGAAACGTAAACTGGTTTGGAAGGTTGAGTAGATAATAGATAAAAAAACATATAATAATAAAAACATTGGCGGGGGTTGGTTGATCTACATCCCTTTTAGCACAAAAATAATAATATAATATAATAATAATATTATCTCAATCATAGCCAATCTTTTGTGGCTGGGAGTGTATGGTTACATCCAAGTTTAAAAACTTCTAACCATTATACAAAATATGTTTTATTATTCATTCATTTTACAAATGAATAAATGCAATCACATCACACTCTAAACAACGAACCCATAAAATTGCAGAGAAGGTACTAGCAGGTCATTAGAGAATATATATAGTTTCAAACAACTACAAATGCCAATAAAAGTCACTATACTGTATGTTTAACTGTAGAGTTAAATTTTACATTACATATGTGTGTATGTACAGTAGTGTGAAAAAGTGTTTGCCCCTAACTTAAACTCTCAATTCTTTTCTTTCTTAATTGTTTTTGAATTTCTTTGGATGACGTCTAGCTTTTGAGGATCTTTTGGTCTACCTCACTTTCAGGCTGGTCCTATTTAAGGGCGTACTCACTATATGCTATCTGAACCGTGCCTAGGCCCGTTTCCCAGATAGTTTGAGAAGTGGGAGTGCTCTGAATCGGGCTCAGGCATGGTTCACTTGGGCGGCCCTGGTCCGGTTGGAAGAGGTGGGTCTGAGCGCGGTTCACTTGGGCTCAGGCGCAGTACGCTTGCAGTGTGAGTGCAAGCGTGCCTGAGCCCGAAACTGAAAGCAAGATGTGACTTTTAAGGGACTGTTTTATATGGATTAATTAATCATTCTTACTGTTCAATGAACGTCGTAGTTTATTAAAGACGCAAACCCCTCGCTACACGACAGCTGCGCCTTCAGCAAACCCCCTAATACCTGCAGCACAAGGACTTTATGACTGTTTATGAGCGTCAAAAGTGGCTGATCTGTTCAGCAAAATATTAAACTGTCACCGCATATCAAACGACTTATGACAATATAACTAAAGAAATCTCCACTGTGCTACGCGAGAGAGCTTACTGAATAGCGCATCATCGATGATGTAAGCGTGCCCAGGCCTGAATGTAATGTGAGTGCGGGCTGTCGGGGGAGACAAGCGTGCTTTGCCCCGGTTCAAGGCAACGGTACATAGTGTGAGTAAGCCCTGAGTGATTTCTTAATTCCAAACAACTGGCAGCAATCAGGGCAGGGTGTGGCTAGAGAACTTGAGCTCATGTGTGATCAATCAGAGTTGTGTTTTAACGGGAAGCAAACACTTTCACACAGGGTTATCTAGTTTTATATTTTGTTTTTGTTTCTTTTAATAATAAAAACCCTCATTTCAAAACTGCAAGATGTTTACTTTTGCCATCTTTGACTAATATTTCTATTAGTTTGAGGATCTAAAATGCATGCCACAAACATGCAAAAAAACAAAACAAAAAAATCACTAAGGGGGCAAATACTTTTTCACACCACTGTATGTATACGTGCAGCTGTTAATTAGCAGTGCTATTTTTGTATTCAGTGACAATTGTAATATTAATATTTTGAATAAAATTGGTTTATATTTTAAGGATTTATTTTGTGAAAGTGAAGCTTTCAGTTTGCCATCAGCTTGTTTTGAAGGTTTTGAAAGATGTGTTTGCTCACGTCAGCAGCACATGTGTGAATGGCTTTGCCAAGTGTCATGAATATCTGAAAGAGCTCCTGTCTTTAAACTATAGTTTGTTACATTCAGCAGATATGAAGTTTTGTTTGCTAGGACCTGTCTCCTTTTAGGCCTGCACCGGAACACTCTTCTGTAAGGGTAAGAATTGACATTTTTGAGTAATATTATTTAACCATATGGAAATCTGATACATCTGAAATATATGCAAATTACATATATGGCGTACAAGTTCATATTTGGATTTCACATATATAGCATACAGTTGAAGTCAGAATTATTAGCCCCCCTGTACATTTTTTTCCCCAATTTTGGTTTAATGATTTTTTTTTTTCATTATAACATAAAAGTTTTAATAACTAATTTCTGATAACTGATTTCTTTTATCTTAGCCATGATGACAGTACATAATATACACTAGTTATTTGTTAAGATACTAGTATTCAGCTTAGTGCAATTGAAAGGCTTAACTAACTAGGCAAGTAATTAAGCAAGTCATTGTGTAACAATGGTTTTGTTCTGTAGACAATAAAAAATTACATATTGCTTAAGAGGGCTCATAATGTTGACCTTAAAATAGTTTTAAAAAATTAAAAACTGCTTTTATTCTAGTCAAAATAAATCAAATGAGACTTTCTCAGAAAAAAAATATTATCAGACATGCTGTAAAAAATTTCCTTAAAAAAGAAAAAGAATTCACATCATTCACATAATAATTTTGACTTCAACTGTATCAAATATGTACACATATATAATAATATAGCTAATATATACACTCTGATAAGTGCTAGATTAAACATAATTTAGGTTTTCCACAAGAAAGTCCTACCCTAAATGCATGGGTTGAAATTACAATGGAAATTTTAAAAAATTGGAGCAAATTACTGCATTTGTAAATCAGAAAATGGATCAATTTTTTTCATTCTAGGAAAAATTGACCAATTATGCTACATCCTATAGACCTGTTTTCTGTTAGCTTAAAATCTGAAGGATGTACGGTAGTTTTTTTTTTTTTTTTGCTATATATGTATTTTTTTTTTCTTTTTTTTATTTATTCATTACTTTTTACTTATTTGCCCCCCCTCCTTTTTTTCTTATTTTATTTATTTATTTAGTTTACCTTTTTAATTATGTATAATATTAGTTTAAATGCACACAAAAATGGAAAGCAAATATTGCTGAAAGAGAAGTGGGTGTACTGAGTTTGTCCTTATACTTGTGAGTGTATTCAGATGTATGATCTCTGACATGTATCTGGTGTAAGTGTAAAACTATTTGAGAAAATAAAAAAAGATAAGCCTTAAAAAAAAGTTTAAGTTTCCCCCAAAAAATTCAGAATTGTGTTGTTTAAGCTCATTTTAAAAAGTAGTTTGAACAAGCA
Organism: Danio tinwini; assembly: GCA_903798205.1. Classification (NCBI taxonomy): domain Eukaryota; kingdom Metazoa; phylum Chordata; class Actinopteri; order Cypriniformes; family Danionidae; genus Danio; species Danio tinwini. The sequence continues at coordinate 13,433,182 of CAIGQZ010034990.1, read as the reverse complement.
GCAAGTGTATTGCCATACATCAGATTTCTATCTGGGTATGCTGTGAGTAGGGATGTAAAAACCAAGAATGTGAGTGAATTGAATGTAGTAAGAGTTGGTGTAAGATGTTGTGTCACATGGTCAAATAAATGGGACAGAGCTCAACATGTTGGCTGACGGTTGGGGTGTAGCTCCATCTCATAAACCCAGAGGTGTGATGCAAATGTTGTTTTGCAGTTCTTCACCTGGAGCGCTGAATGGGAAAAAAAGAAAACCTCAATCAATGTAAATGTCAGCTTAACGGGAGTTGTTGTGGAGAAGGCTCTGCTCTGTTTTGTTCTTTTTTCATGATAAATAAAAAAACACTGAAAAAAATGATTAAATGGATTTAATAATTTTTTAAGGTATTTGGTTGCAAACAATTTATATGGGCTGAATTTACACAAATTAAATGTAGTAATGTTTAACCTAATTAGTTTTTTTAAATTCAGCGTATATAAATTTTGTTTGCAACGACTTACCTTTAAAAAAATAGTAAATCCAATGAATCACTTTTTTCAGTGTTTCTGTGTTTGAGACATTAAATGCGTGTAAAGTTGAGTAACACATCCTCCTCGTACTGTCAGTCATTGCCTGTTAGCTGGATAGAAAATTGCTGATTTAGAAACACACTGACTCATGTTAGAAAGTTGGTGAAATGTGCAACGTACACTGAAAAAATGATGTCTGCAAAATTGTTGCAAACAATTTAAATGTGTTGAATTTAAACAAATTAAATTGAGTAATGTTCAACTTAATTTGTTTGTTTAAATTCAGCCCAAATAAATTGATTACAACTACTGAACTTACAAAAAATTAAGTAAATCCAAGAAATCATCTTTGAATAATTTTTTTCAGTGTACTTCTGGGTGTCTCAACGCTGAGGAGAAATTCACTTTAAAATAAAAGATCTGTTATCAGAAACTCACCTTTACAGTTTGTCGTTATTTTACATGAAGATTTAAAGAAATAAACAATTATAGTCACCAAGTGCAGTCAAGCCATTAAAAAAGAACATAAAATTTGTTTAAAAGATATGTTTAATTTTGCACACCTATGAGCAGTGTTGGAGAAGGTTACTTTTGAAAGTAATGGATTACAATATTGAGTTACTTCCCAAAAAAGTAACTTGTTGCTCTACTTTTTATGGAAAGTAATGCGATACGCTACTTTTGAGTTACTTTTTCATACCTGCATGATGCTTGATCGCTTTCAGAACTTGAAGGGTATTTTTTTAAATAGAGGAGCGCTGCATTTAACAACACACCGTATATCCTACACCTTCATTTGATCTAAAAAAAAAAAAACTAATAAAAAAGAAATTTGATTTATGATACCTTCTGAGAACTTCCTGACACTATACTCTATGTACAGATTAGTGAAAGTTGAAAGCAATGTGTTTGCTACTTTGTACTTTTGTCTTATTAGTTCAGTAAAATCACTGTCCATTGAGACCATAATCTCCTTTTCTTCCATGAGTTCAGAAAAATGAGAATACTTCCATCGCAGAAATGTAAGGCTCTGCCATCTTGGTTTTGGTTTGTTTCTGCGGAGGGCTCATTCTCTCATAGAGTGTGTGATTCAATGTGATTACTCTCCTTTTAATTCAGCAAATTAATTTTTAAAAGCAAATTAATTAATCTAAAAAGTAACTCCAGTTACATTTTTAAAAAGTAAACTCCAATATTATTACTTAATTTTAAGTCATTACTTAATAAGTAACGAGTAAAGTAACTGATGACTTAAAATTAAGTAATAATATTTGAGTTTACTTTTTAAAAATGTAACTGGAGTTACGTAATATTACTTATTACTTAATTAGTAACTAGTAAAGTAACTGATAAGTAATATTATTACGTAACTCATGTTACTTATGCGTTACCCCGAACACTGCTTATGAATGTGAGAAAACTGTAGAATCATTGCTTTTTTAAAAACAGAATTTTCATGTGGTTTTTCCATTTTTTGTCACAGCTGTATTTGTGGACCACGTAAACCACACAACATCTTATGTACGAGTTTATTTTTGACAATTGATGTTGTTGTCAAAATTAATTGATAATCCAAAAATCATTTAAATATGAATCAAATATTGTGTTTCATGAAGAAATGTAGTGCATTTCATACTGTGAATATATCGAAGCTTAATGTTTGATTGGTAATGTGCATTGATAAGAACTTCATTTGGACAGCTTTAAATGTGATTTATTATTTATTGAACCCTCAGATTTTAAATGCTTGTGTCTCAGCCAAATCTTATTCTGCTCTAACAATATCATACAGCAATGGAAAGCTTATTTATTTATACAGTAGATGATGTAAAAAAGAACCACTTATGACTGGTACTGTTGTTGTTGTTGTTGTTGTTGTTGTTGTTGTTTTCTGAAATGTGAACAAAAGCCACTTGTTTAACCTGCAGAGTTGGATTGAACATCAAAAGTTGAAAATTGGACAAAAGAGCATTCAGAATTGTTCTAGTTTCTATAATGCAGTTTGCAAGTGTAAATGAATGGAAAACACACTTGACTTTTGAGCTACATGTAATCTTTTTTTTTTTTTTTTGCTTTTTGCCTATTTTATTTTATTTTATTTTATTTTGCAGTGTAGTTGCACATAGACAATAACCCACACTCTGCATATCCAGTCCTTCGAAATGCTGTTGTAAATGGGTGCCCAAAAAATACCTCTTGTTTTTAGTTGAGAGCAGTGCTGTGTAAACTCTACGTAAGTGCCAGGTAATTTACTTTTGTGGTGCAGAATCAAAGTCTGCTGCAGTTCCACAAACACCTCATAAAGGTCCCTCTGACCTAGAGCTGTATTGATCTTTGACTCTGGTTTCTAGCGTGGCCTCTGAGACCGGACGCCTCCTGCTGGGATCTGCTTAACAAGTGTCCCACTACAGTCGCTCGGCAGAACTACAAAGTCACAAGTCCTGACCTTTGCAGTTCAAACAGGAGCATCAAGCCATTTACTTTTTTTTTAATTAAAAGAAAAATTCTGTCCTCATTTATTCACCCTCCACTTGCTTCAAATCTGAGTTTCTTTCATCTGTTAAACACAAAAGTAGATATTAAAGAATGTTGGAAACCACTAGCCATTTTTCTTTCAACTTAAGTCAATAGCTACCGGTTTCCGACATTAAAATAGCTTCTTTTGTGTTTAACATTAAAAACTGAGGTAAATGGTGACTACATTTAATTTGTGGGTGTACTATTCCTTTAAATTGGGAAATGATTAAAAAACCCTTAATCCAAAATGAAAGTATTTTCCTGACACTAAGGAAGTCATTATGTCGCACCTATTTAAAAGTGTCAGTGTTGTGTTTGTTGTCATCTCATTGGCTGACAGATTTCCCCACGAGGTAACGTTTGCTCAAACACCACTTCCTCCCGCTACTTCTCCATAATGTGCCTTTCTCATGTCGACCAACAACTGTAAGTTTGCCGTTTACACATATTTATTTTTGCTTTTTTCTGTACACTAAAAAAATGCTGGCTTCCACACAATCGATTTGCGTTGGGACAACATTAAGTTAACCTGTTAGTTTTTACAAATTTAAGTTAATTGAACAAAAAACAATGAAGTTGTCCACAAATAAATCAACAATTGTGTTGTTTCAGTTCATTTTAAATAAGTAGTTTGTACAAACAGTAAAGTCATTTTTTTATGTGTAAGATTCCAAATAATAAGATGTGTATGCCAAATAATATCATAAAATGGGCCATTGCTATGGATTTTGGCACTGAAATTAATTTAAATGTCAGAATAGGCTTTGAGATGCTTGGTTATTAATGCAGTTGACCTTTTGAATGCTTTGCTTGAAGACAAAGATCATGTTTTAATATTGAGAATGCAAGAGTTAAACAAAACATCCGTGTTTTATATAGAATTCTGGATCCTTATTTGTATTTTTAAGAAGCATAGACTATATATTTTTTGCCATTTTAAGCATTTTCAAGGTGCTCAATTGTTTTTCATATATGAAATATTGTCTAGCCATCCTTTGCAGTATCTACAGGTTGATAGCGTTACTCTGCAGGTCCGCTGTGTTGAATGCAGCCGCTGGTTTCCTGGCAGAGAGACAGGAAGTGGGGGTTGGGCGCAGTCTGCATTAGTCCGATAACATGCATAAAAACACTGATTCTTGATGCCCTGGTTTGTACGTCCCACATGCTCCAGAACACAGGGAATTATTCATGTAGTTCTCTCTGAAACTCCCAGGTCTGGTGCCAAAATGTAGGAGTGACATTGTCAACATGAGTGGCGTGCAAACCTGTCTCTCTGAGAGGAAATGTGTTGTTTTTGTCGAGTAGCAATAGCGTTTATTCATTTGCAAGGAGGTCAAGCACCTTTGCTCTGTAAAAACATGATTGCACGGTTGGAAATGTGAAAATGTTGTTAATGGAAAATTATAAATGAAATGTTATCTTGCTGTGTATGACAGGGTTGATTTGAATCTGTGCTACAGTATAGTGTAGTCAAGTTTTATGGCGTATTTTCAACATTGTAGGCGAACAAAATCAACAAACTAAAAAAAACGAACTGAGTTTAATTTGTTTCAGGAGTTGGTAAACACCTTTTAACTACACTAAAGACAACACAATTCTATGCTGCTTTAAATTAATTTCAATAAGTTAATCAGGTTTCAACTAAATGTTTTAAGTTATAAAAAGTTTAACTTAATGTTTTTAATCAGTTTAATTGATGTAAGGGATGACTAGAAATGATTTCAATGTCAGAATAGGCTTTGAGATGCTTCGTTATTAATGCAGTTGACCTTTTTAATGCTTTGCTTAAAGACAAAGATCATGTTTTAATGCAAAAACATGGATGTTTTTGCAAGAGTTAAACAAAACATCTGTGTTTTATATTAAACTCTGGATCCTTTTTTGTTTTTTTAAGAAGCATAGACTATATATTTGGCCATTTTAAGCATATTCAAGATGCTAAATATATTTTAAATCTGATGTGGATTTAATATCAAATATTGCCTAGCCATCCTTTGCCATATCAACAGGTTGATAGTGTTACTCTGGCCATCACATGCATTTTTTTTTTTTTGTTGAAGAATTGAAATGGATTGAATTTTTTCTATGATGTCAATGGCTCTAAGACACAAAAATACAGCATTGTGAAAACAGCAGATAAACGAATAGTTCACCCAAAAATTAAAATGACCCCCCCATAATTTACTTGTCCTTAAGCCATATTTGGTGTATTTGATTTTCTTCGGCCAGATAAACACAAAGTAGTTTTCAATTTTATCCTAGCTCTTCCATGCTAATAGTGTACCATTGTCTTATTGTCATATTGATCAACTCTGACGCTTCACCTTCTTTGATATGAAAATCTTCATTGATTCATTCAAGTCCCTTAATTATCAGGGGTCACCTCACCATGCACAGCGGAATGAACCATCATTTAATCTGGCATATGTTTTACGCTGCGGATGCCTTTCCAGTTGCAACACAGTACTGGGAAACACCAATACACTCTCACATTCATACACTATGACCAATTTAGTCCATCCAATTCCCCTATAGTGCATAGGTGTCTTTGAGGAAACCCATGCCAAAATGCAGAGAACATGCAAACTTCACACAGAATTGAATAGAACCAGCAACCATCTTGCTGTAAGGCAACAGTGCTAATCACTGAGCCACCATGCCACCACAACCCCTCCCCCTTATTACTTTTTAATTTTTGGGTAAACTATTCCTTTAACTGTTATTTTGACGTTTGGAGATCTTCTAGGTGGTTGTCAGGATGTTGATGTGGTTGCTAAGGTGTTCTGTTTTTCTCTCTAGGCGATTACTTACAGTATTGTTCCAAGAGTTGACCCTGATGAGTTTGTAATATTCATTTTTTCTGGGTGGTTGACAGTGCATTGATATTTGGTTAAATTGGGGTTTGAGTATGTTGCAATATGTTCTTAGATTTGGTTGTTGGGGTGTTGATGGGTTGATTTGTGTTTTGAGTTGCTATGTAGTTGCTAAGTTATTCTTGGTAGTTGCTACACTGTAAAGAATGCTGGGTTCCACACAATCGATTAGTGTTGGGACAACATAAAGGAATTATGTTGACTTATTAGTTTTTACAAATTTAAGTTGATTGAACATGGAACAGGCTGCACGGTGGCTCGAGCCTCGACTGAGTCAGTTGACGTTTCTGTGTGGAGTTTGCATGTTCTCCCTGTGTTTGCATGGGTTTTCTCTTGTTGCTCCAGTTTCCCCCCATACGTCCAAAGACATGCGGTATAGGTGAATTGGATACACTAAATTGTCCGTAGTGTATGTGTGTAAATGAGTGTGTATGGATGTTTCCCAGTGATGGGTTGCAGCTGGAAGGGCATCCGCTGCATAAAAAAAAACATATACTGCATAAGTTGTCGGTTTATCCCGCTGTGACGACCCCAGATTAAGAAAAAGGATATAGCCGAAAATAAAATAAATGAATGAATGATTAAACATAAAACAATTAAGTTATCCCCATAAAAAACTTAAAAATTGTGCTTTTTCAGCCAAAGTCCCTTTAAAGGCAAGTAATTTCACTCTGAAACGCCTCTCGGGCAGTATGCTCGGGCATTCTGTTTGAATGGGGAAATGTCAAACTCTTCAAAACTGCTTGCCAAGCTTACAATTGAATTTCATATTAGGAATCACCAATGAAATGAAACAACACCTGTCCCTTTTGTTTCGTTTCAACGTCCAAATCACACAGAATATGCAGAAACTCACATCTGGTCTGAGCCCCTCCCCCAGAGTATTGTCAGTCTATAGACAAATTACCAACCTACATGACGTCACATGGGTCCCCGGTTGCAAAAAAAGACCGGCTTCAATATCAAACATGTCGTGTTTTGCAGTAGGATGCCAAATTCAAGTCCAAAAATAAAAAACTTAACTTTTACCGTACACCACACTGCTTTCAATGCCGACTGCAGACATCTTTGGCTAAAAGAGAGCTGAATGAAGTGACGACCTAATTAGAAATGCTGGACTCTGCAGTTCTCATGTTATATCAGGTAAGTTTTCGCTATGCTGAATAATATACATTACTCGTTTTTGATTGCAGCAATGATTTCGGCAAAACAGTTACATATGGTTAATTAAACTGCGGACACTGAATGCTAAGAATGAAACGTGAAAGTTATTAAAGTTGGTTTTATATTCAAACATTCATTCAGTGACAACTTGTGACTCCCTATATTATTCACCACAGCACTTTGAGTGTTCGGTCTGAAATAACCTGCAAGTGTGACTTGAAAACAACATTAACACTGTTTATTTGACTGTGAACATTGCTGTACTTTGATAGTCATTGGCTGCTAATATGATTTTGCTATTTAGAGTTTGCAAATAATACTTCTGTGAAATTATATTATTAAGGAAAAAGTCTGAATGTGCGAATATAAAACCAACTTTACCTTTATGTGTAAGTACAGGTGTAGTTCGCTTTTAAGAATGCAGTTGTTCTGCTTGTTGATGATTACTGTTCCAGGCCTTGTATAACGTTAGCTCCGTCTTTTTTTCCTTGTCTTTGACTCGGCAGAACCTCGGTGTTTAGCACTACATAGTTTTGAATCTGGTCATCAGGGAACATTATTTCTTGCACATGACCACACAGAACACAATTGTTGGCATCCAAACACTTGTAGACCTTTAACTTCTCTCTTGTAAAATCCCTTGGAGCTTCATTTGTATATTTGGGGCTGGATGCTTGGTCATTTCGTCTTATTCAATATCCATTGGGAGGATGCAATCGCAAATGGACCTGTCAGACGAATGTCGCTCATTTTAACGTTAATTTTGCCGAATCACTGTGCTTATCACTGGGTGACAAGCTGTTATAATACGCTGAAAGCATTATGTAAATAATATATATATAATATGTAATCAATAAAACTTATCTCTAATATAACAAAAAACTCTGTACCGCATCGAATGTCATTCCCTCGCTGTAAATGGTAGCGCTCCCGGTTTTTTCTGCCACCTCCCTGCACGCGCATCCTGAATGTTTACAAACAGGGTAATTGTTCTATAGCAATCGATAATTGGCTCCTGTACTAGTAGGTGGGGCTTTATTCACCATATTGACAGTTACACTTTTCCCCATTCAAAAAGATACGAGTGACACGTCTTGTGTATTCTATAGTCTTTGTTTCAGCTCATTTTTAATAAGTAGTTTGAACAAACAGCAAACCTCTTTTTTTGAGTGTGTGTTTGCATTCTGGTTGTGTAAAGATCTTCTGGATTTCAGGATGTTGGTAGGTGATTGCTAAGGTGTTAAATGGTTCCCTGGGTGGTTGCTATGCGATTACCTACAGTATTGTTCCAAGAGTCGACCCTAAAGAGTTCATAATATTATGTATTTCTTGCTGGTTGACTTGAGTTTGATGCAATATGTTCTCGGATTATCTAGGTGGTTGTTAGGGTGTTGTTGTGGTTGCAAAAATTATTGTTTTGAGTTGCTATGTGGTTGCTAAGGTGTTCTCGATGGTTGCTTGTATCTTTTTTTGACCCAGCTTGAATACTCAAATACATAAAAAGTCAGAACATGAGAGCAAATTATGATTGAGTTTATTTAAGTCATTTTTCTCCTATCCAGCAGGTGAAAAGTCATGTCAGGTTACTTCTGTAAGTAACAGCACACCACTTCCCAATAAGCTGTATGATCTGAGCTATCATTCATGTCTATTGTGCAACAGCTCAGAACAAGTGCTGACGTATAATGAGCAACAGAAGTGATGCCTGTTGGCTGCATTTTGGCTGTAGCACAGAGCGGTTGAGAAGTGTGTGTGAGCGCTCTTTGTGTTGTGAAGTGTAAGGTCTCTGTGTGTGGAGTGAGTGGGCCAGAACTGTGCCTCTGTTGTGTGGAGACAGACCTCAGTGTCATGCAGTACCACAGCTCTGTAGTCTGCAGGAATGTCTGCTCTGGGTCTTTGTTCACCTGCTCGGTATGGGTTCATATACACAGGTGGTGTTTGGCAAGACACAACTTGTAGCAAAAACCTTTTTCAAAGATTGTGCTTAGACTTAACAAACACACTGTCATTTATTCACTCACTCGATTGTTGTTCCAAACCTGTTTAAGTTTTTTTTTATTTATTTTTTTATACAGAACAAAAAGTAGTGCTTGCTGTTTTACATACAATTGCTTTAAATGGTGTCTGATGTGTTTTGGTAAATTTCGTATTGGATCTTTGTTGATGTATTTCACTCATTGCATATATTTGAAAATGTTTTGGTTTGTCAGTTTTTTTTATTTTATTTGAACTTTAAGCATAAAAATAGGATATTTTCATCCCTAAACCTCTATTTGCACAACATTATTTAAAATTCAATAGTTCACAAGAAGGGAGTCTGAGCTTAGGTAGGTCTCGAGAGCTCCCCGGGGTTAGTTCTTTGGGTATTTCTTTGGAAGTTGCTATGGTGTGATAGATCACTAAAAGAGCGGCATATGTTTGTGCGTTGGAAGCCTAGAACTAAATGCTTATATACTGTGCCAATGTGGATTGATCAATTCACCTAAAGCATATGTCTTTAGACTGTGGGAGGAAACCGGGGGGGACCCATGCGAGCACAGGGAGGTCATGTAAATTCCGCACAGAAAACTGGCCTGGCCAGGATTCGATTCAATGACTTTCTTGCTGTGAGGCAACAGTGCTAACCACTGAGCCACCATGCCATCCTATCTTGGATTAATCTAGGAAAGAGGGGAAGGAGTAGGGGTGGATGGGGGGATTCTTAAAGACGAAGATAACTAGGGTAAGAAACTCTGGTTATTTGTAGTGTGTTTGGATTCATCTAATTGATAAATAAACTTCACAAATTTATATAGCATATTTAGATTTTTTTCCCCAATTTGCACAGCAATTTTTTATTATTAACATTATTTACATATTTCATTTTTAATTATTAGGAAGTTTATCAGCATGTGGTGACTTTTTCCAATTGCACTAAGACTTTTATTGACTAATTTTATTTTATTTTGAACTACAGTGTAATATTATCAGCATTTATAGACTGAAAAAGAATATTTTTTGCAGAATTGTTGAAAACAATTGATATGGGCTGAATTTAAACAAAAACAATTATCTAGTAATGTTCAATTTTATTAGTTTGTTTAAATTAATCCCAAATAAATAGTTTGCAACTGTTTACCTTAAAACATTTAGTAAATCCAATGAATATTTTTTTCAGTGTAGACTTTTTATCATTAAACAAATCTATTTCATTATTTAATTTCTTTTCTTTTCTTTTTAAATTCTACAAACTAGTGAACAGTATAGTTCTTAAGATCTTTGTCTTACACACACACAAACACACAAAATACAAGCCATAAAGTTTACAATGTGGGCGTGTAATTAATACATTGTGATTTTGGGCTGAACTGTTCCTTTAAGAAACATTACATCATTTTAAATGAAGTGCAGGTCAGCTTCAGCTCTTAAAATTGTCAATATAAGCACTTTATGCATACTGTAATAAATCAGGTTAATAGACCCTGAGAGCAGGTGGTTATGCAACTACTGTGGAATTATTTTTTTTAGACAGAGCTTTCGTTTAAACTCAATCTTTTTATCTTTATAGATTATCTCTTATCATCATAGGATACAATAAAACATGACAGAACAATTTGCACCTTGAATGATTCCAGGGCACACTACAAACCATAATTGTTAATCTAGTGTTGAATTTGAAACCTGTTTAAGTTGTTTGTCCACAGAATTGGATAATTGGAATTGAATGCATGAGCTTAATTAAGACATCATGGACAACTGAACCAAGATAATACACTTATTATGCAGCCTTTCTTCATTTTATATAAACCCAATTAGGCAAACAACTAACCAATGTTAGTCTTGCTGTGTGCAATTGGAATTTTGATCTGTAGTGTAAAAATATTTACAGCAAGAAGGTCGCTGGTTCGAGCCTTGGCTGGGTCAGTTGGCATTTCTGTGTGGAGTTTGCATGTTTTCCCCATGTTGACGTGGGTTTCCCCGGGCTCTCCGGTTTCCCCCACAGTCCAAAGACATGTGCTCTTGGTGTATTGGGTAAGTTAAATTGTCTGTAGTGTGTGTAAGTCCTGTTACTCCAGATTGGGGGTTAAGCATTGGGCTAGCAACCCACCATAAAAACTATAGCATTATTTGAAGATTAGTGTCCAACAATCATGATAAATCATCTTTACGCGTATTATTTAATTATAAGAGTTGTTTTTCTTCATTTTTGCGGTCTCACCATAGGAAAAATTTAAGATTAAATTCAGTAAAATTGTAAAAACAAACAAAAAAAAAACTGTAAAAAAAATGTTTAAGTTAGTGACCCTTATATTTTCTACATAGTTCATTCATTCATTCATTCATTCATTTTCCTTCAGCTTAGTCGCTTATTTAATAGGGGTTGCCATGGCGGAATTAACCGTCAACTATTCCGGCATATGTTTTACGCAGCAGATGCCCTTCCAGCTGCAACCCAGTACTGGGAAACACCCATGCACTCATTCACCCACACTTATACACTGCGGCCAATTTAGTTTATTCAATTCACCTATATCGCATGTCTTTGGACTGTGGGGGGAACCGAAGCACCCAGAGGAAACCTACGCCAACACAGGGAGAACATGCAAACTCAGAAATGCCAACTGGCCCAGCCGGGTCTTGAACCAGCGACCTTCTTGCTGTGAGGCAACAGTGCTAACCACTAAGCCACCATGCCACCCTCTACATAGTTCATAGTTCAATCATATATAAAAAATCATATATAAAAATATATCTATTATTCTATGAAATACTGCTTATTTTTTGTTTAATACCTATTTGTCGACTATCCATGTACACATAATTTATTTTTTTTAAATTGTAGTTATTTCATTAAGTTACATTGGCATGTGAATGCATGTTGCAATTGTTTCCTCGGTTATCATGATAATTGTACATGTAGATGTAATGCCATGTTTTGCAATACGGATGTTGTGAAAAATCAGCACAGCAATCCCTATGTTTTGTGCATTTATATGTTGTGCAACAGACAAAAGCAAAGTTTCCTGTAGTTTCTCTCAGTAGTTCTCCTAAGGGTTTCAGTGTAATGAGACAGCAAGGTAAATAGATGTGAATACTGCAGAGGAATGTGAATAAATGAATGGCCCATTTGGGCAACATGGACAACAACCCCTAAGTCTGTCAAGCAGGTGTGAAAACAAACAGCCTTAAACAGCTTTAAATATAAATAGTTGTGCTGTGTTTCCCTCTAGAAGAATGTGCCATCTGAATAGGGGGTGAGTGTGCTGGTAGATTTCAACCATGGCCATTTATTTTATCCACGTAAGATAATGAAAGTCCTTACGTAATTTAACGTAGGGGGCTCCCTGAGGATTGAGGTATAGTTCGTTTTATATTTGCACATTTAAACTTTCGACTTAATAGAATTTCAGAAATATATTTGTTGCAAATCCTAAGTAGGGAGATCATATTAGCAGCCAATGATTATAAAAGTGCAACACAAGTATGACTTCTACACAACATTAGCACTATTTTATTAAACGTCAACAGGTCAATAAAATAGTGCTAATCAGCCACGTGCAGAGGTGGGGGCTTTGGGTGCTTGAGCCCCTACCCTTTTTTTCTCCTGGAGAGAATGTGCCCTTTTTTCCTGGGGATAATTATTTTTTAAATACTACTAATAATATAATATATGTATAAGTTAATGCATGTTCTTTTAAGGACAGATTTCCCTGTCAAACAATAAAAAAATAAATGTTATGTATATCTTGGTTTTAAAAACAAATACCATGAAAGTCAAGGGTTACAGGTTTCCTGCTTTCTTTAAAAAAATTTTGTGTGTTCGACAAAAGGAAAAAAAAGTCAAATAGGTTTGGAACAAGTAAAAGTTGAGTAAATGGTGACAGAATTTTCAGTTTTGAAAGAACTATCCTTTTAAGGGTGAGTATATTTAGGATGAAATCTCCTTTATTATATTAATATATTATATTATTTATTAAAGTACAATTATTAATATTATTTAATAAAAAGGGCCCTTTTTTTCCACTTGAGCCCCTGCTCCTTAAAAGGTCTCTGCACGCCCCTGGTACTAATGTTGTGTTGAAGGCATACTTGTGTGCGAATTCAGACCGAACATTCAAAGTAGCACGGTAAACAATATAGGGACAGTGTCACAAGTTTTCATATTGTGCACATAACAGTACATCATTATAATGAATCTGTATTAGACTTTTATATTCTGCTTTACTAATTTATTGAAAACGAAAGTCAGAATGTGCGAATATGAAACCAACTCTACCTCAAATTTCTGAGGGGGAAAAGTAAGGGATTTGAATAAGGTTGTTGCATCAACAACTTCTTAACTGTCACCCTTACCTAAGCGTCTTTATTTTTCACTGCAGTTTTTGCTAACATATGGCAATGAGTGCTACCGTTATAGTTACAGCATCTCAAAGTGATTATATAAGTGATGGGAATTGTACTCTCTCAGAAATAAAGGTATGTGAGCTGTCACTGGGTGGTACCTTTTCAAAAGGTACACATTTGTACTTGAAGGGTCCATATTGGTACCTAAAAGTATATATTAGTACCTGCAAATTTTAAGAGGAACACTTTTGTGCTTTTTAGGTACTAATATGTACCCTTGAGGAATTAATATGGACCTTTTAGGTACAAATTTGTACCTTTTGAAAAGGTACCACCCCAGTGACAGCTCGCGTACCTTTATTTCTGAGAGTGTAGCCTGTAACAAACTGTTTATATTCATTCATTCATTTTCTTTTTGGCTTAGTCCCTTTATTAATCTGGGGTCGCCACAGCGGAATGAACCGCCAACTTATTCAGCACACGTTCCACACATCGGATGCCCTTCCAGCTGCAACCCATCACTGGGAAACATCCATACACACTTATTCACACACATACACTACGGACAATTTAGCTTACCCAATTCACCTATAGCGCATGTGTTAGGACTTGTGGGGGAAACCGGAGAGCCAGGGGAAATCCATGCCAACACGGGGAAACATGCAAACTCCACACAGAAATGCCAACTGACCCAGCTGAGGCTCGAACCAGCAACCTCTTTGCTGTAAGGTGATCGTGCTACCCACTGCGTCGCCATGATGCCCTATTTGTTTATATGAAAACATGAAATGATATTATAATCACTCATTTATTTGTATCATCACAGAGTGTCCCTGCCTGCCTTCTACAAAGCCTACTGTAGAATTGTAAGCGTAAATTAATACAGAATTTACAAAAGGCATTAAACGGCAAATCTTTAGCTAAAACATGATAGTTAAATATATGACAAAATGGGTGAAAAATATATAAAATTAAAAATTGGTTAAATTAATTTAATTTCATGTATGTTTATTATATGCATTAAATGTGTATTATATATGTAAATGTATTATACATCGTTATAAAAATAAAAATCTGCCTGTCTGTCTCTCTGTCTGTCTCTCTGTCTGTCTTTCTATCATCTATCTATCTATCT
>CAIGQZ010034990.1:13408342-13418650 GCA_903798205.1 Danio tinwini | reverse complement strand
TCCGTCCGTCTGCTCTTTTAGTCTGTCTGTCTATCTGTCTGTCTGCTCTTTTATTCTGTCTATCGGTCTGTCTGTCTGACTGCTCTTTTATTCTGTCTGTCTGACTGCTCTTTTATTCTGTCTGTCTGTCTGTCTCTGTCTGTCTGACTGACTGCACTTTTATTGCTCAGTCATTTCGTTTACAGTAGTGCTAATATTTTTTCTTCAGGAGAAAATCTTATTTGTTTTATTTTGACTAGAATAAAGCAGTGGGGGTCTAGTTGACTTTGTATGTGTATGCTCCTGCGTTCAGTGCGGTGGCTCCGCCTCTGTGCTCCAAGTGGGAGGAGTCAGTGTCGCTGTGATTGCGTTTCTCCGTCCGCGGCTCTCTGGAGGAGATTTTGCAGGCAGTGAGATCACATCCTTGCGATGCAGCTGCCAGCAAGTCACAGAGCGAACAGCACCGCTTCATAACTCAAATCTGCGACATTTGCGCCAGCTTTTCATGAGCTACAGCGTCGCGACACACGAAAACGCTTAATAAACGCTTATAAAAACGCAGGTTCTTCCAGTCGCCCGTCACTATGGAATGCGGTTTGACTTAAATTCCTCCCCCTCTCCTCTTCTTGGTAGGTTCGCGCATTTAGTCTCGGTTTTTGTGTTGGGTCTGAGGCTTTAGTCACTGAAACCGAGCGCGATGTGGGCCAGGAACGACTTCGAGGACGGTTTCGACGCTTATAAGATTGGTAAGAATATATCCCCTGTGTTTTGACATACTGTAAGGCAGATATATGTTCATAAGGACAGCCATATTTGATCTTGAACTGGCGCGTGTAACGGCGCGTGTATTGTTGTTCCGCGCGCTCAGCTTGTGATATATTAGATAATGTGATGTTTTCTCGTGAGCTTGGTGATGTTATTGTGCTCGTGAAGCTTTGACGGCATCATTTATGGTTGTTTTTCTGAGTCAAGGGACAGTTTTATACACAAGGGTCTCTATAACAGGATCTGTCCCTTTAATAGAGGAGTCTCTGTAATGTATGCAGTGCTGTGGCACACAGATGTCATAATTGTTCCAATGTATGAGTGTGGTTTCTGTATTTTTTAAGCATGATTAGCTGAAGACATTCACTTAGACGTCATTCAGTGTTACAGACATTAATATAAACACAAATTTTGTCAGGCATATTTAGAGGAAGGATCATTTGGTTACATTAAGTATCACCGTGTAGCCCCAATATACTCATTGAAACTATAAACATTGAACATTTTAATAAGTATAAATGTTGACTTATGGAAGTGTATATTATGCTGAATAACTATTTGACATTTTTATTTTCACAAACTAATGAAAACATCATGACACTTATACAATATATATAAAATCACTTAATTTTTTATCTATATGGTTAATTAGGTAGTGTTTTTGTAATATGTTAATATTTGTTATTTCTATAAAGCTCTGGCCCACTGAGAACGGTCAGTATTATTAAACTTGCAAATATAGATTTCTTAACTTTTCTAAAGTTATATTGGAATTCTGGCTATAAATGTATTTAAATATGGCATGTCTGAAAATATGGCTTTTTTTATGAACAAAAAATCTAAATAAGGACTCGGATAAATAAGCACTTGATTTTATCCTAAAGCAAAGTAAACAGTAATATCTAAAAAATATATAACTGATAAATACTATACTATACTATTGTTTCAAGTTTGTAGCTTCTATTAATGTATGAAAACAAATTATTCGTATTTTTTTACTGTTAAAATATAAAAAAGTACTAAATTGTCAATTTTTTTACCGTAGCACTTTTTCTCAAATATTGACTTTTTAATTGCACACCTTACATGCATCTTTAGTACAATATTTCAGAATTTCTTTCTTGTGTAAATTTCACATAAATTCAGTGCTGTTTCGTGTGTGTTGAAAGTTGTCTAAATATTGAACAGTGGTGCTACAGATTCAAATTAGTCTCTCTGTCAGTCGTCTTAATAATTCATATCACGTTGCGTAACTGCTGGTGGTCTAGAAGAAAGCTTGGTGCCAGCAAGTGGTCAACAACCAGCTCTGTTTACCCAGGATATTTACAGATCTGCTACTCTGTCATGATGCCTAACGTGGATCACTTTCATATGAACTACTGTGAACTTGAGGTTTTTTCTACCCAGGAATTATGGGTGTCTAATTTGGGCTCTGAACTTAGTGATTTTCAGCCTCTTCACATAAAGCATCTAAAGTATTTTTTAATTTTTTTATCTGTATATTAGCTCTGTGATGTATTGCTGTTTTAGGAAAAAGTGCTTGAAATGAAATTCCATTTAGGGCTTTTCTAAAGATATTATGGCACAATAAAAATGCATGTGTTAGGTGTTTCTGCTGACTGTACCTACAAAGGGAAAAATATATATATATATATAATTTGCATTCTTTTTCAAGTATTTTACAAGTAACATTTAACATCAAGGACGCTTCAAAAATATGTAACAGTCAAGCATATGTTTACATATCAAAAAATAATGGAAAAGTAGCATAATTTAATGGAAAAATGCATTCTGGATGAATGGTCTTTTAGGCTTAGATAGGTTTAGGGTAAGTTGCATGTAATTATGCATAATGCATTGTTATTATTACTATAGTAATTACATGGAACGTGTAAAAAGGACACAATCAAATAAAGAATTACCAAAATTTCTATTATGTAGCAATAATTAATTATTTATTTTCTCTTTTTTTTTGTTCATCTTATTGGAAGCAAAACATAAAGGTCAGAGATGCTGGCAAGAGTGATTTCATATATAATTTTTTTTTCCTGGCAGGCTTTATGGAGGACATCCTAAATAGTGGCATCAAAACAGATTACACCTTAGAATAGATTAGACCAACACATATCGGGGACAAGCTTTTTTACACAAGACTGACCAATTGGTTCACTGAACTTGACCTTATTTAGTGTTTGAACTGCTTAAATAGGTAAATGACTATGGGTCAGGTTTGAGATATTAATTATCATAAGGAAAGTTTTAAGTATTATACATGTTGAAAAACATTGTGGTGCTGTATTTTTATTTTTGTTTTTTTTTGTTTAATATGAAGTAATAAAAAAACACCAGTTATAATAAATGCAGGTTACGTTTTATGTTGTTGTCCTTGTTATCTTGCCATGAAACAGCCATATGTTTCAAACAAACAAAATTATTTAACTACTGAGGAGGAATATGAATTACCTACATGTACTTACTATGGATAGGGTTAGGACAAGGGCTAGGTCTAGGGTTAGTTGCGTGAAATTATGCATAATTAATTGTAAGTACTATAGTAATAAGAACTCCTTAAAATAAAGTGTTACCTAAATGTATTATTCTATTTTAATGTCATTTTATATCAGATTGATGTGTCTTGCTTTATAAATTAGTATTGATTTCTTTCAAAAATAGTTTTTTGGTGAGGCAGACACATTCCCAATGTTTTAATCCGTCTTTTTTGACCACTTATCTTTGATTGGAAAGTCTCTGGACAGATGTATGTACATTTTCTGATCTTACAAATCTATTACCGAATAAATTTATCTATGAACATGAATTAAGTCAACAGTATTTGATACAAAGCGCAGCAGCTTTTAATTTCTGCTCTGATATCTGTAAGTTTGTGTTAGAATCAGGACTGTTTTTGAAGCTTGTGCTTGTTTTATTTACAATTTTGCATAGCAAAGTTTAAAGAGCACCATGCTAGTGCACATCAACACCACATACTGAATCATTGAAGAATTAGGTCAGTAGGCTGAAAGTAGGTGATTTTTATTTTTATTTTTTTTAACCATACGAGCATCTATGAAAGCAATGTGAACAAATGTGTTTTCAACCACCTCTGGAAGTGGTCGAAAGCATAAATGCTTCAGCTTAAAACATTTACAACTGCATTTAGTGCTCACTTGTAGCTGAATCTAAATAAAATGCATCTTAAAGCCAGGTGTAAATGTGGCCAAAGCTTTGCCGTTCTCTAGTACTTCAGCAATATCCAGTATTCCAGTTGCATTTCTTAGTTGTTGTGTGTTATTGGATGCTCAGATTTTAACTGTAAATAAAGTAAACAAAGTGGATATCTTCCATATTAATCCTCATCTGTTTGTTTCGTAGGTTCGAGCACGTCCTCTCCTGGATGGGTCCCAGGCTGCGACTCAGCATGGCAAGCATCCTCTTCTGCCACTGGCATTAGCAGCCGTGGGCGCCGCCATAGTGCCGCCTCAGACAGTGGTGATACCGGCATCGGAACTTCATGTTCTGACAGTGTAGAAGGTACGAATCTTCATGTGGTGCATTTTTCTCCAACCAATGCTTGGTTGACTGTTTAAGGGTGCTTTCATGCCTATAGGTCGACTGTTTTGTTTTGAAACAGAGTAAAATTGTTCAGGCGATCTCAGACCGTATGTGTTGACACGGATCTGATCACAATTGCGGGTTTCACATATACTCAAACGAACCAAGCTACCGGAGCAAATGTGCCAGAATGTGTTTTGTGAGGTGTGGAACACATTATTGATCTGCTGTTTGTATTTCATGTCTTTCGCCGACAGACGTTTTCAATCAAGCTCATTACCAAAAAAAAGTCATGACCCATCCTTAAGCATTGCTTTAGTTGGACAAAACCTTAAACAGGATCTTTGAACATCAAATCTAGTTTCAATGACTAAGAAAAAGCAGTGCTTCTCTCCAGTTGATTTTTGGGATGTCATCCTGAGCTAGCATCAGATTGTCAAAGCAGCTAGAAATAGGTCATGCTTCTATGTCTCCTAAATGCATGTAGGCCAGTGTGTGTAGTGGCTTATGGGTAGAGATTATAAGATGTTATAATGTGAAATCTGTTCGGTTTCTGTCTTTTAACATGAATATTTGCGTCCAAACGCACTGATTCTGGCAGAAGAGGATCCCATGGCCACATGTGTATTTATTGGGGCCTCAAGCTGATCCTTCCTATTGAGCCAAGCTTTTTTAGTTAACATGTTAGACAACATGGGAATTATAAGGTCAAGCAAATACAACTTGAGCTTAAACTAAGTTTAGTGCCTGTAAGAATGTCTACATTGAAATAAGTTAGAAGTGAGGACAAAGTTGTTGTCACACTAAATACTTTTAAATAGTTAGTTCACCCAAACATGAAAATGTTGTCATCGTTTACTCTCCCTCCACTTGTTACAGACCTATCAGAGTTTCTTTTAATACACATTTTGGTTAGCATTGGTGTTTAATTTGGACAGTTATGTAAACAGTTGTTTCAGGAAAATGTTGGAAAGTGTCAGTTGGAGTGAAAAAGATTGGATTATTAGTCCCATTGTAGTGTGAAATTCTTAGTATCCCTCAGCAATACATATGATGAGGATGCACGTTCATGCATAATCATGCTAGATGCTATGCACCAATATTTCTTTCCTGCAATGTCTGATATGGTCATTCATATTTCAGTGTTTATAACTACCAACAGCTTAGCAGCTATAATCACTCAAAGGCAGTTTAAAAGTAGCACATTTACTGTAGTCCATCATGCATTATGCAGGGGAATTCAGCCCAAGGATGTTTCTTTGCATTCTAAATAAACCAATGGACTTCATTTGCAAACAATAATTGAATGCCACTTAAATTCAGCCGTTCTGCTGATATTTATTCATGAGATGCTGGGGGTCCATATTTAGACTCTCAATGCCAATGAGTTCCTGTATCTCATCAGAAGTCTCAACTAGCATTATTATAGCATGGTTGTTGTTTGCTACAGTATTAGTTATCGCCACTGGCTTGCATGGTTCAGGACTTGTGGAGCTGTGCATCGATGGATTTGCTCTTCACTGTTTGGACTTTGAGCAGTGAAAATTAAACCACACTGAATTGAACTAAACTGAACTTCAACTCTGAAAACTGGACTGACACAGTTTCAATTTACTATAATCTTCTATATGAAGCTGCTTTGACGCAATCTACATTGCAAAAGCGCTATAGAAATAAAGACTAATTGAATTAGTTCACCCAAAAATATGAATTATGTTATTAAGTACTCACTTTCATGTCACTCTAATCTGATCCTTTACATTGAGCTAAGCTTTTTTAGTTAACATTTTATACAACATGGGGATTATAAGGTCAACCAAATACAACTTCAGCATAAACTAAGAGTTAGATAAGAATGTCTGCGTTGGAATAAATTAGAAGCAGAAAGAAAAGAGAGCTATTCAAACACATTTGATGTTTTTGCCATTCGAAATACTTTTAAATGGTTAGTTCACACAAAAATGAAAATGTTTACTCACTTTAGTCCACTTGTTACAGACTTAAAAAGAGTTTCTTTCCAAATACAACAACAACAAAAAAGAAGTGTTCCCTTTTTATCTTCCCTTTATTATCCCCTTTGTTCATCTTTGAAACATGAGGCAAGACAAGGGTGTGTAATTAATAACAAGATTTTTGTTTTTGAGTGAACTATTGCTTCAACTAATAGAGCACCTGTCTTATGCCTCGTTTTCACTGAGTGGTACAGTACGGTATGGTTTGGTACGGGTCACCTTTATCATGCTTGTGTCTCCACTGCCAAAAGGGTACCACTGGTCAGAAGCACTTCAATGATCATTCGCACGTTATTATCATAGCTCAAGTTTGTTATTTTAAATATAGATGCGTGGCGAGCGCACATGAGCTCTCTCTAGAAAGTAAAACCACTTGCGCTTTTAGACGGCCTCGTAAACAACCACGTTACACAGGGTCGATTCTGCTCCTTCTTCTTCTTGGCTTTGTAGCTGTTCATCAAGACAACGACAAGGTTTGTTTAAGCTCTAGGCTTAAACAGACTATAAAAGTGTATCGTATCGTACCATACCACTCCATTAAACTACACTTTTTTTTCAACATCATTTAACAGAAAACCTTTTGTACACTTTGCCCATTCGTTCGGTCCCTATGTTTTTGTGTTCCCTCCATCAGTGGAACCCAATAGGGTTTTCTTTGCCCCTGTTTTATAAACATAATTGTTTCCTAGGGCTATGATGGATTTGTTCTCTGGCATATCATGTCTTTTCCAGCGTGAGCTCTCAGCTGGAGGCGCATCGTCCTGCCCTACATTTCAGCATCTAATAGCCAACATCCCCATCTCACCATCCTCACGCTACTTCCTGTCCCACTGCTGTCTAAAGGGAGTTGACGTCTGTCTGGCTCAGGGCCACAGGAAGACTGAACAGAGCCGTCGAGTCGACCGCGGTCATGCTTGTATTGATCAGAGCTCAGTGCTTTAATTTATCTCTTTAACATTAGTGCAGTAAAAACGCCTCCGCTCTGGGCTCAAATCAAGGTCAAGCACAGACACATGGCTGCTCATACTTTGCTTTTAGGCTGCTGTTGTTCTTGAGATTTTGGCGAAAACTTGTGACTTCATTGAAATGGTCCAAGTATATAAACCAAGGGCTTTATTTCAGTGCCGAAGTAGATGCAAGCCGCCAGTGTGAGTTGGCTCCAGAAGTAGGGCAGATCTGCTCTGGAAACATCTGTAATCGTTGTGTAGGATGAGAGCCGTGATATCACTGCATGGCAGAGAAAATAACTATGACCTCCCCTGCAATTCTAGATGTGATGACTAATCTCCAGGACTTTTTTTTAAATATTTTTTTAATATTCATGACTGACTAATTTTTATCCCTGTTTTGTGAACGGAGGATGCTTTTAACACTTTTAGTGTATAATGTAAGCATAAACAAAGTCTGCAAAGATGCACAAAGTCTGCTTCAAAGTGAGTCATTTTCCATATCTGTTTCTGAACTTTCTCAACCTTTGATTGTGCTCTTGACACTTCACAGGCACATTTTTCTGACACCTGAGACTTAATTTATATAACCCCTTTAAATA
This sequence comes from Danio tinwini, assembly GCA_903798205.1. Classification (NCBI taxonomy): domain Eukaryota; kingdom Metazoa; phylum Chordata; class Actinopteri; order Cypriniformes; family Danionidae; genus Danio; species Danio tinwini. Next base: position 13,410,793 of record CAIGQZ010034990.1, on the reverse strand, counting down.
TTGCTAAAGGATTACCTAAATGTTAAGATGTTCCACATCAATTAAGGCAACATTAGTATGTAATACAGGGTTCCCATACCTTCTTGAAAGTATTTGAATTTTAGACATATGTATTCTAGGCCTGGAAATTACTTAAAAACAAGCATAGGTCCTTAAAAGGGCTTGGATTTAAAGTTTATGGTGTTATTTCAACAACTGTACTGTGCTGTTTTCAGAAACTGAAAAAAAAAAATAAAATCTTAATAAAACACCTTTAATTTAAATCGTATACAAGAATTGACACAATGCATTTTATTACTATTTCAGAAACCACAATTGAATATTAACAGTATTGTATTAAAGTTCTTTGAACATGATTCAAAATAATTTAAAACATCCTTACTATGACATTTTAATGTGTGTATATTTATATAAATGTTAATAATGTATAGCGTAAGTGAAATGTTAAGTACAGGAAGGACTTTTATGGCGCCATATATGCTTAAAAGTTCTTGAATTTGGTGTCCATGATAGAGTGCGAACTCTGGTATTAGCTTTGTAGAAAACAACTGGCTAATTTTTATCTTTAAAAAGATAAAATTAAAGATTTAATTTTATCTTTATACTGAGTTTACATTGTATATATTGGGGCTTTGTCATTTGTGGTGTCATAACATGGGACTGTGAGTACTTCAATAATGTGTCTGTGTCTATTTATTATTCATGCTTATGAATCATTTGGTCAATTTGTGAGACTGTAGAGTAGTTATGTGTTCATGATGAGTGGTGACAGCAGTAGTGTTGTCAGAAGTACAAACTTCTACGATTCGGTATGAAACAATTAAATTTTTTTTAACAATAGCAGCATTTCCTGCTTGCGTTTTGTGCACTGGTGAGTGGATTCTTGAACACTGTTGATTGGCCATTGTGTTCAGGCGCTTAACAGATATTATTGTGATTGGCTGTAATGATCAGCGCTTTACAAGTGCACTTACATAGACATTGAAGTGTTTGAAATCCGCGTCTATCAGCTGATCCGTCAATGGATTGATGTGGTTTTCAAACAATGACATGCATGACTTTTAAATGCTCCAGTGCCCGATGAATTTTCTGTCCTTTTAAAACAGATGTGTGTGTCTAAATTTGTGAACAATCACACTTTAAATATATATAAATCTTGCCTTTCCTCAGATTTCTAGTTATTTAGTCACTCTTTCTCTGCTGCTTTATTCCATCACACACTCTTACCTTCTGCTCACAGCTTTCCACACCCAGTTAAGTTGCATTAAAAGAAAACTGAGGTAGACTTGAACTGAAAAATCAGAGATTCATCATGATGCTTTACATTTTGTTGCCTTACTTTTTGGTGAGCCTGCAAACAGGAAAGTAATTCTAATTTAGGGTTTATTTTTGTGCTGATAATTTCCTCTTTTATATCTTAAGTAGATTAAGACAACTAAACCAGAAGTTTCTTTTCAAGTACAACTGTTTTACTGCAGTGAGACCAGGGTGATTTTGCAGACAATGCTGTAGAGCCATGCAGGGCAGGGGAAATCTGATAAAGAAAGGCTTACGAATGATTCTCCAAAATAAGCCTCTTTGTTTTAATCTGGCCATGTTGTGCTGTGCTCAAGGATGGTTTTATGCAGGCCTCAAGTCCTTCTGTACTAAATCTTTCTTTCATGAAGTATTCTAATGCAGACTCGCTGGCTATAATCTACATGAAAAAGCGATACTATTCTGGGAGCCTCTGCAAAACCGCTTGATTTCAGCTCACAATTGGCTTATACCATTTTGACTCTATAAAACTTTGAAACGGTGCATTTACTGATAATGTACAGACAGCAGCACTATATAATTTAATAGCTATTGTCCCGTTTGCTTTTTCTGGGACGGTTTCAGCAGTCTAGTTCAGTGTTTCACTACCATTTGAGTACATTTAGAAATATAGAATCTGTTGAATATGTTGCTGTCATGCAGTAATCTAAATTATGGACACTTTGCTACTATCTGATTGGTCCCCCTTTGTTCATGTCTACATGGCTAAAGTCCTTGAGTTGGCACAACACGATTGGCTGCTTTGTTGATACATGGATATTTGCATTAATGAATAAATGTATATTATATAGTGGCCAGTGACTTTAATCCTTGCTTTCTAGTGGTGTTTGGGAGTCACTTATCTAGTTTTTATTTTTACTTACATTGCTATTGCTAATAGATAATCAAATGTAGTAATGTTTGGAAATCACTAATCTAGTTTCTTGCTTACATTGTTATTGCTAACAGCTAGTTAAAAGTAGTAATATTTGGGAGTCACTAATCTAATTTGTCACTTATATTGCCATTTTAACTGCTAGACAAAAAGTAGTAATGTTTGAGAATCACTAGTCTAGTTTCTTACATTTGCTATTGTTACTGCTAGTCAAAAGTAGTAATGTTTGGGAATCACTAATCTAGTTTCTTGCTTACATT
>CAIGQZ010034990.1:13323057-13360873 GCA_903798205.1 Danio tinwini | reverse complement strand
GCAAGATGTCGCCTCGAGGTAAGCATGTTTGATGGCAATGAAATGATTTTAAACAAACCATTAAAAAGCTTTGTGATAGTCCCACTGTTTTTGAAATGCTTTCAAAATCATCTTATGTCTTAAAATACAAATAAACATGAGTTCTAATTATTTACATATGTTTAATATATGTTTGAACGCTGAGAAATGTACAAACATATCTTCCCTTTTTTATTATGCAGATAATTATAATACAAAATTATTAGCCCTAAAGGAAGTATAATTAGGACTAACAATTTAGCGTGTTAATTGTTAATGATCTGTGTTAACAGTACTGCCCTGACAAATTTAATATGCAAATATATCAAATTAATTTAGGAAATATGCCAGATAATACAAATGCAGTTTTAATTGATTTGAATTAAAAACATCAGGATGTGGTCGTTCTGGCGACCCCTGATTAATAAAGGGACTAAGCCGAAAACAAAATGAATGAATGATAATATAATATAATATAAATTTATAAAAAATAATATATTATTATTTCAATATTTAATTGTTTTTCCAGATGATATACAAACTTATAAATGTATACGAAAAATCCTATTAGCGTCAAATATATATGACATCAAATATATAGCAACAAAAACAAGAAAACTCAAACTTCTTTTCTACCCTCTTCTAAGCACTATCCCTCCCATCTCCCACCCCTCACTATTTTCTGAGGCCTTAAATAAGTATGCAAAAACGAATCAAGACACAGATAAATAAATATTAAACCAATTGAAAAGATAATACAATTAATTAATTAATTAATACATAAATAAATATAATAAACATATGGGTAAATAAAGAAGAAAAGAAAGAAGACTCAATGTTTTGTAAAAATAACTAATTTCTATGGCAGTTTTTGCCATGGTGACTGTGCAATATTTTTCCACTTAATTTGCAAGATGCTAGCATTCATCTTTAAAAACAAGGTTATTATGTGAACTAGGCAAGTTTGGATGATTAGGACAACAGTGGTTTGTTATGTACATAATAATAAAAGACAAATATTTATTAAGGGGGCTAATAATGTTGACCTTAAAATGCTTTTATTCCAGTCCAACGAAAAGAAGTAGAAAAACAAGAAGAAAACATACTATAGGAAATACTGTGTAAAAGTACGTGCTCTGTTGGAAAATATTTGAAAAAGAATACAGTTTTCACTGGAGGACTAATAATTTTGACTTTAACTGTATGTTTGGATTGAAATGAAGATGAATAAATGATGACAGAGGCAGCATCCAAAAATACTATCTGTAGTGGAAAAACGCACTTTCACATGGTTTGCATTATAGGGCTTCAAAACAAATGTAATGGGCCACTTTGAGAAGTACTTAAGAGTGATTTTTAACTAGTTAGACTAAATTTATGTCAAATATTAATAATAATTATTATTATTATCTTAAATTCTTTAGTTGGTCTAATTTGTGACCAAGTAATTATAGTGGTTCATATTTTATTATCCAGATGGGTCAAACATGAAGACAATAAATAAACGCTTCAGGAAATATAACATATTTTTTGTGTTCTTCTAGTCATCTTGGGTAGGGCTGCACAATATATGGTTTAATCATCGATATTGCAATGTGATAATTCGCAATCGACACGTCGCAGGATATATGCAATATTGAGTTTGTATTATAATTTATTATTTGCATGTGTTTTTGATGCCTTTGAAATAGTACCATTTGTAACTGAAACAACGATTCATTTTTATTTTGATCATTCAGTTACTGTACTTGAATACTGTTAGACTCAGGGAAACGATAAAACGCTTTATTTTTGTTGTATCTCTTTCTTGATTATATTTACAGCTTGTTATGCATGAAAATACCCACAACTCACAATACTCACAACACATGCAAATACAGAAATGCACCGCATATAGCACAGGCCACAATAAAAATGTGTCTGGGACTCCACAGATGCATTCCCACAGCAAAATCATTCCAATCGATATAACATTAGAAATTCTTTCCAAATAGAGATATAAAGTCATCTGGTGCAATTGTATCCATATCGCAATTGATTTTGCAAAATAAACAAATATTACAATGCTAGATTTTTCCAATATCGTGCAGCCCTAATCCTGGGTATTTTAATGAGACTGTTTATTTATAATGCAAAGCTAATTGACCTAGTCTTTATCACAGTCTAGAAAACTAAAATAACTATAATTTCTTCATAAAAGGGAGTGATTTCAAACACTTGATTATATAAAGTGAATTTAGAGTGAAAATATGTGCGTATATCCCTGTTTTAAACACAAAATTGTACTGCACACATGCTAATGTAATAATTCAGTACACAGACCAATTGTACATTTTATCGTTATTATAACAATAAGTAAAAATATTATAGTTGCACAAAATTTTACCGGCATCTTTATTGATATGCACCCAAAATGTACCCAGTGATCTCTTCTTTCTGACTGAAATGTTGCCATCTTATTCTTAATTTCTATATCCAAAACCAGTCTGATTTCACAAGAAGAGTATTTTATGTTTTATTTTTTCAGTTTAGGGACAAATTCGTACGAAAATTTATGATTTTTAAAATAGAGGTGGCACCCAACCACACCCCTAAACCCAATCGTCATTGGGGGATGAGCAAATTGTACTAAACTGTACGAATGAGATCGTATGAATTTTTGCAAATTAGCCACTAATTTAAAAAGTTACGATGTGCCGTAAAATTGTTGCCAAAACTGCACTTTTGCACAAAGCCTGGGTCTGTAATACTTTGAAACAAGTCATTAACTTGCATTTGTTATTTTTGAATGCAAAATGAGCACACATTGTGCCTTTATGTAACTCCCTCTTGCAGTGTGGGAGTGAGCTAATTTAGTTTTCAATGTTTCATCTTGGCTCTGAGTAAATAAAAAGAGGTGTCCGCAGAAACGCGTTTTATATCTGTGATTTTTCCGAGTACAAAACAGCCTAAATCAGGATTTAGCACTTTGCCTCCAGAAAGATTAGATGAAGCTCTGTTTTCGTCTAAAGATAAAGTGGCCCTGATTATAAATCTTTGTGCATTAGTCTTAAACAAGCTTATCTGTCTCTTTTAGCCCGCTGTCTCCTCAGATCTGTCGAGACTTCTGTCTGAATGATGCATTCGGAGTAACATCACGCATACGGAAGCACCTGTGGCCTGCCCTCTCATTGGCTGGTTTATTGGTTTATCCGTATTGCCTGTAATAAGGTTATTCTTAGGAACGACCTTTGTTGGTCACAATATTCCATTCAAATCGTGGCCAGGATTTATCCAGAGTCCCTCAGGAGCCTGAATCTATTTTACAACACAGAGCACTTCATCAAGACTGTTATGAAGGCCTGGGATGATGATGATGTTGTTGTTGTTGGAAATGTAGGATGTGACGTCTTTAGTCTAAGGGGAAATGGTTATACTCAGGATATCTAGTGTTTTTGGAAAGTCTGATCTGTGTAGTCTTGATAAAAACCAGTTTGTTTGCCGCAGCTTGTGAAACACGCATTGATATTCTACAATTTATGTTGTTTAGGATGGTTTTGAAGGCTTCGGCAGAGGCTCCCTGTTAAAGAAACAGTCTACTACTCATCTTAAAGCACATTTACATGACTGTTTTCAGCTAAAAATTGAAAAAATAGGGTTTGTTTATTTTGATGCTTTTCCATGTTTTAGTACCTTAATGCCACTGAACGTCACCTTCATGTGTATGACAAAGTTGCAGTTGATGTGGTTCTTGCTCGAAGAAGTAAAATTAAAATCAAAAGTAAAGCCATATGGGCTATTCACATATTGCAGGAGAAGCACTTCTTGCGAAACAGATACTTTACATACATACATACTTATGTATAAATGTCAGATGTAACTATGAACAGGATTTGATGATAGCTGCAGATGAATGCTAATGTGAATTACTGAACGTCTGTAACTATATAAAAAAACAAATAGTCAGTAAAATGTATATAAACACATACAGACCTTTAGAGTTTGCAAAATTTTACCAATTACCGAACAGTGACCCAAAACATACATCTAAGCCTTATTTGTCTTAAAAATAATATATACAATCAGTACAAACCTCTCATCTGTATCTTTATCCTTCACCAGCACCTGTAATGTCTTGTTAAATGTATGGTACGGTTTGTTTTTTTGGAACCTTTGACAGTGGAACTAGACAAAAAAAGTGCATGTACCTTACTGTACCAAACCATACAGCTCAGTGGAAATGGGCCATTATAGTAGCAGTTGTTTGGCCAACTATTCTGTTAGTTTGACTAGTCTTATATTTTAGCTTGTTTGCACAGTTGTAGCAGCTAATTTAATTAGCAATGTCTGTCATATTTGAGGTATTTACTTCAGCTACTGTTTACACTGGTGTGTTTTTGTTTTAAAACTCATACATTTGTATATGGTTATACCTGACATTCTCTGATAATAATAATAAAAATTCCTTTTTATATAACGCTTTTCTGGGCACTCAAAGCGCTTTACACATTGGGGGGAATCTCCTCATCCACCTCCAGTGTGCAGCATCCACCTGGATTACGCGACGGCAGCCATTTTGCGCCAGACCGCACACCACACACCAGCTGATTGGTGGAGAGGAGACAGAGTAATGAAGCCAATAATGATATAAGGAGGGTTAGGAGGCCATGATGGACAGGGGCCAGATTTGGCCAGGATGCCGGGGTTAAACCCCTCCTCTGTTTTGAAGGACATTCTGGGATTTGTAATGACCACAGAGAGTCAGGACCTCGGTTTAACATCTAATCCAAAGGACCCACACAGACCGCAGGTTTGGCACCCTCTGCTGGCCTCACTAACACCACTTTTCCTACAACCTAGTTTTCCTATGTGGTCTCCCATCCAGGTACTGACCGGGCGCAGCCCTGCTTAGCTTCAGTGGGCAACCATGTGAGAGTTGCAGAAAGCTAGCTGCCGGCTATTCTCTGTACTCCATTTTTGGTTTGCAAAATGGAATGTTGTGATAAAGACCTAGTTTTAGTTTGAAAACGCTGGAGGCACAGCTTTCTGCAATCACTATCTGTTTGCTCTTCTGGACTATCGTATGTTTTATTTTATTGAATCGCCAAACAAACCCTCTCATATGACCATTACACAACTGGTAGGCTGTGAGTATGGATGCCAGCAAAATATGCGCTTTTTGTCCAGTGATTGTGTATGGTCTTTTTGGCTTGATAGTGTGGAGGCAGACCTTTTTTCTTAAACACTGTTAAAACACTGGAAGAGGAGTGTTTTTATTCTAAAACATGGTTTTAAAACAAAAACCCACGGGTGTAATTTAAGTCTCAGCTAATCTGTTCTGTTCTAAACACCTCACTCTATTATGTTTGGGTTTTAAGTTTAAGTCTATAATTAAAATTAAAATGAAGTCTTATTAAACACTTGCACAGGTTCTTGTAAAAAACATTTTGCACATCCCTACTGTAGTTAAGACAAATACAAATCCAAGCACAATACTATGGAAGTCAATGGATACAGGTTTCCAGCTTTCATCAATATCTTAATTTCAATATAACAAAAGAAAGCAAATCATAAATGGTGACAGAATGGACATTTTTGGTTGTACTATCCCTTTAAGAAGATAGATTAGTGAATTGACCTTCAGCAGAGAGACAGAAATCTTGCCTTCCAAAGACAAACTAAGTTCCTATGTGTTTGGGATGTGGAAATGATGACAGAATTGTGCATTTTGGGCTTTTAGGTATTTTTGAGTTGTTGTTTCATTCAAGCTGATCAAACTTCACAAAAGTGGGTGATGCTTCAGTTCCTAGACTTGTTTTCATAGTGTCTGTCTGTCCAGTGTCATTGAGGAGAGCAGTGAAGTAGGCGATTGACTGACAGTGAAGTCTGGAGTGCTTCAGTCTATTCAGGCGCCCAGCACACATGACGCGGAGGAGATAAACACACTGCCGACGGGTGTTGGAAAGACGTTTGTCAACACCACATCGAAACGGCATTCCATCACCCTAGTTAGCTAGTCTGGGGTCACGTTCACCATCACCAGTGGGAATGATAAGATCATTACCAATCTCCTCATGGCTAAAGACCCTTCCTCATATGGTCATTCAGAGCAGATTCCTATCAACTATCTCAAGACATCATCCTTTGGCCAAAAAGAAAAAAAAATCCATTAAATGAGCCAAGAAAGCTTGGGAAGAAATAAAACAAGCACAGCTAAAATAAGATGGAAATCGCACCGAAGAAGGAAAAAAGCTAGCCTGGAGATTTCTCAAGCCTGTTCTTGTTTATATGCACTTTTTTTACCCTCCACTGGCAGCTTTACTGTGCAAATAAGTCCAGCTGCGAGTGCACTCAGTTGGCCTCATCGCTGAACTTTCCATGATGGCATTGCAGAGCAATGTAGAGGGTTTTTTGTTTGTTGCTTCAGAGGTCATGACTCTTCACAGGTAAGATAGTGCCTGATGAACTGTTGTAGGGCAAACTTGGCTACACTGAATAGGGATGTGTGGATGCAGTCATATATTGATATTTATCATTATTCGTTGTTGGATTGTTCACCCAAAACTGAAATTTCTGTCATCATGTACTCATCCTCAAATTGTTCTTGTTTCAGTTTCTTTAGCACTCCCTTGAGATTTAAAGGTATAGTTCACCCAGAAATTAAAATATACCACTCACCTTCAAGTGTTTCCAAACCGTTATTTGTTTCTTTTTTCGGTTGAACACAAAAGATGATATTTTAAAGAAAGCTGGAAAGCTGTAACCATGGACTTCCATAGTATATTTTTCATACTGTGGAAGTCAATGGTTAATCCAGCATTGTTCTCCTGAACATAACGCAGGTACACTTTCAAACTCTGCAGTGAAAGCGCAGAGCTCATTTGTGCTGAAATGAAAGGCTGTCAGATCTCCTGCTGCAGTGTGAATGTAGGGTCACTGTCAGTCTAACTCACGTCTCCAGCATTTGTGTCTGGATCTCCATTTATCATGAACATACAGAGACCAAAACATCACAACATTGATTCATCTCCAACTCATGCAGCTTTCAGATGCGCCATACAAAACACAAAGAGTAAATGATGAAGAGCCATCTGATTATTCATCACCAGAATGTGTTTTTCGTACTGGTGGAGATGCATATGTGTAGTTTTCTCTACTAATCCATTTTATTGTGTACAATGTTTAGAGCAAAGCATTGCTTTTTTTTTAGCTTTTCGTGAAATGTTTGTTCAGGCTGATGTAAAGAAGACATCTGAAATACACTTTTAAGAGTTTCTTTTGTCACACTATCAATTTGTGTCTATAGGGTTTAATTATAATACACCTCAAAGTAATATTTTCTCTCACATTGAGTCATAAATCTCCACTTTAGCAGCACTAACATACAGTAAACTGCACACTTTTTCTTTCTATATTTGTATTCTGTAGTTATTTTTAGAGGGATTTTTCATCATTTTCCAGGTTGTAAACATTTTGGGTCCTATATCATACACCCTGCACAATAAGGCGCAAGATGTGTTTGACATGATTTGTTGCCATTTTCAGCCCAACGCAACTGTAATTTTCAAGTCTTGTGCCACGTTGCTTAAATAGCAAATCCAGTTGTGCCACTTTGTGGACTCATGGGTGTGCTGATCTAAAAAGGAGGTGTGTTAAGGTGCATTGTTGAAGAAGGCTATTTTGAGGAACTGAAATAGACCATGCAATTAACCAACTAAAAGCTGGTCTAAAGTCCAGTGCAGAGCGTGTTAGTTATGCGCCTATGTGGGTCAAATCGTGTACGCATTGCTTAATACACACAGGATGTACAGCAATACACAAATATCTTTACATATGAAAAAAATGTAAGGATTAAAATGATTATTATGAATGATTATTTTCTACGTATATATAAAAACTACTACCTCCATGCCTTCATCTTGGGGGGCTTTTTCAGTTTATTCATGACAATTTGCATTTGTTTAATGTTGTTATTATTATTATCAGTATTATTTATTATATGCATATTTATATTTGTTTTAATAAAAACAAGTTTAGATTTGTCTACCTGTTGGGTTTTGGAGACGTATGCATCACCATATGGGGCATAACAATAGGACGTGTGTTTGGATAGAACTCAGTTTTTTGACCACACTTCGTTATTATTGTTCATTTATTTGTTTGCTTGAAACTAGAACTGAATTTAGAAATAATTTTGAAACAAATCTATGCGCTTACCAAACTAAATTAAATATGTCGGCTAATGGATGTCTTCAGTAGAGTAAGTTTCCACCGTTTCCTTAATCACGAACGTAAAAGAGTAAAGTAAAGAGAAAGTAAAGAGGCTGAATAGAGGAGGCTCAGTCTTTATTCTCGCGCTGCAGATCGTCTGATTTTTCGCTAGTGAAGTGTTCAGTTTTTCAACTTACAAAGTCTGCCATGTAAAGAGCAAATGCACCATGGTGTGACGCAACTGACTCTTAAAGAGAATGTGAGATGAGTCTCTGATTGATTTAATTCATGTTATACTTAAAACACACCCGTAACTCATTAAGAGAATAAGCACAACCCCGTTTTTTTCCATCCGAAAGTGGATTCGGAAACGCCCTTAATGCTTTTGCGCCATGCACTTTAGATTGTTAAAGTAGAGACCTTTATTTTTACAAAAAAGCTGAATATATCTATATTTTTTTAGATAAAAATAGATGCCCAAAACCCTCTCTGTAACCCATATTTTATTAAAATGTGCATATTTAAACATTTTATAAATCATTAAATACAAGAAAAAAGGTATGTAAATAATCTACTGTGGAATTCGGAAACGCCCTTAATGCTTTTGCGCCATGCGCTTTAGATTGTTAAAATAGAGCCCTTTATTTTTACAAAAAAAAGCTGAATATATCTATATTTTTTCAGATAAAAGTAGATGCCCAAAACCCTCTCTGTAACCCATAATTTAATAAAATGTGCATATTTAAACATTTTATAAATCATTAAATACAAGAAAAAAGGTATGTAAATCTACTGTGGAATTGTGTTGATAAGTATTGCTATTTTATTACCTTATTCATCTGCAGTGTCTTTAAATGTATAAAGTTTTTAAAGTATAATTAATGGAAATTAATTAAATTATTTAAATTTTTATTATGATAAAATTGTGATTAAAAATAGAAGTTGGAAGTTTATGCAAATTAGCAATGTCTCATTTGCATATTTAAACATAGCATTTTCTAAATCATGCCTTACAAAATAAATCATGATCAAATCTATTGCTTGTTTTGCTACATTATTCTCCAGGGTTTTGGTTTTGTTTTGTTAATCAGTTTATTTTCAACTTGACACACTGTCCTGAAAATGCATTAGTCATGAAGAGATGCTTCTGATCTTTGACGTTGATGAACCTTTGATCCCTGTGGCCCATCAATACACTAATACAATAAGCATTTGAAATATATGACCTACCTGAAGTTGTAGATGAGACGGTGTTTGGTGTTGAGTGGGCTGCTGTGGTTTTCTTGTAGATCTGTGGCAGTGCTGTGGAGTGCTGAATGTTTATGGCAGCATTAGTGGAGGGTGGAGAAAGAACAGCTCAGAGATGGAGGAAGAAGAGGAGGGGTCCGAGCACAGCAGTCTCACTCATCATTTTTTATTTAGAAGCATATTTACGAGGTTTAACCCTTACATAGAACTGCAGATCATAATAAATTGTTTACTTATTATTTTTTATTATTTTTATCTGATATTTTCTTCATTTGAATGTAAAGCGTAGTCAACTTGTTTGAGATTTACATTACATATTTATTTCTTTTGCTAGTTTAAATGTTGCAGAGGATTATATAGAATACATTATTACATTTCCATCTTTATTCAGTGATAGAGATTTATTGATTGATTCTTTAAATTTTTTATTAGTTTATTAATTTTAGATTTATTATTTTATTTATTCATTCATTCATTTTCCTTCGACTTAGTCCCGGATTAGGGTAAGGGGTCACTACAAAAGAATGAACCGCCAACCATTGCAACATATGTTTTACACAGCGGATGCCCTTCCAGCCGCAACCCAGTACTAGGAAACACTCATACACATTCACATACGCACACACACACACTCATACACTACCACTACGGCCAATTTAGTTTATTTAATTTACCTATAGCGCATGTCTTTGGACTCTAGGGGAAAGCGGAGCACCCGGAGGAAACCCATGCCAACACAAGACATGCACACTCAACACAGAAATGCCAATTGGCCCAGCCGGGACTCGAACCAGCGACCTTCTTGCTGTGAGGCGACCGTGCTGTCTATATTATTTATTTTATGTATTTATTTTGGATTAATCCAATTTATTTTATTTTATTTATCAGTCTTATAGATGTACTATTTGACTAATATTAGCGAGGGCTATGTGACCGTGCGAAGGCTGCACCGGAGCATATGTGTGCGCTTGATGCAGAAGTATGAATCAGCACATTTAGAGAAACTTGTTCATGCTTTTATCACCAGCAGCGCGGATTACTGTAAGGGACTTCTCACCAGCCTCCCAGAAAGACAGTCAGACAGTTGCAGCTCATCCAGAACGCTGCCGCCAGGATTCTTATCAGAAGCAGAAAATCAGAGCACATCACACCTGTCCTCAGGTCTCTTCACTGGCTCCCAGTTACATTCAGAATAGATTTAAAAGTATTATTACTTGTCTATAAAACACTAAACGGCATAGGACCTCAATACATCACAGATATGCTCACTGAATACAAACCTAACAGATCACTCAGATCATTAAAATCCAGTAAATTAGAAATTCCAAGAGTTCGTTCGAAGTAGGGTGAATCTGCCTTCAGCTACTACACCCCCCGCTGCTGGAATCAGCTTCCAGAAATGATCAGATGTGCTCCAACATTAGGAACATTCAAATCAAGACCGAAAACACATCTGTTAAGCTGTGTCTTTACTGAATGAGCACTGTGCTACGTTTGACAAGATCGCACTATTGTGTCTTATTTCCCCCATTTCTTTAAAACCTGTTTTAACACATTTTAATCTGTTTTTAATCATTTGTATTCTTTGTGGTTTTTATTTTCTTATACTTTTTCTTTTTTTCATGTTTATGTAAAGCAGTTTGAATTGCCATTGCTTATGAAATGTGCTATATAAATATACTTGCCTAAAATTAAGTAAATGAACTATGTGCATAATTATAAACAAGCCAACTAATTTAATATAATAAATCAATTAGTCTACACTGTTAAAAAGTGCAAGGTTCCACACAATTCATTCATGTTGTCCCATCAAAGTTAACTTAACCAGTTTAAGTAGTTTGCACATGAAACAATCAAAGTTGTCCCCAAAAAATCAGCTTATTTTGAAAAAGATTTTGATGCTTGATCAGTGTATTCCAGGTCTAAAATATAACTCCTATACAGCGTATGTGTTCAAGTTAAATTTTACATCACAAACCAAAATGATTTAAAAGCAAGTGATGTCTAAAATAACAATAAACACTTTTTTAAATGCTGGGTTCCACATAATCGATTTTTATTGGACATAAGATATGAATCTTTCTTAAGTAAACTTGTTAGTTTTTACAGATTTAAGTGCATAGCACATAAAACAATCAAGTTGACAACACACACACACACACAAAAATACAATAAAACCTCAGGAATTGTGTCGTTTTATTTAAAAAAAGTCATTTAAACAAACAGCTAACATCATTTTTAAGTGAAAGATTGATTTTTAAATGCTCCTTTATTGTTTATATTAAAACTGTTTAAATTGTAATGCACAAATAATGCATTATAGTTTTGATGGCCTACATATTTTTAGCATTGATTTTTAGCATCCTGTAGTAGCATAACGGGTCTTTTCATTTCCATTTGTTTCCTGTAATGAACTCTTCAGCTCTGGTTAAATGTATGCATTAAATTGAATGCAGATATTGAGCAGATCGGGGTTTTGCCTCTTGTCCTCCATTGTTTGTGCTCAGTTTTGAGATGAACATGGTGAAGTTTTCTTCCTTATTAGGAGCTGTGTTTGGCTGGAGACACATAAGCTCATATGAGGGAGGAATGAAGAGGGCATGCAGTGGCATTCACTTAGTTTCAGCACAGTCTTACACTTTATAAAGTCAACATGACCACTGGAATCGTGCCAGAGTTTGAGGATTGGGTCTTTAAATATAAAAACAAGCAAGCATAGAAAGTTCATTAGAAAAAGTTTTCCTGATGAAAATCAAAGCTGTTCTTGAAAAAGCAGGATTGATCCAAATACAAAACAAAGTACAAAGTTGTAAATTGTTTGTAAATTTCACAGTTAATTTGAAAGAAATGACTAACACATGAAATCAAACATGAACATTTGATGTAGAACGACTGAAGGTATATTTTATCTTAGTCAACTTCAATGACCTTATTTAGCATTTAGCACTTCAAAACCAAAAACAATCCCTTTTTATTGTCAATAAGAGTACATCTCACCGGTGTTACTAAACGAACAACATGACAAAAAGACCAAATATTTGGCTCTAAAAGATATAATATAGCTCTGTCTCTTTAGAAATCGTTGATTTATTATATTATATTATATTATATTATACATTACAGATATATTTTATATATTTAAATATTATATATATATATATATATATATATATATATATATATATATATATATTTATATATTTTATTTTTTTTATGTTTATTTTTTTGTATTGTATTATATTTTAATTTTTTTTTTTCGTTTTTACTTTAGTAAAAATATTTCAAAAAATTTGCTTTATTAGTTAAAACTTAGAAATAAATATTCCCTTGGCTACCAGCTGAAAATGTTATTATAATTAAATAACATTAAATTAAATTACAAAATAAAAGTATATAATAAAAAATGCTGCTATTAGTGCTGGGCGATACGGCAAAAAAAATTATCACAATGTCATGTTTCATATCATTCAGTAATTTGATAATTATTGAATATTTTTTAACAATCAATTTAGGAATAGGAGTTTTTTTTAACTACTTTTTATTAATTTACCAACATTACTAAGGCAAATAGTTTTAATAGTCAAAAACTAAAATATTTAAACAATATCTGAACTCTTTATAATTAAATAAACATAAATGTTAAAGAGACTCTTAAACTTGACAAATAAAATGTTATAAAGTGCCTACAATAGTAAAGCGTAAATACCGAACAATCAAAACAAACTTTAAGGTGTCAATAATAATGATACAGTAAACCTCAAACTCTGTAAACTAGTAAACCATCATTATTTAAATACATATTGCAACATTACAAATTGGGAAGTTGGATGACTACATTACCCCATGCTAAAAAAATCTTCCTATGCTAAAAAATCTTTCAGATGGGGTGCTAGTGGCTGGAATGCACAAGAAAAGAAACCAAAAAGTCACTCTGGTGACATCCTTTTTTTATTTGCAATCTCCTCTCTGCTGCTAGTCATGACACTCATTTTCAGGTGTGTTGTTATTCTGACCTGAAGTGGCAATGACACAACCCAAAACTCGCACATGAAAAGTGAGAGTGTGTGATTTCCTTTACCATCTTCAATGCGCTTTGCGCTTGTGCTCCTTTGCCGTCTTTCTCTAACTAGGCGACCATCAACTGTTTTCTCAGAGGATGACAAATGCACAAACCATTGCTTCAGCTCTTATACGAGTTTATGGAGAAAAAGAAAAAAGCACTGCAGTGTTTGGATGCACTGTGTTTGTCACGGCTAATTAGTCTACCGGTTTTACTGAAATGTGTATATTCCATACAAAGTGTGAAGCAGATTGGTTCTACATGCGTGAATCGCTGTGCGCATGTGGCATTCTGAAAAGTTCAGATGCTTTTCAACTAGGTGCGCCTAGAAAATGTGCATGCCTCACGTCCGACATGTGCACCATGTACACGCTGTTCTCTATTTGCGCCACAAGTCACAGGAATTGGAAATGACAAACTTTCACCCTAAGCTTATTGGCATTCCTTCCAAGGCGCGCAGACACATTTTAATAAAACTATAGTGCTTCATACCAAACTTTCTTTATCGTTATTTTGACAATAGTGTTTGGTCAATAAATACAGATACCGTTTTTATCCCCCAGCCCTGCTATTTTATGTCTTTTTGTTGCTTCAGTAATTTAAAATCTAAATGAAATATTCTCTTGGCTACAAGCTAAGATTGTTTAATTTAATTTAATGTTTGGCTTTAATCATTTTAAAGACGTATATTGTTATTGTTTTTATTACTTACAAAAAAAAAACTAACTTATTTTTGTTTATTGGTTTTACAGTTTATCTCCATTGGTTTGGCTCATTTCTTGAAACTGGAATTACATTCTCAAAACAACATGGACAAACCCCCAAACCACTTGGCAATCGTTCACAACAGAATAGATTTTTCTCATTCATTTCATCAAATTGCAAATGTCTAAGTACATCTAGCCTACATTTAGCACAATTTCCAAGTGAATAGATCTAGTTGATCTAAACTGATTGTTGATTCTCAGTTCAATGGTTGATCGCTCCAAAATGTGTCAGCGTCATTTCATTGTATAAGTCATCACATGCACAATAGTCTGTTCAATTTTCAAAATTAATCAAGAACATTATACCATGAATATCATATATCAATCTGTGGAACATTTGATACATTTATTACAGCAACTGACAGTCAGGTAAAACTAAACTTGACTAATGACCAATCAAGCACTGTAGGCTGCATATAATTTTCATTGTTTTTTTTTTTGTGTGTTTATATTACAGTATATTATGCTGTATAATGCACTTTTTTTTTATTCTGATGTATGTTAATTACTTTGTGTGTGATGTAATTTCATTGGCAGTATGAGTGCAATGTACAGTATGATGTCAAACCTTGGAGGCTACTCTTAACCTAAAATCCCAACACTATCTCACAGCAATTCATAAACTTTTTGATTTAGTGGCTAATTCGAATGAATTTTTACGAACTCATTCATACAATTTAGTATGATTTGCTTATCCCCCAATGATGGTTGGGTTTAGGGGTGGGGTTGGGTGCCACGCCTCCTTTTTAAAATCATACATTTTCATACGACTGAACACGCACAAATTATCCACTGAACTGACAAATCGTAAAATAGTTACATTCCCTCGTAAGATCAGACTGAAAATCCTTATTTCTTATAATTTTTTAAATCTTATCAATTTATTTTATTTAGTTTTTTACACAATTGCATTCTGTCAAAAGACAAAAAACAGTTCAGTAACCATTTTCAAAATCTGGTTTAAGACTGAAAGGTGGACATGAGGGATATTTCAATGGTCCTCAGTCATAGTGACGAAACATCTAAACATTTTGACTTGCAGTGCTTACGTAATGCCAAAGGGACAAAAGGTTTTGGGGGCACTAACTGTTAAATGAGAAGAAAACTTAGTTTTGACATGAATGAACAGTTTTGGGAAAGATATGAGCTTTTGCCAGTGAGCTATAGTATTGTGCTGAACTGTAAGACTGTTTTGCAAAACAATCTTAGAGTATTGAGAATGTAATTCCTGTTTCAAGAACTGAGTCAAACCAATGGAGAAAAACTGTAATATACAAAATGAAGTCATAAAAACGAAACAATTGAGGCATGCAGTAACAAAGGTCAAATACAGTAAAACAAAATTTTCAATATTTACATATAATAAACTGGTAAAAGAGGCTGTCCAAGTGAGTAGAGAAAAAAATATTTAAATAAATAAATTAGATTACTTAAAAAACCTCATATTTCTTTTTGATGTGCTCTTGTTAACATGTTGTTCTCAATAGCATAATCCCAGCGCATCAGCACATGCAGTGTGCAGTTTGGCTCAGCAGACGTGCTGTTCTTTCTAGATGAGCTCATTACAATGGAGCAGGTCAGTCTTCTATGGTGACCTTGCTCGCCCGTTCCTCGTTTGCCCAGTGTTTATGGCATGTAAATGCCCGGTTGCCATGCTCATACATACACATGGTCCGCTGGCCTGAGCCGTGCCCTCCGGCCAGCGCTGGAAAGTTTGCTTGTTAGGTGCAATACATCCATGTATCACCTCATGGTTGAGCTTAGCAGATCCAGCAGCTGTCAACAGGCCACACAAAACACAGAGAGAGGGTATACAGTGACCCCTGAAGGCATCCGGACACTCGAGAGACACTTCAGATGTCTGAATGTCACTGCTTTACACACACACACACACACACACACACACACACACACACATGGCATCTGAAAACAACTGATGCACAACCTTTTCTTGGAAGCTAAACTCAATTAATTGCACAGCCCTTTTAATTGGATGTATGAAGTCATTTTTACACAAATGTTTTGAATAGCTCGTCTGTTGTTTATTGAAGAGTGTGCTCATGCTGCATTACAAGAAATAGCACTTTGTTTAGTTGCTAGATCTGATGCATTGACATTTTTGAGAAAGATTTGATTGAAATGGGCTCATTTTACAACTCTGCTAGAGTAAAACAGTTGAAATATACTTGTAGCTGAATTGAAATTCCACATGACATAAATAGTTAATTATATGCGACAAACAAAGCATAATTTGATTTTTATTTAGTAAATAAATTGTTATAAACTGATTCTTTTCAATGGGTTAAAGTTAAAAAACTCTGTTAAATTAAAAAAGAAATCCACTATTTCTCTTCCTTTTATGCTATTCCAGAACCATGTGCACCCATCTGACAGGTAAAATCTGCTTCTCTCTCTCTCATTCAAGTTCAGGTTTCTTTATTGGCATGACGTTTTGTACAGTATTGCCAAAGCATTTTAGATATGTATAGAGTATGTAATATATTGACATCATCAAACTAATAAAATATACAGCAAATGAATAAAAACAGACGATGATAAACCATGATTATTGATTAACCATTTCTAAAGCTGTACAAATATTTTGCAACCAATTTTTAACCGTCCTCCTTTGTAATTTCTCTCGCTCTTATGACTTTGCGCATACAACTAACGACAGCTTTAGAAAGCGAAAGCAAAAGATAAATCCCGGACATATTAGTGGATTTAGAATTACTAGATTCTTGCAGACGGACACAAAAAGGCACTTCCCTCTGGGTCTGCAGAGCACGTGAGACTGTGGGAGTGTTGACAGTTCTCGTGCAGTACAAACGGGTGAATGAGAAAAGATTTTCCACCGATCGCGCATGTTTGGTTCTAGGCCTAATGGGCGGATACACAAAAGTGCAAAAGGTCGATAATACATACAAAAATGTGTCTCTAAATATACTTGGGCGGCCTTTAAGGCCGTACTCACACTATGTACAGTTGCCTTGAACCGGGCCAAAGCACGCTTGTCCCCCCTCCCGTCTCCCCCGAAGGCCCGCACTCACATTACATTCGGGCCTGGGCGCGACTTACGTCATCGATGATGCGCTCCTCAGTAAGCGCTCTTGCTCAGCACAGTGGGTTTAGTTATATTGTTTGATATGCAGAGACACGCAGTCTAATATTTCGCCGAACAGATCAGCCACTTTTGACGCTCATAAACAGTCCTCGTGCTGCAGGAATTAGGAAGTTTGCTGAAGGTGCAGCTGACGTGCAGTGAGGGATTTGCATCTTTATTAATCTACGACAGTTTGCGTTCATTGAACAGTACGAATGAGTAATTAATCCATATGAAACCGTCCCTTAAAAAGTCACGTCTCGCTTTCAGTTTCGGGCTCAGACACGCTTGCACTCACACTGTAAGCGTACCGCGCCTGAGCCCAAGTGAACTGTGCTCTGGCCCACCTCTTCCAACCGGGCCAGGGCCAGGGCCGCCCAAGTGTACCATGCCTGAGCCCGATTCAGAGCACTCACACTTCTCAAACGATCCGGAAAACGGGCCTGGGCACGGTTCGGATAGCATAGTGTGAGTAAGCCCTAATATACCTGGGCGGCCCGCCCAAATAAAGTCTATGTATGGGAAGCACTGGATTTACTTTTTTTGAATCCATTCAGTTGATCTCTATGTCTGGCAGAAGAACATTTAGCTTAGCTGAGCATAGATTATTGAATCAGATTAATTAACATCTCGCTGCTGCCGTACTTTGGCTGCAGCAGGCACAATGATTTTAGATTCCAGTTGGTTGTGAGAAAGGACTATTTTTAGGCAGTGCATAATATTATTGCACCTGCTGCAGCCATGGTACGGCAACACAATTTCTTGATTATTACACTGGAATGAGAGTATAGTTCCTATACATATCAGCCTAGAAAATAGCAGTTTTTCATTTTCTTAGTACACAGTGTAACTACAAAAGAATCTTACTTTAAATAGGAAATTTATCAAAAGTCATGGGAGGGAGTCATGGAATCCATTCATTCATTCATTTTCCTTCCGCTTAGTCTGTTTTAGGGGTGGCCACGACTGAATGAACCGCCAACTCAAACCGTCAACGCCAATTACAGCATATGTTTTACACAGTGGATGCCCTTCCAGCCGCAACCCCGTACTGGGAAGTCATGGAATCCAGTCAAATACAAAAAAAATGTCTGCTTTTATATGAGATATCAAAAGTTGTGCTGTAGAGAATTGTTTGTTTTAATATTTATGAGAAAAACTATAATGTCAAGCACACAGGGTCTAAACAGCAACTTGTCAAAATACAAGATTGTAATCAAAATGTCTTTAGGTTACACTAAATCTAACTTTTTCTCTCACAGTACATCACTTGTTTCTCACAGGACAATGATTTTCTAGATATTTTCAATCAAGTTCACATCAGGACTCTGGGCAGCCATTTCATTGTTTTATTTTTTTCAGCTTTAAGGAACTGCTATATCCATTTTGCTGTATGACAGAGGCTCATTGTTTTGCATGACAATTGCTGTGTGATGAAGGAACAGGGAAGGTGGTACATCATGTTGCTGAAAGAGCTTCTGATAAACATTTGCAATGAATCTGTCGTATAGCTGTATAAGAGACTAAGTTTCTACACAGACTTCAGCTTCAGTCTTTCCCCAGTTTGACGATGAACAGTTTCCCATCAGACCCAAATAAATTAAAATGAGCTTTTCAATAAAGTGAACTTTGGCCCCAGTCTCTACTTACATCATTCTCCTCAGCAAAGGTTAGTCTAGGCCTTTGAGTCTTCGGCAAATGTTAGTCTCGTCTGTTGATGCATCAGCTAAGGTTAGACTACTCTTTTGATTCATTATGGTGAGATGTTTTGGAAGTCAGAATGAGCGTTCAGTCCAAATTTTCCTAAACATCCAGACACTATGCTAAGACAGATTCTTACCTAGCTGCAGTGTTGCCTAATCCAGTCCAGTGACATTCATACGTTTAACAGTGTAGATTAAATCTCTCAGCTTTATTTGTGAATTCTGAGTACTGTCACCACTGAAGGAGCCTGTTTGTCTCCCTTGTGTTGTCCCAGCATGCCGAGCAGTTGATGGACGTCTGTCTAAAGGTTCAGGAGAGAGCGCAGTGACAGACTGTGATAGAGTTCAGGGAATTGGCAGCAGATAAGCTGTGCAATGTGACCCAGTGAAACTGTTCAAGCGCTGTAGCCGAAAGCCATCAGACCTTTCCGTTGCTCTTTGGTCCGTTTGAGAGGGTGGATCTGACTTTTAGAGCTTCACCCAAGGCCTCGCTTCTCTGTGGAAGAATCACCCTATGATGTGTCTGTCTGGCTTGCATTGTTTCTCATAGCCATTATGAAACGTACATATATTGGTACTTTATTGGTATTATATTATAGTATATTATAATTTATTATAGGCAGCACAGTGGCTCAGTGGTTAGCACTGTCACCTCACCTCAAGAAGGTCGCTGGTTCGAGTCTCGGCTGGGCCAGTTGGCATTTCTGTGTGGAATTTGCATGTTCTCCCCGCGCTGGCGTGGTTTTCCTTCTGGTGGTCTAGTTTCCCTCAAAGTCCAAAGACATGCGCTATAGGCGAATTGAATAAATTAAATTGGCCATAGTGTACGTGTGTGTGTGTGAATGAGTGTGTATATGGGTGTTTTCCAGTACTGGGTTGTGACCGGAAGGGCACCACTGCGTAAAACATATGCTGGAATAGTTGACCGTTCATTCCGCTGTGGCGACCCCTGATAAATAAGGCACTAAGCCGAAAGAAAATGAATGAAGTTATTATATTATATTATATTATATTATATTATATTATTATTACATAGTTCAACATTTACTAATGCATCAAAATCCAAAGTTAATGCTTTATTTTCTTTATATTTAACTAATATTATTATATATTAATAAAAGCTGTAATATATAGTTAGTTTTTTCATGTTAGTAAATACATTTACTAATACTAACTAATGAAACCTTATTGTAAAGTGTTATTATATTATATAAAAATAGTATTCACAACAATTAAACATTTAAAAAATATTATTATCATTATAATTTGTCATAATTATTATTTATTTCCATTTCAATCAAAGCATTAACAGATCCAGTGTATAAAGCTTCACTATATGTGCAAAATTAATTAACCTCATGTCCCACCAACACGTCCTGCTTCAGTAGCATGTCAAGTGATTTTATAGGGTGCTTAAATGCGTAGTAGTTGTTAATAGAATCTGCAGAGGAGGTTTCTCCATTGTCAGATGAAGACCTGTTTAAAGTTGATAACTCAGGGGGAACGAGGACCTACGGGAGTTCAAATGAATCGATGACACCACATTTTAAACGTCTTTAGTCTCTTGAGGTTTTAGGGTTTCTTGAGTTTAGAGAAACACAAACTCAACTCTGAAGAGCAGCTGGAGGAACAAGTTTAGACAAACTCCTCACTCATAAACCTTCCCAGTGTATATAATGCCATCGCGTTTGGTAAACACATTTATTCCCACCAGATCCCTTCTTGCCAAGAGGACAGGCGCTGTGTTCTTTATTGGGGAATTATGTGCTGCGATACTTGTATTTTTAGCTAACATTTATCATAACAACGAGAGAGATTTAGATTTTGCGTATCATTCCAGACCTGCATTTATGACAGATTTACAGGCTCCTCACAGTATCTTATGTAAGCGTAAAGGTTTTGGTCTTGATAGGAATGGCATGATCCTTCTGGCATGTCAACAGCACGCAAAGAGACAAGCCGGTGGAGAATGACAGTAATGTTCTGGCCTACATGCTCTCAAATCTTTAACGCACAGATGCTCTGTTGGTTTTCTTCCCTCTGTTGCAGTTGCTTCAAGAAAGTCAGTTGTTAAATAAGGGTGCTTTCATACCTGTAGATCGATTGTTTTTTGCCAAACATTGATTAAAATAGTTACAATGTTGCTTTTTGTTCTTTGTGCGGTTGGCTTTCATACGGCAAAGTTTCTAAATGGACCAAAATAGTTAAAACAAGTCACATGCGAGTAAACTCTCCTCACATTGGTCAGAGTTTGGTTCATTTTCTGGGATTCAGCTCAGCTCTCAAAGGTCTTTTCACTTATACATTATAAGTAAAAAGGTGCTTTTTCATTTATCATATAAATAAAAGGCTTGTTGTCGAAAGAGCAACAAATAATAACTTGTCTTCTAGTTGATCATTTGAAAAAGTGGCAGTGAAAAAGGTAGATCTTTAGATTTAGAT
Organism: Danio tinwini; assembly: GCA_903798205.1. NCBI lineage: Eukaryota > Metazoa > Chordata > Actinopteri > Cypriniformes > Danionidae > Danio > Danio tinwini. The sequence continues at coordinate 13,339,342 of CAIGQZ010034990.1, read as the reverse complement.
TCCCATGAATCATCTGTTGAACTGCATCTCAATCATCACAGATACTGCAGAAGCCACATGGACCCAAGATTCTCACAGAAATCAGTCAAGTTTGGTGAAGGAAAAATCATGGTTTGGGGTTACATTCAGTATGGGGGTGTGTGAGAGATCTGCTGAGTGGATGACAACATCAACAGCCTGAGGTATCAAGACATTTGTGCTGCCCATTACTTAAAAAACCACAGAAGAGGGCACATTCTTCAGCAGGATAGCGCTCCTCATACTTCAGCCTACAAATCACAGTTCCTAAAAGCAAAAAATGTTCAAGGTGCTCCAGGATTGGCCAGCCTAGTCATCAGACTTGAACATTATTGAGCATGTCTAGGGTAAGATACAGGAGGAGGCGTTGAAGATGAATCCAAAGAGTCTTGATGAACTCTGGGAGTCCTGCAAGAATGCTTTCTTTGCCATTCCAGATGACTTAATTAATAAGTTATTTGAGTCATTGCAGAGATGTACGGATGCATTCCTCCAAGCTCATGGGAGTCATACACAATATTAAATCCTTTTCCACTGCACCATGACTTTATATTCTATACTTTATTATATTATATATAATAAAGTAAAAAAATATATATATATAAAATATATTATATATATTTACATTATTTCTGTTAAGTGATAAAACATTTGTCTAAGCAAAGTCAGACCTTACTGTCCTAATTAAATAATTAAAAATCTTTATATTTTATTTTGGTCAAATAAGCATAATCTAGAGGCCTTTGCCTTTCATATAAACCACTTCTGATACCAAATGATCAACTAGAAGTTAATATTTGTTGTTTCTAAAACTTGGATAGACGACAAGACTTTGGTCAGGTTGTGTGTGTGTGTGTGTGTATTTAGTAGTTCAGTTAGCATGCTTTCGTATTCAGCATAAAACGCACATTTACCAGTAGAAATGATATCTCGCCCTCTCATCATTCTCTTATCTTGAAAATGCACTGTTTTTTTTTTTTACGTTTTTTCATTTTTTTGTCAAGATTGTTGCATTTTTGATGAAGCCTATCTGCATTCAGGTGTGGGTTAAACATGAAGAATAAAGATAGATTTTTTTGTTTGTTTAGTTTTTTAAAGCAGAGTCTTTCTTTATTTAGATATATAAGATAGTCATATATTTCTAGCAGAAAATATACAATGGGTTGTCAAATTTAGGTGAAAACCATCATAAATCCTGCCGTTGTCTATCAATTATTTTTTATTCAACGCTGGTGGAGAAAGACTTAACCAGGTAAAAAAATATAAGACATTTTAATTTCTGAAGTATTTATATTTGTTTATTATTATAAGCTGTTTTTGTTGAATAACATATTTAAATAAACTACATGACATATATCATTACTATATCTTGAAACACCATACTGCCTCCTAGATACTGAATATTGCAGACCTGAAGTTGCATTGAGTCTTACCATACATTTTATGGTGCATTTACTTTATATTAAGAGTTTTTTTTATTGAATTAATCCTGTGAGAGTGTACTGATCTGCTGGACTGCTTCTCAGCCTGTGTTTGTTTCTCCTGCCTGGTTATGAACTCCTCCTGTGCAGTGCCAGTTTTACCACACACACACTGTGGTGACTGGAGCCAGTTTGTTGTGTTGGCCACACGCTGACTGTTATAAATATCCTGGACTATGTGAAGCGGTGAGGGAAGCCTGGCAGTGAAAGTGGCACCTGCTTCTTATCACCACGCAGTTTGTGCTGGGACAGAAATCTCTCCCGAGGCAAATAAAGGCATGTTTGCGGGTGCTCCAGTGCCACTGATATTGTGCCGCTTTTATAGGGTTGGCATTTTGTGAGGCTGGCCACTGCTCAAGTCTGAGGAGTCGGGTCATAGAAACGATACGGACTATTTTAAATGGTTGATGTAAATGCGGTTAATGCGTGTGTGATAAGTGCTTGTGTAATAGTTAGTCCTGCATAACCACATCAGTTGAATTGCCCAGTCTAGTGGACGGCACGGATAAAATGTACCATACCAACATTCAGTCCACAAGTGCTGTTACAGAGAGATGTTCTGAGTCTCGACAGTTGTTCTTTTTCCAGAGATTCATTAACTATGAATATGCAGTGACTCTGAGGGGCATCTTATGATCAGTCAATTCATTTTTGAAATAGATTCATTGTAAAATAGTTCATTCGATTTTTTTAATGGAATAATTAAAGTTTAATAAAAGCAAATTATTTTATTAATTTGGAATTATTCTTTATAAAACATTAAATTAAAAAAATCATTTATGAACTCAAATGATTGGAAATGTTTATTGTTTTAAATTATTCAAATGTAATATTAGTAAAAAAAATCTTTTAATTTATTTGAAAGTATTTTCCTAAAATAAATGTTACAATATTTCATTTTAGTATTTTGTTGTTAATATTTACTATATTACTTTGTTAGTTAACTAAAATTATTAACCGTAAGCAACAAAATAAGCTACAAAACCTCATTCTATTTGTTTATATTAAATCACTACAATAATGTTTTACATATGAATTTGTCAAAACTATTCATTTAAAAATATGAAATTATGCTGCCCATTACATTACAAACCACAATATGAAATTATTGATTGGATTCAATTTAGCATTTAAAATGGTTTCATTTAATTAGAAATAATTAATTTCATTCATTTATTTTCCTTCAGCTTAGTTCCTCATTTATGAGGGGTCGCCAAAATTATTAATTGTAAAATAGTTAATTTGAAAAACAGACATTTTTAACATTTATTAAAAATTATTCATTGCAAGTCATTCAATACATTTGAAATTATTCTTTACAAAATATTTTATAAAAAAATACATAATTCTAAAAGTATATATTATTAGAAATTGTATTTATGTTAATTTATTTGAAAGTGGTAATAGTTAATTCATTTAATATTTCTAAATATGTTTTATAAAATGTTTTTCAAATGATATTTTTTACATTACTTTATATTTGTGGAATTTGAAACTTTGAAAGTATGCTTTGTAAAAAATTGCAATAGAAAATGAGGATCATTCTTATTTGTTTTTAGTGAAGTGACATCATCAGTGAGTTCTTCATCAGTCTGACTCTGATTATGCTGGTTACTGTAAGAGCAGGCTGGCCATCAGATGGGGAGTCTAATGCTGTCATTTTTTTGCAGATGCTGAATGGAGCTTCACTCCCGGTTAACACTTTGGTCAAGATTAAAGAGGGACTCCTGAGACAGAGAGAACTGGAGATCGACCGGTGAGTTAGCAAACACTGTTTGACGGTCTTCATCATGGTGCACACAGAAAATAAGAATAAACCTTTGTAAAGTATTGATTTAAATCCAGGGTTAAATTGTATAGATAAACATATAAATGTCATAATATTTATAGTATTATCTGTGTTAGTTATAATATTACTATTAGACTACATTATAATATTATAGACTCAAATATAATAAATTACTATTAGACTAAAATTTAAATGATACAATTCTAATATAAAATTATAATATCTGTGTGTGCGTGTTTGTGGTTTAAAAAAAGTTTCTGGAAAAGTGTGCGTGTGAGAGAGAGAGAGAGAGAGAGAGGTGAATATATAGTCCATGTAATCAGTCTAGGATTCTTTTCCAGTTGTGTGTGTGCAATCAAGGAGAGAACTGGTGTGTGTGATTCCATGCTAATGTCAACCTTGCCATGAAGAAATAAAGTTTTCACCAAAATACAGAAACTGTTTCTATGTTTTTTGTATAGGCTTGTATTTTACAGTACTTTAGAAATACTTAAAAATGTCTCTGTTAATGTTTTTAAACAATCATATTTGATTTACCAAAGTCACACAAGTGGCAATTTCACATCCGTCACATCCATAACGGAGAGATGTCACATCCATAACAACACTTTTTCCTCATAAATGCAAAAATGTTAAATAAAATAAAATCAATCATGTTTGTTCTATAGTGAACCAACTCTTGTCCTTTTGATTAGCTTTATTTCTTTTGGGTTGTGCAATTTAATTCACTGAATTTCTACAGAGTGTGTTGTAGACTGCAAATGCATTGAGTACAGGAGCGAGTGATGTATACTGTGTTCTAAATAAAAGCAACGACAAGCTTAAATGGAGTTTTGGTTTTAATCAACACCTCAAATTGATATATTAGAAACGGCTTCTATTTCTCACAGCTGAACAACAGAAACCTATGACAGTGATCATCTCAGGTAAACCTTGTGTGCTTTATTTAGTGCTAAATGCTAACAATGTGAGTTTGAATGCCATTTTACATGACATTTATTGCCATACACTGAAAGCAGCAGCAGATTTCACCTCAGATCTTGAAAATAAAATAAACTGCTTGAAATTGAACTTTAGAACTAAACACATATCAGTGATTCAGCATCTACATTTAATAGTAGATAATTTATTTAGTGCATATTCTGTGCTTCTGAATGGCTATATTTACATTTCTGTCGTGTTTCGTCTGGTGCAAACAGCCAAATTGCTCATCACTGCGTATCTCGTCACAACGTGGTTACAATGTTACCTGCTCACCTAATGTTTACGTTCGTAATATTTATATCATTTGCTAATTAATAACCTCATGTGGAACTGAATCTGTCTCATTTCGACGTTAGTCCACCGGAGGTCGCATTTTCGCTCACGGATGCATGCTTTCAGAGCCTTTCTGAATGAATGAATGAATGAAATATGCTGTTTTCCAACAAGGCAACCTGGGGTGCTGAATTGTAATTGGCTAAACTGGCATTGTGCAGGTTAAATTGACCTAAACTAAGACAGCATTCCGGCACGGAAAACACATTTTCAAAGCAGAATATCTGACTTCAGCATTGTTTTTTAGTTAAACAAGTATGTTCAATTGGCATGTTTCTTAAATATCTGCAAACATATTATGGTGTTTTTATGCTTTAGAAGAGTCAAAAACTTACATACAACACCTTTAAAGTACAAAACATGTTTACAGATGGATATTTTTCTGATCCCATAACTCTGTGGTTAGTAGTTTTGGAAAATATAAACAGATGTTTTAATATAATGTTAACATAGACTTTCTATGTGAATTCATGTTTAGAGTTTTTAATCGCAAATGTCACATCCATAACGCTGGAATTGCTCATATATATATATATACAACATATTTTGTAGAAATTCTGTGAATTAAATTGCACAACCCAAAAGAAACTATGCTAATCAACAGGATAAGAGTTGGTTCACTATAGAACAAACATGATAGATTTTATTTGATTTTACATTTATAAAGAAAAAGCTTCTTTATGGATGTGACATCTCTCCGTTATGGATGTGACGGATGTAAAATTGCCACTTGTGTGACTTTGGTAAATCAAATACAATTGTTTAAAAACACTGACAGAGACATTTTTGAGAATTTCTAAAGTAATGTAAAATACAAGCCTATACAAAAAACACAGAAATGGTTTCGCTATTTTGGTGAAAACTTTATTTTTAATGGCAAGGATGACATTTGCATCGAATTGCTCATATATATTGCTGATATAATATACATATATTATTGATTCATGGATATTAACATTTTTTATTATATTATTTTAGGATATTTATGATTGTAAGTTGGTCTATCAGTATATTTTTTATTATTATTTTATTATATTTATAATTATAAATTGGTCCATCAGTAAATGTTAGTTCAAAAGTTGGTTCATGGATATTTACATTTTTTATTATATTGTTTTGTAATATTAAATAATTGTAAATTGGTCCATTGATATCTACTTTGTTTTATTTTATTGTTTTATATTTACATTTGTAAATTGGTCCATCAATATATACATATTTTTATTATTTTTATTATATTAATGTACCAATGTAATTTTGAAAATAAAAAGTGCTAGTAAATACAGACACATTTATTGTCATTATTAACTTGTACACAAACAATATTACTTTTAAAATATGTACAAATTATTGTTTTTATCTTGTGGAATAAAATATATATTGGCCTTAAATTAGTATAAAAATTGAATATTTTTACATGTTTTACAGTGTTTACCATTTTAACCCCAATACTGTACATATATATATATATTTTTTGTTTGTTTGTTTTGTTTTTTTGTTTTTTTTGAAATATGTCAAATGATGTGAATTCTATGATATTTAAATATTATACATTGAACATTTTATTACACAATATATTACATACATTTTCTACAATGTTAATATCAAATTAACCCCAATACTGTACATGTATATTTAAATATGTAAAATTATGTAAATTGTAGGATATTTGCATATTATACATTGAATAATTTATTATGTACACAATATAATATTACATGCATACATTTTATACAATGTTTATACCAATTTAACCCCAATGCATATATATATATATTTAAATATGTAAAATGGTGTGTAGTATATTTATATATTGTTCATTGTATAAAATGTATGTAATGTTATATTGTGTACATAAAATATTTAAACATCATCCAATTCACATTAAACTTTACATATATTCTATACATAAAATGATACAATTGCATGCAGCACATTTAACTGATCAATACCATGACCTACCACAAGATGTCGCTGTGATCAACTCTCCTATCATGCTGCTGTGTTTAGTATGCTGAACTTGATCCAGCGATGTTAACCACACTCTCTCCTATTCTGCCTCAAAGGCTGCAAATGTCCAAATCAAATGCAACAAGCGCACTTTCAAGTGGCATTACAAGTGTGAAAACATGATGACAGTCAGCGGTTGCCTTCAGAAAACATGTCCCTTGCTCTAAAAAGCCATTTTTTCCAGTCTGCTTGTTATTAAAACGCCTGCTCTGCATGGAAAGGCTCTGAAGCAGCAGACTGTGAACTCCAATAAAATCAAAGTGAATACTGAGTGCGTTTCTGCTCTGCAAATCCTAGGCAAAAGCAGCAGATCCTTCAACTTCATGCCAGAATCAGGGAAAACGAGATAAGGGCACAACAAGTCCTCCAGAACCAGAGAGGGCGCTATGAGGACTCGTATCTCCTCAAAGCAAAGGTTTGTCTTGTATTCAGTTGTACACTGTACTTTAACTGTTCTGAAGTAGTAGTGGCTGCTTTAATTAAACAACCAATATGAGACTTCTGCCATTATTTACTCGCCCCCAGCTTATTTCACAGAAGATATGTTGATAAATACCACTAGCCTAAGGCCCAATCCCAATTCTACCCCGTAACCCAGGGGTGCTCAACCCTGCTCCTGGAGATGGACTTTCCTGTTGAGTTCAGCTCCTATCCTGATCTTACACACCTGAACCAATTAATTAGAACATAAGAAGCACTGGATAATTACAGGCAGCTGTGTTTGATATGGGCTGCAACTGAAAACTGAAGGTCGATCTTCAGGAATAGGGTTGAGCACCCCTGCCTTAACCCTTCTCCTTACCCCTCGTTTTGCACGTTCCCGTGAAGGGGTAGGGATGTCCCAATTCTCTTTAGCTTGAAGGCATAGGGCTAAGGAGAAGGGGTATATGGAGATTTTTCAGGACCACACTCAAAACCAAGGGGTAAGAAAATCATTATTGCGAATTTTTACAACCAAGCACATGTTGTAATATATTTATAACTGCGTTCGTGTTTTACCGTCATGCTTTAAAAAAAAAGCTCTAACATAAAAACAGCTAAATTTCGCTATCTATAATCCATAAAAATAACTCCTGTACAGCAGTCCCACAATATTCTGACACCAAATACCCTGTGAGAAAAATCTAGTGGCTGAGAATGAGCGTTATACAGTGTCTGCTGTAATGTTAATGTTGTTTTTGGTGTGTTTGCATAGATGAATATGGCCACTGTGTAAATGTGCAGCATAGTTACCATCTTATTGCCACATTATATCATTATGATAACATAATATATGCCTTCAGTGATTTCCTGAAGATAAATACCAAAAAATAACACAACTGGAATCACTACAGCAGTCGCCATCGCCTGATCTCATATGAAGCAAGAGATTGCGATGACATATGCGTGCAGGTGCAGTAGTGCTGCCTCATTTGTTAAGGGTAAATTTTGAAGCCCTTCCCCTTCACACTCGGTTTTAAGGGCCAAGGGGAAGGGGCAGGGGTACAAAAATAGAATTGGGATTGGGCCTAAGTGTTACGGTTTCATTGGAAATAAAATAGAGTAAGAATTAATGACAACTGAAGGTTTTTCACCAACATTATTCAAAGTACACTATTCTGTGTTATTTTTGGTTATTTTATGTTGTTGTTTTTTTTTTATATCCAACAATATTATTATTATTATTATTTATATATTAATATCATAATTTTTTTTTACAACATCCTGCCCTGGAACTACAGATGTAAATTAGCTTTATAGCTTACTCGGGCACAACATGTCATGTTGTACATTGTCCCTGTATAAATAAGTAAAACAAGTGAATAAAAACAAACATAAATATTACTTAAAGTATGGCGATGTAAAATTAACACAGTCGCCACCATGTTTCACAATATAATATAATATATTATAATATAATTATATATAATAACACTTTACAAAAATGTTGTATTAGTTAGTTATTTAATGTATTTACAAACATAAACAATGAACAATACATTTTTGTTACAGTATTCATGTTAGTTAGCATTCGTTAATGAAAAATAGTTGTTAATTGTTAGTTCATGTTAACTCAATGTTAGACCACATGGGAAAACTAGGTTGCTGCCAGAAGTGGCGTTAATGAGACCAGCAGGAGGCACTCAACCCGCATTCTATGTGGGACCTAACGCCCCACTGTATTGATGGGGACTCTATACTGCTCTGTGAGCGCCGTCTTTTGGACCGAGGCCCGACTCTCTGTAGTTGTTAAAAATCCCAGGATGTCCTTCGAAAAAGAGTAGGGGTTTACCCCGGCATCCTGGCCAAATATGCCCACTGGCCTCTGTCAATCATGGCCTCCTAACCCTCCCCATATCATAATTGGCTTCATCACTCTGTCTTCTCTCCACCAATCAGCCAGTGTGTGGTGTGCGGTCTGGTGCAATATGGCTGCTGTCGCGCCATACAGGTTGATGCTGCACACTGGTGGTGGATGAGGAGATTCCCCCCAATGTGTAAAGCACTGTCTAGAAAAGCTCTATATAAATGTAAGGAATTATTATGAAATAATTATTATTTTAACTCACAGCGCGACTTTGTATGCCTTTGGATTTTAATAAGGCTTTAGTAAATGCTGAACTATGACTAATAATGCTGCACAACTATTGTTTATACGTGGTTCCTGTTAGACATTAACTAATGTAAAGTGCAATATTTATTGTAGACTTGTAAAGTGCTATATTTTTATTTAGTTTTTTTTTTTTTTTATCTAAGGCAAATAATCCATTGTTGTTCTTGTAGTGGCTATTAGGGTCATGCAAAATGATATTTAGGCCAAGACTGTTTTAATATTGTGCAATTAGTTTTTATTTCACATGACTTTTCAAGGCTCAACACTAAGGATTTACACTTTTTTTTCTCTAGTCACAATAAAAATAAATAAAAAAATAAATAATTCTTAGCCCAAAATAACTGTAAGCAAAAGAAAGCAGGTAAAAAGCATACCGTGTGTGATAATGTAACGATGATTAAGTGCACACAGTTAATGTTAGCCTATTAATAATCTGTTCAAAGAAAGGTTAAAGCGAAAGCAACCACTGCTGCTTAAAAAAGATCTTTAAAAATCTGAAAGCAGCAGGATTGTGGGTGCAAGAGTGTTGCATTTTGTCCAGTCTATTTCAATGGGAACTGATCACACCAGTTACATTTCCCGGCACAGATGGTTCGCACAAGGAACCGTTTCTTTTTGAAACTTTTAAACACTCGCACACACAGCTGATGTGATGCACACTGGAGCACTCGTCAGTGAGTGAGGATCACCTGCATCTCACTGCACGCATGATCATCCTCTCATTTGGTATATAGCCATGAGCCTACCTGCTTTCTTTTGCTCAAGTGAACATCGTTCTTTTGTCATCTCTCACGCTGGAAACTTACAATTTAAAATGACTTAAACCAGCCAAAGTGGTAGGAGTGGCTGTCTAACCTACCACAGTTCAAACAAACCCGCATTTGGCAGGTGTTAATGTAAAGCCCTGGTTACAGTACATGTATTTAATTTAAATACATTCATATATCTTTAAATAAATGTCAATTTAATGTCAAATTAAATGTACAGATTCTTCTGTAATAATCACTCAGTATGATGAAACAGAATGTATTTGTTTTTATTTTTTAAAAAGTGCTTTTACTTAAGTATATTTTCAGCCAGATACCTGCGCTTTTTAATTTAGAAAGATTTTTAATCAGTTTCTGTACTTGAGTAGCAAGTATTTTTCCATCCCTGCTAATATTGAATGAAATAAAGGAGAATATGTTTATAATGTCATTCAAAAGCTCACTTACCTGCATGTTTTCACATGTTTCAGGACTCTCCATATGACAGTCCAGTGTGCGGCCAGAGCCCAAAGTCTCATCTGCCGGATCGAGTGAGTCCTCTGTGCTGTGAAAACGGAGAGCTGGGCCGAAAATTAGCCACATCAGAGCTGGAGGTCGTTCACCTCAGCGAATTTCTCAAACAAAACACACAGAAATACACAGAAGACATCAAGAAACTGGAGGAGAAGGTGAGGAGTCCAAATCAATGCATGTAAATGAGTCTTAAGCCGCCTTTTCAGTGCACACAACAATTGACATACCGGAAGTCATTCATTTCCAATGTAGAGTAGTCCGGGAGCTGTGTGGGATTCCGATCATGTTCGTATGCTGAAAATTCAGATCCAGTTTGAGCTGTGGATCTATTAAAATAGTTGAACTTGTTGACCATATGCGACCGGATGTGATGTATTCCAGATCCATGTGCACAAGATTAAAATTATTATGTTTTTTAGTAGTTAGTTACTTTTTTGAAAAAGTCTATACTGTATAACAAAACACATTTCTATTCATATATGAGGAATAAAAAATAGTATTCGTTTTTTGTGCTGTTTCCGCATTCCCTTCAAAATCTTTTGAGATCTACGAATTTCTAGTATTTATTCTTTCATTCAATCATGGTGAACGCAGAGAATTAAGGCTCTTGCTTTTAGACCATAGCCTACCTGTCAACATTGATATGTGAAAATAAGGGATAACCCCAACCCCCCCAAAAAAAGAAATTCCTCAAACTCATCAGTTGAGACGGTCAGAAATATGTTTTATTATTATTATTATTATTAAAAATGATAGAATAAATAGCATACATTAGAAAAAGCTGGAAATAAGTTAGCAAACAGTTTAGCCCTTTGAAAATAATAACTATTATAAATTAAATCAAGTTATTAAAATCTTTTCTTCCAACTGGTCCAACCGGCACTCAAACCAGCAACCTTCTTGCTGTGAGGCAACAGTGGTGCCTCTCTTAATGCAAATCCAATTCGAGCCTTTTGTGTGGTTAACAAAGCAAGTCTCTCATAATATATTTACTTAAAGACAGAAAATATTACTTTACAAACTGTATCATGCATGAACTAACACCCAATTGTTTATTTTATCACCGAAATGAATAAAAAAACATTTTTACACACATTAAAAGACGTAAATAGACTCAATGATGGTCATGTAATAATGACATGACGGTAGATGTAGTGTATGTCCCAATTGTAGGACCTACTTGATTAGTATGCGATTTCAGACGCAGCTTCTGTTTTAGAAAATTTTTTAGTTTTAAAACAAAGATATTTTTTGGCTTGTTATTTGGGGGGGGTGGATGAATCGGTCTAGTGTGCAAATGTGGATGGAATGACATAGAAATAGCTGCTAGTTTGACTGTGTGTAGCAGTTTTAACTCCTGTTTTGTCTGCTGCTTGTGTTTGTGAAGATGAAAACACGTGACCGCTACATCAGCAGTCTGAAGAAGAAATGTCAGCGTGAACAGGAGCAGAATAAAGAGAAGCAGCAGCGCATTGAGACGCTGGAGAAATATCTGGCAGATCTGCCCTCGCTGGATGAGGTGCAGACACAAGCTCAACAGGTACGCTGTGTGTTGTGTGAGTGTATACCATAGTCAACATTTGAAGTAGATCATCAACTTTCATTAAAGTTGTCTTAAAACTATTGAACACCACCCATGTTTGTCTTAGGGTGATTTTAAAAAACTTTTTTGATCCACAAATGTTCTTTCATTTTCCTTCACAGTGGTTGGTAAGTAGTAAGGTTTATGCAAAATACAAAAAAAACTTAAACACAAAATAAATGATAAATGTCACATTACTGATGTTTGACAATTTCTGCTATAATTGACTTGTTTCTTAAAGGAATTCTCATTATCTTAATGTAGTTTTCTTCTCTAAACCTCAAAACTGGTGAGGATTTAACAGCGTATTACAATCTCCATCTTATTTCTGGTCCTGATTATTATTCCAGCACGCCAGATGCCACTTTTTCCTAGTTCACCAACTTCTCCAACTTTAAATCGGATTGTCAGCCACCAGAAATGAGAAGTGATGCTGGTTTGAGTTAATCAGAGCATAATTAACGTCTCATTTGAATGGTAAACTAACAGATCAGTGGCAGTTCCTCCGTAGTCTGCTAATAGATCAGCGCAAACAGATGCTAATGTGACAGCAGGCACTCTTCATTATGTTTGCGAATAATCTTATTTGAGGGTTATTAAATCATTGTTTCCTAGTGTGCACAACTGTAAGAGGATTAATATTGTCTGAGTCAACAACAAATGTTTGGGGTCAAAAATTTTTACCTGCTTAGCGCTTATGCTGACTTTTGAGGCATCTGCTACTGAGCCAGATCTAGATCAATTCTGCAAAGTTTATTTATATGTATAGTCATTTAATGCAAAATCAATATATATATATATATATATATATATATATATATATATATATATAATTTTTATTTTATATCTTTTTTGCTGTATTGATTTTGGTACTGATCCAGATGAATTCTGCATATATGTATATATATTCTCTATATATAGTCATTTAATACAAAATCAATGTAAAAATGCTATATGTTATTATTTTTGCTGTATTGATTTTGTATTAAATAACTTCATTTACTCATCACTGATATTTCAGTCTTTCTTTTCACTAAAATATCCTTAGATTTTTTTTAAACACAAATATTATGTTGTTTTAAAGTTATTTAAGAACTTAAAATGATTAATGTTTTTGTTGTGTTTTTGGTGTTGTAGAAAGTCTATTACTCAAGTCAAATTCCAACCTGAAAACATTTGTAAACGCCAACTCAAATTGCATTTTCTTTTTCTATTAAAAAAGGTTACAAAAATGTAGAAAGTATTCTTAGAAAAGTAAGTAATTGGATGTATGAGAACTATAATAACTAAAAATGCTTGGATAATCCAAAATTATGAAATCAATCAATGTTTTTCTTATCAGTTGAGTTTTGCCTTGTTTTGAGCACAAAATCTCAGTACTAAGGTTTATGCTAAAAACAAGTAAAAATATATACACTCACCAGCCACTTTATTAGGTATACCTGTTCAACCACTGTCCAAATGCCTTGTTGATGTCAGAGGAGAATGGCCAGACTGGTTCGAGCTAATAGAAAGGAAACAGTAACTCAAAAAAACACTCGTTACAACAGAGGTATGCAGAAGTGCATCTCTGAATCAGGCCGAGGCTACAATTAGCACAGGCTCACCAAGATTTGTCTCGATTTCTGCTACAACATTGTGATGGTAGGGTCAAAATTTCGCTTCAACAACATGAGAGTATGGATCCATCCTGCCTTTTATCAAAGGTTCAGGCTGGTGGTGGTGTAATGGTTTGGGGGATATTTTCTTGGCACACTTTGGGCCCATTAGTACCAATTGAGCATCGTGTAAACGCCACAGCCTACCTGAGAACTGTTGCTGACCATGTCCATCCCTTTATGACCACAGTGTACTCATCTTCTTATGGCTACTTCCAGGGGGATAACACGCCATGTCATAAAGCGAGATTCATCTCAGACTGGTTTCTTGAGTGAACACGACAATGAGTTCACTGTACTCAAATAGCCTCCACAGTCACCAGATCTCAATCCGATAGAGCACCTTTGATATGTGGTGGAACGAGAGACTGGCATCATGGATGTGCAGCCAACAGATTTGCAGCAACTGCGTGATGCTATGTTAATATGGAGCAAAATCTCTGAGGAATATTTCAAGTACCTTGTTGAATCTATGCCACAAAGGATTAAGGCAGTTCTGAAGGCAAAAGGAACTCCATCCCGGTACTAGTAAGGTGTACCTAATAAAGTGGCCGGTGAGTGTACTGAAGTTACAGTATCTAACAAATGACAGAAAAAAAGAGATTTATGTAGCGACCGAAATGACTAGCTAAAGCAAAACAAGTTGAAAGTCAGTAAATGCTTATGCTTTAAAAAAACAACCAATTAGTAAAAAATCAAATATAGCCATGTGTATTTGTACACATTTTTATACTTTAAAGAAAACACTTGAATATTACATTATTAATAGATCACATGAATACCACAATAAAGGATGCATATCGCTCCGTCGCCAGAGCAGCTTTAGGACTCTCCGACCACTGCCTGGTTCATCTTATACCAACTTACAGGCATAAACTTAAAACTACTACGCCAGTATTAAGGACTGTTAAGAGATGGACCAACGACACAGAGCAGGTCTTACAAGCCTGTTTTGAATGCACTGATTGGAGTGTTTTTGAAGCTGCAGCCACCGACCTAGACGAGTTCACAGAGACTGTAACATCATACATCAGCTTCTGTGAGGAGTTATGCGTCCCTACCAGGACCTACTTATCATTTAACAATGATAAACCATGGTTTACACCAAAACTTAGACAGCTTCGTCATGAAAAAGAGGATGCCTACAGGAGCGGGGACAGGATTTTATACAATCAGGCCAGGAACACACTGACAAAGTAGATTGGTGTGGCCAAAAAAAGCTATGCCAAAAAGCTGCAAAACCAGTTTTCTGCCAACGACCCTGCATCAGTATGGAAAGGCCTGAAAGACATCACGAATTATAAAACGCCATCCCCCAGTATCGACAGCAACAAACATCTTGCAAACGAGCTGAATATCTTCTATTGTAGATTTGACACCTCTGACCAGACACCTCACACCCACCCGGATCATCTCCCTACACAGCCATCAACACCTCCAGCCATCTCCCTCTCACCCTCTGCACTTCAGATCAGTGAGGATAATGGGCATCAGATCCTCAGTAAACAGCCATCAACACCTCCAGCCATCTCCTTCTCCACCCCGGCACTTCAGATCAGTGAAGATAATGTGCGTCAGATCTTCAGTAAACAGAGGAGACGAAAAGCACCAGGTCCAGATGGTGTTTCACCAGCCTGTCTAAAAACTTGTGCGGACCAACTGGCTCCCATTTTCACACAGATCTTCAACAGATCACTGGAACCATTGGTTCCACTGGTTCTATTCTGCTTCAAACGCTCCACCATCATCCCAATACCAAAGAAACAAAGATCACAGGACTCAATGACTACAGACCTGTTGCCCTAACATCTGTGGCCATGAAGTCATTCGAAAGACTGGTGCTAGCTTATCTGAAGGACATCACTGGACCTTTGCTGGACCCCCTGCAGTTTGCCTATAGAGCAAACAGGTCTGTGGATGATGCAGTCAACATGGGACTGCATTATATCCTAGAACATCTGGACAAACCAGGGAACTACGCAAGGATACTGTTTGTGGACTTCAGTTCTGCCTTTAACACCATCGTCCCATCACTGCTCGAGAACAAACTGACCCAGCTGTCTGTCCCTAGCTCTGTCTGTCAATGGATCACCAGCTTTCTGACAGATAGACAACAGCTAGTCAGAATGGGCAAAATCACATCCGACAGCCGCACCATCAGCACTGGTGCCCTCCAGGGATGTATTCTCTCCCCACTGCTCTTCTCCCTGTACACAAACGACTGCACTGCAAAAGACCCCTCCATTAAGCTCTTGAAGTTTGCGGATGACACTACTGTTATCTGCCTCATCCGGAACGGTGACGAGTCTGCATACAGACAGGAGGTGGAGCGGCTGGCTTTATGGTGCAGATACAACAACCTGGAGCTGAACACGCTCAAAACAGTGGAGATGATAGTGGACTTTAGGAGAAACCCCCCTGCACTCCCCCCACTCACCATCATGAACAGCACTGTGGCTGCAGTAGAGTCATTCAGGTTCCTGGGCACCACCATCTCTCAGGATCTGAAGTGGGACATTCACATAGACTCCATTGTAAAGAAAGCCCAGCAGAGACT
>CAIGQZ010034990.1:13290171-13322657 GCA_903798205.1 Danio tinwini | reverse complement strand
GTTACCGTCTGGTCGGCGCTACAGAGCACCAAGCACAAAAACAGCCAGACACAGGAAAAGTTTCTTTCCTCAGGCCATCTACCTCATGAACAGTTAAATATTCCCCTACTGTGCAATAAACGTGCAATACTTTCTCATACGCACTTGTACACAGCACCTTATAACCTGTATATTTACAGCATATCTGTACATACAACTCAACATCCAGATCTTTTTGACTAACTGCATCTCTGTTTAATGTTTAATGTTTATTGCCTTTTCTTTTCTTTTATTTAATTTTGTGTTGTCACTTTATGTACACTGAAAGCTTCTGTTGCCAAAACAAATTCCTTGTGTGTGTGAAGCACACTTGGCAATAAAACTGATTCTGATTCTGAATCCCTGGAAAAGATCCTGTTTCGCAATAGGACTATCCTGGTAAAAAAAAAAAAAAGATAAATAAAATATAAAAATAAACAAATGCACAAAACTATACATTATAAACCAATGTGGTAATGTAGCTTTACTACACTCATCTTGGTCTGTGTGGTGTCTCAGTTGCAGGATGTGCAGGAGAAGCAGCAGACGCTGGAGGAAAGCATCTCTCAGCTGCAGAAAAGCCTGGAGGAGAAGCAGACCCTGCTGCTGGAGAAAGACGCTCTCATCGAGACTCAGTCCAAGAGGGAGAAAGAGCTGGTGGCCACTGTCCAGAGGTACTGCACTTCCACACACTCCACTGCTTTCTTTCTCAAAGACACTTAGAGCGCATACACACCTTGGGCCTACTTCACCCCCAGTATATTATAAGATAAAAGTTAGATCTGATCCTTACTGCCACCTTTGTGACACATCTTCAGCTGGCTCCTACTTGCATTTGTTTTGGGAATGGCCAGTGTTGGTTCTTGTTTGGAAATATGTGTACTCTACTTTTTTGGATTTCTTACATGTAGACATAACTCACAATCCCTTACTTTTTCTTTTATTGGTTGACACCATTTTAAAATGAGCCCCCATCAAAAAAAGGAGCTTATCAGCTGCGAGCACTGCTGCTAAAAATACTATTTGTCTATGTGTGTGTGTGTGTGTGTGTGTGTGTGTGTGTGTGTGTGTGTGTGTGTATGTGTGTGTGTGTGTGTATGTGTGTGTATGTGTGTGTGTGTGTGTGTGTGTGTGTATATGTATATGTGTGTGTGTAGAGCAGGGGTGTCAAACTTAGTGCAGGGCCCTCCAGGAACTGTTTAGTTCCAACCCTGCTTCAGTACACTTACCTGGAGGTTTAAAACAAGCCTGAAGGACTCAATTATAGTTTGATCAGGTGAATTTAATTAGGGTTAAAGCTAAACTGACCCTCCAGGAACTGAGACTGACACCTGTGATGTAGAGTGATTTCTCTTGTATTGAATGATGGAGTTGTGTAAACCGTCTGTTTGTAGTCTTCAAGAGAAGGTGGAAAAGTGTTTGGAGGACGGAGTTCGGCTGCCCATGCTGGACCTGAAGCAGCTGGAGAGAGAAAACACTCGCCTGTTGGAACAACAGAGCCACAACAGTCTGGTACAGCCTCCTGTCATGCACTTCATCACATTCACTAGCTGGGTTCTTATACCAGAAGTAATCTTTTCAAAGTTTCCTGGGAAAAATAGCCCAAAGGTGAATTAGGCACTTTTCTATCACATTACTAGAGCAGCTGACTGTAGTATTAGGGCTTACTCACACTATGCTATCCGAACCGTGCCCAGGCCCATTTCCCGGATCGTTTGAGAAGTGTGAGTGCTCTAAATCGGGCTCAGGCACGGTACACTTGGGCGGCCCTGGTCCGGTTGGAAGAGGTGGGCCAAAGTACGGTTCACTTGGGCTCAGGCGCGGTACGCTTACAGTGTGAGTGCAAGCGTGCCTGAGCCCGAAACTGAAAGCGAGACGTGACTTTTAAGAGACTGTTTCATATGGATTAATTAATCATTCGTACTGTTCAATGAACGCAAACTGTCAGAGATTATTAAAGACGCAAATCCCTCACTGCACGTCAGCTGCGCCTTCAGCAAACTTTCTAATTCCTGCAGCACGAGGACTGTTCATGAGCGTCAAAAGTGGCTGATCTATTCAGCGAAATATTAGACTGTGTGTCTCCGCATATCAAATGGCTTAAACGATATAACTAAAAAAATCTCCACTGTGCTGAGTGAGAGCGCTTACTGAACAGCGCATCGTCGATGACGTAAGCGCGCCCAGGCCCGAATGTAATGTGAGTGCGGGCCGTCGGGGGAGACGGGAGGGGGGACAAGTGTGCTTTGGCCCGGTTCAAGGCAACTGTACATAGTGTGAGTACGGCCTTAGTAACCAGCAGTAAACAAGGGAAGCATAATGGAGGCGGCTGATTGGTCTAGTGGGTATAATGTTTGCTATGTCTGAGTTTATTCAGCAAATGTGTTTCCATCTCCCATTATTCACTTGAACCCTTTTTCAAGTCCAAAAACACTTCAAGTGAGCATAAAAAAGGCTTTTGAAATTTGCCATTTTATCACTTGTTTCTCATGCGATACTTCAACATGAACATTAAGACAGGCTGATGGAAACACAGCTACTGATACAGCACTCATGTGTTGATTTTATGTCTTACAGTACACTATTGTTACTTACACTGTACCATGAATCTAAACCACTGATAAAATATTTAGTAAATATACTGCCTAGAGCTCATTGGTTTTTTTGATACCAAAGGCACATTCCTATGGACACAAATGGAACATTTTTACAAAATAAAATGTTTTAGAAAAGCTTAAAGACCAATATTGATTTTATTTTTTACCAATATTAAATGTGTTTAATTGCGGCTGGAAGGGCATCCGCTGTGTAAAACATATGTCGGAATAGACAGTGATTCATTCCGCTGTAGCCACCTCTGATAAATAAGGGACTAAGCTGAAGGAAAATGAATGAATGTGTTTTAGCATGTTTCTTTCAAGCCAAGGGAAGAAGTCAATTATAAACTCAAATTGTTGTAATCACAAACATTTGAAATGATTCACTGTGTTTTTGGTTTCAGCTGATTGACAGTCAGAAGCAGCAGATTGACAAAATCACTCTGGAGATGTCGGTAAGACCTCTTTTTTTTGTATGAGCTCCATATTTTCATTACAGTTGTCAGAATTATTAGCCCCCCTGAATTATTAGCCCACCTGTTTATTTTTTTTCCCCAATTTCTGTTTAACGGGGAGATTTTTTTTAACACACTTCTAAACATAATAGTTTAAATAACTCATTTTTAATAACAGATTTATTTTATCTTTGCCATGATGACAGCAAATAATTTACTAGATTTTTTCAAGACACTTCTATACAGCTTAAAGTGACATTTAAAGGTTTAACTAGGTTAATTAGGTTAACTAGGCAGGTTAGGGTAATTAGGCAAATTATTGTATAACGATGGTTTGTTCGCAAAAAAATTAGCTTAAAGGGGCTAAAAATTTTGACCTTAAAATGGTTCTTAAAAATTTAAAAATTGCTTTTGTTCTTGCCAAAATAAAACAAATAAGACTTTCTCCAAAAGAAAAAAATATTATCAAACATACTGTGAAAATTTTCTTGTTCTGTTAAACATTTGGGAAATATTTAATAAAGAAAAAAAAATCAAAAGGGGGCTAATAATTTGGACTTCAACTGTATATAAATCTGTATGAGCCATATGTAATATAATAGCACACAAAACATACAGTACACAGTTTTTTTATGGTCCTGTATTGTGAAGGGAAAAAAGTCTGAAGAGGAAAAAGTTGGTTAACATTTTTTATCATTTTAATTCATGGTGGAAATGGAAATATATATCTATACAGCACTTGTCGTATCAAATATATATTATTATTATACTATAGGGTGACGCAGTGGCACAGTAGGTAGTGCTGTTGCCTCACAGCAAGGTCGCTGGTTCGAGTCTCGGTTGGGTCAGTTGGTGTTTCTGTGTGGAGTTTGCATGTTCTCCCTGCGATCGCATGGGTTTCCTCCGGGGGCTCCGATTTCCCCCAGAGTCCAAAGACATAGGCTAAATTGTCCGTAGTGTATGGAGTGTGCATCCACTGCATAAAATGTGCTGGATAAGTTGGCAGTTCATTCCACTGTGGCGACCCCAGATAAACAAAGGGACTAAGCCGAAAAGAAAATGAATGAATGAATAATTATACTATAGTGCACAGCTTAAATGAGTACACTCCCTTTAAAATGTAAAATAAAAATTCCATTTCTCACTGAATATAGACAACCAAACAGTTTTATTAAATTGTTATATTGAATAACTTTACATACTTCTATTTGATGACTTAGAAAAGTGGCAAAAGGTGGATTTTTTCCTATTGGAACCCACATGGACCCAAGATTCTCACAGAAATCTGACAAGTTTGGTGAAGGAAAAAAATCATGGTTTGGGGTTAATTCAGAATAGGGCGTGCGAGAGATCTGCAGAGTGGATGGCAACATGAACAGTCTGAGGTATCAAGACAATTGTGCTGTTCATTACATTACAAACCACAGGAGAGGGCAAATTCTTCAGTGGGATAGCGCTCCTTCTCATACTTCAGCCTCCACATCAAAGTTCCTGAAAGCAAAGAAGGTCAAGGTGCTCCAGGATTGGACAGCCCAGTCACCAGAAATGAATATTGTTAGGATGGAGGAGGAGGCATAGAAGGTGAATCCAAAGAATCTTGATGAACTCTGGGAGTCCTGCAAGAATGCTTTCTTTGCCATTCCAGATAACTTAAGTTATTTGAGTCATTGCAGAGATGTACGGATGCATTCCTCCAAGCTCATGGAAGTCACAAACAATATTAGTTCATTTTCCACTGCACCATGACTTTATATTCTATACTGTACATTATTTCTGTTAAGTGACAAGACTTTTGTCTAAGCAAAGTCAGACCTTACTGTCCTAATTAAATAATAGAAACTCAAGGCATGATCATATTTTATTTTGGTTAAATAAGCGTAATCTAGAGGCCTTTGCCTTTCAAATAAGCCACTTCTGATACAAAATGATCAACTAGAAGTTATTATTTGTTGTTCCTAAAACTTAGGATAGGCGACAAGACTTTTGTCAGGTAGTGTAGATCATATAATAGCTTGATGTAACCCATATGATAAACTTTATTCAGTAGATTTTTATCTTGCAGTATAAAGACTCAAAACTGTTCAATCAAAAACAAAATTTGCCTTTTCCTTCACATGTCAGGCTTCACAGGGTTTAATGCACTAATATCCACCTTGTTTCAGGCTCTGGAGAAGAAGCTTCAGCGGGAGAGAGGAATCACACAGGAGCTCCGCAAGCAACTGTTGGAGCGCGAGGAGGAACTGGACATGCTCTCCACTACTCTTAAACAGGTACAGGACTCTAATGTGCCGCTGAGACTTTTTAGTCCAAAATGATACAGATGAGCCTGGAAGTTAGAGGCTTGATTGAAGGCTCATTTTTGTGCTATTAAATTCCCCATCCTGCTTTTAATGGCAGTGGAGTCATGAATAACCCAACTGGCCCTCAGTGCTCCATTAGCATTCAGGACATCATTTTTCTGCACGCTGTCTCAAGGTGAGCGAGAGCAGAGCGTTTCACTGAGCTGCAGTCATGCGTGATACTGACACACACTTTCACACTGACAATGCCGTACATCATACTGCTGACACGGGGACATATGAGTATTAGAAGCACACGCAGGTATGAAAGAGACCATGCAAAGTATGATGCTATGAATTCAGTACAAAAATATATTAAACAATAATATTGCAGTTATTTTTTTATTTATAATCTTTTAAAATAAAATTTCAGAGATGCAAAGATGAACATTTTCAGCATCATTACTTTTCAGCATCATATTGCTTATTTCCACCACAGTATAAAATAAAACTGTAAGGTAATGGCAACATTATCTCACAAAATATGTTTATTTCTCACAATTCTGGATTCTTGTCCACAAAATTGTAAGAAAGCTCTTAAGTGTCTTCAAGGCATTAATTCACTTCTATGAATTCAGTGATTATTTATTAATTTATTATCTATGAATGATAACCAATCAAAAACTGTTGTGACACACAAATCACACACTTGTGCACTATTCTACGCCATTTTGCAGTATAAATAGTGTAAGTAGTGCATTCACACTGAAAACTCTAAAAATAATAAGTGCATTTCAAATACCCGTATGATGTGGTCAGCCAGTAGCATCTTCACAAGAAGCTGCATGTGGATTCTTTCTCATGGCCTGTTTGAATATGAGAAGTGTCAGCGTTAGTCCAAACTCTGAAAAGTTCCGGGATAAAAGTGCTGAAATAAGACGTTCTGCGTGTCCCTAATAGCATCTGAAGGTGAAAATAACCATTCTGTGGAATCTCCCGTGGCAAACGTGACAAGTCAGGACTTCATTGTACTTCTCTGCTTTAAAATTAAACTCTGTCCCGATTCACCCTGCTGAGTTTTCTTCTGTATTTTTTTTTTCTTTTTGTCTGTTCAGAAGCACAGTCGAGCAATGGAGGAGATGGCGCCGGTTGCCCCAGGGATGAATGTGAAGGACGCGGGACCCCTGCTGAAGGAGATGTCCCTGTGTCTGCTGGATCTGAAGGGCTTGTGCAGTGTCCTTACTCAGAGAGCTCAAGGCAAAGAGCCTAACCTCGCTCTGCTGCTCGGCATCAAATGTAAGTATTCATATTTTTATAGTGCTGTTCGATATGTCATGTTTTTCAGTCTCATATTGCGATATGTAATTATTTTTCTGCAATTTAAGTATAACTTCACAACAGAATTTTGGAACAAAATTGATCATTTAACATTGATTGGGTAGACTTTATATTACTTTGTAGGGGAGAGCATCTTCATAAATATACAAAGTGCAGATGAAAACAGAACAAAATTATAAAAATTAAATAAACCACTATGGTTTTCGGTATTGAGGTACATAAATTCAATAATCAAATAAAAAAATAACTCCATACTCATTGTGTAAATAATTAAACAATTCATCTTTATGTTGCAAATTCTCTAGTTTATTTTAAACAAATTGTTTAAATTAGCTTGAACAGACCTTGTGAGTAAAAAAATAAAAAAGTCTTTCACACTAATAAATTAGTTAAACTTTTCACTGACTTCAATGGTTTCAGGTTAATTTAAATCCCATTTTGACATTGCAGATTCTACGCCTTGACTATTTCGATTTACCATTTCAGATATTGACCACTTCAGCTTCAGAAAGGAACATTCAAAAAGCAACTCATGTAAACACTTTAATCATATTATTGTCTTATTCAGATTAAGGCAAATAATTCAATTACTGATGTCCATGTAAATGGATTTAATAAGCTAACACTGATTACAAAGGCAAAAAACATTCATTAAAATAAATTCACAGCTGAATTAGTTTCTCTTGTTTCTGATGCAGCCCCAATATAATTTCCCACTTCCTCATCCTATTCCGTTTGTTTCCAGCGATGAGCTGCTCAGCAGAGGAGAGCGAGAAGCCTCTGCTGGAGGACGGTTTGCGGGCCAAGCTAGTGGAGGTTTGCCAGCTGAGGAAAGACATTGACGAGCTACGGACGCTTATCTCAGACCGATACGCACAGGACATGGGCGAAAACTGTGTGACTCAATGATGTCCAGCGCTCTGAAAGGGAAAAATCACACCAACCTGATAAAAACTAGCAGTGTCTTTGACTGCTGATGGTTGAACCAAGCTGTGAAGCCAGTTTACAAGGACATCTTTACAAGAAGTTTGTGTTTTGTTTTTGAATCTTCAAGGAGTTTGAATGAATGTTGAGTGTTTTTACTATATTTATTAAGACTGTGTTGGTTCCTGTCAGTCATTTCTGAGAGGGGGGAAGCGACTGGTGTCTTCAAGTGCCTTCAAGTGTTCCTGTTCAAACTGCATGAAGTCATTTTTACCCCTAAACAAAAAAGGTGATTGATTCGCTAAAGGTCGCAGGTCGACGTTCAGGAGCGTTTAGATGGGAAAACCATCAACTGAAGGGTCCTCTATCATAAGCACCATCATAAGAGTTTTGTGTCTGAAGTGTCATTTGAGTGGCTGAGCTTCCATTAAAACAAGCATAAAGTGTGCTATTTAAAGGGGCTGTATGTAGAATTAACAAACAGTTTGATATTAGCAACACCGGTGGCCAGTAAGTGAACTGCAGCCAGTTTGCATTTCCATAACCAAGCAACTTTATATTATTCAATTATTAATATTATTTAATAAGCTTGATATATTAATTTACATTTTTTGGGGACTTAGACTATGCTAACAATCTTCAAGGATTATGGAAATTGAGGATATCAATAATACTGATGTATAGCTTTCCATAACCAATTAACCTCAATATATTTTATACATTAATTAATGATATACTTTTTTTTGGGGGGGGGGGGGGGGACTTTAAATATGCAAATAATCTTTAAGGATTATATAAATTGAGGATACCAATAACACCAATATATAGGCCAATAAATGCATAGGAAATTACTAAACCATCACAAATTACTTGGAATTTATTGTTAAAAGGGAGAATAAATTGTCATTTTGGATGAACTATACCTTTAAGTCGTTACAAGCTTTTGTTATACATCACAATCAACTAAAATAAAGAGATGAATGTATATAACAATTCATACATACAGCCTCTTTAATAACAAATAACAGCAGAGGAACCCAGGCCAATCTATTCAGGACACCATTAGACTTTTTAATTTGAATAAATATGAGCTGTTTATTTTTGCAGAACAAGTTGCACACATTAAACTCCAAAGTCAGACAGGAAACGGAATATTCTGCACTTCCTGTAAGCGCTTACGACATTTTATATACTCCATATAACACACATATTCCTTACTAGAATTAGAAAAAACAAGCGAAATCAATGCAAATCTTGTTCACTCAGGTATTTTTAAGCGTGTCTTTTATTTGTTGTGGTCGTAGAGAATGGACTATATTAAGTGTCATTCAGACCCTGAGCTTAAACTGTTTTTGTTTTGTCGTAGTTCAGAGATGCGGTCATGTCAAACTTTGCACCAGTGACGAATGTTTAAAAATATTTAAAGTACAAACATCTATATTCTGCTTCTATATTGTAACTATTTAAATATATTAAGCATGTTTTTGTCAATCTCTGGTGCATGTGCGTAGAGTTTGATTTATTTTCTTTGAATTTAACAAAGATGATTACAGTAGATGTATACAGCGCTATGCAACCTTACAATAACCAGCATTTCTGCAGATCTTTCATATTATTTTGTGCCTTTATGAAACTATGCAGCAGAAGCCGAAGGGAGGTTTTTTTTTTCCTAAATAACTTGCGGAGAAGTTTGTTTCATAAAAATGCAGGCGAACGAAGCCATTCACAAAGCAATGCATATTTATTCTCAGGCCGAGAGATGTGCGTTTATTTATGTGGTGCTCATCATTACTTCAATCTGACAGACAGCATGCCGAATTGTGTGTATATATGCAGGAGTATATAAGCATGGATTGACATGACCGAGTCGCTGCGCTTTAAAGCCACTGGTTGGCTCAAGTGTTTCTCTTTTAAAGCTTTTTCGTTTCCAGCTAGATTTTACAAATGCCAAAGGTCTATTTATGTACAATGGGGTTTTTCTCAAAAGTATTAACTATTTTTCCATTTTGTAAAATGCTTTTCATTTGTACAAATGTCCAATAAAGTATTTTTCTACAGCGGTTTGTTTGATGTGTTTGTGTACGGTAATTGTGATTTAGACAGACTCTTTTAGACGAATTTTGTGTAAGTAGCTCAAATCTTGGTAAAAGCTGCTTTATAGCATACAGTGAGGGAAATAAGTATTTGATCACACTGTGATTTTTCAAGATCTCCTACTTAGAAGTCATGGAGGGGTCTAGAATTTTCAGTATAGGTGTAATTCCAATGTAAGAGACAGAATCTAAAAATAAAAATGCAGAAATCACATTGTATAACTTTAACAATTTTTTTGTAAATTACTGTGTGAAAAAAAGTATTTGATCACTTGCTTTTCAGCCAAATTTCTGACCCTCAAAGACCTGTTATTTTGCTTTAAAATAGTCCAGCTAGACTCTGCTCATGATTCTAATTTAGTAGCACTTGTTTGGGGTCACTAGCTGTCATAAAGACACCTGTGCACCCCACAATCAGTCAAAAATCTAAGTAGCAACATGGCCAAAACCAAAGAGCTGTCAAAAGACACAAGAGATGAAATTGTAGACTTTCATAAAGCTGAAACTGCTACGGGGCAATTGCCAAGAAAGAGCAACTGTTGGAGCAATTGTCAGAAAATGGAAGAGGCTATTGATGACTGTCAATGTCCTTCAGACTGGGGCCCCACGCAAGATCTCTCCTCGTGGGGTATTAATGATGCCAAGAATGGTCCAGATTCAGTCCAGAATTATGCAGGAGGAGCTGATCAATGCCGTGAAGAGAGCTAGGACCACCGTTTTCAAGCGTACTATCAGTAATACAGTAAGATGTCATGTTTTAAAACCATGCATCGCACGGAAGGTTCCCCTGCTTAAGTTAGCCCATGTCAAGACCCGTCTGAAGTTTGCCAGGGACCATCTGGATGGTCCAGAGTATTCATGGGGAAAAAGTCCTGTGGTCAGATGAGACCAAAGTTAAACTTTTTGGTCTTAACTCTATTCACCGAATTTGGAGGAAGAATGATGTGTATCATCCCAATAATACCATAAATACAGTGAAGCATCATGCTCTGGGGTGTTTTTCTGCACAGGGGACAGAATGACTGCACTGTTTTAAGGAGAGGATGAACGTGGCCATGTATTGTGAGATATTGGGCAAAAACCTCCTTCCCTCAGTCAGAGCATGGGTCGTGGCTGGGTCTTCCAACATGACAATGACCCAAAGCACACAGCCAGGAAAACCAAGGAGTGGCTTCGTAAGAAGCATAACAAAGTTTTTGAGTGGACTAGCCAGTCTCCAGCTCTAAATCCAATAGAAAATCTTTGGAGGGAGCTGAAACTTCATGTTGCTCAGCGACAGCCCTGAAACCACAGAGAATCTGATCTCTATAGAAGATTAGTGGGCAAAATCCCTCCTTCAGTGTGTGCAAACCTGGTGAAGAACTACAGTAATCCTTTGACCTCTGTAATTGTTAACAAAGGCGTATGTACTAAATATTTAAAATGCTTGACTCAAGTGATCAAATACTTATTTAATACAGTAATTTACAAATAAATTGTTAAATTATATAATTTGATTTCCTGATTTTTTTTTTTGATTCTGTCTCTCACAGTTGAATTGCAATTATGCTGAAAATTACAGACCCATCCATGATTTCTAAGTAGGAGATTTTGAAAAATCACAGTGTGAATAAATACTTATTTCCCTCACTATATATATAAAAAAATAACTGTTGTGAAAGTTATTACTGTGTAGTAAGGGAGAGCTGTATCATTCTTGTCTGTCACTGAGCTGTTTGTCTGACACAGTGGGCAGAGAGAGCCAGCTTATTAGCATTAAAGGCACAGGCAACAAAAACAGCTAGAATGTCCAAACAGCTCACATTTCCCAGATTTAAGGTTATAATAAATAATCTGATGGGGATTTTGAGCTGAAACTTTACAGACATATTCTAGAAACACAAAAGACTTGAATTAAATCTTGAAAATGGTTAAAATGATGCCCTTCAAAGTATAACAAACATAAAAAAACAACTATATTCAATACCCATAAACAGACTTCAAGTCCAAAAGTTATATTTTTTTTTATAAAATTTTTATACTTTGATTTCTTCTTTTTTTTTACTATGATTAAAGATTTCTCCATAATTGCTGCTACATCTTAAAACTATTTTCAATCCTATTTTTCAATACTTTTTTTAATGTACATCTGCTAAATAAATGCAAATGTTTTTATCCAACATGACTTGCAAATCAGGATAACAGCAGTTCAAATAAATAGTAAAATAAAATTACTACAATTATAACAAAGCCCTTGAAAAATACTATAATTATCACTACTATGAACACCACGTTTTTTTCCAACTTTACTACAGTATTTTAGAAATGCAGTAATAAAAAAGCAATAAAAAACAAATTAAAAAGTTAGCACAATTTCCAAAACTTTGACATAATTAAATGAATAAATTAACAACGGTATATAAACTGTAGTCTAACTACTAGTTTACTACTTTTTTTTTTTAACTCATCATTTACTACAGCTACTACTACATTACAATTTGCTAAAATATTTCCCCACACTCCAATTTTTACTCCCTACTTAGCTTATTTTTAAAATAAAAAAATTAAATTACTATAATACATTTTTTTTTGGAGTTTTCACCTTTAATGCAGGACTAGGCATGAGACGACAATTTTCTGCTATACCATTCCTAAGGTAAGATTTATTTATTTTTATTTAGATTAGTTTTTAGTTTTAGGACAACAGTATCTCCAGCAAAAAAGATATCCAAAGATGCCATTTTTAACTGTAAAGAAATCAGTGTTTTTAAAACAAATGAAGACAGAAGTCAATGATTTATTTTAATGATTTAGCCTGACATGTTTACTGTTCCAAAATACTTCAAATGTTTCTCAAAGTGAAATATATAGTGTTCAAAAGTTTTTTGTTTTTTACCCAGACATTTAAAAAGAATATATTTTTACAGCAGTAATCACAATAGTGAAACCGTGATATTTTAATCCAAGGTTATCATACCATCAGAATCTTATATTGGCCTATGCCCAGATAAGATACAGAGTGTTGACAGAAAGCTTGAGGAGCAGAGAGAGGGAAAGGATTGGCATAGGACCGAGGCGGAAATCAAACTCAGGTCACCATGAGCACCAGAGTGCATGTATCAACGCACTTTCCACTACGCCATTGGCACAGACTTACGTTTCCTTTTTTAAACTAATAGATTGAGCCTCACAGAAAGGAAATAGCTTTTTTCCCTTTTTAAACTGAAAACAGCTCCTGTTTTATTTGTAGTTTTTAGTTCAGCAAAAAAAAAAAAAGTCACAGAACAGATCAAAATTCACCATTCTAGAATTACAAAAGTCATTTTACAAGTCAATAAATTACTATTGTCAGTAAATTGTTGAACTTTTTTTTATTTGTTACTGAAGTTCAACTGGTTCTATAAAAATATTTCATACTGTTTATTGTTACTCCATTTACTCGATTAGATTTTACTAGTACTGAAAATGCAATTTACACAAATATTTTACTACATTTTTATCCATTATTAAAATGTTGAACAACAATTAATACATGCTGCACAAGTATTGTTCATTATTAGTTTGTTAGCAAGTACACAAACTGATATTATCGAATGAAACCTTGTTGTAAAGCGTGACCAATTGTTTTACAATTTTTCCCCACATTACTATATTTTAGTGGGATGACATCATGAACAAGCACGGCAACAAGCTACAGATCAACTAGAATATTGTAGAACTTTTTGGCAGCATGGTCTGAGGCAAATTTGGTGGAAATTGGGCTAACAATCTATGGAGAGGTCAAAACAATAGATTTTCAAACTAATTTAAGATGATGGACAGGAAATAGTGTCAATTATATTATATTAATAAATGATATTAATATTCTCTGTATTATACAAGGAAGCTGCAAGACCAGTCTCATGACAATAGACAAAACTATTCAAAAGTCATTTGATAAATTGTATGGTTTTGTAATTTTACCCAGAAGGTGGAGCAAACTGACGTAGTTTGGTCAATGTCAGGTCTAGATCACACACATTACGTTTAGTTTCAATACTTAAAACCATTGCAGTGATTCAGCCTGTAATGTCATCCGGCAGCACTACATCAATTTGCGCATGTGCAAAATGAAAACAGTTCTGTAGATCGACATGAATTCCATAACTTTTGGTTTACATAGTCTGAAGATGATCAGAGTCAAATTTAGTGAAGATTGGACCAATGGTCTTACTAAAAAAAAGTATGGTTTGAACAATCAATTAATTAATCAAAATGGCAGACAGGAAGTTTGGCAGATTATGACACAATTGATATCGGTGTTATCAGCATGACCCAAGGAATAATTTGAGGTCAATCAAAATATCAATCAAAAGATCATTCATCAAAATAAGCATAAGCAGGCAAAAGTTATTACCAAATTTGTAGGTTTCATTAGTAATGGCTAATGAATGTCTTATAACTCTTGACCCATAGGTGGCGCTGTCGGCAAATTTGTATGGTGTCGTCAGTGTGAGGCAACAATGACAGACAAAGTTGTGTCATTATTTTTAACCATCACAGAGATACAGCCTCAGATGTAGTTTGGCATCATTCCATCACATTTGTCGGTGCAGTAAACAAAAACCGTTACACCGATCGACACAAATTCCAGGACTTTTAGTCAGCACGGTCAGAAGATGAGTCAAATTTAGTGCAAATCAGTCAAACGATGTAGGAGGAGTTCGAAAAAGTAGGTTTTTGACTTAAGAATAGATAGCGGACAGGAAGTTCAGTTAATTAAGGCATAATTGGTATCAATATTCTCAGGACAACCCAATGAATGCATCAAGACAAGTTTCATAACAATAAGCTAAATTAGTCAAAAGTTATTAGCATTTTTAGAAATAGTTATAACGTTTGCACAAAAGGTGGCGCTGGGACAAAACTTTGGGCACCTTCAGGGCACAGTCATCGACTTTCATAACAATTCGCCAATGCATCCATAAAATATAGCAATTTTTGGCAATTCAAAAATCGCAGACGGCCAAAATGGCTGACCTGGGAAAATCAGACATCATTCGACCATATATACATCATGCTCCGCCAGATTTAAAGAGAATTTTATGAAATTTGGACAAAGGGTTGAGCAGTTCGAAGCAAAAAAAGCCATTTTATGTATCCCCGGACCACTAAGGGGCAGTGCAGCAAAACAGCAGCTCACTTCAGATCATAATTGTGATAACCAAGTTTGCACACCAAGTTTGGTGTAAACATGTCTATGTGTTACAGAGATATTGCCTCAAGTAAATTTTCGCAAGCTCTACGTTAAAATTGTTCGCAAGTTAATTAAAAACTCTTGAGTTTGGGTCAGCATGGTCTGTAGATCATGCAAAAAAAATTTGGTGAAAATCAGACAAGCTGCCTAGGACTAGTTTGTTCAAAAATGTTTACAAACAATTTTAAATAGTGAAAAAATTCTCATGACGGAAAACGGCATCATAGGGTGCGTTTGACTTGACTTGAGACAAGAATTTGATTGTAGCATATTCGGTTCAAAAGTTATAAAGATAAACATACATGCAAGGGAAAATTTGGACAAGCAGTGGAGCTAAAGAGTTTTATGCCAATCCTATGCCAATCCTTTCCCTTGTTGTGGTTGAAGATTCTACTGTCCTCAATCAGTGTGCCAAAGTTTGTGCAAATGCCGCAAATGGTTCATAGGGCTGCCATAGACTCCCAGAGCGGAAGAAGAGAAAGAAGCAGGAAGATTAATAATAAGAACTGGAACGGATTCAATACTGAAGGTGCCTACACACCGTCATTGCTTGGCCCCTAATAAAAGATTGTATGGCGCTGTGTAATAAATGTTTAAAATAATACTGCACACACACACTCACTGCAGTTGATAAGTTTCAAAACTACATGCAAATGTGTTTTTTCCAACATTCACAAACGAAAAGAAAAACAAAACACACTAAAGATGGGTGTGAAGTTGCTTTTATCAATCAGCAACCTTGCAGTTCATCATAGCATTAACCCAGGTAAAAAAAGAATAATAATTTAAAAGTCACACAGAAAGACGTCCACATGTAGGCATGCTAAAAAAACTTGATTAAAACCACTGTATTGCACTTATAAAACCAATAACTAATGTTTAAAAGAAAACTACATAGAAAGGAGTCATTCTTATTCAGCACACTAAAGAAAACATGATCAAAACTAATATATTGCACTTATAAAAAACATGTGCATTTCTGCATTGATGAGACAGAAGATGAGAAAAGTTGTGCACAAAAAAATTAATTTGTGGGGTAAAACTAAGTGTTCAAAAAATAATATGAGGTGTACATTTAAGGGCAAAAAACACTATTAAAATTTCAATGTTAAAAAATTACAAGTAAAAAGAGATCAGTTTGTGTGTGGCGAGTCTGCAGAGTTCCAGCAGACAGAGATCTGCCCGAGACAGACCCGAGCACAGTGCAGCACCACAGCCTTCAGCTCCTCCAGATAGTCCTGCTGACCTGAGTTCAGATACAGCCACATCACTCGACTCAGCTGAGCACACACTGAGTCCCCATGCAAACTCTCTGCACAGACACACATACACACCACTGTTAACAAAGGCTGAGGTGCTGCTTTAATGTTCAATGCAGGTTTGACATCTAGAAACAACTGTTCTAAAACTAACATTTCTAAAAACATCTTGTGCTCAATTTTAACGATCTAGGCACAATGTCTAATGCACATGGCGTAAAAGCTTTAAAACGGTGTCCGAATCTACTTTTGCCGAATGATAAATTACACTTTGCACCCTGGCGTATGGTCTAACAGGGTTGTGCTTATTCTCTTAATGAGTTATGGGTGTGTTTTGAGTATAACGTGCATTAAACCAATCAGAGTCATCTCATATTTCCTTTAAGAGCCAGTTGAGTCACTCCATGGTGCATTTGCTATTTACATGGCGGAAAACTGAACACTTCACTAGCGAGAAAACAGACCATCGGCAGCACAAGGATAAAGAATGAGCCTCCTCAATTCAGCCTCTTTCTCTTTACTTTTACTCTTTACTCCTTTACTTTCATTGTGGAAACTTACTCCACTGAAGACATCCATTAGCCTACATATTTAATTTTGTTTAAGCTCAATGATTTGTTTCTAAACTATTTCTAAATTCAGTTTTAATTTCCAGCAAACGAATAAATGAACAATAATAATGAAGTATGGTCAAAAAAGTGAGTTATATCCAAACACGTCCTATTCTTATGCCCCATATGGTGATGCATATGTGTTAAAAACCTGCCAGGTGGACAAACCTAAACTCGTTTTTATTCAAACAAATATAAATATGAATATAATAACTAATACTGATAATAATAACTAATACTGATAATAACTAATACTGATAATAATAATAAATAATAACAACAACAACAACAACAACATACAAATGAAAATGGTCATGAATAAATTAAAAAGCCAGTCTATCTCGGATCTACCGCTGGATCTCATCTCTCCTTTGTAGTTAAAACCTGATATTTAATCATCTTGTGTATATCTAACGTACAGCTTTTGGTCATTTATATCTATTATTTGTTCTCAGGTGTATTATTTAGCTTGCGTTACCATGTTGTACAATGTTTGTTTTCGTTTACCTAATTGCTTAACGTTTTCTTTATTTTCTTTTGTTACTTTATACTTGTATAAATTTCATTGTAGTTTATTAAATATGATAAAGACACGAGTCGATGTATAATAACCCAATTCACTTCACAATTATGGTGAAGTTTACTTTTTTTTTTAAATCAAACATTGATTTATAATATTAATATAATACTAATTATAAGGCTGTGCTTTACATTATTAAATCATTTTATTGGTAATGTACAGTAAAACCAATTAATCCATGGTGAGGTAAATGGCGTTATAAAATACACTAGCGTTCCATTGGAACAAGTACCCGACTTGTGTCCTTGCGTCCTAAGGAGTTTTTTCTTCCAAGTCTGAACTTTGCAAACTTGGTATTGAGAAACAGCCACTGTAACCATGCCGTTTAAAATTACTTTATTTATTCATTCATTGTGCATGAATGCTTACTTAGAGTGGATTGGCTGGAAACTATTCTACTCGCCTGTACATTTATCCAGCTAATTTTAATAAAGGTTTCAAAAGTAAAAAAGAGAGAGAAACTTATGCTGGTTTAAAACAAGCAGAAGATAAATAAATGATAGAACTTCTGAAAGTGAACTTCTCCTTTAAGAAAGGTATTGGTAGTAAATATAAATATGGTTGGACTAATGTCAAGTTCAGACTGCATGATTTTAACCCTAATTTTGATTCTCCGACAGGTTGAGAAGTCACAGACAAACGCCTGAAATCACATTTCAGTGTGCTCATTCACGTGAGTAACAATCACAAAGTGTGAACCATCAAAGATGCAATTTGAGTCACCTGTCAGACAATTCGAAAGTGATTCAAAATCATGCCGTTTAAAATGTGTTCTGATTGAAAATAACATTGGCGATTACCTACAGCCAATGAGAGAGCAGAATCCACTAGTATGGGTATCTGCAGGCCAGCAGGAGGTTGGGGGAGAAGTTAAGGGCTTTTTTTCAGTCTACTTGGACCCAAGAAATGGAGGAAAAACTAGTGGAAATTTGGCAGAAGCAGCTGTGTCTGTTTGATGTGTCATTGAGCAATACCACAAACGGGTTGAAAAAGGAGGAGAAATTCCCTTCAAAACCCAGGCGAGCAAATTAAGTACATTTTCTACCGCAATAAAGGCTTCTTTCTCATTATATAGGCTAGTTGATATAGGCTACTACTTGACATTGTGTTACATATCACTTCTCGCATGTGTTTGGTTGTAGACGTAGTTTGTGGACCGAGACAAAGTTGTCAGCGATTCTTCCTATTGTAAAGTCATGCAATGTGAAAGCGCTGTCGCCGATCCATCTTGCAGTGTAAACAAAGCAGCGATGAAACGCTAGCCCAGATAGTCACGCGGTGTGAAAACATCTCTGACAACTACTTTGAAAATCATGCAGTCTAAACTCAGCATAAGTGAATAAAAAAAATACATAATTACAGTATTTGCAAGTCAATTATACACCCACAGAAGATTAAACTTGAAAACGTGAAAGTACTAAAGCAGGATCTTCTATAAAGCTCACGCTCTTAAAGAGCCCCTATTACACATTGAAAAGGGTCATATTTCGGTTTTATGGGTCTCCAACAACATACTGATATGTATGCAAGGTCAAAAAACACTTTCATGGTCTTATAATATGTATTTATTTTTACCTAATTATCCCAGCGACTCCCATATGAATCGTTCAGCGATTAATTTGTTCCCAAACCCCTCCTTAGCGCGAAGCTAATCTGCGCTGATTGGACCTATGAGAGCCTGTTGCGATTGGTCGACAGCGTTCAGCGTGAGACAGTAAAATGCCTAGCGCGGTTTAACAAGCCCCCAGGTCGCCAACATTGGTATAGGATCCGATCGCAGCGGACGCCCGAAACATTTCTTCAAAGTAAACTTACTAACACCACAGTAAACAGTACCTGGTTCTCAACAGTGTTATTCAGACATCTCAGCGCCAAAAGCAGTGCAGTTAAACACTAGCACATTGCTCTTGTTAAGTATGACACACATTCAGTTTTAATCCACACAGCAGCAAAAGCTGAACTATTCTGAACCTTGACCGCTGCATGTGTGCAGGATCAGCTAACAATGGCCATAGCAACGACAAATGGCAGTGGAACAAGCTCACGAAAGCATTTAAATCTGTAAACAAAGCAGCACGCGTCACGTTTACAACATGGCATTAGATGCAATATGAAAATATAAAGAATTAACCTGATACAGTGGATTAACCACAACATGAGCCCAGTAAAATCCCTCCCTGCAGTGTTTATTTAGATGCATTAAATAAGTGGCATTTTAGGTCACATGATTGTTAAAATAAATAAATAAAATGTGATTATTTTGATAAAATTTATCACATTTTGTGATTTACATTTTTGTGATTAATCACATTTTGTGACACGGCACACCAGACGCGCACATTCGCATGTTATTTAAAATGAAAATAATTCAGATAATGCTCTGTGGCGCGGCAGAAATATGAACAGTGTCCTGAGCAGGGCCAGCGCGTCCATAGAGGCGACCTAGGCGGCAGAATAGTGAGCAAAGCCCCCCGGTCCTCACTTTCATCCGCGACACCCACCCCCTCCCTCACGGTCCTCACTTTCATCCGCGACACCGCGAAATGCATGGCGCTGCAAACCTGCCAATCAATATTGGCGGGCGGGGGGACTGCACTCCTACGTCAAGTTGCAGTCGATCTCAAAACCGCTCCAATTGGTCCACCTTTTTTATGTTGTTAAATTGAAAAAAAAAAAAAAAAGGACTGAGTGTGTTTATATCACCCAAATATGACAGTCTATACGCTATACTTACACATATGTCTGTCCAAACAACTTGAAAAGTAGATTTTTCACCATAGGTGCCCTTTAATTTAGGAGAAGTTTATCTTCTGAGAACTTCCTGACCACAGAGTTGTATATACAGATTATTTACAATTTAAAATCAATGTGTTTGCTACTTTTGTACTTTGTCTTATTAGTCAAGTAAATTCACTGTCCATGGAGACAATCACCTCTTCCATGTGTTCAAAATAACAAACACATTCTCTCAATGAGTGTGTGATTCCACATGACTAGGTTTAAAAAAAAATGTATAGCATAATTAACGTAATTAATTAAAATAAAAAATTTACTCATTACATCTTTTAAAAAAAAAAAGTTACTCAAGTTTTATTAGTTAATCTTTAAAAGTATCTAATAGTCTATATTCACAGCAAGTGTTTTTCAGCCAATGATAAACTTCCAGTGAAAAAAAGTGACTTAATATTCATAAGGTTCCTTTTCTAGCATCTATGTTGTAAAGTAATTAAAAATACATTCAGTTAAATAGACATTTAAGCATTCATTTAGTTGTTCAAGCGTATAAAGAGCTGAAAGGCGAGTGCAGAAACTCCATTAAAATACTGGAATAAAATAAACTGTCATATTTTAAAGACATAGCAGGGGGAAATATAATTTAATGCAGTGCTTCCTGCCCAGTCTGAGACCCACGTTATATCATATATCTATCAGGAAGTGAAGATCACTGATTTTTAAAGAAATCAGACCTTAAACGTGGCAATTTTATAAATGGAAAGACAGTTCACTGGAAGCTCTGAGGCTGGCTGACTGAAATTAAAAGTCCATGTGCATAAACCCCATTCTTTTCTAAATGACCAGTAATTGTTATGTAACTTGTGCTACCTGTAATGCATTATCACCTACAGAGTTTATAAACTTTTTCACTTCCGTTTAATCTCCTCCACTACAGCACACAAACACATGCTCAACAGTTTGCAGAAAAAAAAAAGTTACAAGCCATGAAATAAAACTCACCATCACATCCTATTTTATCTTGTGTGCTGGACTACATCTTTTGTGATTTAGCACCACCAAGTTATATTCACTGCAAGTTCAGCTGCTAGTGAACAAAAGTGTCAATCTCATCCATCAACAAGTTTTTAATGCCTGCAGTTTTTATGTTTAAGAATTTTGTTTAGTCACGAAAGCATTAGTCCTCAGAGGGTTAAACATCAGCGATGAACGAAAGCAAAATTTGTCAGTGTGCACAGGCGTTAATGGGGTAATTGACCCAAAAATTAAATTTTACTCATACCATTCGCACACACACACACACACACAAGTGGTTATAAACCTTTATGATTTTCTTTCTTCTGTTGATCCTAAAAGAAGAGATTTTGAATGTACCTGCAACCCTTGACTTGTATAGCAGAAAAAAACAAATAAGTCAACGGTTAGAGGTTTTCAACTTTCTTCAAAATATCTTCTTTTGGGTTTAACAGAAGAAAATCAGCAGGTTTGGAACAAGTGATGGGTGCGTAAATGATACATGTTTTGGTAGACTATCCCTTTAAGGGGTATGTTTAGAGCTAGGGTAGATGTGGATGTTAATAAAACACAATGGGCTGGACTCTGTGTCATATATAAGACGTTAAATAAACCAATTAAAAGTCCCAGGAAGTTTGTACAGCCCGCTTCGACCTCAAGTATCCCCCATTTGGAGCTGGCTCTGATAATGCTACTATGGATGTCAACGGCAGACTTTTTTTTTTCTCAATATGCTTCAACAGAAGAAAGTCTTTAAAAAAATAAAAATAAAAAAAGTTTAGAGCTACTTGAGTGAGAGTTAATGGTGAAGAAAATTTTATTTTGGGGTGAATGAGTCCCTTTTAATGAGTGACTCACTGAATAATTAATAAAAAAAAAAAGCAAGTGACTGTCTTTATA
Organism: Danio tinwini; assembly: GCA_903798205.1. NCBI lineage: Eukaryota > Metazoa > Chordata > Actinopteri > Cypriniformes > Danionidae > Danio > Danio tinwini. The sequence continues at coordinate 13,300,641 of CAIGQZ010034990.1, read as the reverse complement.
GGTGTTTTTCTTAGTGCTCAAAAATATACTTCTGCCCATGGACTGGAAACATGGAAATTACTGAATCATAAGAGACAAAACAGGGTCCTAGTGTCTTAAAAATAGCACGTCTCGCACATATAAATTAAATGAATACATTCTTTTCAAAGATGCACAAACCACTATCAATTCACATTAGGCTTCCCCCCCTACATTTCGGTGTTTATGTCCATTTTAAAAACCCATCTATTTTCTCTAGCTTTTATACTCATTGGTTACTTTTTTTTGCTTTTACTTCTTAATTGTTGCCCTACTGCATACATTTCACTTTCTTCAACTTCGGTTGTTTTTAAATGTGCTTTAAAAATAAATATTGTATTACAAATGTTCTGCTCCAGGTTTGACTAAAGCTACTTTATGATAAATAAAGAAAAAATACAATGTGTTTTGAAGGGAGTGAAGTTTCTGATGGAGTAACATATTCTTTCTTATGTCTTTGATTATTAATAAAGTTGAATGTTTTAGAGCCTAAATTATATGATGACCTAAGTGTCATCCCACTTCAGAGTAAAACTAAAGTTTGTGTGTGTGATTGCTTTTCTGTATGCCAAATTATTTGTTTTCTCAGGATCTACCCAGACATAGCAGAGGTCATGGAGATCTCTTGAGTGGACCTGCACTCTTAAAGAGTTATTCGCCATTTTATGTGTTAAATCTTTTAATGTACTTTGTATGTAAGCTGCCAGTTTGGACGTGGATTGTATCAGTATTTAACCAGCTTTGATAAGACTGCTGAGAGTACACTTAGCCTTGGGTAAGAAACAGATTGTACGGAGTGTGTGTGTGTGTGTGTGTGTTTATTCCTTTGTGGACCAATTCACAGGTCAGGGGTCAGCTCTGAACAGCTTTGATATATTGAGAAAATGTGAGCACGCACACATGGAAATTTCTGATAGTAATATCTAAATCACTCAACATTAACTTGTGTTGAACTGTTGTGTAAAATAAAATCGTGTGATTTGTCACATGTGGATATTCAGGAAAACTGCACTCTTGCTTGTGTAATATTTCTGAGCTATATCAGATCTTAAAAATAAAACCCAAAAAGACTTTTTTTTGCTCTCATAACACTGATTATGAGATTAACTGATTTATAGGCTTATTCGAACTTACGTAATGGTTTCTTTGCAAAGTCAAAGCTTAAATTGATAGTATCAGCTCAAATATTTTTAAAAGGTGCTGTATGCAAGTTGACTCTTCTAAACCATTAAAATACCATAACATGTTTGCAGATATTTAAGAAACCTGCCAAGTGAACATTCTTGTTTTATATATATATCCAGTGGACAGTAGCAGACTCCAAAATGAGAGACAGATTCAGAGTTCCACATGAGGTGGCTATTAATTAGCAAATAATATAAATATTATGAACGTTAACATTAGGTGAGCAGCTTAACATTGTATTCACACTGCTGTTGGTGTTGTCAATCTGGCAACCTGAGCATGCATTTGTTTTGAACCAGGTGTGCAATATCTAGTTTAACCACTGGGTGTCAAACTTACATACTCCACCTTTTAATCATTACAATATCATCAAATAGATCACTAACTGAACCTACCTTGAGAGATCTTTGTGTCAAACTCCAGAAGCGTGTAGAGCGATTCAGGCAGTAACTGTCGAGCCCAAGTGTTTTCCTCCTGGTAAATCCAATCCCGGATCAACCGCTTCCTCCGCAAGAAACCTTGCACATGATCCAGGTACACAGAATTTCCAGATACCAGATACAGCCTTAAAAAGAAAAAAGGTAAAATACCATTAAATGCATGAGCTAGAGCACAACTCAACAAGGTAATACACTACCTTAATATAAGTAATATAAGTCTGATTGTATGTTTTTTTCCATTAGCCTGGGAAATAAGGCATGCTTTATTAATAAGCGACAATGAGAATTAAAAACCAAAAACAAATGTAATAGCTTTTGCAGCAAAGTAATTTTTCAAGCACTTCTGAACAACGTGGCATTTGTTTTCACGGTCTTCAGAGATTTTCTGCTGCATAATGAGTGTTACAGCTTTAAACAAAAGACGTTAGAGGAAAAGATGCTCAAGAAAAGACAAAACAGAAACTTAAACCTATACAGTACATACTCAAAGTTTGACTATTAGAGGAATCTAAAAATTAGCCGAGCAAGACTGACGGTTTTCATTAAGGGTTGCACAATGTTGGAAAAAATTATGTTTATTTTTCACAGGATAGCTCTATTTGACGATTTTAACAGTATTCAGTTAGAGAAATGATTCAATCTCAATGCAAGTCTCACTCTCATTTCTAGTCCAAATATCTGAAAACAATTCTTAGAGCAAGTAAAAACAATGTTTTATTTTACAATTCAGATATAGGGCAAATAATAGGGCAAAATTAAGAGTTGTTCCTTAAAAAAAAGCTAAATTTATCTGCCAGTGAGGCAAGTTAAATAATCTTGTTTTCATTTTGGATTAGAAACGAAGACATAAATCATATAAATTCCATATAAATACAGTGATTAAATATAGCTACAGTTATTTAGCTTCTGGTCAACTATAATTCAGACTTAACATTGCATATCTTTGAGATGTGACTATTGCAGATGTGCACATTGTAATGTTAATGCTGAATGTGAATGAACAATTCAATGGAGAGATTATATCGTAGGAAAGAACCAAACTTTTATTTGCTCAAAATCACTCAAAAGAAAATAATGACAATTTAAAAACATTGATTAAAATACTCAAACTGACAAAACAGGGAAAACAATTAAACTAAACACTTTAAATTACTTATAATACGAACAAAACAACTTAAACTAAAAAGGAAATTTAAAAAATAATAATGAGAAAATAATAATAAATACCTCAAGACGAAGAGGTAAAAAAATTATTTAAAAAAATACACAAAATATAAACCATAAAGAAGGGACCAAACAAGAAAAACATTAACTTAAGATTGTACAGTTATAACAAAAATAAAATGACAAATATAAAACAATAAAACAAAACAATAGTAACAACTATAATATTATTAGGATGAAAAAAATAGTAAAAAAATGTATAACTAAAATTATAATGAAATAAATATATATTATATGATATATGATTTCCTATTTAATGCCATGTCAGCAACAAAGGCTATTTTCATGGCAAAAACATTAATAAATATACAATTAAAATTCATTAATAAATATACAATTAAAAACCACAAACAAATCAATAAACACTCCATGGCCACTTTATTGGGTACACTTTACTAGTACATGGTTGGACCCCCTTTTGCTCCATATTGACATGACAGCATCAAACAGTTGCTGCAGATTTGTCAGCTGCACATCCATGGTGTGAATCTCCCGTTCCACCACATTCCAAAGGTGATCTATTGGATTAGGATCTGGTGACTGTGGAGGCTATTCGAGTACAGTGAACCCATTGTCATGTTCAAGAAACCAGTCTGAGATGATTCGCACTTTATGACATGGCATGTTATCCTGCTGGAAGTAACCATCAGAAGAAGGGTACATTGTGGTCATAAAGGAATGGACATGGTCCGCAACAATACTCAGATAGGCTGTGGCGTTGACACGATGCTCAATTGGTACTAATGGGTAAGTGTGCCAAGAAAAAAAATCCCCCACACCATTACACCACCACCACCAGCCTGAACCCTTGATACTAGGCAGGATGGATCCATGCTTTTATGTTGTTGAGATATAAAACTACCATCTGAATGTCGCAGCAGAAATCGAGACTCAGACAGGCAACGTTTTTCCAATCTTCTGTTATCCAATTTTGGTGAGCCTTTGCGAATTGTAGCCTCAGTTTCCTGTTCTTAACTGACAGGAGTGGCACCTGGTGTGGTTTTCTGCTGCTGTAGCCCATCCGCCTCAAGATTGGACGTGTTGTGCATTCAGAGATGCTCTTCTGCATATCTCGGTTGTAACGAGTGGTTATTTGAGTTACTGTTGCCTTTCTATCAGCTCAAACCAGTCTGGCCAGCCCATCTGGCACCAACAATCATGCCATGGTCAAGTCACTAAAATCCCCTTTCTTCCCCATTCTGATGCTCGGTTTGAACTGCAGCAGCTCGTCTTAACCATGTCCACATGCCTAAATTGATTGAGTTGCTGCCATGTGATTGGCTGATTAGAAATTTGCGTTAACGAGCAGTTGGACAGTAAGTGTAATTTCGATAAATGTTTTTAATGTTAATTTTCCTTCTGACACTTTGCTTCAAGTGAGCCCTTTTTCCTTTAAGTGAGCACTTTCAGCACTCTAGATCTGCTTATGTCAGACTGGACTTCTCTTACTGCTCTGATGCTGAGGATCAGACTGACTTTACACTCAGAGTTCAGTTGAGTTGCTTTGAGATCAGTCACCATTCTCTTCAAAGACATCCAGCAGCGTTTGTGCATCTCCAACCTCCAGCCACTGCCGGCCGTGTGTTTGAAGGTGCCAGCAGTGCTCCAACCTCCAGCCACTGCTCTCAACAGGCTTCAAAGCCAGAGCTCAAGCTTTTACCTCTAGTATTTAGTGGAAACGACAGCAATTTGAGGAGAAGCAACATTTTATAGCCTGAATGGCAGAACTTGAAAAAGCGAGACTCCTTTGGGTTGCAGCAAATTACTGCGTCAATAAACTAACCTGATAACTGTGACTGAGACGCAGGAGGAAAATAACACATCAGTTAAAAAAAAAAGCAGTGGCTTTCAGCATGATTTGACAGATGAAAAACTACATAAATTAAATTGAAAAAGTAAAAAAAAAAAACAGACATTAAGCTATTGTATTCATTCATTCAGTTCAAAATACATACATTTGTTGCTTAGTTACCTTTTAAGGAAATTAATGTAAAAGCATTTAGTTTTAAGAGTTAATTTGGAGTTTTTATTTTATTAGTATTTAAGCCCAAGTTAGTTATTTTAATATATAACTTTATTACCCAAAACTATGTCAATGTATGTAATGCATACACAATAGGGATTGAACAACTTTAGATATTATAAAGTCGACTTTTATGTTTTTACAGTCTACTAGTTGCTGGTGAAGTCATCAATAAAACAAAATGTTTTGCAACACCACAATTTGCCATTAATTGGCAGAAAAATATTTAGATGCTGTTTGACAGCTTATAACCTGTTGCAAAAACAATGCAACATGACCAATGACATATTTTAATGGAAACAAATGCATAGTCCACAATTTAATTTCATTAATAACGCAACATTTGCATTGGCTAATATTCAACATATTGATCAATCAATACAGTCAACATATTGATCATGGCTCGTACTACTAAGAATGTGACAATAACAAATATATTAGTGCAAAAGTAATGCATAAATCATCAGCACACAGTACATCAAACGCAAATTCATGGCAAGTTATTTCATAACAACATAACACATGAATGACTATAAGGCTATAAGCTGACTCTGTCAGATGCAGATTTTACCGTTAAGATAAAAAGTGTTAAAGCTGGTCAAAATCTAATTTGGGACTTTCACAGTTACAGGCTCATCTTAGTTATCAGAAGTCTCTTACTGAGTGCACCTTCACCGCGTTCACCTAATATGATAACACATGATTTTTGCCACACCTTTGTGCTTCACGGTTCCTGCACACTTCACAGTTCATTCACAAAACATGTCAGCGTCTACGTGTCAGAAGACAACAGCCAATCACATTATTTTTCCAGTGTCACGTAAACATTATTGGCTAGCATATACAGGCATCTTCTTGAAAGTATTTGCATGGTGCAATCTAACTGGTGACACCTCTTTGATGATTTAAAGTTCACTCAAAGTTCATGTGAATCAATGACGCTGACATGAGAAAAACATTTACATTAATTTCAATAATCCAAGTGCAGTTTCATTCAGTGAACCTACATGTGTAAAACTGCCATGACGTTCAGAAAAAAAAGAAAAAGACAGGTGATCTCCAACGCGAAAAAAAAAAAAAAAAAAAGAGTCACGCCAGAGAATTAAAGTTGACCAGTCTGTGCAACCCCTAATACATAATGATTGGTACTGAAGTCTAGGGCCATGTGATTAATTGAAATTGTATAGAAATTGTGATTTGAACATGCACGATTTCTAGCACAATTTTTTTGCGTGCTCCAGTGCCGACTAACACTTCCTCCCACAGTATGTTATTTGAACCAATCATCTTGCCCTCTGTTTAGGCACGCTGTGTTAATCAGGTCATTTGTAAGACCTGTCAGTCACATATCACATCTAAAAGCGAGTGGAAAGCGCGAGAGCGTCGCTTCCTTCAGCATTTTCAACAGGCTTTGCAGACAAGCTAACAAAACACTGCTGCAGTTCTGATACAAGTTTTAATTATGGAGAAAATTTAAAAGCACTGCAGTGTTTGGGTGTTGTGCGTTTGTCTGAGGTAAATAGTCTACCTAAATGTGTATATTCCTTACAAAGTATGAAGCTGCTCAATAAGCTCTTGTTACGTGACTCACAGTGCAGCATTCTGAAAAGTTTAGATGGTTTTAACTGGGTGCACCTGGAATATGTGAGCGCATCATTTCCAATATACGCATAAACCACAAATATTGTTAAAAGCACCTTTTAAACAATCCTAATTCAGTACACATAGGATGCAAAGAGAAAGTGACTGAAATAGAGAAAGTGAGCATAATTTCCCACTTGATCTAACCAGGAAACTTACTATTTTGTTAGTGTTAGTTTAGTAAATAATTCGTACAAATTTTCGAACAAGTTCAATCATATGAAAATGTTACATTTTTTTTAAAAGAGTTGTGGCACCAATCCCCACCCCTAAAGCAAACCATCATTGGGAGATGACCAAATATTATTAAAATGAATGAGATCATACAAATGCATACAAATAAACCACTAAATTAAAAAGTTATGAATTGGCGTGAGATAGTGTTGTAATATCAGATGAATAAGTACTGACTTGTAGTAAGGCAGCGTCTCGATCATCTTCCAGTTGACATAGTTTGCTGCGGTCTCCTCCAGTGTGCAGACGCGGCTCATCTGGACTTTAGCCACCTGCCAGAAGCGCTCGTGCTCGATCAGAGTGTCCTGCATCTCTCGCCTCAGCAGAAGATACACTCCTTCCAGCGTGTCTTCATAAACCTGCCAATGTCACAGCAAAACAAACATTAAAACTGAAATGACCTTCATCCACAGCTAGAGCAAAGAATAAGGGAACAAGCCTAAATATAAAATACAAAAACAACAACGCAGTATTTTCATTTAATTGCCTATTGGATAATTAAATATACTCATGACTCACATACTAATGTATGCAAAAAATAATAAATAAATAATAAGAATAATAATAAGAATAATATATAAAAATATTTTAAAATATATTAAATGCAAATTTAAAAAAAAAGTTTATAAAAAATAAATGTTAAAAATAAAATTAAATAAAAGTGTAATAAAAAAAATTACATAAATGTAAAAAAATAAATGTAAAAAATAACAAAAAATACATGAATAAAATACATTTGAAAAAACTAAATTAAACTAAATTAATTGATCAAATTAAAACAAAGAAAAAATATATAAAAACAATAAAAAAACAATAAAAAAATTAGATATAAATATTATTAATTATAATACTGAGAAATAAAATTGACAGATTTTGCAAACAGAATATTCTAACTGGCTCCCAAACAAACACATCTATAAAGGTGACAGACTCACATCTGCATATTCATAAAGTGTAAAAAAACAACACTAAATAACTTCATCTAACAATTCATGTACTGTATTCACACAAAACCCACTCTTCAGTTAATGGATTTTCTGCTGGCGAAATTAAAAACGCACATTTAATGTCTCACTGGTCGTTTTTGTGTCCTTGCATGGTCACATGCGTGTAGTAAAGCAGTGCATAACTCTGAATTGTATGCTCAGACGTGCAGTGTAATTTACTGGGACATGCACCGATACGTCTATAATCCATTTAGGCAGCCATTAGACAGGAGCGTCTGCTCACGCCGTGACCTGTGAAATCATTTTCACTGGCTAATGAAATGCAGAAGATGAGCAACGCTGAAATATTTAAGATCACGTCCTCAGAGGATGATATTTGCCATTTTTGAGATGGTAAAGAGAGATGTAGGCTGTACTGGAACTGGGGACAATTGTACGTGTGTGTGTGTGTGTGTGTTTGTGTGTGAAGAAAAGTCAGTCCCTGCAAATACAGCATGTTTAAGGAATCAGAATCGTTATTGTCGTTGTACAAAATACAACAAAATTTGCGTTTGCCTTTCAGTGCATGTCCTATTTGTCTAAAATAACAACAATATTAGCAAGGAGAGTTTAAAAAGACAACAATAATGATAATGCATTGAAAGTGGCAAGTGTATTATTAGTAGCTTTCAAGTTCAAAAGGGGACATATTAAGGCCCCTTTTCATAAGAAAAAGCAAATAAGTAAAATCTTATGTCCCCGGAATGTGTTGCACATTCGGTTCAAAATTAATAATACAAGTGATATTACAGCTTGTCAAATTGACTTGTTTGAGAGTGAGCAAAAACAGTTTGTGTCCCTTTAAATGCAAATGAGATACTATTTTGCAGAAAAAGGCAGAGCCTTCACATGTAACTGACTCTCCAGATACAACAAAACAAGTGAATCCCATGCAGTGAAAATGTCAGAAATGACCATTACAGGGAGTGCAGAATTATTAGGCAAGTTGTATTTTTGAGGATTAATTTTTATTATTGAACAACAACCATGTTCTCAATGAACCTAAAAAAACTCAATATTAAAGCTGAATATTTTTGGAAGTAGTTTGTTTTTAGTTTTAGCTATTTTAGGAGGATATCTGTGTGTGCAGGTGACTGTTACTGTGCATAATTTTTAGGCAACTTAACAAAAAACAAATATAAACCCATTTCAATTATTTATTTTCACCAGTGAAACCAATATAACATCTCAACATTCACAAATATACATTTCTGACATTCAAAAACAAAACAAAAACAAATCAGTGACCAATATAGCCACCTTTCTTTGCAAGGACACTCAAAAGCCAGCAGCACCATCAACATTGCGTGCAGCAGCACCCACAGCCTCCCAGACACTGTTCAGAGAGGTGTACTGTTTTCCCTCTTTGTAAATCTCACATTTGATGATGGACCACAGGTTATCTATGGGGTTCAATTCAGGTGAACAAGGAGGCCATGTCATTAGTTTTTCTTCTTTTAGACTTTTTCTTGCCAGCTACGCTGTGGAGTACTTGGACGCATGTGATGAAGCATTGTCCTGCATGAAAATCATGTTTTTCTTGAAAGATGCAGACTTCTTCCTGTACCACTGCTTAAAGAAGGTGTCTCCCAGAAACTGGCAGTAGGACTGGGACTTGACTCCATCCTCAACCCGAAAAGGCCCCACAAGCTCATCTTTGATGATACCAGCACAAACCAGTACTCCACCTCCACCTTGCTTGCGTCTAAGTCAGACTGGAGATCTCTGCCCTTTACCGATCCAGCCACAGGCCCATCCATCTGGCCCATCAAGACTCACTCATTTCATCAGTCCATAAAACCTTAGAAAAATCAGTCTTGAGATATTTCTTGGCCCAGTCTTGACGTTTCAGCTTGTGTGTCTTGTTCAGTGGTGGTTGTTTTTCAGCCTTTCTTACCTGGGCCATGTCTCTGAGTATTGCACACCTTGTGCTTTTGGGCAACTTCCTTTCTTTGGCAAAATGGGTCAAAAGAAGGACTTGACAGGCTCCGAAAAGTAAAAAATAATGAGATATCTTGCAGAAGGATGCAGCACTCTTAAAATTGCCAAGCTTCTGAAGCGTGATCAAACAATAAAGCGTTTGATTCAAAATAGTCAACAGGGTCGCTAGAAGCGTGTGGAAAAACCAAGGCACAAAATAACTGCCCATGAACTGAGAAAAGTCAAACGTGCAGCTGCCAAGATGCCACTTGCCACCAGTTTTGCCATCTACCTACCTACCTACCTACCTACCTACATGCATGCATGCATACCATACATACATACATACATACAAAAATATCTGTGTGATTTTTAAAAATCTGTTTATAGAATATTTAACATCACTATTTAGATGCTGTTAAGCATTTAGATAGGCTAAACATTATTAAACACCCACGAGGCACTTGTGACTATCACATTTGCATTATTTTCTTCTTTTTTTTTTAAAATGTTTCCTTCTTATTAAAAATAAATATATTTCCAATCTGATATGTAATGGGGAGAGAAAAAGTAGCACGAGTTCAGCAGACGGTGAATTCGAACCAGGTTGATGACAGAGACTGTACTTCCTTCGTCAGCTGAAGAAGTTCAACTTGCCACAGGAGCTACTCTTACAGTTCTACTCAGCTGTCATCCAATCCATCTTCTGCACTTCAATCACCGTCTGGTTCAGCTCACCTGCCAAAACCAAGCTCCGTAGACTACAGCGAATAGTCCGGACTGCTGAACGAATCACTGG
>CAIGQZ010034990.1:13245200-13285171 GCA_903798205.1 Danio tinwini | reverse complement strand
ATGAAGTACAATAGCTGAGCTGCTTATTTTATCTTCTCAAACATGTCAAGGTATGTGTGCAAAGGTCTTCCGCACACACCTCCATATAAAAGCCAGAAACTAAGCTTTTTTTTGCACTGTAACTGATGATCAACAGTAAAAAAAATAGCACATACTCAACAGGGAAAACCAGCAACAATCAAGAATGCATGATTATATGGTGTCATAGATTTGCAATCAAAAATTTTTATTATAAATGGAAGTCAATGCAGTAAAAACAGCCACTAACATAATGAAAGGGTAGTCAATTTGAGAGTGTATTGTCCCACACACACCCACCCATGCAGAAACTACCTCAAACATCAAGACTGAACTGATGAACACTCCCACAAACCACCATCTAACAATTGTTCAAGCTGAAATTGCTCTTTTGCACTTTACTAATTTATTGTTTTATTTATTAAATTTATATTGTTATTGCTACTTACAAGGAATGTTTACCATTTGTACTCCCGCTATCTCAATTCATTCCCACTAAGTATGGAAATGTCATTTGGTCATATTTTCACTTTGTCTGTCTGTTTGCACATTTGCATAAGCACTTTGTCAATCGGTCTTGTCTAGCTATTCAGCTAATTATTTTTCTTAGGGTGCTTTCACACCTAGACATTTGTTTTGGAACCTCTCTCATTTGCCCAGTTAGCTCGGTTCATTTGACATATGTGAATCCAGCAAACGCGCTAGGATCCGGGCCAAATCAGTTGGTCCGAGATTGCCTGAATGAGGTGGTCTTGGCTCGATTGAAACAAACTTTGGAGCGGATCGGTTGTAGTGAGAAAGCGTAACGATCCAACGAACCAGGCTATATCACAGTGTATTATGTCTATGTAATTGCCATATATATAGATGCCATCATTCCTACTGATAAATGGGCATTTCATGTCGAATACGAAAGTGAAAGCATGCTGAAATATTACAGAGTGCTGTTTATCTGTTAGGACAATTGACAGAAATTACGATCTGATAACTTTTCCATATTTTAATCTTTTAAGATGTTGTATTAGGCCTATTGTTTTGTTCATTTCTGCACTGAGACATCGAAAGAAAGATAAACATTGATCAACATCAAGGTCTAACTTTAGTCTCGGTTCATCTGTTACTTCTCACTATAATTTAAACCTATAGTGCATGCAGAGTATGTGCAGGAAACCTAAAAGAAAATCTCAAAACTTTTTTAAAGACTTTTTAAAGACCTTCACAGATTATTTTATGAACTCGTCGCCACTTCAAGTTCTAATCAGCATCAAAACTTTAACTTAATAAACAGTTGATAATAAACAGTTGTAGTTAAATAAATGAATGGAGCACAACCGTGCAACAGAACTTCGATAAGCTCGGAAGAAACAAACCTTGAAAGAAATTACGTGGTTGTTTTCAGCGACAGGTTTCAGCCACTGTTTAAAATCGTCTTTCTCAAACCAGTAGTATGCAAACTTGCATTATCCCATCTTGCCATCTGTTTTGCTCTATGGCAGGGCTATTCAATTAGTTGGTCATGGGGGCCAGTTCATGAAAGCATCCCAAATGAGGGGCCGGAGAGAAACTAATTGCAATATAAGTGATGACACAAAAGCACATGTTGTATTTTTCCACATTAAAATGTTAATATATTGCATTTTGAAACTAAATAACATTGCATTGTACAATATTGCTTTATTTTTATTTATTTTTTACAAACAAACTAACAAAAGCAGTGCATCACTTATATAGGCTTGTTCAACATTCAAACACATTCATTTGCTATGTTTTGAACTGCATAACAATTATGGATTTTGGTTGTACGACAATAGTCTGAAGAATAATCATGGTTTCACAGTTATCCCATCTAATGTAAATGTAAGCTTTATACAAGGTACCTTACTAGTACACAACACCTGTGCACTAGTTTAAATTTCCGATCTTATAGCTACACCAAGGCTAATACGCACGCATACTGGATTAATTATATCTGCGGGCCATTCACACATCACGTCTTTTCCGCGCGCAAGTTCGTTATTTCCAATATTAGAATATATGCCAATATGCCTTCCAGAGGCCTTATAATTGGCTTTATCACTCTGTCTCCTCTCCACCAATCAGCTGGTGTGTGGTGTGCGGTCTGGCGCAAAATGGCTGCCGTCGCGTCATCCAGGTGGATGCTGTGCACTGGTGGTGGATGAGGAGATTCCACCCATTGTGTAAAGCACTTTGAGTGCCCAGAAAAGCGCTATATAGATGTAAGGAATTATTGTTATTATTATTATTATATTTGGTGGCAATGTCTGCGGGTGTTGAAATTAAAGTGCACCTTTTCGATTATAATATCTTATTGCTTATCATCATAAATTGATTTACATCATAAACAAACCCTGAAACTCTAAGCAATGTGAGGAGCCTTTACTAGCAAATGACTTGTTTTAACTATTTTGGTCCGATTAAAAATGTTGCTGTGTAAAAACGAACCGCACCAAGAACAAAAATAAACAATGTAATAATTTTAATCACTATTTCAGAACAAAACAACCGATCTACAGGTGTAAAAGCACCTTTAGTTATTCTTTGTTAGTTTATTTTGTGAAATTTATGTTGTATGTAGCATCTTGGAGGAAAATCAGCTATGTTACCATCCAAAAACGCAAATTAACTTAATCGAACAAAATCGTCATCTCCTGATTAACTGGTGGCAAATATGAACAGTAAAAATGGAATTTGCTGCGGTAGGAGAAACTGCATGAATATTTTCTTTAATAAATGACTTGCGCCTCAGAAGGCAATCCTGACACAGAGTGGCACAGTGGCGTTTGAAGGCGTGAGAAGCGGAGTACAGACGCTCTTGATTCTGGAGGTCATTATAATATAATCACACTAATACTGAAATCGTTAAGGTGTTTTAGAACAACTAAAACAACATTTCAGATGTTTTACAATGTGTTCACCCTGCTGATTTATCCATTCACACACATTTTTATTATCACATGATCTCTAATAACAAAATCCCATGACATATTTAATGTGCATAGTGGAATTTGTTCAGTAAAAGTGTTTCCATAGCAGTTTATGCACATTCTTATCAAATAAATATACTTTTTATGCGCATTTTCAAAATTTATGCGCATCTTGGCGTTTCCATCAACTATTTTTTATGTGCATATCAAAAATGAGCATAAAAATAGGTGGATGGAAACATAGCTATTGTTTCATTTCACTATGCACTAACTGTATATGGTTGAAATGACAATAAAAGCCTACTTGACTTGACTCTGAATACTATTATACTCCTCAGAGAAACAGATGATTTCATTTTTATCTTACCTCTATTTTTTCTATCCTTGTAATTTTGCAGATTACATTTTAGGCAGACACAATCCCCTACAGATTCACCCCTATCATTATACAAGTCATCTGGTGAAATTGTACTCATATTGCAGACAAAATATTGCAATACCATTGTTCCCACCATAACATGCAGAAATACCTTGTAGTTTGTCCTGGAATAAATCAGCAGTGATTCCCCAAAGTTTCTCCACATCTCTTGAGGGCAGCCTGACGGAGGGAAGTGGGACGCTCTCCTCCAGAACAAGCCACTGGATCCAGTACTTGTGTGGCGCTTGAGGGATCTCAATGAAGAGCTTCTCCTGAAATGCACGGTTGCAGTGGATGTTTCTGAAGAGGGACCTCCACATAAAAACTAAGCGGAAGGCAGTTTTGGCAGTTACGGGACACCTGGTGTTGCTATTTGACAGACTGACCCCAAACGAATCCTGTGGAGAGAGAGATTTTCAAGAGGATTAGCACACGAGTGACTGCTGCCAATACTTAAAGCCTGCAAAAAAAGAATAAATTATCCAAAACACATTCTTGTATTGGGAATAAAGTGAATTTACAAATACAAAACGTATAAAAGCAGTAGTACATTTTATTGCTATTAGGGCTGCACAATATATCATTTCACATCGATCGCAATGTGATCATTTACAAGGTCATGCAATGATATGTAGGCTTGAGCAGTATACAAACCTCCTCCCTATTTTACCTCGGTATAGGGTATTACCGTGCATACTAAAAAAAAACTGTTTGGCTCAAACAGCGTCACCAAACTGTTGGCTTGTGCCTAGGGATGCTCAACATAACCATTTAACTGTTAACAGAATATCAATTTTTAAAATAGCCTAGATAATCTATGAATCAAACTAATCCAATGATTTTCTTGAATTTTTCATAATCATAACGCTGACTTTATTAAGGAGAAAGTCTTAATATGCGAATATAAAACAAACCATACCTCAGTTCACAGGTTTCACTCATTCGCATAATATCATCACACAACATTACTTGTGGATGTAACAGTAACTAACTACGCATATGAAATGAATTGACAAATTTAAAAAGTTAGACTTTTAGATCAAAATTAAGTTAAAGTTGGTTTTATATTCGCACATTTTGTCAATTTCGAACAGTGACACGGTAACTATATTGTTTATCACGCTACTTTTGAATACTGGGTTTGAAATCCTATTTAAGTATGACTTCAACATAACAGCTCATTGGCTGTTAATATGACTTCAATATTTAGAATATGAAAATAATACTTTTCTGAAGTTATATTATTAGGGAAAAAGTCCTAATACGCGAATATTAAAAAAAAACTCATTTTGCAAAGTTTTACTCATTCGCATATAATAATCGCTACACAACGTTACTTGCAGGTGTAACAGTAACTTACTATGCATACCGAATGAATTAACAAATTAATAAAAAGTTTCAATCATATCAAAATATATTTGCACATTCGTTCAATTTCGAACAGTGACACAGTAACTATATTGGTTTACCATGCTAGTTTTGATGAAAATTCCATTTAAGCATGACTTTAAATAACAGCTCATTGGCTGTTAATATGATTTCAATATTTAGAATTTGAAAACAATACTTTTCTGAAATTATATCATTCAGGAAAAAGTCCTAATATGATAATATAAAAACAATACCTCAATTCGCAGGTTTTACTCATTCACAAATAATATCGCCACGTTACTTGTAGGTGTAAATGTAACTTACTACACATACAGAATGAATTAACGAATTAATAAAGTTAGACTAAAAATATCCAAATATATTCACACATTCGGTCAATTTCGAACAGTGACAGGGTAACTATATTGTTTACCACGCTACTTAAAAATAACAGCTCATTTGCTGTTAATAGGATTTCCCTATTTACAATTTTAAAAAATAATACTTTTCTGAAATCATATAATTAAGGAGAAAGTCCTAATATGCGAATTTAAAACCAACCATACCTCAATTCACAGATTTCACTCATTCACCTAAAATACCGCCATACGTTAGGTGTAACTGTAACTTACTACGCATACCAAATGAATTAACAAATTAACAAAAGTTACACTCGTATATCAGAATACAAAATTTAGGTAAAATTGGTTTTATATTCGCACATTTGTTCAATTTCAAGGGTAACTATATTGTTTAACACACTACTTTTGAACATTGGGTCTGAAATCTCATTTAAGCATGACTTCAAGATAACAGCTCATTGGCTGTTAATACGATTTTAATATTTAGAATTTGAAAATAATACTTTTCTGAAATTATATTATTTAGGAGAAAGTCCTCATATGGCAATATAAAACAAACCATACCTCAAATCGCAGGTTTTACTCACTTGTCTATAATATCGCCAAACGACGTTACTTGTAGGTGTAACGGTTACTACGCATACCGAATGGATAAACGAATTAATAACGTTACACTAGTATATCAAGCCCCTATTTCTTTTCACGTAAAATGTACCTGGAAGTGTGTGGTCCACAGGGAGTTGCAGGAAGAAACTCGGAACAGTAAACTGCACGTGCTGCCGAGCCTCAGCAGCGACATGGGATCCAAATTCCTTAAAATAACCAGCAGGACTTCATCACTCAAATGCAACAAGCCCGTTGTATTGTCGCTGCTGTCCCAAATGAAATCATCTGCGGTATCCAGACGGGATTCTTCCTCCTCCGTGTTGGCAGTCAGACAAGAGAACTGCTCCAGCAACTCATGCTCCCAGGTCGCGCTGAGGTCTGCCATACCTGTGCCCAGTATTACCGCCATGCTCCCCGCATTCCCCTCCGGTGTTAAAGGTTAGGAAGAAACCACCTGAGAGGTCAAAGGTTGATGAATCCTTAAGGAGCCGCTCATAAATATTAGTAGCAGTGTTGCCAGATACACTTGAAAATTTCCAGCTCCAAAAAATTCTGAAAACCTAATTAAGAAAAAACATTATTTCATTTATTAAATAAATTAAGTCTACTTATGTTGTTAACGAAATTTTACATTCATAAATGTAAATGTACTTATAAAAAACACTAATATTAAGGGATTAGTGACTGAAATGTGCTTGTGGAGTATATTACCAGTATTGGAGAAAATACTAATCTAAATAAGGAAACCCTACACACTATGAACATTTGAAAACTCTATATTTATTTAATTATTACATATTAACTTTTTGCGTATTTTGTATTTTATTATTTATTTATTTATGTAAAATGTTATATGCTGTTCTTTAAATAAAATAAATAAATAAATAAAACTGTCCAATCCGCCCCAAAGTCACAGAAAACTTGCTTGGAAACTTACCTGCTTGATTTAATTCACATTCATGAGGCAATCGTTTCATAGCCAATCGAGGCATTCTTCGATTATAACCTAATAAATATTCATAAGATAAATGCTTTATTTCCCCATAGCAATAGTAAATTAATTTCTTATTTGCGGTGTGTTTGTGCTTATTTTTACTTTACCCTATCTTGAATTCATTGTTAAAGCTACATTAAGCTTTGATGGTGTTGTCTTGCACCTGAGGTTCCTCAAGGTATTGTATGTCTGTTGTAAGGATTATTTTTGCTTCTAGCTTTGTATTTTCTTTTGTTCGTGTGAGAGTTACTGAAATAAATAAAAAGTCCAAAATGGTTTTAATAATTGATGCTGAACACAGTTTGCTCTAAACTTTAATGTACGAGCTACACAACAGTCACTTGTAAACAGAATGAGTCAACAGATTTAGGGGAGAGTGGGGACAGCTCCAACACTTTTTGCATTTCCTTTAGTTTCTCAGATAATTTTTTTGTAGTAACACAAAATTTTAATATAATAAACCCACATCTATTGGACACCCACTCACATTGCTATAATATGTGTACATAATGTATGCAGAATTTAAACTTGACCAGACAAAGTCAAACGTTGCAAGTGACGCCGAGCACGAGGACGGTTGCAACAACCCACAAGGATAGTTGCAACATTCATTAAAAATTTTAATAATAAAAAAATTAAAACATCGGGTTGAATTTTATTTTTATTTAATTTTTTTGGTAAACAGACTAAATGTAAATTGTGACATATTAATAGAAACTATTAAAAGAACAAGCAACAACCAATTAATTATCAGGCCTAAAAAAAACTGAACAAAACTATTCTTTACTGAAAATTTTGACTGAACCTTACAAATTACACATTTTGAAATGAATTAAATAATTAAATAACTCGTTTTTATTAATTGAATTACATTGAAACTGTGATGAAATTAAATATGTACATTGTTAATATGACAAGTTTTTTGTGAATT
The DNA here is from genome assembly GCA_903798205.1 of Danio tinwini. Taxonomy (NCBI): domain Eukaryota; kingdom Metazoa; phylum Chordata; class Actinopteri; order Cypriniformes; family Danionidae; genus Danio; species Danio tinwini. Next base: position 13,277,526 of record CAIGQZ010034990.1, on the reverse strand, counting down.
TAGTAATCCATACACATTTATTCACACACATACACTATGGTCAATTTTAGCACCAACTCTGTCAGCCCAAATAAGCTGTCTATGCTAGGGAGATACAATAGTTTTAATGCTTGATAGCTATGCCTATTTAAAGCTAAGAAAACATTTAACTTATATGAATGAATAATGTTTCACAAAAACAGATTAGACAGTATAAGAAATGTTCTGAACAAAAAAAAAATACTTTCTTAAAATCTAAAAATGAGTTTTATGTTCACATATATGCTGTGCCTTTACTGAATGAGCACTGAGCTACGTCTGACAGATAACAGCACTGTTATGTCTTTCTCTTCTTTTTCACTATTTTATAACCTGTTTTAACACATTTTATCTGTTTTTAATAATTTTTTATTTGTTTTTATTTTTCTTATACTTTATTCTTGTTTATGTAAAGCACTTTGAATTGCCACTGTGTATGAAATGTGCTATATAAATAAACTTGCCTTGCCTTGCCTACATGGCTGATTTCTCTCAGAAGGAGGGTCTAACTGAGAATAGGTATGAATATCATCACTTTAGTTCATTCCTGAATGGAGGAATAAGTCTTGTTACAACTGCCCCATGTTGCAACTGTCCCCACTCTCCCCTACTTTATATTTTTTAAAGAATTGCAGAATTATTCATGTTAAATAATACATTGTAATTTGCATATTATGTGTAGTAAAATAAGTGGCATAAAAATGTCTTTAATTAATCATATTAATATTATTAAAATCGTGTAAACCACTTGTATTAAAACTTTATGCAACCTAACTTTCCCTGACTGGGGATTTTTATGTTAAAGATTAGAAAATCAAAAAGATCTGTTTAAAAGCTCTCGCAGGCCTCTCTTCTGTTTTGTAACACGTGAAACAAATGATTATACAATTAGACATATCACAATAACTGTGGTGATAGATTGTCCTAGAAATAATTGTGATAAATAATATTATTCTCATTAAACTAATAACATATCCACACTAAGAAATTACATGTGTGCCTTTTTTAAACTTAAATAACATTAAAATTAAACAGCTAAATTACGTTAAACTGACTTAAAAGGGGATCTATTATGCAAAAATAACTTTTTTATGGGTTTAAACACAGTGCCTCTAATGGTAAAAAAATATATATATATATATATATATTTTTTATAATCACACTTGATAAAAACTGCCTGCAGAAAACTTTTATTGACATTCTCCCTTTGTTTGGGGATAAGCCCCGCCCATTAGTGACAAACTCTCCCTCATTAGCACATCAGTCTCGTTTTTGAATCTGCCACTATGCTGACACATAGATGTTTGTAGCTCTGCCCTCGTTTGAAAAGAGCACATTTGAAATTTGAATCTCATTTGAATTTAAAGTGACAGTCACCAAATATTAAATACAAAGCCTATAAAAGGGTCAGTTTCAAAAAGTTATAAAACATTATTTGTGTAGTATGTGAGCACAAACTTCACATACACTCTAGGGACATCAGATACTTATTTTACATCTTGTAAAAAGGGGCATAATAGGTCCCCTTTAAAACAGCTTGTGTAACTTAAGAAATTAAGTTACAAATATCTTAGTTTAATAAGTTATGATAAACATAAAAGCATATGTTGTCATGACATATCGATCATATATACTTTTATATGTACAATGAACACAAACATATCACATATTTGAACATTTTGAATGTTGTAAATGTAGTAACTTAAAATGTAATCATGTAAATGTAGTAATAGTAGCCACCTACTATGTATACATTGTTCAAGATAATGCAGAACGAGCTATTTGTGCAAATAAGAGTTATTCAAACTATAATTATTACAAAGCCAGATAATGTATATATACTTTATAATTAAACTATTAAAACTTAGTCATTTTAATGATCTCTTCTGTCAACATTCTGCTGGTGAATTGTATTGTGCAAACTTACACTTCCCGGCCACTTTATTAGGAACACCAGTCCAACTGCTCGTTAACGCAAATTTCTAATCAGCCAATCACATGGCAGCAACTCAATGCATTTAGACATGTAGACATGGTCAAGACGATCTGCTGCACTTCAAACTGAGCATCAAACTGAGGAAGAGAGGTGATTGAAGTGACTTTGAACGTGACATAGTTGTTGGTGGATAACGCGCAATGTCATAAAGCACGAATCATCTCAGACTGGTTTCTTGAACATGAAAATGAGTTCAGTGTACTCAAATGGCCTCCACAGTCACCAGATCTCAATCCAATAGAGCACCTTTGGGATGTGGTGGAATGGGAGATTCGCATCATAAATGTGCAGCCAACAAATCTGCAGCAACATGCTATCATGTCAATATGGACCAAAATCTTTCAATATTTCTAGTACCTTGTTGAATCTATGCCACTAAGGATTACAGCAGTTCTAAGAGCAAAATGGAGTTCAATACGTACTTGTAAGGTGTACCTAACAAAGTGGCCGGTGAGTGTATAATTCACGATGCTAAAATCAAATGCTTTCTTAGCCACTGCTTTTTGTCATTTTTCTTTTGTTATTGAGTTTTGCGTGGTCAAATACTTCAGTCTCATGTTTTTGGTTTAAGACAAATTTATTTTATTTTGAACAAGTCAGACACATTAAGAATTTATTATATTTAAATGACAACTTAAAGAAGAAAAGAAAGTCAGTTTAGAATAAATTTACATATGTACTGTACTGGATTTTATCCAAATAATATGACAAATAATAAGACTGAACCGCTTAAAAACAAAAGCAAGTGCAGCAAAATACTTTACAAGTTTACAATCAATTGCTATTACACAGACTTTTATATTTAATACAAATGCATGTACCCTTGGCTGAATTGAAACAAAATAAACAACATAACAAATATATATATATAAAAAATTTGAATATTGTATAACAGTTAAAGTAGGGTGGAGATCGCTCTTTGTATGTACCCTTTTTCATTTGATGCATTGAAATATTTATCATTTTGAGCAAATAATACAATATGCAATCAGGACATGATATCCAATACTGATGGCACTGTTTTTTTAAGGGACAGTTCACCCAGAATAAAAAAAACTCCTATATTTACTCACTTTCTGGCCATATAAGTTATAGGTGATTCTTTTTCATTCAGCAGAACTTTAAAGCAGATTTTTAGCTGAATGTAAAGCAGCATTTTGACTAATAAAAACAAACAATATTAATATCCAAGACTCCTGACGTTATATTGAGGTCACAAAAATGATTGGTCTATACAAGAAACTGAACACTATTTAATGAAATACATGATACTAAATAAGTCTAAACAGAAAATTTATTTAAACCTTTAACCTTTGTGTATTGTTCAAATTTACCCTTCCGTTATGTTAGTGGCTGTTTTTGAACCATTGGCAAAAATGACACATTTGACCTCTTCCCAACAGGGAAAACCATCAACAATCAAAAATACGTAATAATATGGCTTTGCAATGAAATAATGTTCTTATAATGGAAGTCAATAGGGCAAAAACAGCCACCAACATAACAAAAGCGTAGTAAATTTGTCCAGGGGGTACTGCTGAGGTTTTCAGATATTTTAAAGCCTTTTCTCAACATATGCATCAAAATAAGATTTATCACCAAATGTTATTCCCTTTGCTTGAAACACAGAGAAGGTCAAGGCCAAATTAAGACTCAAAATCATCGCAGAATGGATAAAACCATCCCCAACAGCAAATAAGGGTAAAAAAACACATTTTACTAATGATTAACAATGATCTTTTGATTCTAAATAGCGCGCACACACATTTAAAGCTTCAGATAATACTTAATATTTAAGATTTGTCACCAAATATCATTCCCTTTGCTTGTAACACATAAAGTCATGGCAACAAGCAAGAATGCATGATTATATGGTGTCAAGGCTTTGCAATCAAAAATGTTATTATAATGGAAGTCAAAGGGGCAAAAACAGCCACTAACATAACAAAAGGGTAGTACATTTGCCCAGAGTGTATTGCTGAGGTTTTGAGAATTTTCAAAGCATTTTCTCAAAATATGTGTCAGAATAATAATTGTCACCAAATATCATTCCCTTGGCTTGAAACACAGAGAAAGTCAAGGCCAAATTAAAACTCAAAATCACCGCAGAGTGGATGAAAACATCCCCAACAGCACACAAGAGTTAAAAAATACAAATTTAACTACTGATAACCGATGATCTATTCTAAATGGCACACACATTTAAAGCTTCAGATCATAATTACTCGTTTTTAACAGAACAGAAGCCTAAAACTACAAATTATTTTACTTGATATAGAACATGGTTTTAAAAAAAATCTGTCATAATTTACTACATTTAAATACTGTAAATCATGATTCAGTAATTCTAAATGGAACACATTTTGTATTTATTTATTATATTTAAATAGAACAGTTTCTTAAAATGGTAAATCGTCATTTCTAACTAGAACAGTGATGCCCAAACTAGGGCCCGTGGGCGAAAGTTGGCCCTTTGTATCCTTTGATTTGGCCCACTAGAGGGAAAATGATTGAGAAGGGTTGGGGTATGTCTTTAACAGAGATTCTCATTTCTCATTTTAATGTAACCTTTTGTTTGTTTGTTTGTTTGTTTGTTTGTTTGTTTGTTTGTTTGTTTGTTTGTTTGTTTGTTTTATTGTTGAGCTACAAAAAAGCAAACTGAAATTAAATGTTTCAATTAAATGTTATAAATGAATCAGATTTTTTTTTAAATGTACTGTCACAACAAATAGGGGACAACGCAGAAGGCATCAGCGTGCAAATCAAGGCAAAGACAGGTAACTAGTGCATTCGGCAATGAACTCCAGTGTTTTATAAATGGAATTTTTTCATGGTTTTATTGTAGTAAGTTAGTTAAATGAATGTATATATATATATATATATATATATATATATATATATATTTTTTTTTATTAATACATTACTAAATACGATTAAAGTATTTTTTTCTATTTATTTTTTTAAATATTGTGAAATAAATAAGGTAATTACCCATGGTAATTTTAAAGGTATCTATATTATCCATTGTTTAGAATTTAAGATAAGTCTATTGTGTCTCCAGAATGTGTCTGTTAAATTTCAGCTCAAAACACCAATTAGATTATTTATTATACCTTTCAGAATACTGGATTTTCTGCTTTGAACACATTGTAGCTGTTTCTGAACGTGAATGTGACAATCAAATCGTTGGGTGGGGAAACCACACTCATATGTCACGTTGTGGTCTCAAAATGGGAGGGATTTGGATCCTATTTTAACATCAGGAAATAAAAAAAAAGAGACTTATTGTCTTTATATCACCCCAATATGACTGTGGACACACTATACCTACACACAGTTCTGTCCAAACAGCTTACAAAAGATTATTTTCATCATAGGTGCCCTTTAATGTAATACAGTTTTCTATATTTACTTTCGGCCCACAGCTCTCAATCAAGCTTGGATTTTGGCCCTTCATTAGTTTGGACACCCCTGAACTAGAGCATTTGAAACTCAAACATGTATTTTGCTACTGATGATTTACTACTGTTTGAAAAACAAAATACATAATTCTAAATAATTCCACACAGAGCAGTTTATAAAGAAATTACATTTGGGCTGTGCAAGAAACCAATTCACATTATTATTAATTCACAGCCTCAATCATTTTGCTTCATATCACTGCAAAAATGCATTTCTTAAATTTTTTTGTCTTGTTTCTTGTCCAAATAGCTAAAAATTCTTAAATCAAGAAGCATTTTCTAGATAAGCAAAACATATTGTCCTGTTTAAAAAAAATAATATGGCAATGTTAAGTGAGTTTGTCCTTAAAACAAGCAAAATAATCTGCAAATTACATTTTGACCCCATTGGCAGACTATTTTCCTTGTTTTAAGGAAAAACTCACTTTATTTTGGCATATTATTTCGTAACCTCTATAGACCTTAATTATGTTCCAAGTTTCTGAAAAAATGTAAAAGTATGTTTTCACAATTCTTGAGACTTCTGTAAATGAGACCAAATTATAATCATAAAAATTCACACCCTTTAAGTATAAATATATTTTTTTATCCATTTCAATGGACATCAGGTCAGAACAGTTGTTCTTGCCTAACATTATACCAACATAAAATACAAAAACATATGATTGCTAGTATAGTTTTATAATTAAGATTGTGACATTTTAACTCTAATTCTGAGGTTTTTATTGTATAGACTGCACATTGTTTATATAAAAATTTTCTTTATCTTTCTCATCACTCCACATAATGTCCACATCTGAGATATTTCCATCTGCTTTATGCTCAAGAACTTCAAGATCTGTATATTATGCATATGAATCAGTTTCAGCAATGAATTAGCACATCAATATCGTTTTTTTATATAAAAAAGTTCAATCAGCATTACTGGAGATTGTCCAGCCCAATGGGCAGACATATTTGAAAAAATCCTGATCTAAATCTTGCGATGTTACAAAAAATGTTAAACTTTGATTAGTAAGTGCAATCCCTCTTTTTTTTTTTTTACAGACAATCTATAAAATATTGGCAAACATATCGATAAATCTGAATAAAGACATTGCAAATGCCACTTACGGCTGTGTCTGGAGTGAAGTGATGCCATGCGGCTTTTCAGTGTAGTGTATATTTTAAATTGCAACATGCTGAGCTTTACCACTACTTGATTGTATGACAGTAGTCTACTCTCATGGACTGCAGGCTTTAAATTAGGTGAAATTTTTAGGAACCAAAAAAAACATGGGCTGACATGTAATATCCATTGTAATGGACACAGGGTACGAAGGGGTTAAAACAAGACAATATGTTTTGCTTGTCTAGAAAAAGCTTCTTGATTTAAGACTTTTTTGATATTTGGACTAGAAACAAGACAAAAAATCTAAGTAAGAAAAGCATTTTTTTTTTGGAGTGTAAGACCTCAATAGCCAAATTTCCATTGTCGGGCCAGTGCGAGCCAGGACTTTTATCAGGCCAGGCCGGGCCAATCGCCTGGGAGGTTGAGTAGTGAGGCCGAAATCATATCACGTTTCCACTGTCGGGCTAGTAGCTCGCAGCGCATCACACAAACCCCGCCCCCAGAATGTATTGCCACGGGTATTAATACTGTTTTGCCTGTATATGTTTTTAGACTTTCAAAAACCCAGCAGCCGTTGACTTTCACCAAGGACCACAGCTTTAGCTAAAACATCTTATTTAATGTTCTACTGAAGAAAAAAAAGTCACCTCATCTTGCAAGGCCTGAGAGTTAATTAACAGCAACTTTTCATTTTTGGATTGAACTATTCCTCTAAAGTCATAATTTCTCATCAGCAAATGTAATGTAACATGGCAAGGCACTGGCTCAAATCAGCATTTAAAACTCAGAATGCAGTTTTTTTCCAGAGACATTGTCAGATTGATTTAAAACGTAAAGCAAAAAATAATTCATGAAACTGTTAGACAAACCATGTAAAATACAATCAAATACAATGAACCCTTTGTGCATTTGACAAAATTGAGCATTTAGACAAAAACAGTCAGCACAAATCCTTCTAAACACTTAAAGGGACAGTTCACCCTAAAAAGAACATTTTTTATCCTTATTTACTTGCTCCACACCTGTTTGAGTATTTTTTTTTATTGTTATTATTAGTATTATTTTTAAAGTTATTTTGAAGAATAATGGACACCATTGACTTCCATAGTATGGCCCATTTTTTTCAGAATTATTCATTTAAATACTAAAGGAATATATGAATATTTCTTTGATTAAATTAAGTTACATTTTTAATCAAAATGTATTATTGAGAATATTTTCAAAGGTGCTTATTAAGCTATAATCACATATCTTTGGGGGTTTTAGTTGAAAATGCTAAAAATGTGAAAATAAAAACAAGCAAGTAAATAATTTAGAGTTTTAAATACAAAGTAGGGGCGGCGCGGTGGCTCAGTGGTCACCTCACAGCAAGAAGGTCGCTGGTTCGAGCACTGGCTGGGTCAGTTGGCTTTTCTGTGTGGAGTTTGCATGTTCTCCCCGTGTTCGCGTGGGTTTCCTCAGTGTGCTCTGGTTTCCCCCACAATCCAAAGACATGCACTATAAGTGAATTGTATAAGCTAAATTGGCCGTAGTGTATGAGTGTGTGTAAGTGTTTCCCAGTGATGGGTTGCAGCTGGAAGGCCATCCGCTGTGTAAAACATATGCTGTATAAGTTGGCGGTTCATTCCACTGTGGCGACCCTGGATGAATAAAGGGAATAAGCCGAAGGAAAATGAAAGAATACAAAGCGAAGAGCGAGATGTTATATATATTATTATTTAAATGCAGGCTATCCCAGTTATTATACAGTCAGGTTTGGCATTGCATCTTTTTTTTTTTACTAAATGAGAAAAAGACTGAGGTAATTGTTTTTGGACCTCTGGCTCGAGAAAGCTGAATCAAATGTTGAGAAATTTATCTGACTGCATTAAACCATCTGTAAGAAATCTAGATTTTATCCTGGATTCTGTCCTTTTATTTGACAAACAAGTAAATGCAGTAATTAAATCTTGTTTTTCCAGCTGAGATTATTAGCCAAAGTAAAAGGCTTTTTAACTTGTGCGGAATTCGAGAGATTAATCAATGCCTTTATATCTTCACGCTTAGACTACTGTAACTCAATTTATATGGGTATTGGTCAATCCTATATAAATCGTATTTAATTAATTAGTTGCCAATATGTTGTATGTTTTTAAGGTATTAAATGGCTAGGCTTCGACTTATCTCTCTAATCGTATTACTGTTAAAATATCTGGCAGATTTAAGGTAATCGAGCCAGAAAATTATAGTAGTTCCCAGATCCAAATTGAAGAAAAAAGGAGATCAAGCTTACTCTGTAGTAGCTCCTAAAATGTGGAACAGGCTACCTAAGTCCTAGACCTATTTGAACAATTTCCAATGAATCTTTGTTCCGAGGGAAACCTAAACTACACCTCCTAGAAAGAGCTTTTAAATTGGGAGAAAATTGATCCTATTGTACCTATCTGGTGTCTTGTTATTTATCATTAATGCTGTGTGGTATGTTGGATGTATTCTATGTTGTTTTATCTGATGCTGTCTATTTTTAATAACTTGCTTTTAGGTTTGCACAGCACAATGGTCAACAACTGTTATTTTATTGCGCTTTATGAATAAATAAACTAAACTATTTATACTTTTTTACAAGTTATTTTGAGGGGGGGGAAAGCATATTACAATCGGTTATAAAGTTTTCAGCATTTGCAATATGATATTTGATGAAAATTTTAAAAAGTTACATAATAATTATAGCAGAATGAATATTCAAATATTCAACCATTCATGCACATCAATATCCCAAAGTATTTTTCCCTATTATAATGTTAATAGAGGGTGATGCAGTGGCGCAGTGGGTAGCACAATCGCCTCACAGCAAAAAGGTTACTGGTTCGAGCCTTGGCTGGGACAGTTGGCATTTCTGTGCCAACACGAGCATGTTCTCCCAGTGTTCGCGTAGTTTTCCTCCGGGTGCTCCGATTTCCCCACAAGTCCAAAGACATGTAGTATAGGTGAATTGGGTGAGCCAAAATTGTCCGTAGTGTGTGAATGAGTGTGTATGGATGTTTTCCAGTGATGGGTTGCAGCTGGAAAAGCATTCGCTGCGTAAAACATATGCTGGAAAAGTTGGTGGTTTATTCCCCTGTGGCGACCCCAGATTAATAAAGGGACTAAGCTGAAAAGAAAATGAATGAATGAATAATGTCAGTGGCTACAACATTAGTTTCCAACATTCTTCAAAATATCTTCTTTTGTTCAACAGTAATTGTTTCTCACAAATGCTAGTTTAAATCATACAATTGTCACTTTTACAATTAGTAAGTCAGAATTTTTTTCTTTTGAAACTTTTTATCTCTGAATTCCGACTTTTTCTTGCAACCGTGACTATTTCTCAGAATTGCAATAAAGTCAGACGTCTGAATTTATAACTTGCTATGTACATTTTTATCCTGGAATTCGGAATTTTTGCAGTTGCGACTTTTTCTCGTAATTGCGAGTTTAAATCATACAATTGTGACTTTTACAATTATTTAAAGTCAGAATTATTATTATTTTTGCAACTTTTTATCTTAGAATTCCGACGTTTTCTTGCAATAGCAACTATTTCTCAGAATTGCAAGACTAAAAACAGAATTCTGACTTGAGTACTCACAATTGTGATTTTTATTGACCTTATTCTTCAATGCGGAAGTGGGCTCGATTTTGCGATTGTTTTAGAACTTCCGCTTCACTTGCCAATGGGAGAAATGACGAGGAATAATGAACGGCAGAAAACGGTCAAACGACTTGCTCTACAAACAAGTGTGTCCATGACTGCACATAAAAAGCAGAAAAACATATTAAGAAAATATCAGTTTGCAACATCAAGCAGCAGAACAAGCTGTTTTTAACGTCTAAAAATCAATGGAAGTGAATGAGGACGGATGTCTCGAGCCCCAAAAAATTTGAATGGCTGCGCCCACACGTACTTTAAGAATAAGGTCAATATCTTTACATTACGCAATTCTGACTTTATAACACACAATTTAAAGTTTACATATAAGAATGTATAGAATTGCCAGTTGGTATCATGCAATTCTGAGATAAAAAGTCACAATTTTTTTTTATTCAGTGTCGGAAACAGGCTTCATACCACTTGAAAATGTTGAGTACATTCAAGTTTTTAGATGAACTGTCCCTTTAAATTGCCGTGGGGAAAAGAGGCAATGAGGTGAAATCATTTCTATACATGATGGATCTGATAAATCAGAAGTCACTGCTACCTACTGACAGTTTGTGATCACAGTGTACTCATTTGCTACGTGGTTGATTACATCATTCGGTGATCAATATCATTCGCTTTTCTACAGACTGCTGGGCGGGGCAGTGGATGATTGATCTGCGAGGACAAGCCCCCTTCAGGCGACTCGTATGCGAGGCTCCTCCTCTATTTCCTGGCCCAGGCTGGTATAGGTCACTGAGGGCTCCAGGGGGCCGGACGTGGGCATGTCTGTGAGGGTGTTTCCTGTGTTGCGGAACTGCTTATACACGCGAGGGTCCTGTGCCACGTAGGTGGAGGAGGAGGAGTAGAGGACCAGACCCAAGACGATGATGAAGAAGGACAGCAGGTAGAGTCCTGAAAACTGGTGACAAACAAACAATAGCGTAAACATCATACACTGTAAAAAATGCTGGGTTCCACATAATCGATTTGAGTTGGGACAACATGAAGGAATTAAGTTAACAAGTTTTTACCAATTTAAGTGGATTGAACATTCAAATTCAATTCCATTCAATTCAATTCAATTCAATTCAATTGATCTTTATTTGTATAGCGCTTATACAATGTAGATTGTGTCAAAGCAGCTTCACATGGAAGTTTATAGTGAATTGAAACAGTGTCAGTTCAGTTTTCAGTGTTTAAGTTCAGTTCAGTTTAGCTCAGTTCAGTGTGGTTTAATAATCACAACTGAGAGTCCAAACATTGAAGAGCAATTCCATCGATGCGCAGCTCTACAGATCCCGAACCATGCAAGCCAGTGGCGACAGCGGCGAGGAAAAAACTTCATCAAAGTGAAAAATTTAAAAAACCTCGAGAGAAACCAGGCTCAGTTGGGCACGACCATTTCTCCTATGGCCAAACGTCTTGTGCAGAGCTGCAGTCTAGCCACAGTAGCTGGACCTCAGCGAAGATTAAATTAAAATATGTTGTTACGTGCTTGTGTTGTTTGTGCCCTGTTTTGTGTTTTTTTTCGCTTTGTTCTCCTGTATCTGCTTCCGTTCATTGGTCAATCCATCTGTCAATTATTCCTTCCAGGTGACATCACTGTGACATCACGTCCAATAGGCCAAGACCACCCGGCATAAAAGAGTGCGCCACCACTCATTAGTTCTTCTTGTTTCAGTTGTACATCTGCTGTGTTATTGCATTGCGTTAAATGAAAACCCTAACTGTGCATTTTGTTGTTGCCCGTTTCTGTGTTCACATTATCTGTTTGCCATTCATATCGTATCGTTCCACTTCTCAATTTCGTTCATTTACGTTGTTTATGAAGCTCAGATGAAGCGGACAGGTAAAAAGGTCACGTGACATACATTTTGCAACAAGTAGGACTACTCTTGTGTTTAGTACACTAGGTTAGGAGCGAGTGCCACCCCCTTGTACTTTTGGATAGGTAGAGTAGGTTAGTTAGGATACTCGGAAGACCTCTTCGTGTTTATTTATTTTTTTTTTCATTTTTTTAGTTAGTTACAGTAGATGTTTCTGGGGAGTTAGACATTGTTTGTGTTTTGTACTTTTCTTTTCTTTAGCGCCACTCATGTCCCTTCTGCCAGCTCTCTTGTTTCCCCCCGTTTGTGTTTGTGCCAATCATATTGTACATATTGTAAATAGTATATTTTGGCTTTACCTTCTTTTTGAGTAAACAACAAACATAATTTTTTTGACTGTGTACAGTGGTCCCTCGCTATAATGCGGTTCACCGTTCGCGGCCTTGCAGTTTTGCAGATTTTTTGGGTGCATTTTTCTTTTTACAGTTTTTTTTTTTTTTTTACAGTTTTTACAATTTTTACATTTTTTGTAAAAAAAAATAGTGTTCTGCCTCCTGATTGGCTGCAAATTATTGTCAATTAATCTCCTCCGTGTCTTCTGTATAGTACAGAATGCGTTCAGCTTGCCAAATTAACATAAATCTTTGATCGCTAGCTGTGTGAGTTCCATCAAGGATGCAATAATGTCCAAACTCGTCATGGAGGGCCCGTGTCCTGCATAGTTTAGCTCCAAATTCATTTAACACACCTCCCTGAAAGTTTTTAGCATACCTAGAAAGAGTTTGATTAGCTGGTTCTATCTAAAATATGCAGGGTACTGGCCCTCTAGGACCGAGTTTGGACACCGCTGCAATAAAGGTTGTAACTGTCCGCAGTAAGACCATCGTAATGGGGGTTGCACACCGGATGCACCACACAATGATGTGCCACGCATTTTAGAGTTGTAAACATAGGTTTATATCAGGGTATGCACACACCAGTGCTTCAAATCGGGGGCTGTCTGCGTTGCCCAGTTATGACTCAGGACACTGTTCATATTTCTTCTGCACCATCTGAATAATTTCATTTTAAATAACATGTGAATATGCGCATGCGGTGTGTGTTACTTCCAATTGTCAAGTGTGCGGCGCATCCGGTGTGTGACCCCCTTAAGGATGGAGTCTGATTTATCTTTGTGGATCAGTAACTGCAGGAAAAAGAACATTACACTAGATATTATCTGTACAAAAGTTAAAAAGCTTTACAAACCTTTTGCTGACAGCGATGAATGTTTGCTCCTGACAACAGGTTTGGATCTTTGGTTTTATCCTATAATACTGGACTTATTTTTCTATAAAAGTTTGAACTTGAGTGTTTAAACGAGAGAAAAGTATGAAAATGTTAATGTCTGTCTGAGAAAAGTGTATAAGTGTGCAGTGAGGGGTTTTACAGCCTTAAAACATCTATAATAATTGTAAAAAATAAAACAGACTACTTTGCGGATTTCACCTATCACGTAATTCCTGCGCTGTATTTTATATTAGGGCTGTGCAATATGTGATGTATACCTTACAGACAAAATAAAAAGTCTTATCATTTATATTGTCGTGTCACAGTACTCGTAAAGTTCTAGTTCGTGTTGATTGTCCCGTCTCTACAGATTTGGTAAGTGTGTGACCAATGTGCTTTGTTTATGTTTATTCAGATGACAAAGTTAGTTATTATCGTCAGCAGTGCTCATTCAGTTTTTAATGACATACCTTAGTCAAAATGATGAAGTTTAGAGTATGTTAATATCACTACAATATTGGATGGAAAGATCCGCTGTAAATGCTGCTCTCCAAATGTAAAAACATCTTAATCAAACTATTACCGTCGTATAGGATTTTCGCTGCATTTTGTGACAGATAGTCTATACACATGACTGTTTGACACTAGTCTCTGCATCTACCAAGAAATGCAGAGAGTTTTTTTCCCTTACGGCATGTGGTATCAAATTCCATTAAAACTACACTCTTCCTGCAGTTCCTCGCGTTCAATATCTCGTTTTTTTACGGTGGTATGTAAGAAATGCTCCTGAATGAAAGTGAAAGTGCCAAACTTGATAAATGTGGATAGCATGGTGACAATAACATTAATACATTAATCACATTATATACATGTAAAACACGTTTATGTTATTTAGATAAGGCAAATAATTAGATTACTGATGTCAGTGTACATGTAGTCACTGTCTATCTCCCCTGCATCTGTGTTTGTGTTGCTGGTTGTTGTGCACATACTGAAACTCCCCTTTTCATGCAAACCCTTCCCTCTTTCGCTACTTAACATTCCGACCTAAACAAAGCTGGACTCATCAACTTTTCTGTTTTTTTTTTTAAACCAGAGGTATAAAAACATCCTGTTGAGACAGGGGGGGTTCGTGGCCCCTTAAATAGAACACAGGTTTAAAACTAAATTATTATTATTATTATTTTTTTTATTATTTATTATTTACTAATAAACTACTAATAAATTCTGTAAAATAATAAGCCAATTCTGTCCAATCTAATTCAGAAAAACCTTCACAAAATTGCTTTCACTTTACAGTTGCATTAATACAAGTGGCTACAAGTGGCTTTATGAATACAGAGCTCAACATATATGAGTACCCCCCTCACAAATCTCTCATTGAAATAATTATTTTCCATAGGAAGCTATACAATCATATTGAGTAGCATTTGAGTATAAATATTAGATTAGTTAGTACCGAAGCCAAATCTGGAGCTTATCTAAGAAAATAACTTATGATGGTCCAAAATTAGCACACCCAAATGTATATGTTAGGGAAAATATGAAATAAAAAAAATTAAAAAGAGCAAAATTCAACAGAAACAATTTTTTTATAAAATTGTTTAAATTTTTAAGTTTGTAATTTTTTATTCCAATATTTTGCATAAATTTAAATATATTATCTTTCTATTTCTAAAGATGTTTGGTGACTAAAGTAATATTTTAATAAATATATCTGTTTAATAAATCTGTTTTGTTCAAATGCATCAAAATATATGACCTATATTCACAGAGGAATAGATAAAATGGATAAAATGACCTATATTCAAAGAGGAATGTATATATATATACATACATACATACACACACACACACACACACACACACACACACACACACACACACACACACACACACACACACATATATATAGTATAGTTGTATATAGTTGAAGTCAGAATTATTAGCCCCCCTGAATTAGTAGACCCCCTGTTTATTTTTGTCCCTAATTTCTGTCTAATAGAGAGAAGATTTTTTAAACACATTTCTAAACATAATATTTTTAATAACTCATCTCTAATAACTGATTTATTTTATCTTTGCCATGATGACAGTAAATAATATTTGACTAGATATTTTTCAAGACACTTCTATACAGCTTAAAGTGACATTTAAAGGCTTAACTAGGTTAATTAAGTTAACTAGGCAGGTTAGGGTAATAAGGCAAGTTATTGTATAATGATGGTTTGTTCTGCAAACTATCAAATAAATATATAGCTTAAAGGGGCTAATAATTTTGACCTTAAAATGGTTTTTAAAAAATTAAGAACTGCTTTTATTTTAGCCGAAATAAAACAAAAAGACTTTCTCCAGAAGAAAAAATATTATCAGACATACTGTGAAAATATATATATATATGTATGTATATATATATATATATAGGAACAAATTGAGGGTGAGTAGTACATCATGACAGGGTTTCCATTTTTGTCTGAACTCTCCCTTGATGCTCTTCTCCACGAGGTGTGATGGTGTGATGGCCATTGCAGAGGTTGCTCGATTTAAAAAAAAAAGGACTTATAAATGTGTCACATGAGGGTCATTTTTCAGTAATGGACACAAGACATGAAGACTCAATAGGAGAGAGAGAGAGTCTCCAGTGAGAATGAACTAATGAGCAGAAGCAGCAGTTGTATTAGAGATGGAGAAAGGCACGTCCGCAGAAATGACTGTGATTGTATTATGATGGGTTGCCATTAATAAATGAACAAGGGTTCAAAAACTATGCTGTGAGACCAAAGGGCAAAGCACATGCTATAATTAGATTTAACAATGATACATATCTCATATCTTTACCTGTCGGATCACAGTAGAACAGGGGTGTCCAAACTCAGTCCTGGAGGACCGGTGTCCTGCATATTTTAGTTCTAACCCCAATTAAACACCCCTAAACCAGATAATCAAGCTCTTTCTAGGTATACTAGAAACGTCCAGGCAGGTGTGTTGAAGGAAGTTGGAGCTAAACTATGCAGGACACCGGCCCTCCAGGACCAAGTTTGGACACCCCTGCAGTAGAATATGCATTTTCCCAGAATGTTTTCCCAGAGTGTTAGCCAAACCTAAATGATATGATAACTTTATAATGAATTCATGTGTTTTGATAAGTATGACAAGTATGATATATATGATGTATGTATCTATGATCACATAATACACATCATATAAAAAATATTAAATAAATAACTTAATAATATTAAGAATCATAGTATTAATCAAACAAAAAAACACAGTAAATTAATAATATACATTATTTATAAGTAAAAGAAATATTATTATTATACACAATATTATTAATACTATTATTATTTCAACATTTGACATACATTTATATTTTACAAAATATTAATAATAATAATAATAATATTTTATAAATAATAATAATAATAATAATAATAATAATGTATTTTATAAATAATAATAATAACAATAATAATAATAATAATAATAATAATAATTATTATTATTATTATTATTATTATTATTATTATTGTATATTTATATAGTAAATTTAAAATTATTATTTGGTTATATTTTAATATGTATTTAATATTTGATTATATTAAATATTTGATTTTATCTTTATTCACAACACCAATATTTATTAAATTCCTTACTTTCAAACATTCAGAACTTTTGAATTAAATTACAGCTGCATTGAAGAATATATTTTATAAACATTTATTCATTTATTTATTCATTTTCCTTCGGCTTAGTCACTTATTTATCAGGGGTCACCTCAGCGGAATGAACCACCAACTGGCATATGATCCGGCATATGTTTCACGCAGTGGATGCCCTTACAGCCGCAACACCCATACACACCCATTCACACACACACACTCATACACTACGGCCAATTTAGTTCATTCAATTCACCTGTAGCGCATGTCTTTAGACTGTGGGGGAAACCGGAGCACCCGGAGGAAACCCACGCCAGCCAACATGGGGAGAACATTCACAAATAGCCATGTGTCTAAATGATTCCCTGAAATCAAACGTAAAAACAAAATTGCATTTCTGAGCACTGCATTAAAGATCATATTTTTCTTGGCAGTATGGTCAAGCAGGGGGTTCAATACCCCTGTCAGCGCTTTGAAAATAGCAGCAACAATCAGCACTTTGAAAAGTGAAATGCCAAAAGCTTCACTCTGCTTGCCGTCACTCAATCTCTAAATCACATCAATAGTTTTTCGTCTACAGGCTGTGAGCTGTGGATAAACATCACCAATATCAGCCTGCCCTATAGGGCTGAACAATATATCGTTTGAGCATCGATATCGCAGTGTGTGTATCCGCAATAGTCACATCGCAGGATTAGATAAGTTATTAAAGATTAAAAGATATTTATTAAAATATATTTAATTATTTATACAATAATGGACATCTTATTTTATGTTTGATTTTTACATTTTAGTTCTGGAATACTGTTAGACTCTCTAGAAAACCATAAAGCACTGTTTTTTTTTTCACTTTTATTTTTGTTCTGTTGTATTTATATGCTTGTACTTTATTATATTTTATGCAGATGCACTTGATCATCCCGGACCTGACCATCCCAGTCGATCCAAATGAATAAAATCTTTCCAAATATAGCTACTCAAATCATCTGGTGGAATTATAGTCATGTCGATATACAGTTGAAGTCAGAATTATTAGCCCCCCTGTTTATTTTTCCCCCAATTTCTGTTTATTGAGAGAAGATTTTTTCAACACATTTCTAAACATAATATTTTTAATTACTCATTTCTAATAACTGATTTATTTTATCTTTGCCATGATGACAGTAAATAATATTTGACTAGATATTTTTCAAGACACTTCTACACAGCTTAAAGTTACATTTAAAGGCTTAACTAGGTTAATTAGGTTAACTAGGCAGATTAGGGTAATTAGGCAAGTTATTGCATAACGAGGGTTTGTTCTGTAGGCTATTGAAAAAAAAAGCTTAAAAGGGCTAATAATTTTGACCTTAAATGGTTTAAAAAAAATTTAAAACTGATTTTATTCTAGCTGAAATAAAACAAATAAGACTTTTTCCAAAATAAAAAATATTATCAAACATACTGTGAAAATTTCCTTGCTCTGTTAAACATCATTTGGGAAATATTAAAAAAAGAAAAGAAAATTCAAAGGGGGGCTAATAATTCTGGCTTCAACTGTATATAGCAGCATAACAAAATATCGCAATATAGCTCGTTAACAAAATACAAGCCTCTTATGCTTACTATTCTGCATTTATGGAATTCAAAATACAATAATAATGTTAAAACAAACAAACAAACATGCACAGATTAATTATTCACCTTAAAAACAATGAGCTAGCAAAATGCAGACTTTAGCGTACACATGAAATCAAAATTAACCATAGCTCACTTTGCCAGTTTTGTGGAGAACAATTCATCTGTGCATGT
Source organism: Danio tinwini (assembly GCA_903798205.1). Classification (NCBI taxonomy): domain Eukaryota; kingdom Metazoa; phylum Chordata; class Actinopteri; order Cypriniformes; family Danionidae; genus Danio; species Danio tinwini. Next base: position 13,258,734 of record CAIGQZ010034990.1, on the reverse strand, counting down.
TATTAAGAACAAAAAATAGTTTGCCCTTCTAATTTTTAATGAAAATCTGAAAATGCACTTCCTGTTTGTTTTCAGTTAAATTCTCAGATTACATCTGTTTGAGGTGGCTAGCATACTTAACCACGCCCCTCCAACTGTCAATTTTGTCAACAAACAAAAATGGTGAGGGGGAGGAGTCTGTTGGGTTATAATAACTCTCCCAAAGCCTTCTGAGTGAAATGCCTACTTTACTACATCCAATCAGCTCGCAGTAGAAACAAGCCACACCCACTACTTTCTTATTTAATATTTTGATTCTCAAGGAACTGCGTCACAAGAGTCACAGCTTCTGGTTCATGCAAACTTTAAAAAGTGCCTACTCCAAGTCACCGACCAGAGCGAAAGGTGGCAGTAACGCACCAAAAAGTTTGTTGTCGACCACAAAAAAAACAGGTAGAAGAAGAAATCAGCATTCTCGCCATCAAATGAATTCACTTTCATCAGCTAGACACCGATGTGGCCTCGCAGCTCTGTTCATGTTGGTGCGTCACTTATTGATCTGCGATCGGTAAATGCATGCACGCTACTGCACTACTTGACTAATAAAATAGCTTTGTTACTGAAAAGCTATTTGATTTATAAAGTACCGCCACGCTACTGACAAATGTAATTAATCTAGTAGCATCACTACTTGTGTATGTTGGCCAGAGTCTGTTAGTGCCCTGAATAAAAAATTTCCAGAAATGAAATGCATTTTTATCACTCACCAAGGTGGCAGATCTCAGACTGTTTGTAGTAGCCTAATGCTTTCAGCATCAAAGAGGATTAACATAATTTGTTGACATGGTGTGCCGCAAATTCAACCCGCATCAGAATGGCACCGCTTTAATAAGTGGTCTTAGCAGAAGTCATCATGCATATCAAAAACAGGCAAAGCAAAAGATTAATACTGTTCAACAAATCCCAGATTTTTTAAGATTTTTTTTAGATGTAACCCCATTTATAATCTTTAATATTTTCATAAGTAACTGTAATTTAATTACACATTTTTCTCAGTACCTGTAACAAATTACTGTTACATTTATTTTGTAATTAAACTACGTAACGACGTTGCATGTAACTAGTTACTCCCCAACACTGCCAACCTGCTACTGTACACAGAAGCCTGCAACACTTGTCCCGCCTCTAAGTTCTTCTGATTGTCCACTGCTTTGGAACTGACATTGATGAGTGGTGCTGTGTGTAAAAGTTAAAAGTTTGTTTTAAGACAGTGTCTAATAAAAGTGAGACAAAATGCAATGTCTACATGGACAAACTATAGAAAAAGTTTTTCTTTAGCATTGGAATGGAAACACATGGGAAAGCTAGGTTGCTGCCGGAAGTGGTGTTTGTGAGACCAGTATGGGCTAACCTGCGGCCTGTGTGGGTCCTAATGCTCCATTATAGTGACGGGGACTCTATACTGCTCAGTCAGCACTGTCTTTTGAATGAACGTTAAACCGAGGTCCCACCTCTCTGTGGTCATTAAAATCCCAGGATGTCCTGGGATTTTAAAAAAGTAGGGATTTAACCCTGGCATCCTGGCCAAATTTGCCCACTTGCCTCTGTCCATCCTGGCCTCTTAAACTTCCCCATATCATAACTGGCTAAATCACTCTGTCTCCTCTCCCCCAATTAGCTAGTGTATGGTGTCCAGTCTAGTGCAATATGGCTGCCGTCGCGTCATCTAGGTTGGATGCTGCACACTGGTGGTGGATGAGGGGATTCTCCAAAATGTGTAAAGTGCTTTGAGTGTCCAGAAAAGCGCTATATAAATGTAAGGACTTAATATTTTTATTTTGTGTGAACAATCTCTTAGAATGTTCATAAGCTAATCAGAATGAAGCCTTCGACGACTCTGCAATATAAAAATCAAACGTTATTTTTTATAATACTGTAATAATATTTCACAATATGACTTTTTTTCATTGTATTGCGTAGATTTAAAGTTTTAGTACAGTTTCAGAAATAAAAGTATGAGAGCTGTCACTGGAGTGGTACCTTTTCAAAAGGTACACATTTGTACTTGAAGCGTCCATATTGGTACCTCAAAAGTATATATTAGTACCTACAAATTTTAAGAGGAACAACTTTGTACTTTTTAGGTATTAATATGTACCCTTGAGGTATTAATATGGACCTTTTAGGTACAATTTTGTACCTTTTAAAAAGGTACCACCCCAGAGACAGCTTGCGTACCTTTATTTCTGAGAGTGTAGCATAAAACAATCATATTAATTCTAAACTTGTAAACATGTACACACATAAGTTTTCTCTTCACTAAATTCTTGCTCAGCCAGTATATTCTTGTGAAGGCAACAGACTCCTTAAATAGCATCACATAAAACTGTAATGTCATCATTTTTACTACATCATTACATCATTCTTACATCTAGTTGCATTACAGTCTTAATACAGCATTCAATAAAAATCAGATGTTCTCTAGAGAAACAATGATTGTCCATAGTTTTTATAGACTCGCACAAAGACCTCAATAAAAACAAACATTAAAAATGAGCTTTTAACATAAGTCAGCTGATAAAAGTTGAAATAAATTCAGCAAACATCAATAACAGTAACTGCATTAATGCTTATTTACAGTGCTTTAATCCATACTGGAAGCTCACAGACTATTAACAAAACACCAACACCGTTCGATACGAAAGCATAAAAAAATTAAGCTAATTTTGGTGGATATTGAACACAAGTATCAAAACATGTCTAAAAGCCTGAAATACAATTGCGTTTCAGTGTTTTTAGCTAATCACATCCAGAGATGAGAAGACGGCACTATAAATAAACGGTATTACTAATGGCGATGCTTTTTTTCAGTAACAAGTTATTAAATGAAATTCTGTTTCCCCCGTTACAACGACGTTACTGTTACTGACAATAAAATATGCGTTGCTATAATTGAGAACATTGAAGCAGTTTTCAGTTTATGGGTGGATGGATGGATTAAAGTTTGTGAACTGATGGATGAATGGATGAAACAGTTTGTGAATGAATGGATAGACTAATAGACATTAGCATGAATTTGTGTTATTAGCATGTTTCCAGTATGAATTAGAGTAAATTAGCATGTTGTTAACAACATGTTTGATGGTTGTAGCTTTAAAAGTTTAGGAGGAGGTACACTTTAAATTTAGTCTAAAATTAGTCTAGTAAGTAGAATAAGTTTATTTAGTACAACAGTATGTTGGCTTTCTCAAGCCACCATAATAAAGCAGTATTTATGACATTTAAAGGTGCTTTATGTAAGTTTTTGAGCATAAACATACCATAACATGTTTGCAAATATTTAAGAAACCTGCCAAGTGAACATTCTTGTTTATCTGAAAAACAATGCTGAAGTCAGATATTCTGCTTTGAAAATGTGTTTTCCTCTCTTTGTTTTGGTCCCTTTAACCCGCCCACTGCCAGTTTAGCCAATTATATTTGAGCATGCCGGGTTGCCTTGGTGGAAAACATTGTATTTCATTCGATCAGTCATGAAGGCTCTCAAAACATGCGTCCGTGACCGAAATGTGACCTCCAGTGGACAGTAGCAGACTCCGAAATGAGACATTCAGAGTTCCACATAAGGTAATTAATTAGCAAATAATATAAATATTTTGAATGTAAACATTAAGTGAGCAGGTTACAATGTAACCGCGTGTACTAACAACATGCTACATGACAAGATTTGCAGTGATTAATCAGCAATTTGACTGTTTGCACCAGACGGAACACCACAGAAATGTAAATACAGCCATTCAGAAGCACAGAATATGCACTTACTCAAGAAATGGTAGGGGTTATAATCTCAAATAATACATATTTAACCTCTTTAACATTATTAAATGTGCATGCCGAATCACTGATATGTGTTGGTTTGCATTATTTCACAGTTCTAAAGTTCAGTTTCAAACAGTTTATTTTATTTTCAAGATCTGAGGTAAACTATCTGCTGCTGCTTTCAGTAGTATGGCAATAAATGACATTCAAACTCACATTATTAGCATTTAACACTGAATAAAGCACATGAGGTGTATCTGAGGTGATCATTGTCAAAGTTTATCCTGTTGTTCAGCAGCAAGAAAAAGAAGCCATTTCTAAAAAATAAATTTCAGGTGTTGGTTAGGACAAAAACTCTTTTTAATATGGTAAATATTCCTTCTATTGCATGCTTTTGCCTTTATAAAGAACATGATTTAAATCAGCCTTAAATCAGCCTTTAGGTTGATCGTCAGACTCGCTCCTATTGGCCCTTAGTCTGGCAACCTGCGCTTGCCATTGTTTTGATTCAGGAGTGCAATACCTAGCAAAATGAAGCAAAATCCTTCCTGTATTTCCATTTGTGTTCTATTTTTCAAGGGAACACACCTGAGAGTTCATGCAGACCATAGCACAGAAATCAAGCAGATGGTTCTGGCAAAGGTTTAGAAGATAAAGCACAGCCTGAGTGATTTTCCAGTACTGGAAGGCAAGAGTAATATCTGCTGGAGAGGAATATATTCTTGCTTACATCGCCGGTGTGTCGGCGTGCTCATTTAAATATATCAATCGGTTCTACATGCCAGTGTAACTATGATTAAGCGCCTGCTATTTCAAGCCAGACACACGGTGCCCTCTTTTTCCCCCCAAGCGTTAGGGGGAGAAAAGAGTTTTCAATAAGGGTACAGTGATGTAATTACAACCTGAAAAAAAGGAGGCTCACATTCGCAATAAATCATATTGTAATATGCGAGGTGTTCTGAGTGTCATATTGCAGAATGAAAGTTATGAACCAAAGATGGATTGTACTGTCCCAGAGACAAACCACCATGCGTTGATGAAGAATACAACTAGCTTCTTACAGAAACATGGCTTTCAAATTGTATTATGTATTAGATACTGATAGGAAATTGTTCTTTTGTATAGTTAATTTGACATATTGGGCCTAGAGGGCTAATATAGAGATGAAATTATTAGTCGTCCTGTGAAATTGTAATAAATTTTTATTTCAAATATTATCCAAGTGATGTTTAACAGAGCTAAAATATTACATCAAAGTATTTCCTATTATAGTTTTCTTCTGTTATAAGGTCAATGGGTCTCATTCACTAATAATTGTGTAACTTCTGACAAAAACTTTCTGCCTACAGTAATTTACAGCACATGAGTTTGTTATTAAATTGGTTCTTCTGTTGGTGAATTTAAAGTGTTCTCAGGAAGCTTCCTTTTGTCCTGATTAGTAATTTGCATAATACACGCCCAGTCCTGCTCCCTATAAGGGCTTTCAGCAAAGTGCCACTTGTTCAGAAAAAATTATAAAAAGTCAAATTATTAATTAAGAAGAGACAAGCATGGCAACAAAACAAAAGAAAAAGAACTTTGATGATAATGAAAGCTTTGATGTTGGATATGTGAAGTAAAATGCGCTGCATTTTTGTTGACTTTAGAAAAGACTATTCAAAAGAGCAGGGCACTGTGCATTTTATGATGGTAGTCTAAGCAACCACACTGTATCAATGGTCTTGATCAAAGTCCCTTTAAGGCAAGTCATTTCACTCGGCGGCCATCTTTGAAATGCCTCTCGGGCGGTATGCTCGGGCATTCAGTTTGAATGGGGAAACATCAAATTCTCCAAAACTACTTGCCAAGCCTATGGTTCCATTTCATATTACGAATAACCAATACAATTAAACAACAACTGTCTATTTAGTTTCATTTCTAAATGTTTGTATCACACAAAATCTGCAGAAAGTTATGTCTGGTCCAATCCCCTCCCCCGGAGAATTGTCATCAATAGCGATCGCTGATTGGCTTCTGTACTAGAAGGCGGGCTTTATTCGCCATATAGTGATCGCTGATTGGCTCCTGAACTAGAAGGCAGGGCTTCATTTGCCATATTGACAGTTACACTTTTCCCCATTCAAAAGTATACGAGTGACATGTCTTGTGTATTCTATAGTCTTTGTTTTGATGCTCAGGCGCTATCTCAGCAGAGTTGACTTTTCTAACTGCAGGCGCACAGATCGCACAGTCAAAATGCAAGGTGCAGCATGCGAACGTTTCATTCATCACTCTCAGGAGACAGATCTGTCCGTTCTCTTAAGAGACAAAAATCATCCTTTATATAAGAATGCAGCAGGTGAATGGTGTTTGGATCTCTAATTATAAATATATGGGGTGGGGAGTGGAGGTTTTGCAGAAGAAACTGAACAGGGAAGGGGGTGAGGGGTTGAGAAGTGTTTTTGCATAGATGGGGGTGGGTGAGGTGTGTGTCGCTGACAAAGTAAAATAAGGCGGGCACTGTGTGTGAATGAGTATGTATGGATGATTCCCAATACTGGGTTGCAGCTTGAAGGGCATTTGCTGCGTAAAACATATGCTGTAGAAGTTGGCCATTCAATCCGCTGTGGTGACCGCTGATGAATAAAGGGACTAAGCCGAAGGAAAATGAATGAATGAGTACTCATTCATTCATTCATTTTCTTGTAGGCTTAGTCCCTTTATTAATCTGGGGTCGACACAGCGGAATGAACCGCCAACTTATCCAGCACGATTTTACGCAGCAGATGCCCTTCCAGCCGCAACCCATCTCTGGGAAACATCCACACACTACGGACAATTTAGCTTATCCAATTCACCTGTACATGCAAACTCCACACAGAAACGCCAACTGACCCAGCCCAGCCGAGGTTCGAACCTGCGACCCAGCAATGTTCTGGCTGTGAGGCGACAGCACTACCTACTGCGCCACTGCATCGCCTGAATGAGTATATACACACATTTTTTATGTCAAGTAACCTTTCATTCACACACATAACACATAAGTGAAGTTTATTTATTAACTAATTTCGAGAGGATCACGATTATGATTGAACACGTCTGGTTCTGCATTAACTATGTATGATTCACCAATCAGACGATTCCTAACCCACTATAAAGAGCCAGGGTTTCCCACTACAGTCATCTTCGATTTGAAGAACTCCCCCTTCCACCCCTACTTCTCCACCTTTCCCTTCATAGGGTGGCACGGTGGCCCAGTGATTAACACTGTTGCCTCACAGCAAGAAAGTCACCAGTTCTAGTCCATTAACAGGCCGGCTGTCGTTTTTGTGCTAAGTTAGCATGTTCTTCCCATGCTCGCATGGGTTTCCCCTGGGTTTTCCGGTTTCCTCCCACCTTCCAAAAACATGCACTACAAGTTAATTGATCAATCAATTAACAGTCAAACTCTCATCCAGCAGCATATCTCTTCATAGTAATCATTGTCTGTCATCAGCTCTTATCAAAAAGGGGGAGTAATCTCGAGATCTACCTGAGCTCAAAGATCCCCTCTCGCCCTGCAAACGGGAGGGAACCCAGGGCTCAAGGACCTTTTGAGCTCAGGGCTCTTTCCCGGGACAGCATGCCAAACTTGCTTTATAATCAATCATCAGCTAAGTGTGAACTCTTGAAATAACACATATAATTATATGTAGGGTTCTTTTCATGTTTATAAGCCCCCAGCCGTACTTGTTCTTTGTGTACATGAGGTACTGTATAAGTAGTTCTTGAATTTTTTTGTAGATTTAGAATAAATTGTAGATTAATTTCACACATAAAACTGTGTTCACGCATGGTCAGTCAATGAGACCCAATATTATTAGCCCCTTAAGACTTTTTTTTTATTAGCTACAGATAGTTAATTAACCTAGTTAAATTACACTTTAAGCTCAATACCAGCATTTTTTTTACCAGCATTCAAAATAACTATTAAAATATTATGTACTGTCATAATGGAAATGACAAAAAAAACGTGTTAAAATTATCATGCTTAAAAAATGTGTTCACTTAGGAAATATTAGCAAAAATAATGAACTTTTTACAGAAGTGCTAATAATTATATATTCAACTGTAATTAACATAAGTAAATAAAAAAAACTAAAATAAAACCATTGACAAGAAAATTTCTTGGAAAAAATTTAAGGGAAAATTTGACCTCTCATAATTTATGGTGTTCTAAATGTACATTTAAGTACTGAGTAATATTTATTAACAGCAAGTATTTACAATTTATATTAAAATATTTTTATTTATTTATTTATAAGTTAGGATTAGGTTTTTGGAAAATAATTACACATAATTTGTTGTCATTACAATAGTAGGTATATATATACACACACACACACACACATATATATGTGTGTGTGTGTGTGTGTGTGTGTGTGTGTGTGTGTGTGTGTGTGTGTGTGCGTGTTTTAACGAATGCTTTAAATGTGTGTTATAAATAAACCTACTTTATAAGTGACTAACGACTAACAAAAACAATCTTAGTAAAGTAGTTTTAAAAGCCACTATATCCATGTGCATGCACCAGTGCATGTAAATTAATAGACTGGAAAACATTTTAGTAGTGACACAACATATCGTCACCTTGGAATTATAACGTTCTATCAGCGTTCTGGATGATCTTGAGATTTTGAGCTTCAGTTTTTGCATTCTATATAGCAAACAATATGTGTGTAACAGTTCTTTTTTTTTAATAAAATGTAAACAACTTATAAAAAAACATGCCATAATGTACATAAGATGTCATTTAATAAGAATATGTCAATAACTGAATTTGGACAAAAATATTTGAGAAAACCTTATAATTCTAAGGTGACGATATGTCCAATTTTACTTTCTGTACCTTACTGTTCCTTTAAAGTTACTTTACTCAAGTTAGTTATGCAGAAGATATTCAACATCCAGTGCATCCAAATGAAACAATAAAACTGCTGTAATCAATTTTACACACGGCAGAATGAAAAGTCTGACTTGACCCATTAGTTACAGTTATAATGAGCTAAAATGACCAGAAAACAGCAAGCTTTCAAATGTCATTTTCATTTCATTTCAACAACTAAAATTAGTCAGCTATTAACCACTGTTCTCATCACAGGCTTAACCAGAGCATTTTAATTGGTAATCCAGCATTTTTCCTGCTGCTGCCTCATTAAAGGAGACTAAAGATGGATTACAGTTAAAGAGCCGAGACACAATTTCAAATCAATGCTAACAGCCTTCATCTGGAGCACAATCTTTCTAAATCATAGTTTTTTGATTAGCACTTCCTATTAATTAGCAGACTTAATTATGGACATAATACCTTTTAGTGTATTGAATATGTTTATTTGAAATGAATAAACGCTGATTTCAAACCAAACGTGAGATCTGGGAAGGTCAGCATTATTCCAATTGATCTGCAAATAAATCATTGCTAGAATACTCTATGAACTTTTCACAACTCTGTGAACTATTTTATTCTGTAAATTAGTGATAACAATTCTTCTAAATGTTTTTTTTTCTTCGCATAAATTAAAATGAAAGGTGCTATGTTTTTAGACAGCTGTATTTTGATTTTTAAACAACACTTCTGTTTTAACTTTAAGATTAAAGAAATTAATATTTGGTGGAATAACCTTGATTTACAATTACAAAAATGACCAATTGTCATTTTCTGAAAAAAAAAAAAGTGTAATGCTCTAAATGACAATATTTTATGACAATATATATATATATATAATCACCAATATGTAATCACAATATATGTAATCACCATTAATGGCAAAAAATGAACAAAAATCAATTATTAAAGGTTAGGTAATATTTGCAAATTATCTAAAAGCTAGAATAGTGAAACACTGTAAAAACAATACTAATAATACATTTTAGCAGTAACAAGTAATTTTTTTAAGTTGGTTCACAGTATACATTTTTTAATTATACAAAAAATTATTTTTACATTTTTTTAAATATTTCCCAAATGATGTTTAACAGAGCAAGGAATATTTTACAGTATGTCTGATAATATTTTTTCTTCTGGAGAAAGTCTTATTTGTTTTATCTGGCTAGAATAAAAGAAGTTTTAAATTTTTAAAAAACATTTTAAGGTCAAAATTATTAGCCCCTTTAAGCTATATATTTTTTGATAGTCTACAAAACAAACCATCATTATACAATAACTTGCCTAATTACCCTAACCTGCCTAGTTAACCTAGTTAAGCATTTAAATGTCACTTGAAGCTGTATAGAAGTGTGTTGAAAAATATCTAGTCAAATATTATTTACTGTCATCATGGCACAGATAAAATAAATAATTTTATTAGAAATTAGTTATTAAAACTATTATGTTAAAAAATCTGCTCTCTGTTAAACAGAAATTGGGGAAAAAACAGGGGGGCTGATAATTCTGACTTCAACTATATATATATATATAAAAAATAATAAATGTGGGCGTCACAGAGGCACAGTGGGCAGCACGCTTGCCTCACAGCAAGAAGGTCGCTGGTTCGAGCCTCGGCTGGGTCAGTTGGCATTCCTGTGTGGAGTTTGCATGTTCTCACCGTGTTGGCATGGGTTTCCTCCGGGTGCTCCAGTTTGTGATATAGGTGAATTGAAAAGCTAAACTGTTCGTAGTGTGTGTGTGTGTGTGTGTGTGTGTGTGTGTGTGTGTGTGTGTGTGTGTGTGTGTGTGTGTCCGTGCATGTGCGTGTGTGTGTGTGTGTGTGTATGGATTTTTGATGGGTTGCAGCTGGAAACACATTCGCTGCGTAAAACATATGCTGGATAAGTTGCCGGTTCATTCCGCTGTGGAGATCCATGATTAATAAAGGGACTAAGTCGAAAAGAAAATGAATCAATGAATGATTGAATTAAAAAAATAATACATTTTTTTCTGTTTGTCTGTGTATATGCGTCATTGTTTATTTTTTTTATTTCTTGTTTTTATAAGGTCCATGTTGGGTCGGACAGAAAATTATACTCTTTAAATGCAATATAAAATATTCTGTAACAGTTCTGTCTGGTTCTTGAATCTGATTAGCTGATAGCCGTGCGATATTCTGCAATAACAGCACTCATATAGCCTCTCACTTTTGTATATTACTCCGCCCACACAGAGTTACAAGCAGAGGAATAATCTCACCACAGAGCAAAGAAATTGATGGTTGACCATGACAATATGGTGACAGAGACCCCATAATAAATCTTATTATGAGGAGAAAAACTGCATTTTCTTTTTGTTTTTCAAACTACAGCTGATCAAATCATTATAGATCAGGTAAGTGTCGTTGTAAGTCGATCTCTCTCTTTTCATTTTGTAGTGCTGTATTCAAAGCATAGTAATCTGGTAGTGTTTGCTTTGCTTTGTTTTTTGGGGGGTTAATTATTGTGACATCCCGATTGCAACTGAGAAATACTGGGAAATTCATCAAATTGTTAGTTAAATTCTTCTTTTTAATATTATTCTTTACTTTTAGTTTTTATTATTTGTATATTATCATTATTATAGTAACGTTTTTTTATTATTATTCTCATTGTTTTGTTTGCAGCGCTTTATTTTTCAACTTTTTTTTTCTTCCACTCTTTTCAGTTTTTTTCTTTCTTTTTCTTCTCCTATTTCCCTTTCTTCTACTTACTATTATTATTGTTATTATTATTATTACTATTATTATTCATTATTATCATTTTTGGTCCTCTTCCTGATTTCCCAACCTCCCCTCACCTCCTCACTATTATCATTAATAGTATGACTTTTACTCTTGTTACCATTATTATCATTACTATTCTGACTTGTCTTCCCGTTATCTCCTCATTATTATTATTACAAGTATTTCCACCATTGTCATTATTCAGGTTGCTGTAGTTGTTGTTGTAGTAGTGGTAGTAGTAGTAGTCGATGTAGTAGTAGTCATTGTAGTAGTAACGATTGTATTTGTAGTTGGGATTGTTGAAGTAGTAGTTGTAGTAGTTTCTGTAGTAGTAGATGTTGTTGGTGTAGTAGTACCAGAAGTAGTAAAGGCGTTGGTGTAGTAGTAGTAGTAGTAGTAGTAGTAGTAATAGTCTGTGTGGTAGTATCAGAAGTAGTAGATGTTGTTGATGTAGATGTTGTAGTACTAGTGATTACTGTAGTAGTATCAGTAGTAGTAGTAGGAGACGTTGTTGTAGTAGTATCAGTTGTAGTAGATGTTGTAGTAGTATCAGTAGTTGTGGACGTAGTAGTTGTAATATTAGTAACTTTCTGTAGTAGCAGTTGGTGTAGTACTTGTGATTTATTATTATTGTTGTTAGTTATTACTGTTGTCCTTTCTTTTTACTGTCATCATTACTATCATACATTACTAGCGTTTTTGTCACTCTTTACCACTGACTGGTTTCTTTCTATTTGTTTATTTATATCTATGACACTTGCTTCATTTATTTACTGTTATTGACCCTTATGTATGTACTCTGACCTGTCCACCATGTTACATTTACACGCACACGCACCCGCACCCGCACCCGCACCCGCACCCGCACCCGCACCCGCACCCGCACACACACACACACACACACACACACACACACACACACACACACACACACACACAAAATCTGCCAGTACCTGACTGTATTGTTGTTGTTTTTGTTTTTCGTTGTTGTTTTTTGTTTTATTTTCTTTGTATGATCCCAATTTGTGTACCTTTTTGCATATTCTAATAAAAAAAGAAAAAAAAAGAAAAAAAAAGAAATACTGGGAAATATATGTACTGTAGACTGATGGCATTTCGTGGCGTTCAGCCTATTAATCTTAAAATGTCAGCAAAATCACCTGTTTCGTCATCACTTTAGACATTATGCAAGAGAATCATTGAAATACTAGCTCTAAATTGACGTTTGTGAATTAGCAACCGTCAGCTGAATATGTAAAAGTGGTTTCTCATACAAAAGGATTTTTGAGACTCTCCATGTTAGATTTTTTTAATGTACACGATTTTGCTGTTGAATGGTTGTATAAATGCAATATTACACTTGTAGCAGTGTGATATGGCTGTAAATCTTCACTGGTGGGGCAGGGCACTAACGCCCCATTCACACGGGGTGTCAGCTTCAACGCTTCCCATTCACTTTGAACTGCATTGTGGATCCGTCGGCGCCACTTTAGTGGCATTGCTCGCTGCAAAAGTTAGGACTTGTTGGGACAAACAACCCAGCAGCTGCCAGTAAAACGACACAGTCCATCCAACCATCAAACAATCTACATTTCCTCAAACAACATGGTCTAAACAGACCACGAAGTGCAAACCAAGTGCAAATCAAAGGCTAATTGTAGCGAGAACATGCCTCAGTCACATCCGCAGATGCCCAGATTTCAGGAAATTGAGCAACCTGTCGAGATCAGAACTTAATCATTACGGCTCTTTTTTTCCACAATAGGCTCGGCTGAACTGAACATCCAAGGCTATTGTGGGAAATCAGCTCGATTCAAATTTCAAACACACTCTCATCTACTTCTGTCTGACAAGCGGCAAATCACTGTGGAAAACATGCAAGCACGTTCAGAATGCTCTTAGCCAGGGGTGGATATATGCCAATATCTGTACGCCACAGATATGGCCTAATATATAGAGTTGACTTCCAACATCCAGGAGCACCCTAGTAAAAATGCTTCTATTTTACAGTTTTTATTTTTATTTTTATTTATTTTTTATCTAATTATTATATTATATTGTATTATATTATATTATATTATATTATATTA
>CAIGQZ010034990.1:13228946-13240200 GCA_903798205.1 Danio tinwini | reverse complement strand
TATATTATATTATATTATATTATATTATATTATATTATATTATATTAGTCAATAACTACATTATTACACTTTACTGTAAGTAAACGGCTGAACTTAGCAAAAAGTAATGTGACTTGCTCATTATAATGCCAAAACTATAGTTAAAACATCTTACTGAATTTATCCATTCATATAAGCATTCAAATCTACAGATAAAATGTTAGGAAGGCTGCAAAACTAAGTAAACATAGTCCTAAATATGGTACACATAATACATTATTTTCTTGTACTGTATGTTGCGTAACTGCTGAAACTATCAAAACACTGTAAAAAATATCTGTAAATTAGCCGTTTTCCATATTTTGTGATTCATGTTTTTATTTTTTCCCATTTATTAATGCTTTTGAATTGCATTAAGAGATCTTGATCTTTCTTCCAACAACTTTTAACCTTGAAAAGTTCGAAAAAGTGTCTTTTATTAACATTTTTAATAGTTTAAAGTGATATATTGTCCGGGTTGGTGTTGTATATTATGGTATAAAAACCTTTTAATAAACTGCCAGTATATTTTCTGTTATTTTACAGACTTATTTCTCAAAATATTATTTCTTATACATCATATTATTTCAAACCAGTCACTTTTTAAACTGTACAACTAAATTTTAAGTTGACAGACCAAAGATCAAGGTTCTATAATGTAATTCACAACCAGGGCTTTAACACCCGCCAACCCGCCAAATGCGGGTAGATTTTAGCTGTGGCGGGTTAGACAGACACCTCCACTAGCCACTTTGGCTGGTTAAAAAACATTTTTAAATTGTAGTTTTCTTAAAAGCAGGGTTCGACAATAAAGATGGCCCAATATTTGTGCAAATGTGATCTTAGAATCGAGAAGCAGCATGACTGACAAATATAATTGTGTTCGTGCGGGCAAAAAGCCGGTTGATTACCAAATGAGAGGATAATCACTCGCGCCAACAGCTGATGTGATGCGCTCGACTGTTTAAAACATGTGCGCGCGACTGTTTAAAACACGTGTGCGCGACTGTTTAAAACACGTGCGCGCGACTGTTTAAAACACGTGCGCGCTCCCGTTTCCTTGCTTTAAACAACCGTGCCTGGAAACGCAACTGGTGTGATCAGTTCTCTTTCAAATAGACTAGTCAAACAGTTGTTTATGCACTCACAGTCCTGCTGCTTTCAAGAGCTCCATATTGGTCTTTTTGTAAGCAGCACCAGTTGCTTTCTCTTTAACCATTATTTAAACAGGATATTTACTTCCTATTTATGTGTAGTTAACTAGTGTTTTAAAAATTTTTGTTAAATAAAATGTATAGTATACAGCTATTTTTTGATTGTTTTGACACATTTAAAATTTGTGGCTAAGAAATAATTATTTATTTTTAGTGTGGTTAGAGATAAATTTGGTAAATCCTATAAGCTCTGAAAAGTCATGTGAAATAAAAACTAATTGTAATACAACATTATGAAACCATGACCCATGTGTTCATGCTCTCTGAGCAAGCTCATACACAACATACACAAAAAGTGACATGAATGAGGAGGCATGTGGACCTTCCACAAAATCTAAATCAAGTAATTTTAGCATGTCAAAGTCAAATTTATGCATATAAAATATATTTTCCCAAAAAGAAAATTGTGGCTAGTGAAAATGACGAGTGGCTAGTAATGTTGGAAAACTACTAGCCACAGTGGCTGGTGATCAAAAAAGTTAATGTCAAGCCCTGTTCACAACTGTAAAAAAAATGAAAAACTTGTGAATCACAACTGTTAATTAACAGGTATTTTTATTACAGTGCAGTCTCAAAAATTATATATGTAATATATATATATATATATATATATGAATATTATATATGAAATTCATATGCACATGAATTTCACCACATATATAAAATGCTTCTGCCAGTGCAATAGGACAACAAGACAGAGCTGACAGCTGTGCTGAGCCTCTTCACACAAGGACACTGAAAAACAAAGCCAGTGATGCTTTAGATGTGATTACAGCTTTAGTTGTCAGTAAAAACGGATTTCACCAAGCCACTTCCAACTTTCCCTGGCAAACAGAGACAACACGTAGTAACCCAGAGGCTTGTTTCAAATCCATCACTCTAATTGCGTTTCATGATTCCTGAAGCTCAAGGTCCCAATGCATTCACCTATAGCAGAAACAAAATGCCGAGGTATTTTATTCACCAGCAAAACACTACCTTCAATAGCGCCAGAACCATTAAAACGAATCAGTGTGATAATAATAACAACGTATAATAATCAGTTCAAAGGAAAGCAGAGGCTGTTTTTTGTCCTCCAGACAGTGTAATCGCTGTAAGACGAAGGAAAAAGTTTAAATGGAAAAGCAGTTTAAAACACTGTGCTCATTGTACAGTATGACTGATGGCTTTGTTCAGTGATGGCTTTAGCTTTAATGGCGCGGTTTAAAAATAAAGTCTGGTCTTTTTCTGAAATTCCCTGATATATTGTCTTGGTGTTTCAGTGAAAAGATTGTTGTGCATTCTGTTAAAGATGTTGTATTGTGAATCCGTATAGATTTTGAATCCGTATAGACAATGCAGGTTTTTCGAGTGGTATGGTGCAAACTATTCAGCCCAGCAAACTTAAAACTTTCAAGTAGGCATTGCTGCAGTCCAAGCAATACCCTTGATATATAAAATAAATGACTTTTATAAAGACCTTTTTTATGGCAAGGACGAGAACTATAATAATAAAAATGTAGTTGAGGCAGAATTGCAAGGCAGCCGCTTCTGTCTTATTTAGGGCCACATTCAACTGTCAATAAATATCAGGCAGACAGTTATATTATTACATGGCTGTCTGGAATACTTAATTCTGATTGGTCAGTTGCCATATTCCAAGGTATGTTATTTCCAGACAACAACAGCTGAAACTAATAACACTGGCTCATCGGAGTACTTTGAATCATCTAGAGATGCAATGCAGGTTTTCGAGTGGTATGGTGCGAACTATTCAGTCCAACAAACTCAAAACTTTCAAGTAGGCATTGCTGCAGTCCAAGCAATACCCTTGATATATAAAATAAATGACTTTTATAAAGGCCTTTTTTACGGCAAGGACGAGAACTATAGTAATAAAAATGTAGTTGAGGCAGAATTGCAAGGCAGCCGCTTCTGTCTTATTTAGTGCCACATTCAACTGTCAATAAATATCAGGCAGGCAAGCAGTTATATATATATATTATTACACGACTGTCTGGAATACTTGATTCTGATTGGTCAGTTGCCATCATACCTGCCAACATTTGTCTCTGAAAATCCGGGAGAGGGGGGAAGGGATGAGCAGAGGGACCGGAAGGGGTGCCTGGTCTGTCGGCGATCCGGGGGTGTTATGCCCCATTTACAGGGCAGGGGCGTCAGCTTCAACGCTTCCCATTCACTTTGAATGGGTGATGACAGGCGTTGCGGAACTGCATTGTGGATCTGTCGGCGCCGCTTTAGTGGCGTCAATCGCTGCAGAAGTTAGGACTTTCTCAACTTTTCAAGTGCTGACAGAAGCGCCAGCCAATCAGATAGCTGTATACAAATACACCAGCTCAGACAGTAGCCGATTGCAGACTAATTTCATTGGCTGACGCTGCTATGACAATCGCTTCAGCCCCAACTTCAGAAACGCCCTCTGTCAAGCGTTGACGCTGAAGCCCCGTGTGAATGGGGCGTTACAGATTGTACCAATCACCTGAGGACCGGGGGAAGGAGTTGAAATTCCAGGAGTTTTCCAGGAGAAATGACAAACTGGGAGGTGGGTCTGAAATACGGGAGACTCCCGGAAATAATGGGTGTGTTGGCAGGTGTGGTTGCCATACTCAAATACATTATGAACAGCAGCTACACTAATACTTTTCTTTGTTTTCTGTTTCCACCTGGGGATGCCCATCCGGATACCTCTACAGATGACGCCCATCATCGAGGACAACACATACACTTAATACACAAACACACTTCATTAAACATGTTCATATAGACATCATCTATACGCTATAAAATTGCAGGTTAACTATGTCTATATATATAATAACTCATATTTTTTGCAACTTTAACTTAACTTGATTGTAATGTAATAATGTGCACCTTTTGTAAAGCTGCTTTGAAACAATAACTATTGCAAAATGCGCCATACACATAAACTTGAATTGAATTGAATATTCCTAGGTATGTTTTTCCCAGATAACAACCACAGGCTTATCCATATCATCTTGA
Organism: Danio tinwini; assembly: GCA_903798205.1. NCBI lineage: Eukaryota > Metazoa > Chordata > Actinopteri > Cypriniformes > Danionidae > Danio > Danio tinwini. The sequence continues at coordinate 13,235,968 of CAIGQZ010034990.1, read as the reverse complement.
CCGTCAGTAAATAATTTACATCCATATGCTTGTATACCCAAGTATCATGAAGCTGTTTTTGACTGTTTAGCTCCATCCTGTGCCTGGATAATAAGTAGGTTAGTGTATGCTCCATTAAGCCGTTTTTGTTGCTGTCAGCTTTGTGTTTAATTAAAGAATTAATAAACTATTAATCAGAACAATTTTTTGTGTGTTATTTTTATGTTCTGTGCAAATAGCCGTGTATATATGTGTAATGCGAAGTACATCCAGGCGGTTGTATTATTGTTACATACAGTGCATTCAGAAAGTATTCATAGCTCATAAAATGTGGAAAAAGTGAATCGCTATGAATACTATACGGATGCACTGTATATAAAAAATTGAATATAATCTACTGTATTGTAGCATAATATAATATTCTATGGTGGTTAGTGGTAACCACAGTAACTCCTTTGTAAAGCCCCTTTGACACCTTTCCAGATAAATTCTGATACATTGCAGTAAAAAATCATAATGTAATGTAATATAACGTAATATAATGTAATGTAATATACCATGGTCTGCTGGAATCCTTCATACTAATTGGCTAAAATGTAGGCAAAAATATCTTGGGTAACACTTTATACACACTATGGATCATCTATTATGCATTAGCAAGCAGTTAGTTCATTATCTGTTAAGTATTAACTCTACATTAACAGACGTTAGTAAGCAGTTTATGAATACAGCTACAAACGCTCTATTCTTGACCTATAAGCACATCTACAATGTGCTTAATGATTGTATTTTCATACTTTGTTAATGACTAATTTAAAGTATTGCATTTATACAAACTAGCTATTTATGAAGTTGGTGCTATTTTAAGATAAATCAGAATGTGCAACATTAACATTAACACCCGTCAACCCGCCAAATGCGGGTAGATTTCAGCTTTGGCGGGTAAGACAGACCCTCCCACTAGCCACTTTGGCTGGTTGAAATTTTTTTTTTATTTTGTGGTATTCTTAAAAGCAGGGATGGACTATAAGGATGACCCAATATGCGTGCAAATGTGATCTTAGTATTGAGAAACAATAGATCAATAGAAAGCAGGTGAATAACGAATGAGAGGATCATCAGTCACGCTAACAGCTGATGTGATGCGTCCGACTAAAAGGCATGCGCGCTCCTGTTTTCTAGCTTGAAGCAACTGTGCCTGAAACGCAACTGTGATCGGTTCTCTTTCATATAGACCAGACAAAAAGCTATGCTAATGCACGCACAGTCTTGCTGCTTTCAAGAGCTCCAAATATGTCTTTTTGTAAGCAGCACTGGTTGCTTTCGCTTTCGGTTACTTTTGTTAATATGGTTTAATTATAACTTTTTTACAACAACATTGCTTTAACATGAGATTAACTCTCCATGTATGTGAAGTTATCTGATAGATCTTTAGCGAGAACAGATTACTGTACATATTTTTTATACATGAAAATAATTATTTTTAAAAGTCAATTGTTTTTCTTTGTTTTTGTTTTTTTTAAAGAAATGTTTTGTTAAATAAAAATTACAGTATACAGCTATATTCAGCTTGTTTCACATTTAAAATTTGTGGCAAAAAAACAATTATTGTTTGATGTGTATTGTTTGTGTGATCCTTAATTTTGAGTTCTGAAAAGTCATGTAAAATAAAAACAGTTTGCAGTATAAAACTATAAAAACCATGACCCATTTGCTCATGCACAACACACAAAATGTGAAATTAATGAGGAGGCATGTGGACAAACCACAAAATCTAAATCAAATAATTTTAGCATGTCAAAGTCAAATTTATGCATATAAAAAAATTTTCCCAACAACAAAATTGTGGCTAGTGAAAATGCAGAGTGGCTAGTAGTTGGAAAAAAAGTAGTTGATCAAAAAAGTTAATGTCAAGCCCTGTGCGCAAGTAAATGATTAATAAACTATATAAATTAACATTCATGTCTCTAATTGTTTAGACATATTAATAGTTAATTTGTATGTTAATAATTGCTTTATTAAGTCAACTTTATCCAGTTTTGTGACCTAAAGTGAGGACTTGTTAATGCTTTATAAATCCCTAATAGATGAAAATTAATAAAAAATAAATGACTTTAATGAATTATATTTATTTCAAGACACACAAATGAAACTGTATTAAATGAAAAATAAATATTTGCAGTCTTAACTTAAAATAAAATTACTGTACAGTTTAGACATCGCTAAATAACTTTGAAATGTTGTATCATAATATATTGTAAAATTATTAGATTGTTGTTGTTTTATCCAATTACATTTAATTGCATTTATTTCTAATTGCATTTTGACACTCCTGTTATTCTGCAATCTTTAAAGTGTACAGTCATTAAATTTTTTTTAGATATGATTGCAAACATTTATTGTTCATTTGATACTGAGCCTTTAACTGTCATTTGTAAGGGATTTACAAAGCATAAATAGTACTCACTTTAGATTAGGTCCCCAACTGGATAAAGTGGAGTTAATAAAGCATTTATTAACATACATAGTAACCATTACTATATGCGTGAATAATAAAATATATAAATGTTGATTTGAATAGCTTATTAATCATTTACTAACTCATTCTGATTGATTCTAAAAGCCACCACTACTCTTAAATACAAACTGTTTTTAAATAATGCAATGCTGAATTTAGTAATGAACAATTAATAAGTAATGAAGTATGAAAACACAATCATTAAGCACATTGTAGATGTGCTTATAAGTCAAGAATAGAGCGTTTGTAGCTGTATTTATAAACTGCTTACTAACGTCTGTTAATGTAGAGTTAATGCTTAAAAGATAATGAATTAACTATTTGCTAATGCTTAGTAGAAGATTCATAGTGTGTAGTTATTTTAGTGTTACCATATCTTGTAATGTGCAGGACTGTATATCAACCGTATATGTAATATAATGATTGCCTTAAATAGTTGAAACCATGATCAGGATGATACCATGTCCATCTCATTGTTGCAAAAAAAAAATAATGTTTTTGGATTGCAAGATGGTATTATACTGAAGTCACCAAGACACAGTGTGAGAAAAGACATCCACAGGACAGAGAATGGCGGTGCGTAGACGTACAGCATTTGTTCTGACAGTAATGAGGTTTTTAATCTGACCTTGTACTGGAAGAGGAAGAGTCCGCAGAAGAGGCTGTACAGATCAGCTGTGAGCAGAGACAGATTGACCGCTGTTGCGCTGGTTCTCTTGATCACCACCGGCATGAAGCTGTACAGGCCAAACATACACGCGCTGAAGCCGATGTACAGAAGCCCTGACAGGACACAAAGACATACAGCAATAAAGTCTCAATAATACATACTGAATTATTTATTATAAGATTATAGAGCTAAAAATTTGTAAAATTATAGGTCAAAAAACAAAACCTCTTTAATTTTCAAAAAAATGTCTAAAAACAACCTTGTGTGTTTTGTTCTGTTGAGTTTTATGTTTTTTTTTATTATATTATCATACGTAAGAAGAAATTAAATACAAATGATTATTTTGTATTATTCTCAATTACAAAATATATTATTGTTATGATCACCAGTAATCTAGCTCTTGCAGATCGCTGGAGAACACACCCTGTCGTTTATTTAACTACATATCCCATCGTGCACTCACCCACACACCAGTTCCAGATCACTCCTTGATCACACACACAGCGGAAGCTGATCAGAACTTATTCATGGACTACTGAGCATACACACCTCACACACTCATACAAGGCTGAGTCTTGTTTTCCTGTAGTGAGCATTACAAAGCGTTTTCCTGTATTGTCTAACTGTGTTTGTGACTTTTTTTTTGTTTTAGTGTTAACGTGTGCCACCTGCCTCTACCTATCTCTTTGTTACATTGATTATGCTTTGTACAATCTGCATGCTACCGTCTCTCCCTTGATCGAACCTTGCCTCTATGACCTCTCTTTAATAAAGCTGCAATTTGGATCCAACCCTTTTTACCCCCAACTCATTACAATTATATTACATCTAAAATTTCCATATATATTTTATACATATATTTTATTTAAAATACTGTATATAAAACATCTAATATAATTTTATATATAGTAACAAAAATAATCGGATATGTACTGTATGTAAAGTCAATTAAATGTATTACAATTTAATATAAGTAGCTATTTACAATGTATTCCATCAGTTAAACTGTTCAGTAACTTAAAATAGTATATGCAGCATTTTATTTAATAATATATTGTTAAATGTTAAGATTAACATGACAAAAAATAATAAATGCTTTGGTAGAACATTTCATTGTTAGTTCACATGAACTAATGTAGTGCAAACACATATATTATATTATATTATATTATATTATTCATTCATTCATTCATTTTCTTTTTGGTTTGGTTCCCCAGTCTATGGGGAAACCGGAGCACCCGGAGAAAACCCATGTGAACGCAGGGAGAACACACAAACTCCACACAGAAACGCCAACTGACCCAGCCGAGGCTCAAACCAGCGACCTTCTTGCTGTTAAGCGACAGCACTACCTACTGCGCCACTGCGTCACCTACTTAATAAATAACCTACTATAAATTAAAAGCATTAATGTATGCTATGTTTTTTGTTTTCTCAAGCTTGGAGACGTAACATAAATTCCGCTTTTAAATAATAGGTCACCTATAGCTTTCGCCATTAGCCACAACTGTTTCCAAATGGCATCAATGTTTTCAAAGTGCACTGCGAAGTGCACTGTTTACAGTAGAATTCACATAAATGCCATTTTCACCTTCTAAAGATTTTACCAATTATATCCTGTCATATGCATACAGTAAACAAATATTTAAGCAACAGTAGACAAATCATTTAGAACGAATTCAGTAAATTTATATTTCAAAGATTTAGTGATTTAGTGACTTTGGTCTTGATTGTGTACACTATTTATAACATACAAATATGTTTTGGCCTTATTTTTTCTTTTCTTCATAGAAGTACTTTAGGCAGCGTGGGCCATTTGGTGTTGATAAATTAAGTGGAGCTGCAAGATTCACTACAACCAATCAACCAAATGTCATAAGACACTAAAAGCTGAAGCACTGCCATCATGCCTATAATGATTTGTAGATGAATAAGATTTGGTGTACATGTTGTGTTTATGTTGTTCAGCTTTAATGTTTTAGATTTTGTGATATAAAGACAGAAATGTAAAGATTTGTTTGGAATTTTTCATACAGCACACAGATTCTGAAGAAGAGCTGAGCAGAGGGATGACTCCTGGAAATCAGAAATGTTGAGATCAGATTTTATAATCTTACAAATTCTGGTGTATTTTTTTTCCCCAAGAGCCTCTGTTAGTTGTGTATGTTAGAGGTTTACAGTTATTTTTTCTCATCTTTTAAAATATTACTTTTACTTTACAATTACTTTGTAAAAATGTACTTCATAAGAAAAAAAACTGTAAAGACAATTATATTTTAAGTACATTGTGTGTAATTGCTAAATTGGGAGTAAAAACCTGAAATAAAATATATTTCATTGTTCTGTTTCTAATTGAGAAAATCTGCTAGATTAAGTTCAGTGAACTTGAAAATGTAAGGTAATGTATTGAAACTAAACTTGGCAAGTTCTGCTAACTAGATAATGTAAATTAACCTATTAAAATTAAACTTTGCAAGTCCAGTTAACTTGAAATAAGTAGCTGAGTCAATTATTTAACTCTGTCAACTAAACATGTTAACATAGATAATTAAGTCAATACAACTTACTGTAACTGAGTCAATCAACAAGATAACTTATCTTAGTTAAGTTGAGTGAACAGTTAAGTTTTTTACAGTGTGGGAAAATATCATTTTCCCAGTTACATTATATACGGAAGTGATGACATATTATATTAGTTTCAAATACATTTACAAACTGTTATATCACTTCAATTTATAATACAAGACACTTGTGATACAATACTATTAACTTCTCCAGAATGCTTGATTCTGATTGGTCAATTACGCTGTTGTTGTGCTAACTAATATAATAATAATAATAACAACAACAACAACAACAACAACAACAACAACATCAATAATAATAATAATAATAATAATAATAATAATTCCTTACATTTTTATAGCGCTTTTCTAGACACTCAAAGTGCTTTACACATTAAGGGGAATCTCCTCATCCACCACCAGTGTACCACCATTATAATTCATGACTGGGCATAAACAATCTGGCTATGTAAAATGTTAATTAGACAGGTTTTCATATCACATTTAACAACTTTCTCTGTGCATAAAAAAAACATCAAATCAATATATTTTTCATCCTTTTCTTTTTTAATTGCTAGGAATGATGTAATATAATTCGTATCAAGCTGTTGATCTGTTTATTTAGTGATAATTGCTGTACTTCATCTCTTCTTTACAATGCATACCCATTCATGTTATTCATATAATACACAATGCATTAAACACAAATAATAACCATGCGCTATTATGAACACCTCTATATAATGCATTATGTGTACATGCTTCACAGAAAGTATATAAACAGCTATTATTATATTATTGTTGTTCATCATTATATTACAGGTTTAAGGAAGCACAATATTAGTAAAAAAAAATGAAGTCAGCAGCTGTGATATTCTGCCTCTAGTTCATGCAGCACAATCATAATGGAATTGGATGGCACAAAAAAGTGTAATTATTCACTCGTGTTTTTCTCGGGCCATTCATTTCCAGATGCATTTGTAAAAGACAAAAGTTTTGTTCCGGCAGATGGAGAGACGAGCAGAAATGGAGACAGATAATGATAATTTGTTTTGAAGCAAAAAAAAAGCAGACAATGCTAATAAAATCTGCCTTCTGTCTGGCAGACCATCAAGCCACCAATTTATAATTCATAGACGAACGTCTTTTTTATATTCTTCCTATCTCAGGTTGGGAAGTAACGGAAAACTGGAGGAATAACTCAAGATAACTACAATAAGAATACTGACTACTACTATAACTGTTAATAATAATAATAATAATAATAATAATAATAATAATAATAATAATA
>CAIGQZ010034990.1:13210260-13226779 GCA_903798205.1 Danio tinwini | reverse complement strand
AGGTTACGTTCAGAGTGTCACGATTACCAGCAATCGAACAGCTGCAGACTGCTGATAAACAAGCAGATCCCTAAAGAACTACAAATCCACAGTTACATGGACTACATATACTGTCATGCACCACTCACACACAACTTTTCTAAGTTTCAATTGATTAAACACTCCCACACCTGGGAGCTGCACAAAGACTGATTACAAGGCCTATTTAAACAGCACACACACACGCACGCACGCACACACACAGAGATCAGGGCTGAGTCTTGTTATCTGTGACATTACGACGCGTTTTCTTGCTTTGTCAGGTTAGACCCTTGGTTTGTTTTATTGTTTATTCCTGTCTACTGCTTGCCTTTTTACTGACCACGACTCTGGTTTTCCTGTATACATCGGTTTGCTCCTGTTTGTGTTGACCGTTACTTCATTCTCCTAATAAACCCTGCATTTGGATCTGAACTCCTTTGTCAGTGTCCCCTCACATGACACAGAGCAGAATTTATAGACTTGGTCAGCATAGCCGGGAACACCCACAAAAACTTTAAGAAAAAGAACCCATTAGAATGAAAGTACTGAGACCTTGTTAGGTGCTTCATCTTCACTTTTTGAGAAAAGTAAGATTTATTTTTACTTAATTTAATATTGAAAAACCTGCCTCAACATCTGCCTGCCTTGTGGATTACCTTCTTTATTTATAAATACCCTGCTTGTTTGACCATCCTATTTCATAATAAACCTAATTTGGAACTTCATCTCTGTTGCTACACTGTAAAAAAATCCAACTTACAAATAGTTAACTCAGTTTAAAATTGTAAGTTAGGTGAACATATTTTTAAGCTCAGAGTTGAATTGACTCATAAAAATTTTAGCTGCATGTTTCGAACAGTTTGTTCAATGAAAGTAAAATATTCAGTTGAGGAGACTTTAATTTTTTTTTCCTCCATATCTTCAAAAAATAAAAAGTTGAGTTAGCTTAACAATTTTAAGCAACTGGCTGCAAAGAAATTTTGAGTTTATTAAGGTTCAATGTTTGAAGTTGTGCCAAATTATTCCATAAAGTATACTCGACTTAAACCAGCCTTTTCGGTCAACTTAAAAAAATTATTTGGCACAACCAGTGAAGTTTAATAAACTCAAAATTTCTTTGCAGCTGGTTGCTTTAAAATTTTAAGTTAACTCAACTTAAAATTTTTTACAGTGCAGGCCTGTACATAACAATACAGCTCAATTTTCTGGCCTCAAGACATGCATTAGTCTCTACGACAAAAGCACTGCAAGAAAGTGCCTGAAATCTTCTTTAGGTAAAATGTGAATGCAACAGCCATTAACTTTTTCCCTGTTGGCGTTTTTTAAATTTACCAGCCATCTGCAACATTTTTGATAATTTTCACCTAAATTTGATGGCCCTCAAGCTATTTTCTGTATAATTCAAATCAATTTAATTCATCTTTATTTTTTATAGCACTTTTACAATGTAGACTGTGTCAAAGCAGCTTAACATAGAAGTTTTAGTAAACTGAAACTTTGTTAGTCCAGGTTTCAGAGTAAAAGTTCAGTTTAGTTCAGTTCAGTGTGGTTTAATTTTCACTGCTAAAAGTCCAAACACTGAAGAGCAAATCCATTGATGCGCAGCTCCACAAGTCCCCTTACACAACTTCAAGTCCCCTTCTATCTTTATCATGTTTTATCATCACTTGAATGCAGGTAAGTTTCATTAAAACCATAAAATATTTGACCAAAAACAGAGAAAAATGCATTTTTGGTCTAAAATATATCAAAAAAGTGTGGTGGAAAATTTCTTTTTAATTATTACTAAAACATTGATTTCAATAAAATGTCTCTTTCTTACTAAAAACATCATACAGGGAGTGCAGAATTATTAGGCAAATTAGTTTTTTGACCACATCATCCTCTTTATGCATGTTGTCTTACTCCAAGCTGTATAGGCTCGAAAGCCTACTATCAATTAAGCATATTAGGTGATGTGCATCTCTGTAATGAGAAGGGGTGTGGTCTAATGACATTTGGCAAAATGGGTCAAAAGAAGGACTTGACAGGCTCCGAAAATAAAAATAGTGAGATATCTTGCAGAGAGATGCAGCACTCTTAAAATTGCCAAGCTTCTGAAGCGTGATGATCAAACAATCAAGCGTTTCATTCAAAATAGTCAACAGGGTCGCAAGAAGCGTGTGGAAAAACCAAGGCGCAAAATAACTGCCCATGAACTGAGAAAAGTCAAACATGCAGCTGCCAAGATGCCACTTGCCACCAGTTTAGCCATATTTCAGAGCTGCAACATCACTGGAGTGCCCAAAAGCACAAGGTGTGCAATACTCAGAGACATGGCCAAGGTAAGAAAGGCTGAAAAACGACCACCACTGAACAAGACATACAAGCTGAAACGTCAAGACTGGGCCAAGAAATATCTCAAGACTGATTTTTCTAAGGTTTTATGAACTGATGAAATGAGAGTGTGTCTTGATGGGTCAGATGGATGGGCCCGTGGCTGGATCGGTAAAGGGCAGAGAGCTCCAGTCCGACTCAGACGCCAGCAAGGTGGAGGTGGAGTACTGGTTTGGGCTGGTATCATCAAAGATGAGCTTGTGGGGCCTTTTCGGGTTGAGGATGGAGTCAAGCTCAACTCCCAGTCTTACTGCCAGTTTCTGGAAGACACCTTCTTCAAGCAGTGGTACAGGAAGAAGTCTGCATCCTTCAAGAAAAACATGATTTTCATGCAGGACAATGCTCCATCACACGCGTCCAAGTACTCCACAGCGTGGATGGCAAGAAAGGGTCTAAAAGAAGAAAAACTAATGATATGGCCTCCTTGTTCTCCTGATCTGAACCCCATAGAGAACCTGTGGCCCATCATCAAATGTGAGATTTACAAAGAGGGAAAACAGTACACCTCTCTGAACAGTGTCTGGGAGGCTGTGGTTGCTGCTGCACCCAATGTTGATGGTGAACAGATCAAAACACTGACAGAATCCATGGATGGCAGGCTTTTGAGTGTCCTTGCAAAGAAAGGGGGCTATATTGCTCACTGATTTGTTTTTGTTTTGTTTTTGAATATAAGAAATGTATATTTGTGAATGTTGAGACGTTATATTGGGTTCACTGGTGAAAATAAATAATTGAAATGGGTATATATTTGTTTTTTTGTTAAGTTGCCTAATAATTATACACAGTAATAGTCACCTGCACACACAGATATCCTCCTAAAATAGCTAAAACTAAAAACAAACTACAAACTACTTCCAAAAATATTCAGCTTTGATATTGAGTTTTTTGGGTTCATTGACAACATGGTTGTTGTTCAATAATAAAATGAATCCTCGAAATTACAACTTGCCTAATAATTATGTATATTAAGAAACATATGCCTTCCTAAAGATGATATGAAAACAAATATTACAAGAAAGGTCATTCAGAATATGGTCATCTGCTTTTAAACATGCATTCAATATGTGTAAATCCAGGCTCTAAAACCTAATGCTCTAATGCCGAGTATAGACTGCATGATTTTAGCCCTGATTTTGAGTCGCTGACAGGTTTTGAGAAATCGCAGACAAATGCCTGAAATCACAGGCAAATCGATGCTCGTGCACGCGAGTGACAATCACACAGTGTGAACTATCAAGGACGCGATATGAGAGAATCGCAGATGCCCGTGAGATGTTTGGCATGCTAAATATCTGGAGCTGTCTGTAATTCAAATCATGCCGCGTAAATTTGTTCTGATTGAAAATAACATCCGCAATCACCTACAGCCAATTAGAGAGCAGCATTCTCTAGCGTGGTTACCTGCAGGCCAGCGGGAGGCTGGGGGAGAAGCTAAAAGCGCTCATTTTCAGTTCAGTTGGACCCAAGAAATGGAGGAAAAACAAGTGTAAAATTAGCACGAGCACTGTGTCTGTTTGACATGTCATCTGATCAATATTACAATCAGGTCGAAAAGTTAAAAAAAAGTTGAGGAGAGATAGTTAATTCTCTTTAAAAGCCAGGTGAGCAACACAAGTTTCTAAAGCTAAAGCCTTCTGTTTACATTATGTAGTTAATAACAAAAGATATATTACAAGGCCTCGCATTGTTTCTATGTCACTTTTCGCTTGTTCACTTGTTTGGCTGTGAGATGTAGTTTGGATAAAGTTGTCTGTGATTCTTCCTATTTTAAAGTCATGCAGTATGAACTCTCCTGTCGCTGATCCATCCTACGGTGTAAACACATCACCAACAGAACGATAACCCAGATAGTCATGCAGTGTGAAAACATCCGTGACACAACTACTTTGAAAATCATGCAATCTAAACTCGGCATAAATCAGGGGTTTTCAAACTGTGGGGTGCGCCCCAACAGGGGGGCGCGAGACATTGATGCGTGCACTCGAGTAAATTATGATGATGATTTTTATGCGTTCACTAGAGTGAATGTGAATAATGTTAGCTCCACGTCTATCTATCAGGCACCTGTAGAGTTTATGCGTTCCAGTAAAATATATACAAATAAAATGGAGCGGGTGCTTTTTAAAATGAATGACGGTGAATGAAAGTAAAATTGATGAGCATCTGACAAAAAAAGTGCCCCTCTGAATCAAATCAGCAGGATGCCCTTCTGGATCTTTCACTTACTTTGAAGACATACTGACTACGCTTACATGGACATCATCAGTAATAGTTATTTTTTCTAATCTGAATAAGACAATAATAAAATTAAGGTGTTATGTGAAGTGCTTTTTGAATGTGGCGTCACCAGGCTATCCACATTTCCTGCAGTTTCATCCCATTTTGAATGTTTCATCTTTAATTTTTCGACTTTTACTGCTGTTTTACTTTTTACAAACTGGGGTATTTGATGCAAACCTAAAGTAAGGACTGGTGGAGAAGGTTTTTTTTATGGAATTTGATAACGCCTGCCGAATGGAAAGAAAAAAAAACTTTCGCATTTCGTGATGTACTTGCGTGCGGCCCTTTACTGACAGCCGTGTGTGTGGATCCTGTCACAAAATGCATGGAAAAATCATACAGGAGGGTAATAGTTTGATTGCTGTGTTACTTCAGTAATGCCTCTAATATATGCATACTCCATGTCTTAATTCCATTTCTGTTTAGTTCAATCTTGACTTTAGTGGGATTAAGGTAATCAAAAATCGCTGTTTACATGGTAGACTCTTAATCGTATTAAAATCATATTAAGTATTGTTGCCCATGTAAACTACTCAATGTTCAACTGCAACTTGGCTTTGCGATGCATTATGTACGTTTATCAAAAGCAAGTCGACTATGGCTTACGGTTATTGACAGTGGAAGATGATTTACGGTTAGTCGTGTCAGGAATCCAACCACAGATTAGCATGTTGTCCTCACAGAAACAGGCTCAACCATCACACTGAATCAGGTAAGCTGTATATATATGTTTCAATGTAATTAATGCTACGCACTTTAAATGCAGCAAGTAATATGTGAATGATGTTTGCATTATGCATTATAATTTTGGCTCGAGAGAGGAGTGCCTGGGGGGGTGCAAGTGAAATTGGACAAACTTGGGGGGGCTTAAAAGTTTGAAAACCCCTGCTCTAAAGAGTGCTGGGTGTCAACTGTGAGAAATTCGGCCTTGAAGCAGGGGAAAGAAGATAAAACCTTGTATCTGGCTAGCCAGTGTGTCAAACTCTGCAGCAACTGGTGTTCCTGTATGACCTGTAAACCTTGTAAGACTTTGTCCAAATGTAACTACATTTTGGTAACTCATTTGATATCTCATCAATGGTAGAGAAACAGTTAATTGGCTGTCGGTGAACATGTTAAACCAACGATCAAAGACTGCAGATTTTAGCCTAATGCTATAGGAGCATTTTAGAATTTTTTTAATTTGTCTCAGACGACTAAATATTGGCTGAAATTGTGGGACTCTGGCTTAAAAGCTCAAACTGGTACACAGCTTAAAGGGATAGTTCACCCAAAAATGACAATTCTGGCATCATTTACTCAACCATTATTTGTTTCAAACCTGTTTGAGCTTCTTCCTTCTGTTGAACACAAAAGAAGATATTTTGAAGAATGCTGAAAACCTGTAACCATTGACTTCCATGGTATTTGTATTTACTGCTATGGAAGTCAATGGTTACAGCTTCCTTCAAAATATCGTCTTTAGTTTTCAAAAGAAGAAAGCAACTCTTAAAGGTCTTGAACCACTTCAAATAAACAGTACATTTTCATTTGTGGGTGAACTACCCCTTTAAAGAGGCTCAAAGGACCCAGCTTAATGTCAGCTATACGTCAACAAATTCAGATAGTGTTTCTAATATAATATATGCCACAAATAAATTACATATTTCTCATACTCTTTCAAGGAGAGTGGCAACATAACTAATGCATTATAATCACGATGCCCTCGTTATTTTCCAAGGGCATCGTTGATTTTGGTGGCAGATATTCCTTCTTCTGCCATAAAGTGCGTTACTTGCATCCCCGACAGTTAATGACGTTGCCCCCTCAAGCGGTTCTAGACTTGCTAATGTGCCTGTGACAAGCCAGAAACCTTCTGGGAGACAACCCAAATGCTGCTTCTGGCACGGCCTCTCAACACTTCATCAAGCTGCATCAGGAGCATCAATCTGCATTAAACTTAAGTGACTTCCTGGGTCGTAGAACACACTGATTCTGAGGACGCTGGTTTTCGCCAAGTCATATCTTAATTGGATTACAAAGCCAATGATATTTGTAATTATTCCTAATCAGATGCATTTAACAGAAATCAAAGTAAAAGCATTGCCTTGAGTGGCTTATTACAAAGTACAAATGAAATCAAAACTACACATATTGATTTTGTTAACTCACATTGCTAGTTTTGTGGTGAACAATTCATCTGTGCATGTCATTAAGATAAAAAAATATCTGTTTACCCTTCTAATCTTTAATTGAAATCTGAAAATGCACTTTCTGTTTGCAGTGGCGGTTCTAGTTTAAATGGCACCCTGGGCCAACCACCCCAAATACACCCCATCCCCCATAAATAAAGTAATAAAAAAGAGAAATAAAGACACTATGGCTTTTTAAATATATAAATTTTAAATACATATTTTAAATACTTATTATTAATACATTTGAATATATTTATTTATTTTCAATAAATATAATAATTTATAGGGCCTCACGGTGGCGCAGTGGGTAGCACGATCGCCTCACAGCAAGAAGGTCGCTGGTTCGAGCCTCGGCTGGGTGAGTTGGCATTTCTGTGTGGAGTTTGCATGTTCTCCCAGTGTTGGCGTGGGTTTCCCTCGGGTGCTCCGGTTTCCCCCACAAGTCCAAAGACATGCACTATAGGTGAATTGGGTAAGCTAAAATTGTCCATAGTGTATATATGTGAATGGGAGGGTATAGGTGTTTCCCAGTGATGGGTTGCAGCTGGAAGGGTATCCCCTGCGTAAAACAAATGCTGGATAAGTTAGTGGTTCATTCCGCTGTGGTGACCCCTTATTAATTAAGGGACTAAGCTGAAGCAAAATGAATGAATAACAATTTATATATATTTCTTGTAAATAAATAAAATTATTATTATTATTATTATTATACAGTTATTATTCTAAATAATTAACACAAATCCATCCTAAATGTAACTGTAAAACAATGCAAAGACACAACTGGAGTGATATGCTAAGATCACAATTATGACAATTGTATAGAATACAAAAAATATGTGTTTAATAGAATTATCTGTCGTCTTAGACCCGTGGCACCCGGTGTGGTCTTCTGCTGCTGTAGCCCATCCATCTCAAAGTTGTATGTGTTGTGCATTCAGAGATGCTCTTCTGCATACCTCAGTTGTAACAAGTGGTTATTTGAGTTACTGTTGCCTTTCTATCAGCTGGAACCAGTCTGGCTATTCTCCTCTGAACTGTGGCATCAACAAGGCATTTGCGCCCACAGAACTGCTGCTCACTGGATATTTTCTCTTTTTCAGGACATTCTCTGTAAACCCTAGAGATGGTTGTGCGTGCAAATCCCAGTAGATCAGCAGTTTCTGAAATATTCAGACCTGCCCGACTGGCACCAACAACCATGCCACGTTCAAAGTCACTTAAATCACCTTTCTTCCCCATTCTGAGGCTCGGTTTGAACTGCGGCAGATCGTCTTAACCATGTCTACATGCCTAAATGCATTGAGTTGCTGCAATGTGATTGGCTGATTAGAAATTTGCATTAACAAGCAGTAAGGCAGGTGTACCTAATAAAGTAGCCGGTGAGTGTATCTACTAAAGCAATATGACATTTATAGTAACAGCAATCTGAGATTTAAAAAAAAGCTCTTTAAAACATTTACAATGCATATTTAATTTAACATTCTATATAATCCAAATATGGCTTATTTTTTACTTTATTTCAAACTTTTTCTGGAAGTCTATAAAAATCGGAGTAAAAAAATCTTAGTAAAATGTTACCAGTAAGACTTTTTTAAGGTTAATGACTAACTAATTTCTTATAAGCATTTTATTTATCAAAGAATATTGGTTTTGAACAGAAATACCACTAATAAAACAATTTATAACATATTTACTTTAGTTTATATTTTTATAATTAAATTTAAATGATCAGTATATTCAAATTAGTTTAGGTACTTTACCAAAATTCACTTTACAAACAGGATTAGTGACAATAAAACTGCTTTGTCTCAGTGCTGCACTGTGAAAAGAGACTTGCGCCAACAGGAAGAGGCTGATTGAATTCAACTCAGGTTTCAGATCAAGCCATCAAACCAAGTGTGAAAACCATCAGAATCAGAAGCTTACCGATCTGCCAGTCCCACTGCACCTTCAGCAGCTCCTTGTGCTCCATAATGGCCCTGAAAAACAGAAACACTGGTGAGACGGGAGAGAAAAAAACACGTCAATAAAAGACAAACAGCGACAGCTCTGAAGCCTCGACAGCATGCTTCATTTTGACAGAAGGCCGATCTCAGCAACAACAGGAAAGAGTGACAAATCCAGCCAGCCGGAGAAAAGAGCGGTCAATCTCCCCTGAACAGTCCAAGGGATTTTTTTTATCACACTGCTGGAGCTTTTCCCGACTTACTAACAATGACAGGTCATGCAATCCCCCCACGCACAATTAAAGCCGAGCTGGAAGCTGTCCTCCGGCCGCGTGTGACAGGACTGAGCTGATGATCTGATGCCAATGTTACAAGTCCTGCCTGCCGAAAGCATCTAGTGGCGCTCCTGAAGCATGATGCGGATGAAACCACTGGATGCAGCCACAGAAAATGTTAGATCCAGTGGATTCCAGCTCTTTGTGAAGCAGTCAGACTTTACAGGGTTGCTGCACATTTCACATTTAAAAAGACAGGTTTAGTCGGCACCAATATCCTAGTTGTTAGTTGAAATTATTAGCCCTTCTGTGTATTTTTTATTTTAAAAATATTTCCAGGGGTGTAAAGTAACTATTTACAAATATTTAAATGACTGTAATTCGGCAGTTTTTCCTCAGGAATTGTTATTTACTAAGTAGTTTTCAAAATGCATACTTTTACTTTCCCTTGAGTACATTTTTAGAGCACTATCGGTACTTTTGCTCCTACTACTTTCCTTCAAACTGCAGTCACTACTTTATTTTTTAAAGATGAAGAAGAAAAATCAATCCTACAATTCCTGTCCAATCAAATCACACATAGAAAATAAATCCCATCATACTGAACAACTTCAAGACATGGGTGCTTTATGAATGCAGCAAACCGCTGCAAGAAGATGTCCAAAATCTTTACACGCAATGATCGGGAGACTGTTTAGACTGCATGTCACTAATGAGAAGACGATGAATGTTTAGTGTATGATGTCTGAAATCGCCAAAAGGCCTTAAACAATCATTAAATGCACTACAGAATGTTACGTTTACACACACATGTCCAAATTGCATGTAAATGCATCAGCCATTCAGTATTACTCACTACTAATAATTCAGAAGGGCTAATAACTCTGACTTCAATTGTGTATTGCCAATGCGTTTTGGTGATTTTTCAAATCCCGGCTCATGGATATTAACCTCTCTCTTCAACTTCACTTCCTGTCTAGCTACTGTCCCGTCTATAAATGCAAAAAGGCAAAAAATAAATCTATAACAAATCTAAAAAAAAGTCCAACATAAAAGCAGTAGCTCACCCCAAAAATATGCATTCACTAACCATTTAATAAGTCTATAAAAATACTCTTATAGAAGGGATAATATACATCTAGGTGGCTGTTTTAACAGTTTTAACCCCCCAAATAATAATACCAGTGGCTGTTTTTAATGTCTAAAAATCAATGAAAGTAAATGAGTGCGGAAGTCTTGAGCCAAAAATATTCCAATGGATAGAAGAATGAGGTCAATAAAGAAACAGCATATTGACAAGCCAAAAATGCCACAGTCTGACAAACATATTTTTTTATAATAATTTATTCATTTGTTTAATTTAAACATTTAATCTAATGAGACTGGTGGGCACATTGTTTTAAGCACAGCAAGTCTATGTCTTGGTTTAATTCTGGACACCGCCACATGAGATCATCCTCCATGTTCAGTTGTGACCTGCATTTATTTTTAATGTACATGTGTGCCACAAAGATGTTGGAAAGTTTAACATGATGCCATAAAATCAATGTGCTGCTACTGATGCTAAAGCTATCATATAACTGATGCTAATTAATCTTACAAAATCGACCTAATGTAAGGGAAATAAAAAGCAAAAGGCAAATGGCTGTTTATTTGCACGTGGTTTAACTATTGAGTACTATTTTTATGTTTTCTTAGTAATGGATAAAAGACTATAATTGTAACAGTTGAATAAAATGTATTAGATTTTTGGAAATCCCTAAGCGACCCCCATTCCCCACCATTGCTGTGCGACCCAACTTTGGGTACCACTGGCCTAGATGTACATTATCCTGCTTATTACACAGATTACTGCCTTAAAACTAACTAACTAGACACAAAACATTGATTTGACCTGTAATAACTTATTAACTCTTTAATTAAATGTAAGCTCACAGAAACAAAAATGGCTAAATGCAGTATACACTAACCTACATATTATTCATTCGCAAGATGGGGCAAACATTCAAACATTCAAAAACAGCAGCGTGAAAGATAATATAATTAAAAATGTATAATATTGATGTGAATGTATTCACTAATGGTCGTTATTTTGTAGTACTTGAATGAGCCTGTCTTGTTAGTTTTATACCTTGAAATATCATGCTCATGATCGACCAATCAGAAACAAGTACTCCAGAGAGCCTTGTAATAAATATAGTTAAAAATGCCTCTGAAATCAATTCAAGGTGGTAAACATTGACATTTCATAATCAATTTTTTCATAAATTGTTAGTTTGTGAGTCAGCTGTCCACAGAGGACTTAAACCAGGCATGGCAGCTGCACAAAAACACACTCAGCAACATATAATTTCATTATTATCATTAACAAAATCTTTGAAAATATGGTAACACTTTACAATAAAGTTCATCAGTTAATGCATTTACTAACATGAACTAATCATGAACAACACTTGTGCAGCATTTAATAATCATAATTGAATATTTACTAATGCATTATTAACATCCAAGTTCATGCTAGTTAACATTAGTTAATGCACCGTGAATTAACATGAACTAACAATAAACAACTGTATTTTCATTAACTTATGTTACGTAACATGAACAAATACTGTAGTAAATGTATTGTTCATTGTTAAATCATGTTAGTAAATGCATTAATTAACATTAACTAATGAACCTTATTGTAAAGTGTGACAGAAAATATAGATATAGAAAATCCAATTTTGCCATTATTGCCCACCCTCAACATAGTGTTAATTTTTATTTCTTCATGACTTTGCTGCAAAATGAAAATGTCATTGAGCAAATGGTCATTCACTCATAATTGATTTGTTTTTAAAACAAAAAAAAATTATTATTTCTTCTTTTAGTACAGACGAAGATATTTTGAAGAATGCTACTGGTGACCACTGACATCCATTATAGAAAGAAGTTAGTATGGAAGACTACCAGCTTTCAACCTTTTTCAAAATATCTTTTAGCATTCTGCTTTGTTCTAACTCGATGTCTAAACCAAAGTATCATCTAAAATGTAAGAACACTTGTAAGTAAAAACAAGAACTTTTAAAGGACTTTTGGGGCTTGAATATTGAAAATTGAATATAATTCCTGCTAGCACTTATTCCTACAATAGCCATTTTTGCTATTAAAAATGCTATTAAAAACAGCACTTATTATGATATGTAACACTGTAAATATCTTTATTTTCACATCTCCATCCTCTTGAATGACAGAATTTCTTCTAGATTTGAAGGTTAGTGTTTACATTCTGTGAACAACCGAATCCACAAATCACATAATGCTAATTAGTTTTAATTCTGCAAAATATTTAGATCTGTCCAAATCAAAGTATCATCTGAAGTTTAAGAATAAATGAAGACTTGGAATTTTACGGGCCACAGGAATCTTGCTTTAAGTGGAAGCAGGACTTGACTGTCATCCACAACTCCAGTCTGAATGGCTTTTTACATAATTACACCCAGCTGGCATGGATAAACAGTGTCGCTGGCGTTTATGTAAATACGCCACAAATATAGACCTTAAAGCACACTGAAGCTTCACCGCCAGGGGAATGAAGGTGTTAGATGGTGAATTGAGCTCCAGCTGGAGCTGCTTGCTGGGGGACGCGGGCGGTCCAAATGGGTCTCGTTTGCAGATGGATAAAAAAAAGACAGCGAACGGGAACCTTCCAGCTGGCTCGTGAGTGGGAGTAGCTTGAATATGTGGTGCTAGAGATCCAAACTGCTCTGGTGGAAATTATAATTAAACATGGAGCCAGTATAAACGTCAAATTGTGAAGGTGCATGAGGGGTTAGCAGGTAACTCGCAATACAACTATTTATATGCAAACCATATGAAGCAATAAAAGCATCAAAGGGTAAAAATCTATACGGATTTTCACGTATTAATCACATTTTATTACCACTGTGTGAACAGCTTGTAACTAAGCTTGCAAATTAAGACCTTTCCTGACTTCTTAGGTTGTTTATGAAAGTTTGTTAACTGATTTTTACAAGTTAAAATAAAATAGTTTATTATACAATGTTCAAGATAATGCTATAAGGGCTATTGTGTACTGTAACATCTATGTGCCTCACAAAAAAAGGGATTAATTTAAAATATAGTCTTACATAGCTTAGTCAACATAATCTAGCAGGGCTATTCAATTGGCAGTGTGAGTTATTCTGGCCCTCCAATTTGTGTGACCAAGACATCAGCAATAAATTGATCAGTCGAAAAACGTCCGATATAGTTATGAAGTGACGTGCGTCTGTTTAATACAGCACGAGCTGCAGTTGCAGGCTGCGCAGAGCGTGGATCACCTAACATTAACTGAGTGGCGCGAGCAGCCGTAAACATTTGGATATGTTTGTAGAAAAAGCCTTTTGTACAATGCACTGATATCGTTATTAGTGATGCAACGATTAGCCGATTTCACTATTAACTGCGCTTTAATTTGTCACAGTTAATTTATTGTAAAGGCTTCTCTACGCCGCATTTCTGTTACAACGAAACTGCTGCAATTAATCAAGTTATGCCACCTGTGTGCTAGTTTAAAGTTCTGAGCTTGTACACCGTAGCTAATACACACGCTCACTCAAATGTAGTAGGGTTTCGGAAAATGAAACAGCTGAGAGTGGAAGGGTTGCTAAGCAACAGTGCCAGAGACTCACAGGTATACAGTATGTTTGTAGAGTATTTTTTAGTGTATGGGTGTTTCCCGGTGATGGGTTGCAGCTGGGAGGGCATCTGCTGCATAAAACAAATGCTGGAATAGTTGGCGGTTCATTACGCTGTGGCGACCCCTGATAAATAAGGGACTAAGCCGAAGGAAAATGAATGAATGAATGTCAGTGAATTGTAAATGATCTGTAAATGATGTAATATGATCAGACATTTTCTTTACTGCTGCTTTCTTATTGCTCTCATTTTTCTTGCGTGTGTTTTTTTTTTTTTACTGAGAGTAAAGAACGAAGCACATATTTTCATCTTTATCTAAATATCCCTTTCAACAGTGTTGATGACATTTAGATACATGTTAAAAGTTTACCACTGCAAAGGTATTGTCAGCCTCTTTTTCTTCTAAACAAAATGTAAAGACTACCCTTTATACTCCTTATACTCAGTAACTATACTGTGGCACAGAATCACATTCAGTCTTTTGTGTGCACAAATGTGAACATGAAAAAGTTACTGACTGCAGTTCACTTAATGGCCACCGGCGTGGCTAATAAAATGAGCTAACAATCCAAATTGTAAATACAGACAATTTTTATCATTACATTAAAACAGTTAGCAGGGAAACACAGACTACAGTTTTTAACCATTAAATTGCTGAAATCAACAAGGGGTGTGTTGTGATCGCCAGCTGTGTTTTCTCTGTGTACAACAACTTGTATATATACACACGTCACTTTCACATACACATTGCCGAGTTTTGTTTTTCTACTTACATTACAAAGCAGTTTCCCTTGTCTGGTTTTCCAATGTTTCGACCTTTTGCTTGTTTACTGTTTTTGATTTTTTGCCGCCTAGCCTGACCTTTTGTCTGCATTTTTGACAAAACGTGTTTTGGATTACCTCTATGCTCCTGTTTGTTCTAGTTTTTGACCGTTGCCTGCCCAACTTTGCTTCAATAAACTGCATGTGGATATGCATGCACGTTCGTTGTCAGAGTCCAATTATTATAGGATGGTTAGCACTATGTAATAAACCTCTGTACTGTAGGTATATGTCGAGACTTTATTTTTTTATTAGTTTTTTTATATCAAATGTTTACAGGGTAGTGTGCAGCCATATATTCTTAAATCTGTGAATTTGGACCACAAAAAAAAAAAAACGTTTTAAATTGCACAGGTACACTACTGGTCAAACGTTTGGGGTCAGTAGGATTTTAAAATGTTTTAAAATAAGCTTATCCTACTCACCAAGGCTGCATTTATTTCATCATAAATACAGTACAAATTGTATAATTGTAAAATGTTGTTGCACTATAAAATAATTGTTCAAAAGTAGTTTAGAATTTAATAATTTATTCCAGTGATTTTAATGATAAATTTTCAACCTCATTACTCCAGTCTTCAGAGTCACATAATCCTTCAGAAATCACTCTAATATTAATTATTATTTTTAATTATTACTAGTGAATAGATGGTTATACACAAATAGTTTAGAGACTTACAGTTGGATGCCACTGAAGAAGGAGCCAAACAGACCCATCATTCCCAGAAATTCGACCCGGCTCAGATTCTTCACGATGAACTCCTCACAAACATTGGAGATGCCATACAGCGTCGCTCCGCCAAGAACCAACAAATCCCCTAAGAGTTTATGATCCCCTGTATGGAAAATACATGAACTTTATGTTAGAGAATACAATCCATGCACATACATGATATATACAAAATGACAGAACAATTTATGAACATTTTTCTCAGAAATTAATTGTAGATTTGGCTACAATATCGCAAAGCCACTTCAACAAAAACACAGTGATGAAAATTACAGAACAGCAATGATTTAAGCACAAGGAAAAATTCAGAAACTTAAAGCTGTCAAAAAAAAGAGTAGGAGGTGTAGAGACCCTTGGTTTCAATTACCACAGAACAGCACAGATTAACTGGGAGAGGTATGTGGACTTTTTATCTAATTTTCATTAGCATTCTTTGTGTTTTAATATACTTAACTCATGTAAAATATTTAAACTTCTCTAAATTGGATACTTTCATATAGTAGTGAAATAACTAAGCAGTGACATTGAAGTTTGGCTGTTTTAAATCAATATTTAATAATCTGAGTGCTCAATTTCAGTTTTCAAAAAATTACATAATTTTTTTTAACAATTTAGATTTAGTAACAATACCCACTATTATATACTGGCTTACTGCATGCTTTGTACTGCATTATATTGGCTGTTTAGTAATACCTAAATAATGTATGATCTTATTATACATTCCTAATCCTACTCAACTTAGATAGGTAAAATGATAGAATGATTGATAGAACAATGGATGGATGGATGGATAGATGAATAAAATGTTGGAACAATAAAGCAAAATGATGGATAGATGGATGGATGAAATGTTAGAACGATAAAACAAATCGATGGATAGATGGATGGATGAAATGATAGAACGATAAAACAAAATGATGGATAGATGGATGGAACAATGGATGGATGGATGGATGGATGGAACGATGGATGGGGTGACAGATGGATGGATGGATGAATGGATGGATGGATGGATGGATAGATGGATAAAATGTTAGAACGATAAAACAAATTGATGGATAGATGGATGGATGAAATGTTAGAACGATAAAACAAAATGATGGATAGATGGATGGATCAAATGTTAGAGCGATAAAACAAAACGATGAATGGATGGATGGATAATTGGATGGATGGATGGATGGATGGATGGATGGATGGATGGATGGATGG
>CAIGQZ010034990.1:13189082-13205260 GCA_903798205.1 Danio tinwini | reverse complement strand
TGTGTGTGTGTGTGTGTGTGTGTGTGTGTGTGTGTGTGTGTGTGGTTTACAATATTCCAAAAATAAATAAATAAATTCTTAGAAAATGAACTATGATGCCAAATCACCATGCCAAAAAATAAGTGGCAGGTTTTAATCATCTGAAACATTTTGCATATCATATTTGAAATAAGCCAAAAAAACAAGGCTGCCACCGACCAATTTGGTGCCCTGGGCAAGACTTTATTTTGCATCTCAGCCAATTCCATCAACAGTTATTTATACAGAAACTGCATAGCATAATAACACTCACTCACTCACTTACTCATTTTATTCCCTACTTTATCAGCGGTCACCAAACTTTATGACATAAAACAAATTATACACATATTACATATGAGAAAACTGCCCAAAAAGGCAGTCATTAAGCCATGTTTATTCTGTAATTTTAACCAAATCATTTTTAATGGAGGTGTCGTGTTATGTTTGTGTTTTGAGTGGGTTTCAGAGAAATTATTTCAAGCACCTCATGCAGTTTCTGTTGATACAATTTAAATCAGTTTGCAATATTTTCATCTTTTTTCCAATAGAAATCTTGGTGACACAATTTTTTTAAAGTCGCTATTTATGCTATTAAAACATTATTAACTAAGACGTTTGGCTCAATGACCTGCTAATTTGCTACTTATTAATAGTAAGGTAGTAGTTGGGTTTAGATTTTGGAGTTTTAGGATTTTTGGGGGGTAGGATTAGAAATGTAAAATAAGATCATACTTTTTAGTAACTAATATACAGTTAATATCCTAATAATAGGCAGGTAATAAGCCAGTAGTTAACAGCATGAATTGCGACTTAAACTAACATGTAGGGGTGTGAACCTACACTGGTCTCACGGTTCGGTTACGATTATCATGCCATCGATTCGGTTCAATTCGATATCTCGGTGCATCACGGTGCATTGACGATGCTTTCCATACATAATTAGATTTTTTTCTTTACAACACAAGAAAAAAAATTGTATCAAAATCTATAAATATGTTTATATTTATATATTATTTGTAATACAATTTTGTCCTTTAATACAAGCAGTGATATATATGAACTTTACCTTTAATTTTACCTGCTCAAAAAAAAAAAACACTCCTTGTAAATTTTTTAAACAAAACTCCAATACATGCACAGAAGACAGCACGAGCATTCATAACAAATAAACTAATGTGAATATTATGCCGCTTGCTTTTTGAGCGCTGGCAAGTTCTTACACCCCTATGATTGGTCATTGTCTTCACCCGCTCAACAGAAAGGGCTGCGATTGGCTTTAGAAATGAAAGCGCTGTTCACCCATGAGTGACGCGGGAAAAACAGCCACAGCTCAGTCTATATGCGCATAATACGCGGTTATCAGGTAATCCGTAATAGAATAAATACAATACAATAAACTCGCACCACAGGCATGCTTGTGTCTGGATCCACAAGTATCGCTTTAACAGCGAGGAAAGAGGAAACTTTACCTCACGAACATGCCAACGGGTCAAATGCTCAAAGTGTGTGTGAGTGGGAGAGAATGAGAGCGAGAGGGGCAGAGATGGTGTTTTACAGCATTTCTCACTAGTAAAATACACTGAAGAAACGATCAATTTTGACACCCCTACTAACATTTTACGAAAGTCTTACTTGTTTTATTAAGAGTTTGTCTGTGTGTACAGTTTTTTTTTAAGATCTGGCAACACTAATGAGTAAAAGAATATTGTATTGCACTCTGTCACGATCACCAGCGATCTTATGCTGCCATCACACATTCTGTTGTACGGTGCAGCAAAAAAGGGTGGATTAAACAAGACAACTAGACATTAAAAAAGTGAGCGATTGGTCCATATATAAAATTTCTGTCCAGAGAGGTCATGTTTTAATCTTCGATTGGTCTCACGCAATCATGTGATGCGATTTCGCAGGTCAGATTTCACCAAGCTTGAACTTTCCAACTGCGAAACTTGTCGCACGAGCTTGCGTTTCCGGTCTGACGCATTCATGTGCGTATGAATGGAAGTCTATAGGGAGAAAAGTGCAGTGTAAATGCAGCTTGACCCTCATAGATCGCTATTCACTTTCACTCAGACTACAATTCTACCACCATATGAACTACAACTCCCTTCAGGTACCACACACACACCTGTCCCAGTTCTCTATTGATTACAGACACACACACAGCTGGGAGCTACTCAAGACTGATTACATGGACTATTTATGCAGCACAGACACACACATCAGTGCTGAGTCTTGCAAGCTGTCTTATTAACATTATGAAGTG
Source organism: Danio tinwini (assembly GCA_903798205.1). Taxonomy (NCBI): domain Eukaryota; kingdom Metazoa; phylum Chordata; class Actinopteri; order Cypriniformes; family Danionidae; genus Danio; species Danio tinwini. The sequence goes on along the minus strand of CAIGQZ010034990.1, from coordinate 13,202,973 downwards.
TTTTGCCTTGCCTTGTGTTGTCTTACCGTGCACCGATCTTTGCTTTGTTTGTTTATTTTATGTTGTTTGCCACCCGGATTAACCACTCACTTGTCAATGCCCATGTTTTTTGGATTTTCCTGCATGCAACTGTTTATACCTGTATCAACCTTTGACTGTATAACGCTTCTTATCAATAAATCCTGCATTTGGATCCGCAACAATCCCCTTCAGTGACACACACATACATAACAGATATGCATTTACACTATGCTAAATATTTAAAGATGTTTTTAACAACAAGTAGTTACTTGCACATTGCATGGGATTTGTGTAAATGTGGTTGTTTGACAGGGAAATTGCACATTAACAATGCTATTTTGTATCTGCAGTCCCTGGATATCTCAAATGTATGAGATATAAGTCTTTCTTTCCACTTAAAGGGATAGTTCACCCCCCAAAAAATCTGTCATCGTTTACTTACCATTCACTTGATCAGAACCCATTGACTTTCTTATGTTGAACGCAAAAGAAGATATTTTGAAAAATGCTGCTATGGAAGTTAATTGGTGCCAGGAACCAGCATTCTTTAAATTATCTTCTTTTGTGTTGAACAGAAGAATGAACCTCATAAATGTTGACACGAGGGAGAGTATATGATGAGGTCATTTTTGGGGTGAACTATCCCTTTAATTATAACAAATGTCATATTCAACTGCTGGATAAAAGTAAGGTCATCAGTAATTTTCTGAGTAACTGAGTTCCTAATGTTACCTTTCTTTATTTAGCTTATGCTGTACATACAGAGTTCCTCACTGGTGAGTTGCATTGGATAAAAGAGTCTGTTAAATGAATAAATGCATCGAACACAAGAATGTCAGCAGGAGGTTTCAGCTCATTAGAGTGTGATATAATGAATGTCAATGCTGGACTCTGAAGTCATTAATGTTTTGCTGTTTGTAATTATTGCAGAGTTCTTCATTATATCAGAGTTCTTCATTTATCTATTGCTCATCTGCATACACTCAACAATTTTTTGTTTTGCTAGTTCAAACTACTTATTCAAAATAAGCTGAACCAACACAATTCTTAAAATTTTATTGGGACAACTTAATTTCTTTATGTTCAATCCACGTAAAGTTGGTAAAAGTGTCAAATTAACTTAATTTGTGTTGGGATGACATGAATGAATTGTGTGGAACCCTGCATTATTTTACAGTGTATGCTGTGCTCTATTAAAACAAAAAAGTTTGCTTTTTTTCATCCAATGATAAACAGCTGCAATTTGAGCAAAGGAGACTGGGGTTGACTTAGGGAAAAAGTTTACTGCTAAATTTGCACCAGAAAAAAAGTGTAATTTTATACATTTCATTTAAAGTTTGTTTTATTTTATGGAATAAAATTATAAGTGGGCAGCACGGTGGCGCAGTGGGTAGCGCTCTTGCCTCACAGCAAGAAGGTGGCTGGTTCAAGCCTCGGTTGGGTCAGTTGGCGTTTCTGTGTGGAGTTTGCATGTTCTTCCTAAGTTCGCATGGTTTTCCTCCGGGTGCTTTGGTTTCCCCCACAAGTCCAAAAACATGCGCTATAGGGGAATTGGGTAAGCTAAATTGCTCCTAGTGAATGTGTGTGAATGGAAGTGTATAGGTGTTTCCCAGTGATGGGTTGTAGCTGGAAGGGCATCCGCTGCATAAAACATATGCTGGATAAGTTGACGGTTCATTCCGCTGTGGTGACCCCAGATTAGTAAAGGGACTAAGCCGAAAAGAACATGAATGAATGAAAATTATAAGTTATATAAGGCCAGACAGAATCTGTGGACATTTTTTTGCTATTTCTGCTGAGAATTTTGTAAAAAAAAATCTGATTTATGCTAAATGAATTTTAAGAGTATCATAACTAATAACTTAATATATGAAATAAAAAATACTACATTTTTTCCTTTTATTTAATGTTTACAATGCAAATTCAATTAGATCCACTTATTAGGTAAACAAAGCAAGTCTCTCATATATATTATATCTACTGAAAGACAGAAAATATGTCTTTACAAACTTGTGTTCTAAATAAATCATAGGAACATTTTAATACTGCTATTATTATATCACAATAATATTAGTAAAATTAATTTAAAAATGGAATAAATATAAATTTACACACATTTACACAAGTAAATATAAAAATTATAATTTAAAAATTAAATTTGTATTATTATTATAGTGACTAATGACTATGATAATTATTCATATTGTTATATTATTATTATTTTTTATTATTATTATTATTATTATTATTATTATTCATTATAATAATAATAATACAACAATTGTTACATTTAATTATTTTTTATATTTTACACAGTTTACACTAAATAATTATAAATTAATTATATAATTATTATTATTATTAGCATACTAATATAATAATAAAAAAATAATTAAAAAAATAATAATAATAATTCATTCATTCATTCATTTTCTTTTCGGCTTAGTCCCTTTATAATAATAATAATAATAATAATAATAATAATAATAATAATAATAATAATTAACCTGTATAAATATGCTTAAGAAAAGCAAACAAAAACAACAAACACACATAAAAGAATATTAAAACTTTTATTGAAAATACAAAAAGCATGAAATATATTTATACTTACATTTTAAAAAATTTATATAAAATATTTTTAAACTTAAATACAATTATTTAGTGTAAATTGTGTAAATTAAAATAAAAACCAATGTAACAATTGTTACTTCATTATTATTATTAATATTACTATTAATAATAATAATATAACAATTGTTACATTTATTTATTTTACACAGTTTACATAATACTGTAACAGTTTACACAGTTTAATAATAATAATAATAATAATAATAATAATAATAATAATAATAATAAAACTTGTATAAATATTCTCAAGAAAAACAAACAAAAACAACAAAAACGCATTTAAAAACTATTAAAACTTTGATTGGAAGAATATAAAATGCAAAAAAAATATATAAATAAAACCCTGACCTGTATAAATTCTGCACATTTCCTAAAACAAAGTGTTGCATGTGCATCTACAGTATTAAAGTTAAAGTTGACTGCACAGCACTGCCAGCAGAAATAATTAAGAGCTCCAGTGTTTGAGTGTCTAGCAAGAGAGTTTGTGTCTGCAGTCTCCAGTGGCTCTGAGTGATGCTAAGAGTCTAATAGAGAACACAGAGACTGAGGCATTAAAGAGTCTGAGCAAAGGTTGTGCTGCGCAGGCACCACAGAAGTGCTGAACTGGCGGTACCTGCTGATTGGTCGCAGTGGGTGCGTTCAAAAAATACGACTCTCAAAAAACAAATCAGTGCATGTGTGCAGGGACGTCATGTACTTTATTTTCCGGCAGTTCTGACTCACAGTAAAACTTCACAAAAACTATTTAGTAGTCAGCGGTAATAAAAAAAAAAAACTTTACTACATTTTAAAGCATAATGTTACTTTTTAGTTTTAATAACTTGTAATTCCGAACTGTAGAAATTGTCACTCACTCAAAGTAGTGTTTGATTTATGAACAAGCAAATTCTTTAATAACCTGTTAAACTGTTAATTGCTCTCTATGGTTTATGTTTGGATTAGACTAATTAATTTCCATCTGTTCTTGAGTGATTCAACTGGTCAGAGTCTCAAATCTGATTCACAAGATCTGGGCTAGAGTGATTCTCCAGCTGAAAACTCAATGATTCAAATGATTTGGTCAGAGCGAGTCCCATAGACTGTAAAAGATATGGCCATGGTATCCGTGACGTCACCCATAGGTTTCTGAAGGGCACAAATGAAGCTACTGTACAAGTAGGCGTGGCCTTCCTGCGCCATTTTGTTCACGCGTCATCGCACCGACCACAGGATACCAAATAAGGGCAAAGAGGCGGAGTGTAAGCAGAGCTACAGACGCCTGTTAGCAATTTGCTTAGACTGGCTTTCCTATGGGAGAATTGCTTAATACTTCATTACCTGCGACCCGTTTATGTTCTGACTACATGTGCTTAGCTGTGTGCTATATTATTAAAGTGTTTAGTGTTTTAAAAACACTGTTGTAACACATTGAGCCACTAAGCATTTTTTATGACATTTTTCTACAGGAGGTATACACAAATTACTTACAAATACTTCAAAAATATGCTGTGTTAGTAAATGCAAGGCTATTTATGTAATCCAGGCATAAAACTGTATAACAATGTTTCAGATGATAATAAATCTGTCAGATTCTGAAGTGCTTTACAGGTCTAAAGAAAATTATAAATGATAAATCTTCCTAACTAAAACAAATACATTTATAGATATGGTATATGAGTACATAATTTTACTCTCCTTGAAAATGGAGGCAACGTGAATGGTTTGTGAGCACAATAAAGTGCACAACATGCTTTATTATCTGACAATTGAAGGGAATAATCCTAAAAGGCAATTGACTGTAAAGTCACATAAAACAAAACAAAAATATGATGAATATGCCAAGTTCAGCAGCTAATCAGCCAGAAAAGGTGACGTGACAGCAACCAGCGAGACCTAGCTGTCACTGAAGTGGCTACGCCCTTAATTATGCAGACTTAATACAACTTAATAAAAACAAAACAGATGAGTTATAAAAAAAAATTCATCCCCCTCACAGTTGTCACTTTTATCAGCTGTATAATTGGTCAATCTAGCATTGCAGTCAGGCCTCGTTTACACTAATACGTTTTAGTTATAAAACGGCGTTTTAGAATGAAAACGTTCTGCATCCACACTGGTGTTTCATCTAGCGTTTCTGAACAACTCTCCGTCTAAACTACACCGTTGAACATGCACATCCTATGACCACACACACACACACACACACACACTTTGGAATGCATTGCAGCGATGAGAGCTGTGCATGTTGGACTGCTCTTCAAAGATCTACCGCTGGATCTCATATCACTATATTTGTTAAATGTGATATTTAATTCATCTTGTCTCTATCTAACAACATATTCCCAGACTTTGGCCTTTTGAATCCATTACTTGCTCTCAGGTAACGTGTTTTGGCTGAGCGCGAAGATAAGTTAATATATTCATTTATGTAACCACATACACTGATTCTGCACATTTGACTGATTGCTTGCATTTATTTTCTATAATGTACAAACTTATTGTACGTTATACTTTTATAATGGCCATTATTGATCATTAAAACTGATATTCAGCAAAAGAGAGGGTATGTTTCGCATTTTCAATGAAAATGAAAGGAGGCAGTTATGTTATAGGCTCCGTTTTGTTATAAATATGCATACAGTAAAGATGACGGTCATATAAATATGTAGCTACATGACGCCTCAACATTTTTGGTATTTGTTAAGTAAATATCAAAATGAAAATAGGCAGTTCCTTATATCATGTTTTCATTTTGTTGTTAAGAAAGTGAAAAAGCTTAGCCTGCAGAGTGATGTAAATAAGGTTATAAAGTACATGTTCCCTTTGAAGGTTTACCTGACGTGTCTTCGGGAGTTTGTTATATATCTGAATATCTGAACTATCCATATCTTTTCCATAGTCTGAACTTACAAGGAGAGGATGCAAAACTAGACTTTGTGTAGGCTACTTAAATTGAGGAAAAAGCCCCAATCAGATAGGCGACTGTCTGCAGCCCCACCTCCGTTTTCAGATGTCTTCGTTTTCCCCAATCCACACTAACACAGAGCAGCAGCATTTTAAAACTAAAACGGCCTCCTCAGCGTTTCCAAAACGCACTGTTTTCGGTGCTCGAAAACTCCGGCGTAGTGTGGACGGATGGCGTAACCGTATAGCAAAACTTATGCGTTTTAAAACTAAAACGTATTAGTGTAAACAGGGCCTGAGTGAACATCTGGAGTTCCTGGAGCCAGCCCCTAAAGGTGAGTTGATGAATTGCAGTTCCAGTTACTTCCGTATTGGCTTCATGAGGGACAGTTTAATGTTGCCGCTTGGTTTGGTCCCAAACTTTGGAATGATCTCCTCTATCATGTTAGAGCTGCTTCTAACATGATAGAGGAGTCTTCAATTAATTATTCAGTTATTCAAAAGATCTGGTCAGACCAAGTCACCAGTTAACAGCTCATTGATTCAAATGATCTGATTGGAGTGAGTCACCAGTTAAAAATTCACAGATTTAAATGATTTGTTCTGAGAGTGAGTCTCCAGGCAATAATTCAGTGATTCAATTGATCTACTCAGACTGAGTCCCCAGTCAGTGACTCACTTATTGAACAGATCTGGTTAGAGCTGGTCTCCAATAAATAAATAAAAACACTGATTCAAATGATTCTGGTATCAGCTCACAAATTTAAATGATCTATTCAGGATGAGTTGTTAACAACTTACTTATTCAAATGATCTGGTCAGAGTGAGTCTCCAGTTAAAAATCCAATGACTCAAATTATCCACTCAGAGTGAGTCTCCAATCAATGATTTAGTTATTCAAAAGATCTGGTCAGAGCGAGTCACCAGTTAACAACTCATGGATTCAAATGTTCGGTCAGTGAGTCACCAGTTAAAAATTCACTGATTTAAATTATTTGTTTTGAGAGTGAGTCTCCAGGCAATAATTCAGTTATTCAAAAGATCTGTTCAGTGAGTCACCAGTTAACAACTCACTGATTCAAATGATCTGATCAGTGTGAGTCTCAGTTAAAATTCACTAATTTAAATGATTTGTTCTGAGAGTGAGTTTTCAGGCCATGATTCAGTGATTCAATTGATCTACTCAGACTGAGTACCAAGTCAGTGATTCACTTATTGAACAGATCTGGTTAGATCTACTGTAGTCTCCAATAAAATAACACAAAAAAACAATTCAAATGATTAGTTATGTGCTCACTAATTTATTTGATCTATTCAGGATGAGTTTCTAGTTAACAACTTACTTTTATGGTCTGGTCAGAGTGAGTCTCCAGTAAACAAATCTTTAGCTCAAATGATCTAATTAGAGTGAGTCTCCAGTTAAAAATCCAATGACTCAAATGATCCACTCAGAGTGAGTCTCCAATCAATGATTCAGTTATTCAAAAGATCTGTTCAGTAAGTCACCAGTTAACTGATTCAAATGATTCAGTGTGAGTGAGTCTTCAGTAAACAAATCACTTACTCAAACGATCTAATCAGAGTGAGTCTCAATTAAAATTCACTGATTTAAATGGTTCGGTCAGAGTGAGTCTCCAGTTATCAACTCACTGATTCAAATGATCCACTCACCAGATAGTTCACTGAAATACTGTGTGGAAAAACTGCTGTACTTTAGAAGATAAAAACCACTGCATTTGATTTATTATAGTCATGCAGAAGATAGGAGTTTCAATTTAACAATGCAATGATTTATTTAAGATGAAAGTTAGCCAGGTTCTGGATCATCAAGTTAACTATCAAGGGATTGAAAATTTTTTAGAAACGCCATTAAGGCCCACAACAATTTGATGGGGTGTAACTCTTCTGTTTGTTTGTGTGTATGGCTTTTGTGGGGCTTATAAAATCGAACAACATCTGTATTCACCTGTTGTCATGTGCTATCATAATGCCATGGGATGTTATCACAAAGAAATCAATAACAACAACACACGGTCTTGTTTTAAGATGTGTACTCTTTTGTGCACATTATAAAATCCGTATCGATCTAAGAGCTGATCCTCTCAGTTACGCCTGCAAATCTGATAAAAGCCTGTCTGAATGTCCCTTTAAGTGTCTAATGGTAGGTTACGTTAGGCTAATATATGACTGGACGCCTGCACATTCTCGAACAAACAGATGATGACAGTCTTTGCGTCCACAAGGGCACTTGTAATGACTGTCTGTGACGGTAGTGGATGAGTGAGAAGCGAAAAAAAAATCAATCCTTTTCTCTGCTGGAATCTCTAATAATCATTGAGACCTCCTCTAGCCACTAATCAAACACCATTAGCAGTGACGTGAATAAGGCTCTTTCAGCACTAACAGCACTTTAATGAAGATTAAGTGACAAGCTCAATGTGAAGCAAACAGCAGAGCGTTAACCGCCAATCGGACAAACCCAAATGGCCTGAAGCCACTCTGTTTTCACTTCTTAGCGCATCGGCTGTCTTTACTGTTTTTCCCAATGTCTCAATGCATACACACACTTCTAAACATGTGTAATGGAGTATAATAAAACAGGGATTCTCAACCGGTTGGCTACGAGATGCTTAAAATATTATATAATAAAAATAAAAAATATATTTTTAAAATATAATATAATAAAAAACTTAAATATTATACTATAATTATTTGATTTCATTATTAAACATGTTATATACTAATGATTTAAGTAATGGCACTTCCCATTTTCTATGATTGATTAGCCTACTTCAGACTCTGCAAAAACAGTCTCACTGTTGAATACAGACATAACAATGGCTTAAACTTGAAGTAAAACGTCATGCAAATGTGAAGGTATGAATGATGAGAGTTATAATAACCAGCTTGTGTGTGCTCTCTTTGTCTGAACACTTTAAAATATCTGCATAGTTGTCCAAATTAATGTCCTGCGAGTGTTTTATAACAGGTCATCATTAACCCTACAGGAGGATCTAGTAAGACTCGGGGGTGTTTCAGTAGTGAACAGCTGTTCACTGTTCCTGTCTGTGAAGTCCAATATGCTTATTTCACGTGGTCGCCATTTTAACATATGAAATCGTGGCTGTGGTGGGAAGAAACCCGGAAGTATAGGATCAGCACTGTAAACATTGCAACAACATGCTGTGGACTACAAACCTCCAGCTGTTGCAGTGATTTGAAAATGCAGATATGGTGTAAACATCACTTTCATATCATTCAGTTAAGGTTAATTTAAACAATTAAAAGCATCAAACAAAACCACAATCTCTTAAAGAGTGTCCTCCTAGGCTTCAGTTCATGGCACCAGGAAAATACAGTGGGGGCTTCCCTGCTTCAGCCTATGTAACCCGGTGAGCGATAAAACAATGAAGTCCTCTGTAGCACACCCTCGTGTTGTCTGTAATACTGTTGTCCCTGTACTGAAGTTTTAAAAAATTTCCATTTCCCGCTAACATTTAAGCGCTGCTGAGCGCGTTCCTAAACAGCTGATTTGCCACAGTATTTACCAGTGCTCAACAGAAAAGACTGTGATTGGCCGTGATTAAAGCTAATGACAGTCATGTCATGCCTAAAATTGCTGCCCAGAGGCATTGCAAATATGGTCTCTGAGTGAACAGAATGTCCTACCTGAACGCTGGTCAGTGTGGTGTACTGGTAGGCTTTGATGACCAGGTAATTGGCCTCTATATCGATCAATCCCAGAATCATGTACTTCCACCATCGTCTTTTCAGGATTGCCAATAGATTCTCCTCTCCTGCGGGAAAAAAACAATCAATTCACTTATTAAAAGACTAATATTATGAGTGTGTACAGACAGTCTGCTGAGGTAGAATTCATTTCACACAATCAATACAAACTTATATGAACACACTGTTTGGAGGGAAAGAATCATTCGGCTGAAATTGTTTGATGTCACGAGGTTAAAGGCAACTAATCAAATGAACCAAGTGGTTGATTGCGCTTTAAACAACCAGAAGATAATCATACTTTTGCTGATGTTCAATCCTATAAATACTAAACCATTTTCTTGGAGGATGGGAGTAAATTTCTTTGTTGAATACATATAAAGTAGTTGATAAATTATTTAAATTGTAATATTATTTTACTAGGTGGCAAAGTGGCGCAGTGGGTAGCGCTGTGTGCATTTTCTCCCCAAGTTGGCGTGGTTTTTCTCCGGGTGCACCGGTTTCCTTCACAAGTCCAAAGACATGCCCTATAGGGAAATTTGGTAAGCTAAATTGTAAGTAATGTGTAAGCAATGAATGAATAAATATTATTTCACTATTTTTACTACTTTGAGTGTTAGTTTTATATGTTTAAACTGTTGGTGTTGAAGTCATGAGGTTAAAGGTACCTAATAAAATGAACCAAGTTGTTGAATGTGATTTAAACAACTAGAAGATAACCCAGGATCATCTTCTTTTGTTGCTATTCAATGCTATAAATACTTTGTCTTGGAGGACGGGGGTGAATTATTTATTTTAAATACATATAAAATCAAGGCTTATTCTGAAAATGTACCCCTATATACATTTCTGGAGATCTTGAATTATGTAGTCAGAGCAACGTATGGCTACATTTCATCTTTAAAGCGAACGCTACGGGGCGGTATAATGCCGTTCCTTTTTGCGATTACCAGTTGACCGATTACCTCCGTAAGAATGGCTTTTCCGCTGTTACCAGTTTGTCTGGTAGCTCGACATGTACAGTACGTCTGCAGTCTTAAAAAGCAGAGCGGAGTTGACCATGACAACAGGGTTCAAGTCTGATAATTAACGGTTCCAGAAAGTGGGTAAGACAAAACTAAAAGCTAAAAAATTAAATAAACAAGTAAATAACAGGGTGAAAATGTGGTAAAATCTGAAAACCTGGTAAAAATCAGGCAAGGGCTTTTCCTTTTCTGGATTGCTTTTTATAGCACTGCGGTTGGCTTTAGGGAAGGAGGTGAGGGGGGGGGGGGGTCAATCAGTGCTTTTTAAAACTCGGTTGGGTTTAGGAAAGAGGGAGGGTGGGTCAGTCAATCGATCAGTCAGTCAAACACCAGTCAGTCGACAGCAGCCTCTGGTGAATTTACGTGAGAACAGCAGGTGCAAATAGCACTCGTGAGAGAAATTTGAGATCTGAAAAAGCGTACACAGGAGCCTCTGGATTCACGAAAACAAAACCTGCAAAAAACATAGCTCCTGGGATGTATTTTGCTCTCTTCAGAAATGTACATAGGGGTACGTAATCAGAATAAGCCTGGTTTATATAAAATAGTTATTAAGTTATTTTTAATTGTAATATTATGTCTGAACTGACACTTTCAATTCACTATAATCTTCTATGTGAAGCTGCTTTGACACAATACACATTGTAAAAGCGCTATACTAATAAAGATGAATTGAATTGAATGTCACTACTTATTCTCTTACTTTAGAGCAGAGGTGTCAAAGTTAATTCCTGGAGGGTCGGAGCCCTGCAGAGTTTAGTTCCAGCACCTATCTGTAGGTATCAAACAAGCCTAAAGCGCTCAATTAGTTTGATCAAGTGTGTTTAATTAGGGTTGGAAAAAAACTGTACAGAGCTGCTGCCCTTTATAAACTGGTTTTGACACATGTGCTTTAGAAGGTTAGTGTTATACAGCAGGGAAAATAAGTACTGAACACGTCACCATTTTTCTCAGAAAACATATTTCTAAAGGTCCCGTTAACTTGGAATGTTGGTAACAACCAAATACAGTAAATCCATATAAGCAAAGAAAACTAATATTACTAATTAAGTTATGCATAATAAAATGAAATGACTCAGGGAAAAAGTATTGACCACATGAAAAAATGGAGGTGTGGAAAAGCAGTGAAAGCCCAGACAGCTGTTAAAATCTCATTGTAGTTCTTCAGCAACCCTCTGCCCTTTGCCATTGTAAATGAATTTTAGCTGCTTCAGTCCAACATCTACATTAGCAGGATGATGAAGATGAAACCAGGGTGGACATTTCAGCAAGACAATGCTCCAAAACACAGCCAAGGAAACTCTCAAATGCTTTCAGAGAAAGAAAATCAAGCTGTAGAATGGCCCAGCCAATCACCTGACTTGAATCCAATATAAAACAAGACCCACAGAACCATCATGATTTTTACACCTGAGCAATGCATGTGACTTCATTCTCACATGAGAGTTGTCTTTTTTTATTGGGTTTTTCATGAGAGTTGTCTTTAAGCTGCCATCATCAAAAAAAGCCTTTTATATAAAGTATTAAATACAGTTAAGTAGTTTAGATATTTCTCTTTGTGTTTTTATTACACATAACTCATTTTCAAGATGTATTTTTGTTTTGTTTTATTTTATGTTTTTACCAAAATCTGTTTCAATTCCATGTCAACAGTTCTAGAAATATTATTCTCAGGAAAAACCATGACGTGTTCATTTTCTGTATGTTTAAATTGTACTTTAATTTCATTTTAAATTCCAAACAACTTGGGTAAAACACTTTCTAAAATCCACATTTACTAGATTTATGACACATGGCAGGGTACAAAAAATAGGCAAAATACAAGAATAATAAATAAATGTGTGCTAAACAAGTGCTAATAAATAAATAAATTGAGTTTGTCTATTTTCAAGGGACTAAAGATTAATCAAAAATAGGTCTACAGGTTTGTTTTATTGGAGCACAGGGATCCTACCGATCCAAGCATGAAAAATATAATACAGTAGTCAGTTTCTTTTCTCCACAGAGGTTTTATTAAAATACTGCAGTAATCTCTTGGCACAGCAAAGCTGCGTGTGAAATAAATATGAATTTTCTATAGGATCACAACAGCAGAAGCAATGTGGGTAGAGTAATAAAACAAGATCAAGAGAACTTCGAAACCAAAGCCTTTGCAGCCTTTAAACTATTTTCCTATTATGCAAATTCTTTCAGGTCATGGATGGCCCTTTCTTTTCAGAAAGGGGAAATCTGATCACTTACTTTCTCTTAACTTAACTTTCTTTTTTTGATCTTCTACATGAACAGATTTGAACAATCCCTGCAATAAACATTCATTCATTCATTTTCCTTCGGTCTAGTACCTTTATTTATCAGTGGTCACCATAGCGTAATGAACCACCAACTATTCCAGCTTATGCTTTACACAGCGGATGCCCTTCCAGATGCAACCCAGTTTCCCAGGGTGGGAATCACCCATACACTCTCACACACATACACTACGGCCAATTTAGTTTATTCAATTCACCTATAGCGCATGTGTTTGGATTTTAGAGCGAAGGAGAAAACCCACACCAACAAGGGGAGAACATGCAAACTCCACACAGAAATGCTAACTGACCCAGCCAGGACTTGAACCAGCAATCTTCTTGCTGTGAGACGACAGTGCTAACCACTGAGCCACTGTGTCACCCTGCAATAAACAGCATATTTCATATTCTGACACAATATTAGTTTTTCTGAACTTTTTCTTGACTTGAAAGTTTGAGCCCTCTCTGTTAAACCATTAGTGCTTTTTTTCTGTAGGTCCTTAAAGATGAATCGATTCAAGAATCCATTTCAAGATTTCAAAGCTCTCAGGCAGGTGTGCTTCCAACAAATAAACTAAAGATTATTGCTTTAATCTAATCAAACACAAAACAAATGCTTTGTTCTTGCAGCGTGTCCTGAATTTCACACTCTGAAACTTAATTAGCAGATGAAAGTTAAGGGCAACTGGTAAAGTCAAGAGAAAATCTGTTGACAGAGAAAAAATATTTTCGAACAAGCTGCTCATGCGTAAACAGGAACATAAATCATAGCGCAGGTAAATCTTGCAACTAAATTCTGTGACGATAAAACAATGAAACAGAAAAATTGAACAGATGGTTGATGGTGAGTTTATGGACAGGAGGATGGATGGATGGATGAATGGATGGATAGAAAGACTGAAAGACAGAATAATGAATGAATGGGTGGACGAATGGATGGTGGTTGGATGGATGGATGGATGGATGGATGGATGGATGGATGGATAGATGGATAGATGGATAGATGGATAGATGGATAGATGGATAGATAGATAGATAGATAGATAGATAGATAGATAGATAGATAGATAGATAGATAGATAGATAGATAGATAGATAGATAGATAGATAGATGCATGAATGGATAGGCAGATTGATGAATAGATGGATGGTGGGTTCATTAGTGGATGAATGGATGCATGGAAGGATGGATGGATGGACGGATGGATGGATGGATGAATGGATGGATAGATGGATAGATGGATAGATGGATAGATGGATAGACGGATAGATGGATAGATGGATAGATAGATAGATAGATAGATAGATAGA
>CAIGQZ010034990.1:13120815-13152857 GCA_903798205.1 Danio tinwini | reverse complement strand
TATATATATATATATATATATATATATATATATATACATATATATATTATAATCATATAAAGGATTTTTTAATTATTCAATAAAATAGTTCTTTAATTTAATTTGATAAGAAACCTTTAGGGTGGCAGGATCAATGATGCTAATTATTTTATAAATAAACCTGTGCAAACGATCTTGTCATTATGAACAAATTATTAACAAAAAATTATACTGCAGTAAAATATTTGTAGTCTTTTAATAAGCATGATATACACAAGATAGAGAGGGTATGACAAGTTAATTGTTTGTTTTGAAATTTGTGAATCGGAATTTGTCCAATAATAAACCCGAAACGCACGTGGTTATTGTCATACTGTAAACTCGGCCAATCGTGTAATATTGGTGTCGTCATCGTAGCTCCTACACCAGCTGGCTTGCTAAATTTCACATTCATAAATCAAATCAAATCATCCATGTTGTATTTGTTGAACTCTACTGTTCTTCTCAAGGACAGGGATGTGAGGAGGACAAACAGAGGAGCAAAACAACAAGTAAACTATTTATCTGCTGATGCAAACAGGAAAAAAAAAAACAGGATAAGACACAAAGGACCCAGCTTCTGTTACAAAAGAGTCCTGTCATATTGCACTCTCGGGCCTTAAAACACTGTTTTAAGACCAAGTGTGACAAATGTGTGCCCTGTTCTTTCTGGGACATTTTTCTGTTTAACAGAACAAACCCATTTGTGGTTGAATTTCAATTTCTAAGTTCTACAAAGTACCGTTATTATGATTTTTGAATATTACTTTTAATTTACAAAGTTTTAAAGGTGCAGTATGTAAGTTTGACACCCAGTGGTTGAACTAGGTATTGCACTGCTGGATCAAAATAAATGCAAGAGCGGATGCCAGATTGAGTACAGGGGCGAGTGATTCAAACTGTGTTCTAAATAAAAGCAATGACACGCGATAGAGAGAATATTTTCCATATTAAAAGGAGTTTTGGTTTTAAACAACACCTCAAATTGATATATTAGAAATGGCTTCTATTTCTCACAGCTGAACAACAGAAAACTGACAGTGATCACCTCAGGTAAACCTTGTGTGCTTTATTTAGTGCTAAATGCTAACAATGTGAGTTTGAATGCCATTTTACATGATATTTAATGCCATATACTGAAAGCAGCAGCAGATTTCACCTCAGATCTTGAAAATACAATAAACTGCTTGAAATTGAACTTTAGAACTAAACAAATATCAGTGATTCAGCATCTACATTTAATGATGTTAAAGAGGGTTAACATGTATTAATTAGATTCTAAACCTTGCCGTTTCGTGAGTGAGTGCTTATTCTGTGCTTCTGAAAGGCTATATTTACATTTCTGTCATGTTTTGTCTGGTGCAAACAGCCAAACTGCTCATCACTGCATATCTCATCACAAAGCGTGTTAGGACACAGGCTTACAATGCAATCTGCTCACCTAATGTTTACGTTCGTAATATTTATATCATTTGCTAATTAATAATCTCATGCAGACATCTCATTTCGACGTCTGCTATGATGCAGACATGTCACGGATGCATGCTTTCAGAGCCTTTCTGAATGAATGAATGAAATACGCTGTTTTCCAACAAGGCAACCCGGGGTGATGAGTTATAATTGGCTAAACTGGCATTGTGCAGGTTAAATTTACCTAAACTAAGACAGCGTTCCAGCACGGAAAAAACATTTTCAAAGCAGAATCTGACTTCAGCATTGTTTTTCAGTTAAACAAGTATGTTCACTTGGAATGTTTCTTAAATATCTGCACACATATTATGGTATTTTTATGCTTTAGAATAGTTAAAAACTTACAGCACCTTTAAAGGTCATTTATCTCAGTGATGGGTTGCAGCTGTAAGGACATACGCTGCGTAAAAAATATGCTGGAATAGTTGGCGGTTCATTCCGCTGTGGCGACCCCAGATTAATAAAGAGACTAAGCCAAAAAGAATGAATAAATAAAGATCATTCATTTTCCATCAGCTTAGTCTCTTATATATCAGGGGTAAACTATTCCAACTATGCCAACTATTCCAGCATATGCTTTACACAGTGGATGCCCTTCCAGCACTGGGAAACACCCATACACTTTTGCATTAACACATACAGTCATACACAACGGCCAATTTTGCTTTTCCAATTCACCTAAACTTCATGTCTTTGGACTATTGGGAAATTTCCCACAGAAATGCCAACTGGCCTAGCTGGAACTTAAACCAGTGACCTTCTTGCTGTGAGGTGACAATACTAACCACTGAGCCACCATGCAACCCATTTCAAAGATCAATGTGCAAAAAATTTAGTTTTTGTCCAGCACAAACATGAGTTTAAAAAAAAATGCATTGCTCAAAAAACAGTGTGTATTAAATAGTTCACACAGGTGAGTGGGCATGACAAACCAACTGTAGAAACACACTCTCTCTCTCTCTCTCTTCCCAAAAAAACCTTCCCCTCCTAACTCAATCACTGAATTCTCTGAGCACAAAAATGTCTGCTAAATGACTAAATGTAAGTAAGTTTGTAACAAAACTGCATTATGTTAAACTACAATCGTAGCTTTTTTGTGAACTATGACTACGTTTACATGGACACCAATAATCCGGATTTTCATATGATTAAGACAATACTCTGATTAAGAGTCTACCATGTAAACAGCGATTTTTGATAAATTTAATCAGATTAAGGTCATAATCGAACAAAGCAGAAATCGATGTAAGACATGTGGAGTATTCTGATTTTAATCTCATTATTGAAGTGCAGTGCAGACCTGTAAACACCACAATCAAACTATTAGGATTTTCGCTGCGTTTTGGAACAGGATATTCTATACGCATGGCTGTTTGACACTATTCTCTGCACCTACCGAATCAGTGAAGGACCACAGACACCTGCATAGCGAAATGCTGAGTTTTTTTCGCCCATATGGCTTGCGCAAGTGTGCCACACTCCTGCTTTTGAGTGATGCTCCTGGCCGTTAGATCGCCCTCTGGGGGCTGGCTACAGTACAAGTCATAAAGCCTGCCTCTTCCATGTTAATGAACGAGACCAAAATAAAAAATTTGTCGGAGCTTTAGGAGAAGATTGAAGTGTTATTATTCCATTTCTGTGTTTTTTTACCATGATAAAATGAGTTGTTCAGCAGTAAACTATACTTTCTGACCTACAGGATCTGATGGTTCACTGTTTATTTGGTAAGGTGAGGGCTTTATATGGCTTTATTATTAGTTTGCTGATACACGCCTAGCCATGGCGGGGAAAATACAGGTGATCGCTATCTAGCAGTAATTCTCTTTATGGGTCTTAAATAATAATCAGAAAGACAAAACTAATGTTAGCCTATATCACAATGACCTCCTGTAACGTTATTTGAACTTGATTTAAAGCACATCTCTGATATTTTGAGTTTCGGCATGTTATTGAGTTAATCTACTGAATATGCTGTTATAAAATATTAATCTTGAAACCGAATCTTATATAACAAATAGAGCTGTAAATGTTATATATTATTTATATACATCATTTACTGTTGGCTTTTTATTTGAAAACTCCTAATAAATATTCAAATGAGTACAAATTTCTCTTTGCCAGATATAATTAAGGCATTGAATAAACCAAATGAAAATGGAGGCAAAAAAATGATAAACAATATGCAAATGATGTTGCAGCAGCTGATAGGCCTATATCATATAAACATCAGTTGATGTATTAATACTGCTAAGTTTATTGTACAAATTGACAAGGATTTATATAGTGCAGGGATGGGATGTGTAAATTTCCTGTTGATATTTAGAAATCTTGCTGTGTTTATCTTTTAAACGCACAATATTTCCCGCATGGTAAACTGTTATCTATGATGTGTATATTTTGGGTCCTGTTGATTGCTAATTAAAAATAAAAACCTTTCTAAAAATGTATGTGTTGTTTATATGTTATTGTTTATATTTTACAAGTGATATTTCTAACCCTGTGAAGATAATAAATACCAACAACCCATTATAGAAGAAATATTTTTGTGCTCATAGCTGAGTCTAACTCATAGAGTGTATGAAAGATCGTTTATTTCTGCAGTCTAACATATATTGTTTTAATAAAATTATAACAGCTTACATCACACAGTTTTTAAATAAATCGTATATTATTACATGTTTTTAAATGTAAGTGCTTATATTTATATTAGCGAGCCTTTGTTATAGTGCAGATACGGGCGGCCAAGTGAGAAGTTCAGGGGCGTGGTTGGTTTGACGTACAAGCATTCAATTAGAAGCTTGATTCCGCGACTCTGCCTCTGGCTCCATTTGGTAGTCTCTTCTGCGCATGCCCAGGCTTCAATTTCAGCAGTGTTTTGTGACAGTCATGGGGCGTTTTGCCTTCAAAGCGTTCAATGGGAAAAGGCGCTGTCCATATTTTTTTTACAGTCATTGGACGTGCAGTATCAAATCCCATTAAAACAACACTCTTCCAGCAGTTCCTCACATCCAATATGTCATTTGTTACGAGGGGCATGCATGAAATGTTCCAGAATGAAAGTGAAACTGCCAAACTGCAGTTAAAGTCGACAAATTAAATATGAAACACCCGAAATTACACAAAACTCCTGAAAAAATGTGGATAGATAGCGTGATGACGCAATGACCCTAATTGATCTATATGTTATAACATGTAAAACGGGATCATGAAAGGAACATTCAAAAAGCAACTCATGTAAACACCTTAATCATACTATTGCCTAATTCCGATTAAGGCAAATAATTTGATTACTGATGTCCATGTAAACATAGCCAATGTCTACTTTGGCCTTCGAATATTGTAGTACTACTGACACTGGCTGTTTCTCAATATATGTTCTTCAGTGTTCTTGTGTTCTCATGTAACATCATCAGCAACAACTGCCAAAATTCAGCTCCAAAACTTAACACTGCAAGAACGGAGGATGCGCAAAAGTTCCCAGATGTGTTCTTAGTGTTGAGGATGCCCTGATGCAGACTTGAGCACCGAAACCGCTCTAGAAGTCCCAGAATTAAAGTAGGTGGGAAGCGCAGCATTTTATATAGATTTATTATTAACCTTCCTGTCGTGTTTGGGTCAAATCTGACCGATTTACAACTTAAAACACTCATGAATTTACATGGACATCAACTTAAAACACTCATTGCCAATTTTACATTGTCTTGTTTTTTGTGAGTATGTTGTTGTATTTTGCACTGTCTGTATTTTGCACTGTCTGGAGCCAGCACCTAAGCTTTTCACTCATCATAGCACACATGCTGCTGATGATGTGACAATAAAAGTGATTTGAATTTGATTTGATTTGAATATTGTGTTTTACATCAGATTGCCTTAAGGTGTTATGATATCCTCCACACTATGCACTTGAACATATAAAAGTGATGATCACCTCTTTCATTGAATGTTGAGTGTTTTAATCAACCTTGTTACACCTGTGGTATTCCTGGTCAAAAGTGACCGCCATAAGAAATGAATGGATATCCAGATTATATTCATCCATCAGACAGAAAACACCCCAATACACAACACCCCAACTCACTCACACTGAACAATGTCTTTTGCCGGTACACATCTGTTTTACATGCTTGTGCTGATCCAGTTTTGGTCAGTTTAGTGGCTAATTTGTACAAGTTCATGAGTTAGTAATTCATACTAATTTCTCTTTCTTTCTTTCTCTTTCTTTCTTTCTTTCTTTCTTTCTTTCTTTCTTTTCAGCCAATCCCCATTCAGCCAATTTCTGGGTCTAGAAGGAGCACTTTTAGCTTACGTAGCTTAGCATCAATTATTTTATTGGATTAAACCATTTGCATCTCACTCAAAAGTGACCAAAATATAACTAGTGCTAGTTCTGTGTGTATACTCAACATTGATATCCTCAATCACTATTACCTACATTAGTACGCTAATATAGTCCAATTGAAGGACTGAATGAATATTCGAGCACTCGTACACAGGAAAGGATACAGTTTTGTTTGTGTTTTGCTGATTGATAAATCATTCAGATGGATTAAAAGTTCAATTTCTTTGGTCAGACCCTGTGACTGTTATTTTATCGAGCTGTCTATTGGTAACGAAACAAAGTATTTTGATTTCTGCCATCTATTGTTCATTTTGTAAACATTTTCAGTGCCAATTTGTATTTTCACTGCAGTTATTTTACGTCTAATTTTATAAATTCAAGTTAAATACTACTTTAAGACATTGATCACAGCTAAAGAATGTTGAATAAAAATTTGGTGGTGAAAAATGTTTTTTAATTTAAGAGCAGTTAAAACAGGCCAGTCAATTTTGACCAGGAACACTAAAGTAAGGGGCAGGATGTGAACATGACACGAGGGTTAAAGTTCAGAGATAGAACTTATTTATCGCAGGAGTTCCCCTAAATAAGATGGTGAAAGTAAACATTAACATGAAAAATCTTGATAGAGGCATAAACACATTAAGGGTGTTTATTTGCTGAATTTCGTATAAAAAAACTTTTATTTGTATTTGTAATTTGTAAGGTTTTTGCACATGTTCTATATATTGAAAAGAGAAAAAAAACAATAAATTCATTCATTGTATGAATGCTGTAATGTTTAAATCATTTTCCGTTAACAATGCGTAAATGTCATGTGACCATCAGGAAGAACGCAGCATCTCATTTCTCACAGGACACGTTCTGTGTTCTCGAGGTCTCCCGAGTTCTGAGGTGACCTGGCAAAACCGGTCTTCACAAGAAAGCAAGTCCGTTCTCTGTGTTTTTGGAATTGAGAAACAGCCACTGTTTTCTGTGCTGCTTTGAGCTGACCAATCAGAACAGAGCAGGCTCTCAGGCATTTAAACTAAGATACTTAATATAAGCATTTTAGACACTGTGAGAAAAAAAAGGCTGATTCTGCAATGCATGTTGAGAGAAAATTAAAGTATTTCTTGACCTTGGATGGATGTGAACCTATTCTAAAGGAGCACTTTAGCTAGATTTTAAACCTGCATGTATCTTTTGAACAGCTTAATCTATCCGTTTAATTCATTTACTGAGTATCTTGGGGCATGTCATATGAATTAAGACTGGGTGGTATATCGATTCTATTTGCTATATCAATACACATTTCTATAAACTATACAGTCTGAGGCAATACTATTGTTTATATTGATGTTTTCCTGTAGCTCATACTGTATTAGCCAAGGTTGTGGGTTTGATTTTCTTTAATGCACATGTTGTATATTGACATAATTTTGAAACATTTGTATGCGTTTGTCTGAAATTTTTTTATGTAAAGTGCCTAACAATGCATTAAAGAAAATCAAACCCACAACTTTGGCTTATATATGAGCTACAGGAAAACATCAATGTAAACAAAAAAAAATTTATATATAATTTTATAAACATAAAAATGTTTCAAAATTATGTAAATATACACTATGTGCGCACCAGAAAAATATAAAGGAACACATGGAGAAAGTGCATCCCTCAAAATGTGTCCTGCATTATACATGTATTATAGTCATGTATTATATTAAAGGCTGCAAAATAACTTGCAACATTTAATGCTGTACACTGAAATTTTCATATAGATTTTTTTTGTATTTTTATTTTAATATTCTGTCATGCACACAAAGATTGCACACTGAGTCCAAAGAATATTAATGAATTAAAAAATTTTTTTGATTAATAATAATAATAATAATAACAATAATAATAATAATAATAATAATATTCATTCATTTTCTTTTGTATTAGTCCCTTTTTTTATTCATCAGGAGTCGCCACAGTGTAATGAACCGCCAACTTATACAGCATATGTTTTACACAAGCAGCAACCTCCCACTCTCCCTCGTGAAGCCAATACAGAAGTAACTGAAACTGCAACTCATTGTCTCGCCATTGGGGGCAATCATAGCACCGAAAAAGTAAATCAGTTGTTAGAAATGAGTTATTAAAACTATAATGTTTAGAAATGTGTTGAAAAAAATCTTCTCTCCGTTAAACAGAAATTGAGGGAAAATATACAGGGGGACTAATAATTCAGGAGGGCTGATAATTCTGACTTCAACTGTATATTATAAATCACAATGGAGCCAAAAACATTTCAAGAACTAACATGTATGACTAAAAGCACCACACAAAATGCCCTGTTTCTTTCCTAGCTTTAAATTAGCACTGAAGCAAGGCAGCGCTGACTACAGATGAGGACAGACGTA
This sequence comes from Danio tinwini, assembly GCA_903798205.1. Taxonomy (NCBI): domain Eukaryota; kingdom Metazoa; phylum Chordata; class Actinopteri; order Cypriniformes; family Danionidae; genus Danio; species Danio tinwini. The sequence goes on along the minus strand of CAIGQZ010034990.1, from coordinate 13,144,646 downwards.
TTCCAGAGCCAGAAAAAAACATGGATACAGCAGCTTCACAAGAGCCCGGCGTCTGAGTTCAGCGTAATTGGAAGGATTGTAGCACTAAAGTCTGATGTTTTCAAAAAAGATGACAGGGGTATGAGGATGAGGAGGAGTAAACAACTCGGGTCCAAAATACACGATGAACATCTGCAGGAAGAGGAATTTGTCAAACGCTACCTGCTACCTGCTTCCACACACACACATATGCACACGCACCTATTAATCTATGGAACAAATTGAGAGGTGAGGAAATATAACATTCATCTAGCTTTTTTTTTTGTCCTCATTGGCTAAGAAGGAAATAAATTGGATTTCTATCCGGAATTAGACTGTAATTAATTTTAGAGGCATGCATGATCATCAATTACATTTTACCCATCTGATAAATCAAAAGACTTTAAAGAAGGCATAAAATCTGTGTAAAGTTGAACTTTTATACTTATTTGGTATAAATAATAAAAACAATATTGACTTTTGGATGCTGAATCATTGAGATTATACAGCGGGCAAAATAAGTATTGAACACGTCATGTTTTTCTCCTGGGAACAGAAGGAGCTGTTGATATGGAATTGAACCAGATTTTAGTAAAAACCCAAACAATACAAAAATCAAAAATAAAACAATACAAAAATCAAAAATAAAACAAAACAATATGAAAAATAAATAATGTGTAATAACAATGCAATGACAAAAGGTGAAAGTACTGAACTGCTGAACTGTATTTAATACTTTATATAAAAGGCTTTTTTTGGTGATGGCAGCTTGAAGACGCCTCTCATATGAAGAATGAGCATTGCTCAGGTGTGAGTTTTTCACAGAATTCAATACAGTGTGTGTAACCCTCAATCTTGATGGTTCTGTGGGTCTCGTCTATCAAATGTGATCTTTACTTTGTATTTTCTATTGGATTCAAGTCAGGTGATTGGCTGGGTGTGGAGAGGTAAGCATGATCGAACACTCAATGAGAGGGGAGAGCATGCTCAGAGCCCGGCGGTTAGTCAGCAGGCCAATCAGAAATAATAAATAACACCTGTTTATTCTAGTGATTGGGCCAGAGAGACACCCTTCTTAAAGGAGAGGAGAAGGAGCAGCCGGGAGAGGAGAGAGCACCCACACAGACACCAGAGAGCTTGTGTGTGTGTCCACTTAAAAATAAAAAGACAATTACTTGCCTTATATCGCCGACCCTGTCTTCTTCTTCCCACACAACAACGAACAATATTACACTGGGCCATTCTGCAGCTTTATTTTCTTTCTCTGAAAGCATTTGAGAGTTTCCTTGGCTGTGTTTTGGATCATTGTCTTGCTGAAATGTCCACCCTGGTTTCAGCTTCATCATCCTGATAATGCAGATTTTGGACTGAAGCAGCTAATATTCATTTACAATGATGAAGGGCAGAGGTTTGCTAAAGAACTACTGAGAGATTTCAGCTGTCGTCTGGGCTTTCACACCTCCCTTTCTTCATGTGTTCAATATTTTTCCCTGCGTCATTTCATTTTTTTATGCATAACTTAATTTGTAAACAATTTTTTTTTCATATATGGATGTCTTTGGTTGTTACCAACATCCGGGGAAAATTTCAAGTCAATGGCACCTTTAGAAATATGTTTTCTGAGAAAAATGGTAATATATATATTTATCACTATTACATATTTACTAACATATTTTAATAAAAGGAACAGACTAATTGAGACAACCAATTAAAGAAAATAATACCAATTATATACCTTCAATTTAATAAGTTTAAATAAATTAGTTGCAATTACTTTTTTGTTGTCAAATTTATTTAATCAGTTTAACTATTTAAATTACATGCAACTTTTTATCAAATATAATGGCAAAAATATACTTTTAATGAAAAAATATATTAAAAATATTTTATTCATTTTAAATTCTCCAATAAAAATGTTGCCGTCGCCTTTTGAATGTAACAAAGAACTGGCTTCTATAGGCATACTTAAATATTACTTCATTTTTTTTATTACTTATTCATTCATTTTCCCTTGGCTTAGTTTCTTTATTCATCAGGGGTCGCCACAGTGGAATGAACCGCCAACTTAAATGATTAATTACTTATATTCAAATAATTTGTGATATATCATGTTCAATTTTATTTATACAATACATCCATATATTTAAACAAAGCAATATACACTCACCGGCCATTTTATTAGGTACACCTGTTAAACTGCTTGTTAATGCAAATTTCTAATCAGCCAATCACATGGCAGCAACTCAATGCATTTAGGCTTGTAGACATGGTCGAGATGATCTGCTACAGTTCAAACCAAGCATCAGAATGGGGAAGAAAGTTGATTTAAGTGACTTTGAAGGTGGCATGGTTGTTTGTGCCAGAAAGGCTGGTCTAAGTATCTCCGAAACTGCTGATCTACTGTGATTTTCACGCACAATCATCTCTAGGGTTTACAGAGAATGGACCAAAAAGAGAAAATATCCAGTGAGCGGCAGTTCTGTGGGCACAAATGCCTTGTTGATGCCAGAGGTCAGAGGAAAATGGCCAGACTGATTTGAGCTGATAGAAAGGCAACAGTAGCAACACAGCAGTTCTTCAGCTCCTTTCTAATCTCTAATATCCAAAAGTCTTGGATCAAATGAGGGTTAACTCAAACGGATGTCTTGTCAGATCAATAGACCTCGTTTCACAACAAAGACTCATCAGAAAACTCCACCGAAAAAAAACCTTAAAAGTCAATCTATTGAAAGCACAATGAGACTGGTAATCCATTCAGACAGACTCTCTGAGAGACTGAAGTAAAACACCACACGCTTTATTCATGCAGAAGATTGATTTTTCTTCTCTCTCTTGCATCTCCAGCATCTCCTCATCAGGTCTACAGTCCAGGCGAATGCTGAAGGCCCAATCAAACATCATTTTCTCCCAAATTACTCCAGTCGGGATCAATACGGATCAGTGGTGTGACCTGTACTGACTCTCCTCAAGGGGCAAATATACATCAGGGGCTAATTTCATTCCCATTCAAAGTAACTCTTCCCGTGCCGAAGTAAGACCTTTACTGGTTTAGAAGAGACTGAAAGGAAGAGGAAACCAGAGAATTGCTCACTATGTTTATTACGTATTCTCTGTCGCCCGCTGTGGATCTGTATTTAGTGCCTGGCGCTGATATACCCTGTTACATACTATTTAAATCCCCAATAAATGTTTCGGCTTTTAGATTTGTAAAACCTATAATAATGATGATAATGATGATGATGATAAAAAATGTATATTAGACGTTAACAATTTAATCCCTTTTTAAAGTAAATGTACTTTTTAAGCACTACACTACAAAATACCATGAAACCACCATACAAATTTTTATACAAAAAATAAATAAAACAATTTATAAATAAATACAATTTCTGCAAACATATTTTTTCTATAAATGCAGATTTAACATTTATTCTTTTAAATGCAATGTTTGTTTTCCCGTATTATAAATGCAATTATCCGAACAAATCTGTTCACCGTTTTCAGCAAGCCACATTGCCATGACAACAAATAAATGGCTCTTCCAGTATAACCACCTGTCGATTTTCACAATCCAATCAAATTGTGATAGATAAAACCATCTCCCACCATGCATATTTTTGCATATCATCCTTAGAAATAAATGGGATTACAGTGACGATTTCATTACTGCAGTACTGTCAATAAAAGCACTGATTCTGTGAGATATCAAGTTATACAGCATAGCACACCACAGACACAAGGGACTGATCAAGAGTCCTCAGGGAGAGCAGGAAACATGCTTATTCTCAGAGAGCCACACATATTAGAGAGAAGAGATCTAGCAGGGTTAAATAAACAATGCATTAAACAGAACTGGGGCACGTCCCACAGGAAAGAGATCACTATTCGCATTTGCACAGATAAATGTTGCCCTGATTGAAACTAAACTGAGCTCTGAAACAGACACATGGGTATTCAACTGTTTTCAAACATGCCAAATGAACTTTGAATTATGAGTTGTATTTCTGGTTTGGTTAACTTACACATAAAAGAACAGAGGGGAATCTGTCGTGATAAAGTTGCACTAAAATGTAAGAAATATAATCTAATATAGTCTGTCTATTTATCTATCTATCTTTCTATATTTCTATCTTTCTTTCTGTCTGTCTGTCTGTCTATCTGTCTGTCTGTCTGTCTGTCTGTCTGTCTGTCTGTCTGTATGTCTGTCTATTGTTCTATCTATCTATCTATCTATCTATCTATCTATCTATCTATCTATCTAACTATCTATCTATCTATCTATCTATCTATCTATCTATCTATCTATTTATCTATCTATCTATCTTTATCTACATATCTGTCTGTCTGTCTGACAATATACAAAATAATGTTGTCCTTAGACACTGGCTAGACATTTTGGTCACCTCACATCACAAGTTAAATCTAACCTAATAATACTCTTATCTTATGACATTGTGTGCCTGCTGGGTAAGTTCACATATATATTTTTGAGCGCACAGGATTGGATGACTTATTTGGCTATTAAAATGATTATTTATTTATTTATTTACTGTGGCCAAAATTATTAGAACAATTGACAGGTCTGAAAACACGGACCTTTTTTGTCTCCAAGTCAGGGTTTTGTCTAATAATGTTGCAGATGGTTAGCACAACAAATGCAGATGGTTAGCACAACAAATATCAGATGAAGTTAATCAAACTTTTAATCTGCTACAAGCAGTGTGAGAATTACAGAGGGGTTTGGGGGGCATTGGCACTCCTAATTAAGGCTTGACTCCTCCTGAAGGACATCAAAACAAGATGTGTGGGGGGGTCAGCCCTTTTAAACTGAGAAAAAAAAGTTCACTCTGATCTGTATTTTAAATAATAATGTTAATAACTAAAATAATAGACATATATTTGACCACCCCTATAACGGTTCATACCATTGTGAATGCATAATCAATCCAATCAGTCCATGTGAGAAAAAAGTCATTCATCAGTCTGAATCCGGCAGATTTAGAGCATCGATAGACACCGTAAGAGTTGACAAGACTTGGAGAATACCATGTTTTCTCATAAAATAGGTGTTTGTTTGTACATAATACCTAAAAGTAACATCAAATTTGATGCATTGTTTGCACAGTTTGCACATTGTTTGTCCAAAAGTAAGCTGAAATAGCTAACCAGGTCAGAATACACTAAACAGCCTATCCCACAAAACACTGAAAACTTAAGTTCATTTAATCAATAAATTTGATGTAATTTAAATAAACACATACATTTGATTCACATACATGAAGCATGTATTACACAAAGTAACATTACCAAAAATTGACCCCACCGATTGTCAATGTATAATTTGCACACTGGCTACAACTGAAGCCTTTGAATCCTGTAAAGAAACTTGATAAAGTGAAATTTATCATTGAAATAGGCCTAGCTTGTTTTCTGTAAGGAAAATAATCTAATTCTCCTTAACATGACTCTATTCTATTGTTTATAGAGCATAATGCTGACTTTGCATTTTATTCTTTTTATGGGTATTGTAATTGGCAATTCAGCAAAAACATCTGAAAAAATACTTGAAGGAATAGTTTACCAAAAAATGAAAATTCTGTTTCAGTGATTTAAGTTTCTTTCTTCTGTCAACCACAAAAAAAATAATTAAAAAAATGTTGGTAACCCGTATCCATTGACGTCTATAGTAATAGTTTTTCTTTTTATGGAAGTCAATGGATACAGGTTTTTAGCTTTCTTCAAAATATCTTTTTTTGTGTTCAACAGAAAAAAAAACTCAAAAAGATCTGGAACCATTCAAGGGGGAGTAAATAGTGAGTACATTTTATAATAAATTTAATACAAAATGGACTCGGCTGGGTCAGTTGGCGTTTCTGTAGGGAGTTTGCATGTACTCCCTGTGTTCGCGTGGATTTCCTCCGGCTTCCACCACAAGTCCAAAGACATGTGGTATAGGTGAATTTGGTAGACTAAATTGTCCGAAGTGCATGAATGAGTGTGTATGAATGTTTTCCAGTGATGGGTTGCAGCTAGAAGGGCATCCGCTACGCAAAACATCTGCTGGATAAGTTGGCGGTTCATTCCGCTGTGGCGACCCCGGATTAATAAAGGGACTAAGCCAAAAAGAAAATGAATGAATGAATTAATTAATTAATATAAATAAATAAATAAATAATATGCCAGGTGTTCTAATAATTTTGTCCATCACTGTACACTGTACACTGTATAAAAATGCTGGAACCAGCAAAATGCTCGAATGCAATTGTTCGATGCAATTCATTCATGTTTTCCTAACACAAATCAATTAGTTAACGTAATAGTTCTTACGAATTTAAGTGGATTGAACATAAAACAATTAAGTTTTTTCCAGAAAACTTCAAGAATTGTGTTGATTCAGCTCATTATAATTAAGTAGTTTGAACAAGCAGCAAAAAAAAAAAATTGAATGTATGATTAGAGCAGATAAACACTGATGCGTGTTCAACACTACACAAAGCAGTCTTGAATGTGAGCTTTAGCCGTTATGCTTTTTTACCTAAAGGCTACAGGCTTTTCTTCAGGAGCCTTTGCCACCGTTGCATTTATTTTCTCTCCTTACGCAGAGGCGAGACCACCTAGTGCTCCCTAAAGCATAGCACTGGAAACTAATATCCTGCCATAGTGATGACCCTACAATGCTTCCAGATGCTATTAAGCATCTAATGGCCTCTAGAAATCACAGTTTCTTCAGAGCCTCACATGATATTTTTCACCCCGTCTGAGAGGGAGTCTGAAACTGTCCCGGACTCCCTGTGGGGTCTCCATAACCCGGCTGGCCCCTCTTTGCTGTATGTATCAGAGAGGCCATGCTTCATTTCACTAATACGCAGAGGGATTAGAGAGCACACAAAAGTGAATTCTTTCTCAAAGGAAGGCAAGTCCTTTCATCTGGAAGTCGCCTCGCTGTGCTCGGATTCGGGATTGAGCGGTTTGACTCAAGGGTTTTAGTCACCATGAGGTAAAGCGAGCGAGTCTTTGATTACTAAACATCCAGAAAACCTCTCAACCTGAAACTACCCAGAGTCTAATTCTGCCACACACAGATTATTAAGCTTGTTCAGACTCTGGAAATCTCTAAAATATGACTGATGCCAAGATCTCAAAACTGCAATGATTGACACAACCACAGAAACTTTCAGGCCTCTTGTGTTCAATGTTATTGAGCAACTTAATATTGGGCCATTGTGTTATTGGGTCATTAACATTTGGGTAATTGTGTCATATTACGATTACAAATTACTTTTTTTCTATTTTTTTTTATATGTTATTTATGAATTTTAGAATAATTACAAAATAATAATAATAATGATAAAAACAACAACAATAACAATAATAATCATCATCATTCAAAATATAATAAAATGAAAAGAGAGTCAGAACAATTATGCAAATAAGCACAAAAAGTGGTCAAAACAAAGTAATTAAAGCACAACAAACAAACAAATAAGAGATCAATACTGTTTGAGAGGGTCATTTTTGCACGTCACGATTCTGCCAAGTACGATGCGATTCTGGATTAACATCTATGTTGATCCTGGAACATCATCTTTGTTCTAAAATGTAATCCATAACTATTTACTATCCCTAAACCCAACCATAACTGTAAATTATCCCCAAAATATAATAGTTTGATAACAATCATAAAAACATAAACTTAACATAAACACTAAACATATCCCTTAATTCTGATTGGCTGATTGAAATGTTGTTCCAGGATCAACATAGATGTTATCCCAGGAACATGTCCTACTTGGTGAAATCAGGTTGGTGGTCATTTTTGCTCATTTTAGGAAATAGAGAACATCTCGAAACCTCTGTGTAAAAGTTAGAGGCTTTAGATCAGTGATAAGCAATTTGGCTGTTTGCACCAGACCCAACAAGACAGAATTTTAAATACAGCCATTCAGAAGCACAGAATAGTGCACTCACTGCCCTCCAACGAAATGTTATGGTTTATAATCTAATTAATACATATTAAACCTTTTTAACGTTATTAAATATACATGCTGAATCACTGATATGTGTTGACTTGCACTAAGTCATAGTTTTAAAGATCAATTTCAAATGGTTTATTTTATTTTCAAGATCTGAGGTGAACTATCTGCTGCTGCTTTCAGTATATGGCAATAAATGTCATGTAAAATGGCATTCAAATTCACATTATTAGCATTAACACTAAATAAAACATATGAGGTGTACCTGAGGTGATCATTGTCCGTTTTCTGTTGTTCAGCGGCAAGAAATAGAAGCCGTTTCTAAAATATAAATTTGAGGTGTTGGTTAGGACAAAAACTCCTTTTAATATGAAAAATATTTTTTTCTATCATGTGCCGTTGCTTTTATTCAGAACATGATATAAAGCAGCCTTTGTTGGTGTCGTCAATCTTCCAACCTACTCTTGTGTGTGTTTTGAACCAGGGGTGCAATACCTAGTTCAACCACTGGGTGTCAAACCTACATACTGCACCTTTAACACAGGACCAAAGCATTTATATGCATGGAAAGCTGGGGAAAATTTGCAGCAATCACATGCTGGATCAATATACAATTACACAATCTTGCTGTGTTGCCATGTACACATATTATAAGCATCTTTGAGCTTGTTGTTTTAAAGTCTGTGTGAAATTACTATACATTGTTTTTACATTGTTTACTGGTCTACATTGTTAGACTTAATGCAAGTTAATGCACAGAAAAAGCCCTGTGTGTTTTAGTAAACTTTAGTAAACAATCCACTTCTGCTCTGAATTTTCTTTTCTTTTTCTGATTTGTCAAGCTTGACAGCTTGCAATGAAATATGCTTAGTCTTGTAGGCAAGAATATTTACTTCACAATTTAGTGAAAATTATTTTGTTCTCTGATTTAAAGAAAACAATAATAAAAATTTTTTTACAATATATTATTTACAATAATTGCAATAATTTACAATAATTTACATTTTGTAAAGTGACAAGAGTGACAGTAGCTACATTTCCATTCACCTATTTTGATAAAAATGTGTGTGAATGGGCAAACCAGCAGGGTGAGCACATTGTAAAACATTTGAAATGTTGTTTTGGTTATTCTAAAACGCCTTAACCATCTCAGAATTAGGGTGCTTTCACACCTGTAGATCCATTCTTTTGTTCCGAAACAGGGATTAAAATTGTTACAGTGTTGCTCTTTGTTCTTGGTACGGTTTGCTTTTACACAACAAAGTTTCTAAATGGACCAAAATAGCTAAAACAAGTCACGTGTGAGTAAACTCTCCTCACATTGGTCAGTTTCATGGTTTATTTTGCAGTGTCCCGCTCAGCTGTCATGAGTCCTTATTTTAATTAATGACGATGAGCAATAAGACATTATAAGCGAAAAGCTGCGCTTTAATTTTGAATGGTGAGACCCACAGATATAGTCATCACATATAAAGCAGAGGTAAAACTTTCTTATACATAGCCGTTGGCTAAAATTATGCATTATACACTGTAAAAAAAATCCTGGTTGCCTTAAAATATTAAGCTGAATCAAATTAATCTTATGAGTCTATTGAACTTATATTATGTTAAACTGACTTAAAACAGCTTGCGCAACTTAAAAATTAAGTTAAAACATGATTAACTGTTTAATAAGTTACAATGACCTAAAAACATATCCTGTCAGGACTAATTGATCATATAATTTTTTACAGTGTAGGCTTTACATTATAGAGAGAAATACCAGACTGCAGTTCAGTCAATTTTCTTAATGGATAAACAGCTCTTGTTCAGCATGCTTTCACTTTCGTATTCGACATGAAACACATTTTACCGGTACGAATGACATCCCACCCCACTCATAATGCTCTCTTCATATGGCCGTATTTGCCTATTACATATCCATAATACACTGTGATATAGCCTGGTTCTGATCGTATTGCTTTCTCACTACAATAGATCTGCTCCAGAGTTCGTTTCTATCAAGCCGAGACCACCTCATTCAGGCGATCTCGGACCGATTGTTTTTGCGCGGATTCGAGCACGATTGCTGGATTCACATATGCCAAATGAACCGAGCTTACTGGGGAAATGCGCCAGGTTCCAAAACAAAAGTCTAGATGTGAAAGCACCCTCAGTGTTATTATATTATTAATGACCTCCAGAATCAAGAGCGCCTGTGCTCCGTGTCTCATGCCTTTAAACGCCACCGCGCGTTCACTGCGTGTCAGGATAGTCTTCTGAGGCACAAGTCATTTATTAAATGAAGAAAAGATTCACGCAGCTTCTCCAACCGCAGCAAATTCCATTTTTACTGTTGATATTTAGCGCCAGTTAATCAGCAAGTGTCAATTTCATTCACTTTGACTCGTTGGATGGAAACGCTGCTTTATTCGCACACCTTTTATGCGATATTCCAGTTTTGCGCATAAAGTTAATTCAAATTTTTGGATGGCTAATAGCCATGAAAAAGTCACACCTGGAGAGACAAAAGACACTCCCCCGCTGGGAGTATAAGGTGTTAAAGTGGGCTTATTGTGGATCATTATGGACTGCTGTTTTCTAGCAAGATCTGGCAGCACACTAAGTGTGCTTTCACACCTAGACTTTTGTTCCGGAACCTGGCGCATTTGCCCAGTTAGCACGGTTCATTTGGTATATGTGAACAGGGCAATTGCGCTCGGATCCGCGCAAAAGCAATCGCTTCAAGACCGCCTGATTGAGCTTGTCTCGGCTTGATTGAAACGAACTCTGGAGCTTATCGATTGTAGTGAGAAAGCAATACGATCCGAGCCCGGCTATATCACAGTGTTTTATGAATATGTAATAGGCATACGGCTATATGAAGAGAGAATTATGAGTAGGGCAGGAGGTCATTCTAGACATCCCAAGTCTCTTGGTCGGGAGGGGTGATGAGAAGGGTGCGCAATGTATTTTAAGAACCGGGTGGGAGACGCACGATTTCCGGGAAATTGTCACTCGTTTGCGGGCATCCGGGAGTCTCTGTGCATTTGTGGGAGACTCCAGGATGCCCGCAAACGAGTGACAATCTCCCGGAAATCCCTCCCGGTTCTCAAAATACGTTGCGCACCCTTCTCATCACCCCTCCCGACCGCATCCCTCCTCGCTCTTCAGACATGTCGCGCGCACCCTGTCAAACACCACCAAACCACCCTCTCAACAGCTGAGGGGGACTCTGCAAAATAAACCGTGAAACTCTGACCAATGTGAGGACAATTTACTCACACGTGACTTGTTTTAGCTATTTTGGTCCGTTTAGAAACTTTGCCGTGTGAAAGCGAACCGCACCAAGAACAAAGAGCAACAATGTAACAATTTTAATCCCTGTTTCAGAACAAATGAATCGATTCACAGGTGTGAAAGCACCTTAGGTCAAGGCTCTTTTTCACTCCTGTAGATAATTGAAGTGTGTGTTGAAATAGCAAAATTATGAACTTAAATTGAACTGACAACCAAACTGAGCTGCAGTGCTGTATGTGGACTTTAAAGATATGTTTGTATTGCACTGAAAACTAAAATGATGCAGAAAAAAAGCATGCATGGAAAAACAGGTTTGATTTCAATTTTGTGCATCAATTATTGCTTTAAACTCTGTTTTGACCTTTATGCGCCTGATAATAGATATTCAAATCAGATGCAAATACAGAAATCACCTCACTTGTTACAGGTTAAAGGTTCAGAGCCAGATGGCTGGTGGACATTACATGTTTTTTATACATTTCCCGGCTGCCAGAGTTAATGGGATGTAAACCTACAAAAACATATTGCTGAAAATGTTGACATAAAGGCCAAATGGACTTTCATTCCTCTACATTTTGGTATGGCAATATTGACTTTTCATGATTCAATCAAGTCCTGACAGATCAAATCAATCCTGGCCTCCATTTCCTTTTTTATTAGAATGTCCCGTTTCATGTTCAGTACATATATATAATTTAAAATAAGTGAAAGAGATTCTGAATGCAATTTAATATCAATATCAAAATTAAATATAAAATGCTTTTATATCTTGAAACTGAACCCTGATTAATTTTGAGATAGTTTGGCTTTTTCAGTCTTTTAAACTATATGTTAACTTTACATCACATTGAAAGGTCAAGAATTAAAAGGTCAAATTTCAGCATTATAATATAATAGTGACACAGAAAAAAATCACCACTGCTATTTTACATATAGGGTTAAAAAATGCTTACTTGACTGAAACAAAAAATCCTTCAGTGGCAAATATATTCACTTCAAAAATTGCTTTTCTTAAAGGTGCTGAATGTAAGTTTTTGACTTATCTAAAGCATAAAAATACCATAATATGTGTGCAGATATTTAAGAAACATGCCAAGTGAACATTCTTGTTTATCTGAAAGCAATGCTGAAGTCAGATATTCTGCTTTCAAAATGTCTGTTGCGTGTCAAACGTCTGTCTTTGTTTTGGTCCCTTTAACCTGCCCAATGCCAGTTTAGCCAATTATATTTCAGCACCCCAGGTTGCCTTGGTCCAAAACAGTGTATTTCACTCATTCAGTCATGAAGGCTCTCAAAGTGTGCGTGACCGAAATGCGACCTTCGGTGGACAGTAGCAGCCTCCGAAATGCAACACAGATTCAGAGTTCCAGATGAGATTATTAATTAGCAAATAATATCAATATTACGAACGTAAACATTAGGGTGCATTGTAACCCCCTGTCCTAACAACACACTACGTGATACGCAGCGATAAGCAATTTGGCTGTTTGCACCAGACGAAACATGACAGAAATGTAAATACAGCCATTCAGAAGCACAGAATAGTGCACTCACTGCACTCCATCGAAATAGTACGATTTATAACCCAATTAATACATATTAAACCTCTTTAACATAAACAAATGTGCATGCTGAATCACTGATATTTGTTGGTTTGCATTATTTCACAGTTCTAAAGATAAATTTTAAATGGTTTATTGTATTTTCAAGATCTGAGATGAACTATCTGCTGCTGCTTTCAGTAGTATGGCAAAAAATGTCAAGTAAAAATGGCATTCAAACTCACATTGTTAGCATTTAACACTAAATAAAGCACATGAGGTGTATCTGAAGTGATTATTGTCAGTTTGTCCTGTTGTTCACCTGTGAGAAATAGAAGCCATTTCTAAAATATAAATTTCAGGTGTTGGAAAAAAAAGCACCAGAAAAATTTGGAAAATATTCCCTTTATCCCGTGTTGTTGCTTTTATTTAGATCACGACTTAAATTGGCCTTTAGGCTCAATGGTCAGGCTCGTTCCTGTTGATGTCCTCAATCTGGCAACCTGCACTTGTGTCTGTGTTTTGAACCAGATGTGCAATACCTAGTTCAACCACTAGGTGTTAAAATTATATACTGCACCTTTAATTAATAGAGGTTTGGTCTTGTTTATAGTCTAAATATCTAAAAATCTATAAATAAATAGGCATTTCCTAGAAAAGTTCCAAAAAATAATCTGCCAATGGGGTAAGCAAAATACTTTTATTTCAAATTAAAAACAAGATTATTTTACTTACCCCACTGGCGGATTATTTAGCTTATTTAAAGGAGAAACATACTTATTATTACTTTTCTCAAATCAAGACAATATATTTAGCTTGTCAAGAAAATGCTCCTTAATTTAAGAATTTGTAGACATTTACACTAGAAACAAGACAACAATCCTAAGTAAGAAATTTTTTGCAGTGTTTGACATATATGCAAAAATGTCTTTAATAATACGTCTTAATTCACTGTATAAAAATACAAGTTAATTAACAGTCATTTGTGTCAAGTGGTTTATTGGGGTTTTCTAATTATTTACACTTTCAAAATGCAATGTTTGACCTTGATCTCTGCTCTGACAAATTTGATGTTTAAAATGTAACTAAACTTTGACAAAGTGACTTTTCATGGACATTTTTTGTAGTTTTGAAGTTGTCCTGTAAGAACGATGGACAACGGAGAGGAGGATCCACGTGCAGTTTATAAAATATATTAGTTAGGCAGGCAAAGTTAGGGATGGCTGACGTGAAACTGATGTTTCGACAAGTGAACCTGGGTGTTTCGGATCATGTTTCGGTGCAGTGTTTTGAACACACACAGGTCACGTGACTAAACAATTCAAAGCATCTGCCATTTTCAGGACCTGGCGAAACTGCGTTTGACTGACAGAGCCAGGAAAATCCTTTATCTCATGTAGCCTAGTGGGCTATGCGTGTGTATAGAGTAACTGTGCTGCAAATGGCCTGAGTTTGAATACTGACTTGTACAAATACTCTGGAATTAAGATTTGATGTACTTTAATAATGTACTTTTGTTTTTGCTTTATGACCAAAAACAAGACATATTTATTTTACAAAGTGTTCATTCAGATGTCAGACCAATGTTAAAACAAAACACATTACAAGAACAGTGCATTTACAAACTAATATTTATAACTGCATCACCCTGGATTTGAACCCATTATCTCTGCATGCTAGTCTGTAACTCTCACCGCTTCACTAAATCACTGGAAACCTTAACTATACAACGTAGGGTTTAATACCTCAATTTGGTCAATTAAAAAGTGTTTCTTTGCTGAAGCTGTTCCAGAGCATTACATAAAAAATTACCACTAGGTGTTACTGTAGAGATGGGTTTCAAAGCTTCGACACATTTACTTAGACTGTTTCAGTGTTTCATGAAGCCTCTCTTTGCCCACTTCTAGGCAACGGTCAAAACAGGGGCAAACAGAAGCATACAGAAAATCCAAGATTGTAGTCAAAAGCAGGCAAATGGTCATGTCAGGCGGCAAAACGCAGCAAAGCAAAGGTCAAAAGCACAGGAAGGCAAGACGAGGATAATGCTTATGTAATGCTCTAAAAAGAAACAAGACTCAGCCATGTGTGTGAGAATGCGAGGTGTATAAATAGTCCAAGAAATGAGTCAATCAAGAGCTTCAGCTGTGTGTGTGTGTGTGTGTGTGTGTGTGTGTGTGTGTGTGTGTGTGTCAGTGTCTGAATGGTTGTCAGCTGTGGCAGAAGTGATGAGTGCAAGGACTTCTGGAAGTTGTAGTTCATGCCGTGGCAGAACTGTAGTCTGGGTGATAATGTATGTTTTTCAGTGATCGGCAAAGCCTAGCTCACTTGTGATCGTGACAGAAGATCGTGACAGATTCTTTTGAAAGAATCTTAATCTGTACAATAACAGAAACAGCAGTTCATTACCCAGTTTTTGTGCCCTAATTTACTAGACCAACCAATTTATTTACAAGACAAAATATTGTTTCAAGCTACAAAAAAAATATCAATAAGTCATTATCTTAAACCTTTCGATATCAAATAAACTAATAATAACATCACAAAACTGTTCAAGATATGGTCTGAACAAAGATCAAGGCCCAATATTACAATTTGACAGGATAAATTTAGTTTCTGAGGCCTGTGCCTACATTTTACTGAATTATTCATACAACGAAGACTATGCAGTATTATTTTACATTTGATTATTCAATTACTGTACCCAAATACAGTTAGACTCCTTGGAAAACAATAAAACATTGTTTTCATCTTTGATAGATTTTAGATTGTTTATTATATTTTATGCACAATTCACTGCAGAAGATGCAGAATCATCGAAATCAATCTTAAATAATAAATAATATAAATTCTTTTAAATAGTGATATTTAAGTCATCTGGTGAAATTGTATTCATATCACAATATATATTGCAGAATAGCAAAATGTGCGGGTTTTCCAATATCATGCAGCCCTAGCTTACAGTGTAGAGATACACTCACTGGCCTTTTTATTAGGTACACCTGTCCAACTGTTCGTTAACGCATATTTCTAATCAGCCAATCACATGGCAGCAACTCCATGCATTTAGGCATGTAAACATGGTCAAGATGATCTGCTGCAGTTCAAACCGAGCCTCAGAATGGGGAAGAAAGGTGATTTAAGTGACTTTGAACGTGGCATGGTTGTTGGTGTCTAACGGGCTGGTCTGAATATTTCAGAAACTGCTGATCTACTGGGATTTTCACACACAACAATCTCTAGGGTTTACAGAGAATTGTCTGAAAAAGAGAAAATATCCGATATCCGGCAGTTCTGTGGGCACAAATGCCTTGTTGGTGCCAGAGGTCAGAGAAGAATGGCCAGACTGCCAGCTGATAGAAAGGTTACTCGTTACAACCGAGATATGCAGAAGAGTATCTCTAAACGCACAACATGTTGAACCTTAAGGTGGCCACACTGGGTGCCACTCCTGTCATCTAAGAACAGGAAACTAAAATTCACACAGGTTTACCAAAAATGGACAATAGAAGATTGGAAAAACTTTGCCTGGTCTGTTGAGTCTCTATTTCTGCTGCAACATTCAAATGGTAGGGTCAGAATTTGGAATCAACAACATGAAAGCATGGATCCATCCTGCCTTGTATCAACGGTTCAGCCTGGCGTTGGTGGTGGTGTAATGGTGTGGGGGATATTTTCTTGGCACACTTTGAGCCCATTAGTACCTATTGAGCCTCGTATCAATGCCACAGCCTACCTGAATATTGTTGCTGACCATGTCCATCCCTTTATGACTACAGTGTACCCATCTTTTGATGGTTACTTGCAGCAGGAAGTGCGAATCATCTAAGACTGGTTTCTTGAACATGACAACGAGTTCATTGTACTCAAACGGCCTACACGGCCACCAGATCTCAATCCAGCACCTTTGGGATGTGGTGGAACAGAAGATTTGCATAATGCATGTGCGGCCGACAAATCTGCAGCAACTGTGTGATGCTATCATGTCAATATGGAGCAAAATCTCTGAGGAATTTTACAGTTCTTTGTTGAATCTATGCCAGGAAGGATTAAGGCAGTTCTGAAGGCAAAAGAGGGTGACCGGTTAGTGTACAATGATAATTAATACATAAGTCACAAAACAAAATCCAAAATTGTGACATATTTTAGTGAGAAATGCATTTTACCATTTGCAGGTTGCAAACAGCTTAAGTTGATCTCACATTGACATTAAACACCAAACAATAGCACATACTGTATGTCACTTCGGACAAAAGAAACCTGACCGATTCTATTTAAAAAAAATCACACTCTCCACATTTAAGAAAGCCGCAGACAACATGGCCTGTGTTCAGTTGGCATGCAGGGCAGCAGAGAGCCATTGTGAGTTCCAGCCACTCTGCCAGAAAACAACTCAATGGTCACTTCACACAGTACAGAGCTGTAGTCATAAAATAAATCATCCTTCATATACTGCAGCACACAAATAACCACTGTCTCCATGCACTGAGTCATAAGTCAAGCTGAGAGGATGCTTTCAAATCAGTTTCTCAAAAAGATACAAGCTTCTTTCTATAGTTTGTAGGTCTTCTCTAATGCACCCAGTATTTAGTATTCATGTTCAAAATCAGTCAGTGGTTGCAATATTGTAAATTCATCCTCATGGGGAAATATATCATGTGAAATATTCCTGTGATAAAACATACTCAGAATCCATTTTTCCTTACAGTTAACATTCATTTCATCATAACTGATTTATTTTATCTTTGCCATGATGACAGTAAATAATATTTGACTAGATATTTATCAAGACACTTCTATACAGCTTAAAGTGACATTTAAAGGCTTAACTAGGTTAATTAGGTTAACTAGGCAGATTAGGGTAAATAAGCAAGTTATGGTATAATGATGGTTTGTTCTGTAGACTATGGAAAAAATAAATAGCTTAAAGGGGTTAATGATTTTAACCTTAAAATGGGTTTTAAAAATTTAAAACTGCTTTTATTCTAGCCAAAATAAAACAAATAAGACTTTCTCCAGAAGAAAAAAATATTATCAGACATACTGTGAAAATTTCCTTGTTCTGTTAAACATCATTTGGGAAATATTTAAAAAAGAAAAAAAATATGCAAAAGTATCTAAATTGTAGTAATAATAATATAATTTTTTTTAATTTTGATATTTAGCATAATTCCAACATCTGCACATGCAATGGGAATTAAATGAAATAAGAAATGTGTGACTGTACGGTATGCATGAAATATGGTGCTATTAATTTGTAAAGTTTTGAGTTGATGCATTTAATGTTCATTCATTCATTTTCCTTCAGCTTAGTCCCTTTATTTATCAGAGGTCGCCACAGCGGAATGAACCACCAACTATTCCGGCATATGTTTTACGCAGCGGATGCCCTTCCAGCTACAACCGAGAACTGGGAAACACCCATACACACACACACACACACACACACACACACACACACACACACACACACTCATACACTACAGCCAATTTTAATTCATCCAAGTCCGCAATAGAGCATGTCTTTGGACTGTGGGGGAAACCAGAGCACCCGGAGGAAACCCATGCAAACACAGGAAGAACATGCAAACTCCACAATGCCAACTGACCCAGCCGGAACTTCTTGCTGTGAGGTGACAGTGCTAACCACTCAGCCACCGTGTCACCCCATTATAAGTAACTGTAATTAAATTAAATTGTTGGACAAATCGAACATTCTTTAGTTGAAAAATTGGGCTATTATGCAAAATATCTAAATAGTAGTAATAATAATATGTATTTATTTAGATATTTTGCAAAATTCCAGTAACTGCACATGCAATAACAATTGAATGAAATAAGAAATTTGTGAATGTATGGTATGCATGAAATATATTGCTATAATGTCTAGTTGATGCATATAATGTTTATAAAATTTAATTTCTGTTCTGTAAAAATCTTTGGAAAATAAAATTAAAAGGTCCTGTTAAACTCAAATTGTAAAAAACTAAAATAGTTTAACTTATATTGATTATGCATTGAGATTTAAATAGATTTTAAGTACTCAGTAAAACCTAACAGTGAAAATCACTAAATGAAATAAGTTAGTTTAACTTATAATTTAAAATAAAAGGTTACTTTGACTTTCCCAATGATGGGTTGCAGCTGGAAGGGCATTCGCTGCGTAAAACATATGCTGGATAAGTTGGCGGTTCATTCAGCTGTGGCGACCCCAGATTAATAAAGGGACTAAGCTGAAAAGAAAATGAATGAATGAAGTTACTTTGACTTAATGGAAAAGCGTTATGGTGACTCATAAACTAATTATATTAGGCAAAACTCAAACCTCTAATGAGTTATGAATTGTATTTATATAATATATTTATATACAGTGAGGGAAATAAGTATTTAATCACACTGTGATTTTTCAAGATCTCCTACTTAGAAATCATGGAGGGCTCTAGAATTTTCAGTATAGGTGCAATTCCACTGTGAGAGACAGAATCTAAAAATAAAAATGCAGAAATCACATTGTATAACTTTAACAATTTTTTTGTAAATTACTGTGGGAAAAAAGTATTTGATCACTTGCTTTTCAGCCAAATTTCTGACCCTCAAAGACCTGTTATTTTGCTTTAAAATAGTCCAGCTAGACTCTGCTCATGATTCTAATTTAGTAGCACTTGTTTGGGGTCACTAGCTGTCATAAAGACACCTGTGCACCCCACAATCAGTCAAAAGTCTAAGTAGCAACATGGTCAAAAACAAAGAGCTGTCAAAAGACACAAGAGATGAAATTGTAGACTTTCATAAAGCTGAAACTGCTACGGGGCAATTGCCAAGAAAGAGCAACTGTTGGAGCAATTGTCAGAAAATGGAAAAGGCTAATGATGACTGTCAATGTCCTTCAGACTGGGGCCCCACGCAAGAGCTCTCCTCGTGGGGTATTAATGATGCCAAGAATGGTCCAGAATCAGTCCAGAATTATGTGGGAGGAGCTGATCAATGCCGTGAAGAGAGCTAGGACCACCGTTTTCAAGGGTACTATCAGTAATACAGTAAGTTGTCATGGTTTAAAACCATGCATCGCACGGATGGTTCCCCTGCTCAAGTTAGCCCATGTCAAGACCCGTCTGAAGTTTGCCAGGGACCATCTGGATGGTCCAGAGTATTCATGGGAGAAAGTCCTGTGGTCAGATGAGACCAAAGTAAAACTGTTTGGTCTTAACTCTATTCCCCGAATTTGGAGGAAGAAGAATGATGTGTATCATCCCAATAATACCATACCTACAGTGAAGCATGGGGCTGGAAGCATCATGCTCTGGGGTGTTTTTCTGCACAGGGGACAGAATGACTGCACTGTATTAAGGAGAGGATGAACGTGGCCATGTATTGTGAGATATTGGGCAAAAACCTCCTTTGGGCAAAAACCTCAGAGTATGGGTCGTGGCTGGGTCTTCCAACATGACAATGACCCAAAGCACACAGCCAGGAAAACCAAGGAGTGGCTTTGTAAGAAGCATAACAAGGCTTTGGAGTGGTCAAGCCAGTCTCCAGATCTAAATCCAATAGAAAATCTTTGAAGGGAGCTGAAACTCCATGTTGCTCAGCGACAGCCCTGAAACCACAGAGAATCTGATCTCTAGAGAAGATCAGTGGGCAAAATCCCTCCTTCAGTGTGTGCAAACCTGGTGAAGAACTACAGTAATCCTTTGACCTCTGTAATCGTTAACAAAGGCGTATGTACTAAATATTTAAAATGCTTGACTCAAGTGATCAAATACTTATTTAACACAGTAATTTAAAAACAAATTGTTAAAAAATTATATAATTTGATTTCCTGATTTTTTTTAGATTCTGTCTCTCACAGTTGAATTGCAATTATGCTGAAAATTACAGACCCATCCATGATTTCTAAGTAGAAGATTTTGAAAAATCACAGTGTGAATAAATACTTATTTCCCTCACTGTACGGTTGTTTGAACTTAGGCATCATGGTGGTGCAGTTAGTAGCACAATTGCCTCACAGCAAGAAGGTTGCTGGTTCGAGCCTCGACTGGGCCAGTTGGCATTTCTGTGTGTTTACATGTTCTCCCCATGTTCATGTGGGTTTCCTCCGGGTGCTCCGGTTTCCTCCACAAGTCCTAACACATGCACTATAGGTGAATTGGGTAGGCTAAATTGTCCATAGTGTATGAGTGTGAATGAGTGTATATGGATGTTTCCCAGTGATGGGTTGCAGCTGGAAAGGCATCTGCTGCGTAAAACATATGCTGTATAAGTTGGCGCTTTATTCCACTGTGGCGACCCCAGATTAATAAAGGGACTAAGCCAAAAAAAAGAAAATGAATGAATGAATGAATAATGTTTGGGCTTAATTTGTTCTTCAACTGAACTCATATGGATTTAATAACTGAATTTAAAATGTTTAAGTTACTAATACTCTAAATGTTTGCCGATATCAACACAAATGATATATGTGTATATGACTCAGTAAGTTTGTGGAAAATGTAAGTCATAAGTACTCAAACTATTTTGTTTTAAAACTTAAATGATTTGCAGCAATCGGATTACTCAAACAATTTGAGTTAACTTATCGGGTTCTACAGAGTAGTACTGAGACAAGTAATGAAATTATTAGTATTAATATTAAATCCTTTGACTTATTGAGCAATTAAGTTAGCTTTCAGACAAAGCAATTTAAATACAATTTGAATTCATTTATTTATTTTCCTTCGGCTTAACCTTCTGGTTTCAAGGTTTACCGCAGTTTGGAAAAGTCAAGGTTTTAATACCGCTAAAATGTTCTGTTATATTGTTCCCAAGCTATATGTAAGTTTTTGTAATGTATTTTTTTGTTGTAAAGAAATCTGAGTTTTTTTAACTAATTAAGTGAGCAGAAAGCAACGATTTATTTTAACTGTTAAGCCTGACGTGTTTACTGTTCCAAAATATTATAAATGTTTCTTAAAATAACTGTTCAGTGGAAAATATTTATTTAGTTTTTTTTGTTTTACCCAGACATTTAAAAATAACTTATTTGAGAGCAGTAATCTTAATACCGTGATACTGTGATACCGTGGTATTTTTATTCAAGGTTATCATACCATCAGAAACTTATACTGGCTCATGCCTAGTCACTACAGCGGAATGAACCACCAACTTATCCAGCATATGTTTTTAACAGCGGATGCCCTTCCAGCCGTAACCCAGCACTGGAAAACATCCATACATAGTTTTTCACACACATACACTACGAACAGTATAGTTTACGCAATTCACCTACTGTATAGCGCATATCTTTGGACTGTTGGGAAAACCGGAGCACCCGCAGGAAACCCACGCGAACACGGGGAGAACATGCAAACTCCACACAGAAATGCCAACAGACCCAGCCAGGACTCGAACCAGCAACCTTCTTGCTATGAGGCGACAGTGCTAACCACTGAGTCACCATGCTACCAAATTTTAATTAGTATTAGTAATTAATAAAAAATTTTGAAGTAACCTATACCCAAACAGTAATCATGCATCACTATTTTTATTATATGTATTATTCGCAAATGTATTCATACATATATTTCATATATATACATACATAAATGCACATATCTGTTTTGTTTTTTTCCAAATTGTGAGTGAAATGCATTCAGTTTTGCTTTTTCAATCACATTTAGGTAGCAGCTTTGTTTCAAACTAGGTTTTGGTCCAAAATAAAATTCCAAGCAGTGCAAAGTTGCTTTAATGATTTTTTTCCATTTAATGCCTGAACTGAAGGTTGATGAAAGTGTCAGCTAAATTGCAAGTTTGATCTTGAATCTGCATAACGCCGCAGCTAAACAATTACTTAGTTGTGCGATGTCACACATATTCATCAGTATGCCATGCAATGGCACCAATTAAGTAGTCTTGCTGCTTGCTAAAGGTCTCTGATTGACAACATAGCTGTGATCACTACTCATTTTTTTGTGCCATTTGACAGGCGTCACTGTGGGACGTGTGTTAATGGTTGGATAAAAGTTTTATGTGCTTGTCTGCTGCGTTCTGTTCTTGGTCATGACACCTCTTCTTGGTTCACAGCCAAGTTTTCCTGTCTTTTAGAACCCTAATTAAGTTTGATGAAGCAGTGCGGCATACCATTATACTGTAGTTCAAGTCTCCTGCTTTAACCATCTTCTTCCTATCAGGCCAATACGAAGCTCATTATGATTTACTTTTGTTTTAAAAGAGCCTGCCAATGCTCATCTCCTTTGAGACAGTGTGTTCACAGTTAGCAACAAAAAAAAACGCCTGTATTATATAGCAGGTTTATCATAGTATGTTGAAAATAGTATATCAATTTAGACACAGAGAAAATCCACACGAACACGGGGAAAACAAGCAAACTCCACACACAAATGCCAACTGACCCAGCCAGGAGTCGAACCAGTGACCATCTTGCTGTGAGGTGACAGTGCTAACCACTAAGCCACCATGTCACCCATTCTAGCACTTTTAGAGTCACATTTTTTTTGTTCAAGCTACTTTTTTAAATTGAGCTGAAATCATTCAATTGGAAAGGCTCAGATTTATGAGCTCCAATTTTATTGGAAAATTCTTTGCAACCTGGGGCCCCTTTCACGAATATTTAGACCTAACACCTGCTCAATCTAAATCCAGCATCCCTCATGAAACCTGATACCATTTAGGACATTTTATTGACTGTATACTCTGTAACACAATTGCTATTGCTGTATTTCTGACAGCTGAACCTACATCTACGGCAGGTGACATTACATCTACCTTTAAAGTGTGTATATAATAATAATAATAATAATAATAATAATAATAATAATAATAATAATTCCTTACATTTTTATAGGGCTTTTCTAGACACTCAAAGTGCTTTACACATTTTTTGGGGGGAATCTCCTCAACCACCACCATTATAAGACAATGTTGTTCATTCGTTCTGTTGTATCTAAAGTAACCCCTAAAACAAAATGAAAAACGAGCTGAAACAACACAATTCTTAAGTTTTTTTTTTTTTTTGGGGGGGGGGGGG
>CAIGQZ010034990.1:13097561-13120715 GCA_903798205.1 Danio tinwini | reverse complement strand
GGGGGGGGGGGGGGTCAACTTAATTGTTTTATGTTCAATTTACTTAAATTTATAAAAACCCATAAGGTAGCTTAATTCCTTTATGTTGTCTCAACACAAATCATTTGTGCTGTACCCAGCATTTTTTACAGTGTGATACCAGTGGCTCCTGATTATATTTTAGGAAGCCAAATCTTAGGAAGCCAAACAATTGATTTGTGCAGGAAACTAGTAATCATCTGTGCTTATTTTGTGTGTTGTGTAACCTTTGTTGGGAATATGTTTTTATAAGAGAAACACTAATGATTTGATTCATTGTCATTACAGCACAGTTCCTACATAGGATAAAGTTCACCCACAAATTTAAATCTACTCACTGTTTACTATTAAGTTGCTCCTGACCTGTATAAGTTTCTTTATTCAACTTAATATAAAAATAGACATTTTGTAGCATTTTGTTAACCAAATAGTTTAAGATATCCCTTAACTTCCATAAACTAAAAACAAATACTATGGAAATCAATGGGTACAGTCCCTTTAAGGCAAGTCATTTCGCTCTGTGGCCATCTTTGAAAACCCTTTCGGTCGTGCAAGTGCAGCTCCTATCTCTTGGAATGGGAGAAACACTAAATTCTCCAAAATTGTTTGCTAAGCTTATGAATAAATTTACTCTCTGGAAGCACCAATGAAAGTTATTGACAATTGTCTATTAAATTTTGTTTCTAAACATTCGAATTAAAACAATCGCATTAGGTTGGGCAACCAAAAGAAATGCATTTTGGTTTGATTCAGGAATGAGAGCATGACACCAACTTTCTTTATGGTTGTTTCTTGAGGAAGCGATCAGATGTCATCCTGTCAAACTATGTTACTACCATAAGAATCAATATTTTATGTGTTACACATTATCATCCTCCGAATAACCCCACGTCTAATTGCGCTGGTCTTCTGAAGTAATTTCAAACTTGTTCTTGACAGCAAATGTCCTCCTGACAGCGACCTCTTTGTTTACAAGTTTGTGGCCGTTCAACTGTCATGAGGTCAGTGGGAACAGACTGTCTCTTATGTTCATGTGATTCAGATTTCAAAACCTGAGAACATTTTTTTTTTCAAGTGCAGTTGGTTTATTTGAAAAATAGAAATTTCCAGCATTATGTAAATGTATTTCTCATGTATGTGAGGCAAGTCTTAGCTGAGATTCCAGCACATTTGTTGACCCCAAAGAGATCATAACAATGAAGCTGCAGAAACTGTCATAAAAACACATGTCTGGATCCAGACCCTCCCCCGGAGAATCATCTATATCGATTGATGATTGGCTCATTTAATAGAAGGTGGATCTTTGTTTGCTAGAGTGGCCATATTGACTGCTTCAAAATATCTTAAGTATAATAAGTATTCAACAAAAAGAACAAGTAGATAATATACTGTTTGTTTTCGTGGCTTGTAAGTAAACATAATTTTTACTCTTGAGTAAAGGTGTGACAAGATCTCGTATGACGAGATCTTGCGAGATTAAATCACGACGAGATTTCTCGTAGAGGTGAAAAGTTGTCTTGTGAGGTGTGATGTTATGATGGAGCATGAGGGTGAAATTAGCATTGAAAATCGGAGGCAGGATTGGATTTAAACTGCAAATCAAGTGCTTTGCACACACCTGGCAACCCAGGCTTGTCTCTGAGTTGCATGTGTCACTAAGTTGGGCGGGCAGGTGTGATGTAACCACTTTCAGTTCAGCGGCTGCTGTGCCCAACAGAGGCTACAACTGCAGCCACACACATTATGGTTCGTAACAATGCAATGGAATAGCACTTCCGATACACTTAAAGTCATAATCATCATTAACAGAAATGGAATTAAGACATGTGGAGTATTTCTATGCAGTACAGACATATAAGGACCTGAATCAAACTATTAACATCGTGAAGGACTTTTAGCCGCATTTTGCGACAGGACAAGACATACACACACGGCTGTTTGACACTATTCTCTGCACCTTCCGAGTCTGGTCAGTCGTCACATCATCATCACTAGACTCACATTTATGCTGTCTGGGAAAAGCTGAAGTTTATTTTTTCATTCGGCGTGCACTATTAAATTACATAAATTAAATTACATCCAGTCAGTAGCGTTTATACCTAAATATTTAGCAGTGTTTGAATGTCCTTTGGCGACGCAGTGGCGCAGTAGGTAGTGCTGTCACCTCACAGCAAGAAGGTCACTGGTTCGAGCCTCGGTTGGGTCAGTTGGTGTTTCAGTGTGGAGTTTGCATGTTCTCCCTGCGTTTGCGTGGGTTTTCTCTGGGTGCTCCGGTTTCCCCCACAGTCCAAAGATATGCAGTACAGGTGAATTGGGTAGGCTAAATTGTCCGTAGTGTATGAGTGTGAATGAGTGTGTATGGATGTTTACCAGAGATGGGTTGCAGCTGCGTAAAACATGTGCTGGATAAGTTGGCAGTTCATTCCGCTGTGGCGACCCCAGATTAATAAAATGACTAAGCCGAAAAGAAAATGAATGAATGAATGTCCTTTACAGCTTAGAATAATTAGAAATAAAGCATAGAAATAGAAATAAAATACCATTCATTAGATTTTTTTTAAGTAGCTAAATTACTTTGCAGTTTGTGATTTAATTATTTTATCTTTTTGCAGTTGAATAAAAATCTATTTTCCATTCATAGATTAGCAAATATTTTACAAATATTTAACATTAAATATAAAAAGACTATTTGTGTCCAAACTCGGTCCTGGAGAGCCGGTGTCCTGCAGATTTTAGCTCCAACTTGCCTTAGCACACCTGCAAGGATGTTTCTAGAAAGCCTAGTGTAAAAGCTTGATTAGGTAGCCGAGGTGTGTCTGATTGGGGTTGGAACTAAACTTTGCAGGACACCGGCCCTCTAGGACCGAGTTTGGACACCCCTGACATAGACTAGTAGAAAAATATTTTGTAATGTTTTCATGTGATTTACTCCAAAGAATTTATTAAAATAGAAGTAAAATAACATTCATTACAAGTGAAGTTTATTTATAAACTAATTTCGAGAGGATCATGTGATTATGATTGAACACGGCTGGTTCTGCATTAACTATGTATGACCAACCAATCAAACGATTCCTAACCCACTATAAAGAGCCAGGGTTTTTTACTATAGTCATCTTCGATTTGAAGAATTCCCCCTTCCACCCCTACTCCTCCACCTTTCCTTTCATAGGGCGGCACGGTGGCCCGGTGATTAGCACTGTTGCCTCTCAGCAAGAACGTCACCGGTTCTAGTCGTTTAACAGACTGGCTGTCGTTTCTGTGCGAAGTTAGCATGTTCTTCCCGAGCGCACGTGGGTTTCCCCCAAGTTCTCCGGTTTCCTCCTACATTTCAAAAACATGCACTACAAGTTAATTGATCAATCAAAATTTAGCACTAGCCAAACTTTTATCCATTAGCATATCTCTTCATAGCAATTGTTTTCTGTCATCAACTCTTATCAAAAAAGGGGGAATCTCGAGATCTACCTGAGCTCAGAGCTCCCCTCTCGCCCTGCAAACAGGAGGGACCTTCGAGCTCAGGGCTCTCTCCCGGGACAGCATGCCAAACTTGCTTTGTAATCAATCATCAGCTAAGTGTGAACTCTTGAAACTGATTTAAAACATAGCACCTAACAGTTTTGCAATTTGTGTTTTTTTCAGTTGAATAAAACACTATTTTCTATTCATATATTTCATATTTGAAGATTTCTTTAAAAATGAAGTAAAAATCTCATCTCATCTCGTGAACCCAATCTCGTGTCTCGTCTCGTCTTGTGTAGTAAGCATCTCGTCACACCCCTACTCTTGAGTGAACTGTCCTTTCAAAGTTCTTTATGAGTTTTTTTTTTCACACAGAGTATGTGCTATTAACTATATCTTCAAAGTCATGCTGATTGGTATGATGTGATTACTACCTAAATTAGGATGGAAATCCCAGCAATTAACATCTTGATGACTTAATTAATTATGCATTCACTATCTGCAACTGACACTTACTTTCATTTACTAATTAAAAAATGTTTATCGGTGACATCACTTTTTCATAACAAATGCAGAAACTCCAGCGGGTTTCTCCGTGTGAAGTACAGCTCTGTGCTACTAATGAAGATCATGCAAATGAAAAATGATGATTAAATACACATATGGCTTGATGGAAAGGTTAATGAGGAACATCTAATGCATATCAAGTGTCTGAATAAATGCATATGGAATATTTATTAAAAATAAAATCAACACCACCAACTAGCATGATTATTTCTCTTGATCATACTAACGTGATAATTAATGCAAAGAAAAAAATGTCTGTTTTTTATCTGTATAATTAAATAATCAAATAAATATTTAATATATCATACAGTCCAGCAAAAACATGCAGGTTCTTTATTGGCACAAGTGGATCCATAAAGAATGTTTCACATTCATAAAACCTTTTTTTTAATTAAGGTATTTAAAGAGCCCCTATTATACATTAAAAAAGGATATGTTTTGGTTTTGAGGGTCTCCAACAACAGGTTGATATGCATGCACGGTCAAAAATACTTTCATTGTCTTATAATATGCATTTATTTTTACCTAATTATCCTAGCGACTCCCATATGATTCGTTCAGTGATTCATTTGTTCCCAAACCCCTCCTTAGCATGATGCTTATCTGAGCTGATTGGTTCGATGACCCAGTGTGCTGCAATTGGTCGACTGCGTTCAGCGCGAGACAGAGAGAAACACCCACCACGGCTTATCAACACTGAAGTAATCAGAGTGCAGAGTATATGTGTGAGCCCAATGCAGGAGTGCATTAACACCAGCATATTGCTCTATTCTAAAGCATGACACTGCTAAACTATTTTGAAACTTGACCGCTGAACAAGTAGAGGAACAGCTGATGGTAAACCATAGCAATGACAAACTGCTGAGGATCAGGAACTCACAAACGCATTTAAATCCATAAACAAAGCGGCACGCATCACTTTACGTGGCTTAAGACGCGATATGAGAATATAAAGAGTTAACCAGATACTGTACAAGCCGCGTGGAGCAATAACAAGTAACTAAA
This sequence comes from Danio tinwini, assembly GCA_903798205.1. Taxonomy (NCBI): domain Eukaryota; kingdom Metazoa; phylum Chordata; class Actinopteri; order Cypriniformes; family Danionidae; genus Danio; species Danio tinwini. Next base: position 13,115,663 of record CAIGQZ010034990.1, on the reverse strand, counting down.
CACAATTAAATACACATTTTGCAAGCTAGAGAAATTGAGGCAACAGTTTTAATCGCACTTACTACTTACCTACACTTGTGATATGGAGGAAGAAACTGATCCATCAACTGTGTACTGATAAAGTTCCTGTCAAGGTCTGACAAAGTCTTCATCAATAGTCTTTTCTGATCCTTCCTTTAACAAACGGCAGACGAATCCCCGTTGCAGGGTAGACTATTGAATTAATCATGAACGAAGAACGTTCACTTATTAATGTTCACTCATATTCAGTCATGGCCAGTCCCACACACATCTGCACTCTGCTAGCAATTGAAGGGAAAGGCGCGTTCACGTTTTACCAGATTCAAACATATTTGGCATTGTTTCGTGTCAATGTCGATACGAACAGGCAAAAGATCTGGGCGAACAATAAGTCATTTAAATGACTCTAAATCGAAACTTTTATTAAAAAAAATCATCATTTTTAAACAAGGTGTGCTTTCAGATTTAACCCTCAGCTGGATGTTTTCATTCAATTAAAGCTGTGTTGCACACTCGACTACTTTAAATTTCTTTTATTTAAATCTCTTATTATTAAATCTCTTATTTAAAGTTAAATCTAATTGTGGTTTTGGTATTTATTGTAGAACTGTTAAACTTATTAAAGAGTTTTGATCTAATTTTTATTTATCTGTTAATTTTTTATATTAATGTGTTTATTTATGTCTGTAATATAGCTTGATATATATTGCTATTCACTGAAGTACTTATATTTTTATTTTATGTTTATTTTATTTTATGTATGGAATGAGCTTCAACATATGAAATCCATATCATCTATCGATATATTTAAAAATATTTTAATGACTGTCGATTTGGAAAAGTGCACGTTTAACAATTGATTATGGTTTACATTGTTTTTTGTGTGTGTCTATGTGTTGTGATATGTACAGTTGCAATCAAAATTATTGAACCCCCTTTGAATTTTTTTTCTTTTTTAAATATTTCCCAAATGATGTTTAACAGAACAAGAAAATTTTCACAGTATGTCTGATAATATTTTTTTCATCTGGAAAAAGTCTTATTTGTTTTATTTTGGCTAGAATAAAAGCAGTTTTTAATTTTTAAAACCCATTTTAAGGTCAAAATTATTAACCCCTTTAAGCTATTTATTTTTTTTCATAGTCTACAGAACAAACCACCATTAAGCCTTTAAATGTCACTTTAAGCTGTATAGAAGTGTCTTGAAAAATATCTAGTAAAATATTATTTACTGTCATCATGACAAAGATAAAATACATCAGTTATTAGAGATGAGTTATTAAAACTATCATGTTTAGAAATGTGTTGAAAAAATCTTCTTTCCATTAAACAGAAATTGGGGAAAAAAATAAACAGGGCGGCTTATAAATCAGGGGGTTGAATAATTCTGATTGCAACTGTATTTTTTGTAACTCTGTCCTATGCTGTCTGTCTTAACCAGGACTCCATACTGCAGAGATACTGCATCTCAATGGGACATTCCTGGTTAAATAATTAAATAAATAAACAAATAAATAAATAAAAAGTTTCATCTCTAATAATCTTTATAATAAATATATTCATTAAAGTAGTAATTTATTATTATTATTTAATGTTTTTTTTTTACTTTATAGTTTTTACTAACATTTCTATGGACTCCTAATCTAATTTACTTTTTCCATTATCATTTTTTTGGGGTGAAATAAGTTCATTTGGATCTTTAAGAACTTTTTTTTCTTAAGTTACAAAGGTATATAATATCCAAAAACACATTGCATGGGTCAAAATAATAGATTTTATGCTATGCCAAAAATCATAGAAATATTAAATAACAATCATGTTTCATGAAGACATTTTGAAAAAATTCCTACAGTAAATATATTACAGTTTTTCTCAGTCACGTTGGTCCATTTTTCAGATCAGAATTGAAATTCTCAAAACTAACTGTTCAATCTTCACATAATGGTGTCACTTGTGCACATCAAAAAAGCAGTTGTTCATTCATTTGATCAAGTTGCAAATGCTTTGGTACATTTATGCTAATGATTATGTACAATTCTCTGCCGTTTCTTACATTATCAATTGCTTATGTTATGTTGATTAAAAAATGCATTATAATAGTCTCTGTTGAATAGTCCCACCCCCCACGACATGTCTTTACATGCGAAATGGCTGAACTAGTTGTCATAATATTTTGTCATAATGCATTTTTCTATACATTTCCATTAAACTTTTTTTTCTAAATCTGTCTACAATTGGTAAATTCCTCCCAGACAAATCTTGACTTTCTTTAATGAAGGTGCATCTGAAAGGAGATTGTCCTATATCTGTTCCTATGCAATATTTTGAGAAATGCACTTACTGTTTATCAAATTTCAGTTCTGATCTGAGAAATGTTCCAAAGTGACTTTTTAAAATAATAATATGCATTGCTAATCACTTAATTTGAACAATTGCAAATGCAATTTATTCATTATTTTGATTAAGATTTTTTTTAACCCTCAGGTTCCACATTTTTAAATAGTTGTATCTCCACCAGACAATGTCCTATCCTCCTGAAACATTTTTATATTCAGTTTTCAGCTGAAGTATAAATATATATTTAAAGAAATGACTTAGTCCCTGATTATTAGGGGTCGCCACAGCGGAATGAACCGCTAACTATTCCAGCATATGTTTTATGCAGCGCATGCCCTTCCAGCCACAACCCAGTACTGGGAAACACTCATTCACACACACTCATTCACACACACACATACTCATACACTACAACCAAATCACTTATATCGCATGTCTTTGAACTTTATGGGAAAGCGGAGCACTCGGAGGAAACCCACGCTAACACGGGGAAAACATGCAAACTTCACACAGAAATGCTGGTACTCCAACCAGCGATCTTCTTGCTTCTTCCTGTTCACTGCACAGACCAGGGTCATAAAAAAGTAAAAAAACAAATATATATAAAAAAGAATACACATCCACATCAAGCTGATCACTGCATATATCCAGCCCTCACTGCAGCAATAAAAGCAGACAAGTTGTTCTAAACCAAACAACGTACTTTTCTCAATTACTTAATTGGGCCGAATCGTCTGTCACAAAGCCACCACTGAGATCAAAAGCATCCGACTCTGAAGAATTCACCACAATTCAATGTTTCTGAAGGGGCGTCCATTTCCAACCCTCTTTAACAGACGAGTAATTACCCCAGTGCCTCAGTCCCCAACAGCCACTGCTTATGATAAAGACAACCCATCTGAGAAAGAAAGACTGAGAATCTCTATCCGTGGACGAACAAAAGTGGCACGTCGCTCCAGAATTTCTGCGGCTTCATTTATTTCTCATTGTCATATAGAGAAAGGAGCTGTTCCTCGCTGACAAGAATATCGATGAGCACGATGAGAACATCCGAAGCTAAAATCTTTTTTTTTTTTGCACAGGACACTAAATCGCAAATCTTATTTCATCTCTTTTTCTTTTTTTTTTTGAAATACAACCAGAGATGTTCATTTTATGAATAATTTACCTGCTCTTACGAGGCAATAAGGAGTTATTCAGGCATACCGTTCTCATGCATTATTCAGATCAACAGTATAGCTCACCTCTCAGAGAAATCTGTCCTGATTCTACTGTGTTTTCTAGATATTTGGAGACTCCAAATGAAATAATGCCACCTGAAAGCTGCAGGCATGTTATGAATACAATCCTTCCCACATAGAAATCTGATATATGGCAGCATATGCAAACTGCATATATGATATACAAGTTCATATTTGGATTTTACATATATAAAATACATGATGTAGCAACATATATTTCAACATTTATATACACATTTTCCAAGCATTGGAATTACACATATGCCTATTTATGTTCAAGTATATTCGCTTGAAATTTATATAAGGTGTTTAAATATGTGAATATATGGTAGTCAAAATTTAAAGTGGATCAAAAAGTTTTTTTAAATTGTCCTAGGACAAGAATAAAGAGGTTTAGAAGAACTTTGATGAAAGGCTTTTAATTCACTTCAAATGTTGGCAACTGTATTTAAACATAGAAAGTATGTATATATATATATTTGTAATTCCAATGGATGGAAAAAAATATGTAAGTGTAACAGAGGCCAGCTAGTAAAGTGCTGTGCAGGTAAACCTCACTCCTCTGACCAACAGATGCTAGAGGCCATGGTCTTTAGCCACCTTGTTAGAGCAACCGACTCCATTACGAAGAGTCGCCGGTTCGATCCCAGCTCAGACCGGGTTGGGTGGTGTAGGATTGGCGGGGTTACATTGGTGCCATGCCCCAGATGGGAGTGAGGTTTAGGGGGTGAGTGTAATAAAGGCCAGCTAGCGAAGTGCTGTGCAGGTAAACCTCACTCCTCTGACCAACAGACGCTAGAGGCCTTGGTCTTTAGCCTCCTTGTTAGAGCAACTGACTCCCATACGAAGAGTCACCAGTTTGATCCTGGGCTGGGTGGTGTAGGATCGGCGGGGTTACATTGGTGCCGTGACCTGGATGGGAGTGAGATTTAGGGGGGGTGAGTGTAACAGAGGCTAGCTAGTGAAGTGCTGTGCAGGTAAACCTCACTCCTCTGACCAACAGACGCTAGAGGCCTTGGTCTTTAGCCCCCTTGTTAGAGCAACTGACTCCCCTACAAAGAGTCACCAGTTTGATCCTGGGCTGGGTGGTGTAGGATTGGCAGTAAAGATGCGCGGATCGGCTGAAATGTCACCCGAATCCGCTCCTTCATTCTAATCATCCACCCACCACCTGCCCGCACATATCATTTAATCTGATATATAGGCTATATCCGCACCCGACCCGCACCCGATCAACACTTTAATAGTTCTAATTCTTTGTTTTAAGCGAGATGATAGGTCACTGTGGATCGTTCGTTATTAACAGCAGATTTAGCTTTTACATATACAGGAAAAAGAAAACAAAAACGGTGCCACTTCAGCCTAAACAGCAGCTATGTTATGTTTACTTGGCCTTTTTCTTTGCACTGTGCAAAAACAGAATAGCATCTAGCCTACTGTGCCTGGATTGAGGCTGCACTAAATGAGAGTTTGCGCGCACTGCTTGTTGCAGAAGTGCTGTGCAGGTAAACCTCTGATCAACAGACACTGGAAGCCTTGGTCTTTAGCTTCCTTGTTAGAGCAACTGACTCCCTTACAAAGAGTCACCGGTTTGATCCTGAGCTGGGTGGTGTCAGATCGACGGGTTTACATTGGTGCCGTGACCCAGATGGGAGTGAGGTTTAGGTAGGTGAGTGTAACAGAGGCTAGCTAGTGAAGTGCTGGGCAGATAAACCTCACTCCTCTGACTAATAGACCCTACAGGCCTTAGTCTTTAGCCCCCTTGTTAGAGCAACCAACTCCATTACGAAGAGTTGCTGGTTCAATCGGGTGGTGTGGGACCGGCGAGGTTACATTGGTGCCATGACCCATATGGAAGTGAGATTCAGGGAGGTGATTGTAATAGAGGCCAGCTAGCGAAGTGAGGTGAAGGTAAACCTCACTCCTCTGACCTCTAAAAGGTGCTCTAGTGAAAGAGAGCATGGTTTTTAGCCTCCTTGTTAAAGCAACCAACTCCCATACGGGGATTGGGTGGTGTAGGACAGGCATTGGCAATTTTTGGCAAATTCTTTTTTAAATAATTGTTGCATATATGACATATATTTTATTTGTAAAATTCAAATATGAACTTGTATGTCATATACTGGATGTAATTTGCATATATTTCCATGCTTCAGATTTCTGTAAGGGTTGCTAACTGCCTTTCCAAAAATAAGTATACAAATGTGTTATTTTCTTGTTTTTATGTATTTATTTTAATTATACAAACACTATGTTAAACTATGTAGAACAAACTTTTTAATTGGCTACTTATTTAAAAAAAACAGCTAGCTATATTTATTATAAAATATAAGTAATTATAAATATTCAAATTTCTGTCTGTAGCCTAAAAGTTTAATATACTAAAATATATTTTTGAGAAACACATAAAAAGCAGACTTTACATACACTTTCTTATTTCTTAGTTTGATAATTGAACTACCACAATTTTATAACTAATAGCCATAGAGGTCATTCTGACTGTTCTGTACCAAACTGAATAAGAAGCAAACACTGAAATGAGGTCAATTTAACTGTTATGGCCATTCAGGCCATTCAGTCTGCTTTGTAATTTTAATAAAATAACAATGTTAGAATGAAATATACCTACAATTAGGAAAGGACAGGGTACTATAGTAATATGGCATTTATTTAATTGTTATTAAAATAGAAAATAAAAAATGTATATAAAAAAGACTGCATTAGCAATTCTAGAGTTAAAGGTGCTGTATGTAAATTCTTGACTCTTCTAAAGCATAGAAATACTATAATATGTTTGTAGATATTTAAGAAACATGCTAAGCAAACATCCTTGTTTATCTGAAAAACAATGCTAAAGTCAGAATTCTGCTTTGAAAATGTGTTTTCCGTGCCCAAACGCTGTGTTGTTTATGTTTTTTTTACCTGCCCTATGCCAATTTACCCAATTATAATTCAGCACCCCGGGTTGCCTTGTTGGAAAATCACATATTTCATTCATTAAGTCAGGAAGACTCTCAAAGCATGACCAAAATGTGACCTCTGGTGGATAGTAGCAGACTCCGAAATGAGACGCAAATACAGAGCTCCACATGAGGTTATTAATTAGCAAATAAATATTACAAACGTAAACATTAGGTGAGCAGATAACATTGTAGCCCCGTGTCTTAACAACACGATACGTGAAGAGATTTGAGTTGATAAGGAAGTTGGCTGTTTGCACCAGACTAAACAGGGTAGAAATTAAAATACAGCCATTCAGAAGCTCAGAATATGCACTCACTTACAAAATGGTAAGGTTTATAATCTAATTAATACATATTAAACCTCTTTAACATTACTAAATGTACATGCTGACAGTGAGCAACAGTTCTAAAGTTCAATTACAAACAGTTTATTTTATTTTCAAGATCTGAGGTGAACTATCTGCTGCTGCTTTCAGTAGTATGGCAATAAATGTCACATAAAATGGCATTCAAACTCACATTGTTAGCCTTTAACACTGAATAAAGCACATGTGATCAGTTTATCCTGTTGTTTACCATTTAGAAGCCGTTCCTAAAATTACAATTTCAGGTTTTGGTTAGGACAAAAACTCCTTTTAATACGGAAAATTTTCCTTCTCTTTCGTGCCATTGCTTTTATTTAGAGCTTTTGTTGGTGTTGTCAATCTGGCAACCTGCTCTTGCGTTTGTTTTGATTCAGGAATGCAACACCTAGTTCAAATATTTATTCATTCATTTTCTTTTCGGCTTAGTCCCTTTATTAATCTAGGGGCCGCAACAGCGGAATGAACCGCCAACTTATCCAGCATATGTTTTACGCAGCGGATGCCCTTCCAGCTGCAACCCATCACTGGAAAACACCCACAAGCACTAATTTACACTCATACACAACGGACAATTTTAGCTTACCCATTTCACCTGTACCGCATGTCTTAGGACTGTGGGGGAAACCAGAGCACCCGGAGGAAACCCACGCGAGTACGGGGAGAACATGCAAACTCCACACAGAAATGCCAACTGACCCAGCCAAGGTTCTAACCAGCGACCTTTTTGCTGTGAGGCGAGAGCGCTACCCACTGCGCCACCGCATCGCCCTATCAACCATTGGTGTCAAACTTACGAACTGCACCTTTAAAGAAATATACTAATAGCATTATGAAGGTGAAGAACTGCAATGTCATTGAGAGCAAAAAAAGCAAACAGATATTTGTCGACAGTATTTGCCTCAAATTAAACAACATTTTTCTTCTTTCACATAGTGCTACAAAGAAGGGCAAAATATAACAAGATGATGCAACTCAATAATAAAATAAAATAAAATAAAATAAAATAAAATAAAATAAAATAAAATAAAATAAAATAAAATAAAATAAAATAAAATAAAATAAAATAAAATAAAATTAAATAAAATTAAATTAAATAAAATTAAATAAAATTAAATAAAATTAAATAAAATTTAATTTAATTAAATTTAATTAAATTAAATAAAATTAAATAAAATTAAATAAAATTAAATAAAATTAAATAAAATTTAATTTAATTAAATTTAATTAAATTAAAAAAAATAATTAATTAATCAATTAATTAAATTAAATTAAATTAAGTAAAATTTATTTAAACTCATTTGTGTTTTGTAGTTTCAATAAAATAACTATATTTGAATGAAATATAAAATTTAATTTAATTTAATTAAATTAAATGTAAAAAAAATTAAAGAAATAAAAAAATTAAAAAATAAATTTATAAAACTAATTAAATTAAAATTTATTAAACTTTTGTGTTTTGTAATTATAATAAAATAGCAATGTTAGAGTGAAATGTACCCACAATTACAAAAAGTCAGGGTACTATAGTTATATGGGATTTCTTAAAAAGTTATTAAAATACAAAATGTAAAAAAAAACACTGCCTTAGCAATTCTACTGTTATGGAAAAATATTAATAGCATAGAAACATGCTAATAGCAAATATCAATAAATTTTTTCTAAGGGTGGGTACAAGCTGGTTCTGGCTGCAATCCCTGTTCTTTGTTACACCGCATTTTCCGCTTCAGTGGTTTGGTGAAACAGTCCTGCCAGAGAGAGTGGTGAGATAAGGAAAGATCTACGCGCTCCTTTACACCTTAAGTCTGTCTGTCTCTCAGTCTCAATGCACACATGCAGAGGAACATGCAGACAGACGCCCACACTCAATATGTGCTCAAGACGGCATGCATTTTAAGGCAGCGTATTATGCAAAATTCACTTATGCATGGTCTATGAACACTGATGTATGTGTAAGCATCTAGTCTATACTGGTAAAAATCCCACTCAATTTGTTTTTAAATAAGCTGATGTGAACTGTGATGACATAAACCCCACACACAAACACTAAAGATATGCCTTATTAGAATTAGGGCTGGGCGATATGGCAAAAAAAAAATTCCCGATAATTTTTTTCATATCGGTCAATATTGATAATTATCACAATAAATGTCAAATCTTTATATCTATTCATTTTAAAGGCTTTTCAACATGCCAATCCCTTTGTGCAGCTGATTTAACACATTTTGTGAAATGTTTTAGCTGTCTGACAATATAAATAAGAAAATAATAAACAAAAGAACAATAATTCTGCATTTACTGGTAGGTTTTCAACAACCAAAGACATTACCTACAAGTTATTGGATATTATTGTTCAACATCAGAACAAAATTAAAACAGGTTTGGAACAAGAAAGGTGAGTTAATAGTGACAGAATTTTCAATTTTGGATGAACTCTCCTTTTAATGGTGAGTATAGTGAATTTAAGGTGAAATATCCTAATATATTTTATTTAGGGATGCTAACGATAACTTGATGATCTATTGATTGTCAATAACCCTTTATTCAATATACCTTAATGATGACTGATTAGGCAAGGACATATAAAAGTTTAGTTATGCTTTGCGCTGTGAGACGCTTTTTTTTCTCCTTATTTTTAATTTGTAATTTGTTATTTTTAACTGCGGGTGGATGATGCTTCGCTCAGAGGAAAATAAGGATTTAATTAATGATCCACTGCTGTTGTAAACGTCTGTCATATATTTGCTGCGTTTTTAATATGTCATTATTTTAAAGATTACATCTTGAGCATCTGATTTTTCCTCTGTGATTATGTCCTTTAAAAAAGGCTGGTTATTTTACTTGTTATTAGGGACAATAGTGGTATTACAGATTTCACAGAAAACATCCTAATATTAAAAAAGAAACATAAGCTTGACAACTAAAGTTCTAAAAGTGATTTTTTTTATATAGATTTTTTTTGGCTTGTTTGCTGTACCAAATAAACTTTTTAAACAAAGTTCTTAAAAGTAACAGCAGTCCAAAAGAAATTTATAATAAGAGGTTCAGGGCTAAGAGCCCAACTAAAGCAAACACTTTTCTCCATGATGGTGACTCCTGTGGATGTTAGACAAACTTAAACAGGCTAGTAATAGGTGTAGCTGGTAATGCTGTTTGTGTTCTGCTTTAACTATCTGCTGATTTATTTATTTATTTATTGTGATTTTAATAATTTGTTGTGTTTCAGTAGATTTTATTGGAAAGCTTTGACAAGTCAGTTTATGTTTCTCTATTTGCTGTTCTTGTTTTTTTTTTAGTGTTTCTTTTTGTAAACAAGATTTGTTAATCACCAATGCTCAATTACTATATAAGTAACCCATTATCTTTAGTGTTTCACTGTTTTTTGAGCACTCAGTAGTGTGGATACTTGGAAGTGTTCATTTAAAACTGAGAACTTTGCTAAGGGCATTAAATGAGGTTTGAGCTGAAGAAACACAGTGTAAAATGTATTTTAACAGTAATACACTGTGAATGTAAGCTACAGGAGGGGACTGTAAAAACACAGTATGTGGCTGACAACCCAACTGCCAGTATTATTCTGTTAATTTACATTGACAAGTTTTACAGTGTATATTACTGTATTACACTATCCCGGATGTATTTTTTTGTAGTCCCCAAAGTTCATTCGCTGTAGGATTTGCTAAGCTAACTCTGTTAAAACGAATGTCTTCCTTTGCATTAAACTTTGAATGCCTTACATTCAGAGATGTTATTTATGTTCACACAGCTACATTACACATCAACTAAAGTTTTAAATATGATATCGAAGTGGACCACCCCTTTAAAACAAGTAGTAGTCTACCAATAGAGTAAGCTAAATTACACAAGATTATTTTGCTTACCCCACTGGCAGAATATTATTATTATTATTATTATTATTATTATTATTATTATTATTATTATTAGTAGTAGTAGTAGTAGTAGTAGTAGTAGTAGTAGTAGTAGTAGTATTTTACCTAGCATTTTGGAGAGTGATCATATCTATTTATTTAATAGCTTGATTGAACAGGGGCGGGGCAGCTTGATGGCTCAGTGGTTAGCACTGTCGCCTCACGGTAAAAAGTTCACTGGTTTAAGTCCCGGCTGGGCCAGTTGGTATTTCTGTGTGGAGTTTGCATGTTCTCCCCGTGTTTTTGTGGGTTTCCTCCGGGTGTTCCGGTTCCCCCCCAAAAAAACATAGACATGCACTATAAGTGAATTAAATAAACAAAATTGGTATGTTTTCCAGTACTGGGTTGAGGCTGGAAGGGCATATTGCGTAAAGCATATGCTAGAATATTTGGCAGTTCATTCTGCTGTGGCCACCCCTGAAATTAATACTAAGCCAAGAGAAAATTAAATTAAATTAAATTAAATTAAATTAAATTAAATTAAATTAAATTAAATTAAATTAAATTAAATTAAATTAAATTAAATTAAATTAAATTAAATTAAATTTAATTTAATTTAATTTAATTTAATTTAATTACTATGTGCTATGTTTTTAATTATTTAAAAATTCTTATTTCTCACTAATGGGTAAAACCTAGTGGTTTAATCAAAAAATATATATAATGACTTAAAATTATAATTTATTTGTATTCTGGTACTAAACGGTCCTCCTTGAAAAAAATCTTTCAATACAGCATAAAATGATTCTTGTCCTAAATGTGCCTGACTGAAAATTATTTGGTAAATAAACCATTGTTACACTACGCATGACAGTCATTATATAAGCAAAAACAATAAATAAATAAAAATAATAAACATTCTAATGTATGGTGAGGTTTTGTTCTTCGCCACTGGCTTGCTTGCTTTGGGACTTGTGGAGCTGCGCATCGATGGATTTGCTCTTTAGTGTTTGGACTTTCAGCAGTGAAATTTAAACCACACTGAACTGAACTACACTGAACACTGAAAACTGGACTGATATAGTTTCAATTTACTAGAACTTCTATATTAAGCTGCTTTGACACAGTCTACATTGTAAAAGTGCTATAGAAATAAACATGAATTGAACTGAATTGAAATATATATATATATATATATATATTGCTTTGATTCTTGATCTTTGCCCATTGGAATACTTCTGAAGTATGTATAATTCACAGACAATATTTCCATCAACGTTTTTAAATTGAATGCAGCACTCTTCAAAGGTGCACTTTTATTTTTGTGTCACGTCCACCACCACCAATCACATATTTTATCTCCACAGAGAAAACTAGGAGGGAAGATTACACACATGAAAAAAAAAAACAACACATCACTGTTATTAAACAGCCAACCTAATCACAGTCACAGGACAGTCATCCCTACAGCTGCATCTTTTCCAACTGACCTTGCAGCTCAATTCTCCTATGAAAGCTTTGCGGACTACTGATGCTGATAGGTAAGGTTGCATTATTTATCAAAAACACCCACGAATGAAAAAGCCGGTGAAGCTGGAGTTGCATCAACTCAGATGGGAATTATACGGCCGCGGGTCATCCAGAAGCCTAGGGATAATCATTCCTCAAATCTCTGAAGCTGCCTTTGGAAAGCAGCCACTTTAGCATCTCCAAAGGAGCATCGGCCAGCGGGAGTCACAGCCCAAGAATCGACCGCTCAGACGGGAGCACTAACTTACTGAAGATGAAGCAGAAAGGAGGAATGCATGCTGAGAAACGCACAGCCGCTGACATTTAGTCTGAATGTGCAACTTGGCCAGAAATTGTTTCTAAATGTGTACGTTCAAATCTATCTTTTTGGCTTGCTCTTAGTTAGCGGAATCTTTTAAAATCTGTGAGGTGGCAAATATGGTGGCATTAAAGATGAAAGAAAAATTGACGAGCGCTTGATTTTTTTCCCCCCAGAAAAACGCAACGTTTGTTTTGTTTTTTTATGTGAAAGATGATTTTTGTGGTTACACCATGCTTAGCAGAATATGGAAGGCAATTCCTGCCAATTTTAAATAAATCAAATAAGCATAGGCAATTAAAATGAAAACCATTAATTCGTTCATTTTTGTTTCAGCTTCGTTATTAATAATCAGAGGTCGCCAAAGTGGAGTGAACCGCCAACTTATCCAGCATATGTTTTATGCAGCGGATGCCCTTCTAGCTGCAACCCATCACTGGGAAACATCCATACATTCTCATTCACACACATACACTATGGTAGGGTTGGGCAATGTCGACCAATTTGGCATCATGATGGACGATGGCATCGTCATCATTGGCGGCGGTGAATTAATTATTTATGAATAATTAATTAATTCATAACAAATTAATTTTTTGTATCCTACCATTTCAACTACCTAGCCCGCATGGTCTATGTTTTAGCCATAACCAAATCATAAATAAATAAAGAGTGTATGCTGCAGCGCATGCCTGTGTGTGTGTGTTTGTGTGTCTGTGGTCACGCGATGTGCGTTTTCAGCAGTATAGTGTGGATGGATAGACGTTCAAAAATGCTAGATGAAATGCCAGTGTGGACGTGCATCGTTTTCGTTCTAAAATGGCTTTTTTTTTAAAGACGTATTAGTGTAAACGGGGCCCAAGCGTGTATTTTTCGCGAGCGGGTTGCTGCTGTAACGATGGCGGGGTGGAGGACTGTGATGCTGGCTCAGCATAGTGATGTCTATCAGCCATCGGCGAAGGATGATGGCATCGTCATAACTCTATGTAATCGTATTTAAGTGACGTTGAGTGTTTTCAGAGCCCGAGGGCAGAAGCACAGTTTTGATGGATGGAACAACATGAGTTACTAATGAATACATAACAGAAGTAAAATGGCAAAAACTGTTAGTCAGCTTTTACGTGAAGCAGCTGCTGCATTGGTACAGCAAGAGTAACAGAGGACACAGGATAACCAAGAGTCAAACATTCGCCCCACAGCAGTCCCCCCGGGGTTGCAGGCTTCTTCAATGGCTAGAGAAACTGCGCAGAAGAAGTATAGTAGGGCCCAGTCTCAATTCTACCCCTTAACCCTTCCCCTTGCCCCTACCCCTCATTTTGCGCGTTCCCATGAAGGGGTGTCCCAATTCTCTTTAGCTTGAAGGAGTAGGGCTAAGGGCAAGGGGTAGATACCCCTTCAAACAAAGATTTTTAGGACCACACTCGAAACCAAGGGGTAAGAAAATTTCTCAGAATACACCAGCCACAGCTGCACCCAGAAGTAAGGAGATCTACAAATTAGTACTTTTTGTCATTATTACAAATTTTTACAACAAACAAACATGTTTTAATATATAAATAACAGCGTTCGTGTTTTACCTTCATGCTTTATAAAAAAACGCTAAAATAAAACCCGCAAAATTTCGCGACCTATAATCTCTAATAGTAATTCCTGTACAGCAGTCCCACAACATTCTGACACTAGATGACACTCGAACACCCTGTGAGAAAAGTCTAGTGGCTGAGAATGAGCGTTATACAGTGTCTGCTATAATGTTAATGTTGTTTTTGGTGTGTTTACACAATGAATCTGGCCACTGTGTAAATGCACAGTATATTTACAATCTTATTGCCACATTATATCGTTATGATAACATGATATATGCCTTCATTGATTTCCTGAAGATAAATACCAAAAAATAACACAACTGGAATCACTACAGCAGTCGCCATTGCCTGATCCCATATGAAGCAAGAGATCGTGATGACATATGGTGACGTGTGCAGGTGCTGTAGTGCTGTCCCAATTCTTAGGGGTAAATTTTGAAGCCCTTCCCCTTCACACTCGTTTTAAAGAGCCAGAGGGAAGGGGTATGGGTATAAAAATAGACTTGGGATCGGACCTAGGTCTTGTGATGAATTTGTACAGTTTACTGTATTAGGTCTTGTGACATTAACAACTTGTTTTACTAAAATCTTTGAAAGGCAGCTAAATTAGCTGGGTAAAGTTGGTTTTAGGTGTGATATTTGCCGGACATTTGCACACACAATTTTAGGGATCATCTGAGAATTACATGGAAAAAAACATTTGCGCTGTGGAAAACAAAGTGATCAAAATTAAAGATCAGCACAAAAACTATTTTAGCACAAAAAAAGATTCAACACAGGATCATCGGGAATGCTTCAGCCGACATTTCTGGGAAATCACAAAAACAAATGGTACGAAACATATTGACAGCATTTTCCAGTTTAAAATGAACACTAGGGGGCAGTATAGCACCAGCTAGTTTTCTTCCTTTTCGCCACTAAGGATATTTGCATTAACATTTTATTAACCAGTGAAGTTTCACAAACTAATTTCGAGAGGAGAACATGATATGATGGATCGCGGCTGGTCTCCAATCCGCAATCATTAGTAAGCCAATCTGATTAATCCAAACAAACTATAAACAGCCTGTCTAGAATTACTCCCTTATCTTCGTTTTCCGAAGAATTCAGCCTATCTTCCCCCTTTCCTCCTTTACCAGGGGAGCTCTTGAGAACTACCTGATCTCGTACCCCCTTACATTCTTTTTTGATCAGGCGGGAGCCCTGGGTTTAACTATCTCTGAGCTCAGGGTTCTCTCCCGGGACAGCATGCTAAACTTGCTACTATTATCAAGCAATATCTAAGTGTGAACTCTTGAAATGAAGGATTACTTTCATGCAATTGTTTGCACAACACCTAAAAAATACCACAAAACAACTTAACGGGGTCTATAATTTGTAACAACAAACTTTTCTGGCGATGTCAGTTTGCTCACTTTGTCCAGTGTTTCACTTGTTAAACAGAGCACTCGGGTTCAGGTCTGGTGAAGGACAGTTCCACAAAAGATAAGCATTGTAAAATCAAGGTAAAACTATGTGATCATCTCTTCGATTTGCTTTTGAAACACTATTGGTTGAGTTTAATGAAGGGTTTAGGTCAGTGGTTTGCTGGTCTAGGTGATCTGTACAACAAGCCCTGCCTTCTCATGGACGTGTACAAGAAGAAAACAAAATGCACCCTTCAGATTTGCAAAAATGTAGACAGCGCCCTCTAGTAAATTTGTTATCTGAAACGTGCAACACAACGTACCCGGAGCAATGTATTTTACATTTCGCAAAAATGTAGGCTAAGGCTCATATTTTCAATGAGTCTGGGATTGAGATTTCTACTAAAATTTCTGAAAGTTCAATGACTGTAGTGTTTCTTAGCCAGAACTTACTCAAGTAACTCAAGTAACATACAGAGATTTTCAATCAGGTTCATTTCAGGACTCTGAGCTGCCATTTCATTACTTCAGCATTTTCAGCTTCAACAAACTACTTTATCTGTTTTGCTGTGTGGCAGGAGGCTCATTGCTGGCTGAATGAGCAATAAACACAGCGAAGGAGCCGCATGTTGTTGAAGGAACTTTGCATTCGCTCTGTCATGTAGCTTTATAAGAGATAAACCCCTGCTACTGAAAACACCACAAAACCATGACACTTCACCTCCACCTTTACTGAATTCTTCACACACTTTGCGTTCAGCCTTTTACCAGTTTGATGATGAACATAAAGTTTCCCATTGGAACCAACTGATTACATCACTTTGGATCAGTAACCCAATATGTTTAGCAATATGTGTGATTCTTTCTGCTGAAAAAGATTTGGTCACTGCAAAGCTTTCAGTTTAAATTTTCTTGAAAGTTGAGATACAGATCCTCTGGATGGATGAGGAGATCCCCCCCAAAATGTGTACACACTATATATATATATGTAAGAAATTATTATAATTATTATCCTTACCCTGCTCAGTGCTAAACTAATGAGAAATTAATGAGCAATTAATGACATAATAAAGATTCAATATTATGTGCCAGATTAACACCAATAGCTGTGAGGTATATAAAAGTGTTCTCTAATTTAAGTATTTTAGTGATGATTCTCTCAGGCCAGTCAATACCTTCAGTGTTTATATATGACATTTTTGTAACAGTACAGCTTGCTTTGAACTTCAGCCAAGGAGGTACTAAAACAAGTACTGTAGTACCAAGTACTGTCCCCACTGGAAAAAAAACGAAAGTTAGCAATATCGAACCAAACTATGCAGTATCATGTAATGGAAAAGTGCCAAAATATACTTAAAATCTGCTCTTTAAGCCCTGTTAAGATACCTTCAAAGAGAATTATGCATTGACCTTGAAATTTAGGAAATTGTTAGTTACAATTGTGATCTTCACCTTATAAATCACTCCCTTAAGATGGCAACATATTTCTGAGGCAGAAAATAACAAGATATAATAAAAAAGCAATGTAAAATTAAGTTAAATCTATGTGATAAGTGTACTTTTCTCTTACATTTGCATTTGAAACACTATTGGTTGACTTTAATGTAGGGTTTAAGTCAGTGGTTTGCTGGTCTAAGTGATCAGTACGACATTCCCTGCCTTCTCGTAGACATGTACAAAAAGAATATCTATCTGAAATGTACAACAAAATGGACCCTAAGTAACTTATTTCAGATTTACAAACATTTTGAGAGCACTCTCTTGTGGATTTGTTATCTGAAATGTGCAACAAAATGTACCCGGAGCAATGTATTTAATGTTTTACAAAAATGTAGGCTAAAGCCCCGTGCACACCGAGACGTTTTTTGCTCGCGTTTTCCGTCGACGTTTAACGCCCCGTGACTAAATAAAGGGCGTCAATATGATCGTGCACACCAACGAGCAAAATGCCAGGCGCAAAACCTTCATTTAAAAAACAAAAATGCCTCATGCTCGTTTTTTGTTATACGCACCGCATCAAAACCTTCTCCACCAATCAGATTGGCACTTTTGTTCATGTGCATGGAGCTGCTGAAGTTACAGTAAACAGCACTTGGAGGCGCTCAAGCGCAACACTGTCAATGCGAGCGCACATTGAAGAAGATGCCCAGAGGCGATATGAGCATGGAGCTGCTTATTGCACTGGTGAACAATAATCATTTCTTCATTGCTAGAGCTGGAGCTGCTGCTTAAACCATCCATAACATCAAGCGTGTCAACTTTGTCTTCTTTCTCTGTATTACAAGCGGATGTCAGAAGCTTAAAGTTGTGTAGCGCCATCTAACGTCAAGGAGTGATTTTGCATACTCTTCTGCACGACGCCTGTGAAAATCACGAGTTTGAATCCGGAAAAACGTCTTGGAAAATGCTGAATGAAAAGCCTCCCGGTGTGTACGAGCCTTTAGGCTCATATTTCCAATTAGGCTTTGCAAGAAAGATTACTATTAAAC
>CAIGQZ010034990.1:13013440-13026189 GCA_903798205.1 Danio tinwini | reverse complement strand
ATAATAATAATAATAATAATAATAATAATAATAATAATAATAATAATAAATATAAGCAGCAAATCGGAATATTAAAATATTTTTGTTAGATTGACCGTCTATCAGATGAGACGTTAAATCAAGGTCCTAACTCTGTGGTCATTAAAAATCCCATGGCACTTCTCATAAAGAGTAGTGGTGTAACCCCGGTGTCCTTAACAAATTCCTTCCATCAACCCCTTACCTATCATGGCCTCCCAATAATCCCCATCCACCGAACTGGCTCTATCATTGTCTCTCCACTCCACCGACCGCTGGTGTGTGGAGAGCGCACTGGCGCTGCTGTCCTGTGGCTGCATCATCCAGGTGGATGCTGCACACTGATAGTGGTGTGAAGTGACCCCCCCCCCACCCCTCGTGATTGTGAACCATTTTGGGTGTATGGCCATACACAATTAACGCGCTATATAAATACACATTACTTAGCCACATTTTTTTCATGATTCTATTCACCAAACTTTTGAAGAATACAAATACTTGGGCAGGACAAAAAAAAAAGAATCGGAATTACCTGTTAAACTGGATAAGCAAGAAAAAAAACTCGCTGTTGAGCCCTAAAAAAAATAATAGTAAATCAGGTTTTCCTTGTGTCTCCCAGTATCACTCTGGTTTATGTTTCATATTGTCTTCAAAAGATTTATTGCTTGAGGCATATTTGGGGGGAAAATCCATGACCTACAGATTTTGGTAACAATTAATCATTTAAAGACAAAAAGAAAAGAGGACCAAACCCACAGTCATCCTAGACTGAATATTCAAATCTAACCAGTTTGTACAGGCGTTCAGTCATTACATTCAGGTTTTGAGTCTCACCTTGATGCTCTTGCTTATTTGTACCATTCTTCAAAAACTCCACTGAATATTTGGAGCTGTCCATTCCCAAAAGCTCCTGCTGCTGTTTCAGGATCTCCTCCATGAGTCTGGAGTTATTCCTCTTGAAAACACCTGTGAAATAAGAGTGTCAAAAGCCCAGTTTATATCAGGTGTCAAGATGTATTTTGGTCAATCAGATCACATTGATGAGGCAGACACATTCATGTTTAAACCATCTTTTTTGTACATTTTTGACCACTTTTCAGATTTCTTTGGGAGTAAGGTCTATGAGAAGATGCATGTATAGGCTTTTTCCGATTTGTTTTATCCAAAATTGCTAAATATGCTCACACAATTTAACTATGAACATAAAATGAGACAAACACAGACAGACAGAAGAGAAGCAGCCTTCATTTGTGTTTCGAAAATCAAAAAATACAACAAATATTGCAGGTTTTGCTGGATTAGGAATGTTTAAAGAGAACTTTTTTTCACTATTATCAATGTAAACTCACTATTAGCAATGTGACTCAGATCAACTTATCAGACTTATCAAACTTTTGGCAGTTTTAAAATGTCTGGCAAAGGTTATATATTACACACACGCCTAATTTCATTGAGAAATATACTGAGCTGAAAGACCGTTTTGAAACTGACTATTGAACAATTAAAAGGCAAGAATAAAAGTTTGTGTAATAAACATTTCAAAACCTACTGAAAGAATTACAAGAATCTTGCTTACACAAATAATCACACACATATAAAGTCTCAATATATGGGTCAAAGTTTTCGTTGTCTGCCTCAAATTAAATTTACAAAAGTGATTTTACACACGTAGAAAGTATATCAAATGAAAGTGCTTCTTTAATTTAATAAAGTGCTTTCAAATAACACTTGTGAAAATGAAAAATCAGAATACGAGACAAATGGTGTTGCATCATCAGGTTTCAAATGTATGCCAAAAATGAAACATATTTATTCAGTCCTAACCTTTTTAAAACAAAATATGTGATCGTACTAAATTGTATTGTTTTTAAATGATTAAAATCTTCTTGCTAAGAGCTGGGTAAAACCTAATGGCTTGAATGCTAGAAGCAAAATAGAAAGTCTTAAAATTTAACACATCAATAGATTCTCAACCTAAATGTGCTTTTTTGTTGTTGTTGTTGATATTTTGTTCTATAAACTATTGCAACACTTTAGATTATACAGTGTCTTCTGTACACCATGGTAAAATACCTGATAATCTTTCTAGTCAGATTTTAAAAAAGGAAACATTCTACAAACAGATACGTTAGAAAGACAGTACATGTGGACACATCATCATAACCTATATTTAAGTATAAACATATAAACAAACCTATGTAATAGTAAAATTTCTATCTAACGTCAACAAGCAAAGTCACCTTTTAAAAAGTACTGCACGTTAACTATGCTTATTCATAGAGTCCATCCTAATACACAACATCCCAACTCTTTCTGATTTTGATAGTAATGTAATGTAATATCGTTCAGCTTTTATAAAGATGCTACGAAATGATAATAAACTTAAATTGAATTGAACGAGAAATGTAAATAAATACGTTTTTGCACTAAAACGATCAAATTTGAACACAAAGCATTTTAGCAAAACACTCTCTGCTTTTGATTGTATTGTAATAATGTGGATATTTCGTAAAGCTGTTTTGGAATGATAATAAATTTGAATTTAACTAGACAAAATAAATATTTTTTTGCATTAAAGAAATCACATCTCAACATAAAAGTATTTCAGCAAAACCTTCTTTATGATTTTGGACTGTAATGTAATAATGTGGATGTTTTTGTAAATGTGCTTTAATGAAAATAAACTTTAAATTAACTAGACAAAATAAATGTTTGAGCATTAAAGCAATCAGATATTGGGCTAAAGTTGGTTTTAAATTCGCTCATTCAGACTTTCACCTTCTTAATATAATTTCAGAAAAGTATTATTTGTTGATTCTAAATAGGGAAATCATATTAGCATATGTACTATCATAGTACATTGTTCACAGTCAATTAAATAGTGCTAATGTTGTTTTGGTCATAATTACAAGCTATTTCAGACCCAAAATTCAAAGTATAGCGTGGTAAACACTATATGAACTGTCTCACAAGTTGTCACTGAAAGAATGTGCGAATATAAAACCAACTTTACCTCAAGATATCACATCAAAACTGTTTTTTTTTGTAAAACAAAAGGTTGACATGTATCAATACTTGAATATGAATTTGAATATATTACAGAATATGAGAAACATTGTCAATGAAAAAAGATACAAGAGAGAGAAAGAAAGTAAAATAATAATAATAATAAAGCAAATGATATAAATTTGAGGGTAAGACATTTAAGAATCAGCAATAGTATATAAATTAAAGTCATTACAAAATGAAAGGCTTTCTTATTTTCCGATAATGAAATTAAATTTAAATATTGACTAAATTCTAACAAAAAAAAACAGGAAAATATGGTTTGATACAAGTAAATTTGCATTTGTGGATATGGAATTTACAAAGAAATTAAATTAAATTTATAACAAAACAAGCATTTATTTTAGCAGAGTCAGATTCATAATAACCAAAATGTTAAATTCTTTAAAAGTAACAGAAACATCTTGTTGTATATTATCATTAATAAATTAGCCAATGTTTCCAAAATTGTACAGCATAATTACAATCCCAAAATAAATGAAAGTTTCAAAATGAACATTTTACAACATTATTAGAATAAACTTTTTGAAAAATTGTTTAATAGGATAAAATCTGTTAATTTTAAAGAACACTTCTTTGACCTTGTTGGTGAGAAAATATTTTTGTTGTAAAGACCATATTTTCCCCATTTCAAATCTCTCTCTATATATTATTCTAATAAGAGATTACAGGGGACAATGTAACAACCTTTTCAATAAATAGAGATCTAACTTTGTAATTCCTAAGTAAAACACTAGATCTAGAAACAAAACACTAGATCAGTCATGAGTGCTGAAAAAACAGCAGGTGACTGAACGCATGTGACTTCAGTTCACTTCCCTTATGAATTCATTCAATTCAAATCAAGTCTATTTGTATAAAAACACAATAATTATTGTTTCAAGGCAGCTTTAGAAAAGGTGCACATTATTGAATTATTATCAAATTCAAAAAGTTAAAGTTATAAGTTACCTTAACTTTGTTAGTAACTAATAACTTTAACTAATAAACTAGTAACTAATTATGAATGAAAGGCAATTCCTGCCTATTTAAAATAAATCAAATAAACGTTGAAAATTAAAATGAAAACCAGATTGAAATTGTTAATCTGGTTTTTATTTTAATTTCCAATGTTTATTCGATTTACTTAAAATTGGCAGGAATTACCTTCCATAACTAATAGCTTTTACAGTTAAAGTTAATGCATACAAACATCGTTAACCTGCAGTAACAACGTATATAGGTGATGTCTACGTGTACATGTTCAATGAAGTGTATTTGTTTATTAAAAGTATGTGTTGTCCTCGAAGTCTTCAATGATTGGCGTCATCTTTTCACAAAACGTCAAATTCATAAGGATCATTAAAGTCTTACCTTGATTATCATAAACACTGACATATGAGATGCCCACTGCCATACACCAGACCACTAGATTGGCAATATCCGTGTAGTGGATCTCCTCCTCAGTCACCAATAGCCCCACATGAAGAGGCAGCTTCTCTAAAGTCCTGCCATCGGCTCCCCAGCGAACCCTGCGGCTGGTCCTTGTGCCTTTGGGTCCTGCATTTTTCTGGTTATAAAAGCCAAGAGCTAGGGGCAATAATAAGTCCACCAGGGCCAGTTTCCACCTCCAGATGTGGACTCGGAACCATGCGACAAGCGCGCGCTGAAGATACAACAGCGCGAGCAAAAACCGCCACACCATCTCATACAGCGAAGCCATCGCGTTAACGTCTTTAAACGCCTTCCTAGTTTAATTTACGTATCGTATTTTCGTGTGTGTTCCTCATATTAAAGTAGTGCGTGAATTCATAAGCGTTGGTGGACAGAGAAAATTGCCATTTTGGTCAGTGCCAACACCGCAGCCCGTCGGCTGCCATTTCTTCATCCTGGCAACCTTTCCACTCTGAACCCGCTGCTGTGTGACATGGAACTTTCTGATTGGACGGATGAGAGAGCGTCAGCGGGTCATGCTAAGCGCTGTTCTGAGATCGGTTTTAAGGGCTAGCCTGGAAGGGACTAATGAGAAGAACACTCGAAGGCTGATCTCAGAACTAAATCGAATACACTGATTTAGCATACGCGAGATGGTGAAATGTGATTGGCTGCTGTTCTGTAATGGAATATGTGTAAATCCTATTAACTCGATTTATGATTATAAAACGTTCAGTTTTTTACTTTAAATTATAATTTAGCACATCTATGTGATTTTTTTATTAAAACTACTTTTAACGCTTATTCAATTATTATTTAAGACAACACTACAACTACATATTTCAGATACTATTTTAACACTGTATCTATTTAACAAATTCATTTAAAAAATTACGTTAAAATACAATATGTATGTCAATAAGTAGCCTGGTTAATTCTTCAAAGTGCGCACTGCTTTTGATTGCCAGCTTTTGTAATATTAGTAACATGACACATAAAAATATAAGCACAAATCCAAACTTACGTTACATTTCACTCGGTTTGGATTGATTTGGAATAACTGTGCAGCCTTGTTATTCAGAATGGTTGGTTGGTTAATTCAAATCTTTTTAAACAACAAATCTTTTTTGAACATTTATTGTATAACAGAAATATAAATTTGGTACATATTATTTACAATATTAACTATTAATTTATAATGGCGCCAATAAAGAATGAAAAACAAGAGAAACAATAAGGAGAAAAATAACAGAAATTAAAAACAAAAATTAAAGACATATCAATAGGTTATCTGATCTGAGGATAGATATAAAACAGAAAAAAAGTAAGTACGATGTGAGTGAAGAGGGCAAAATAATAAGACAACAGCAATTTAGAGATGTCCAAAAATCCGTTCTACTTTTCTAACAGAATGTACTCAAACCGAATGTACAACCCATAATTACAAACGGGGTCATCATGTTTGTAACTCAGAATCAATTTCATATGGTTGATGTTTTTCTAATGTATCAAAAAACATTTGGAATGTATAACTCATTAAAGTTTTGTTAAAACTTGATTTTGTTGTAAATACTTTTTGGCTATTTTTATATTGAAAAAAAAACATACATTTCTTTAGTAAAATTAACATCTGTTTTTGCTTTACAGACTCAAAAGTGGTTTCAATTTAACATGGGCTCATTTATTGACAATGCATAACTGATAATAATTAGCTTGTTTTTGAAGCTTCTGTTGTGTATCAATGCAATTGATTATTTTACTGTTATTTTCCCACTTGCTCCAACGAGTCTACATCCTATAGTGTCGCCTTATAGTATCATCACAGAGATGCACACAATCACTTTCTAGAACGTTCATATTCACTGTCATATTCATTCTGTCTGGTAGAATGATCTTTCAGATCATTGTCTTGTGAGAGTTGTCAACACTTACAGGCAATCAAGCTTTTCCAGAAATGTCATGTTTAAATGCAGGAGCTGATCTGATGGGCCTTCAGGATCTCCTCATGCAGGCTGTGTGTCCTGTTGTGGCCCAGAAGGAGGATCTCTAGACCTGAGGGCAGGCCACAGGAAAATGACTGCACTTGTTTTTTTTTTTTTTAGACAGATAGATGTCATATGAACACACTAAAGCTGATCTGCCCCAGCTCACAAAATGACAGAGTTGCTTTTTCAAGTCTGGGCAAACCTGAAAAACATCTGACCTTTAAATAAATAATACAATTTATGAAATACACAAAACTTAAAATAGTTTAATTTCAGCTGCATATGTTTAGACCAAGTTTAACTTGGAAGTAAAATAACTAAAACCTAAATGGGTATAAACGTTATATGAAGGAATAAAAATGGGCGTTAAAAAAACTAATAAAAATGTCAAAAGTATGCACATTATGCACTATAATTAAAATTGAGTAAAAGAAACAAATAAAAAATAAAAGAAAAATATTTTACATGAATGAAAACTAATTACTTTATAATAATTCCTTACATTTATATAGCACTTTTCTGGACACTCAAAGCTCTTTACCCATTGGGGGGAATCCCCTCATCCACCACCAGTGAGCAGCATCCACCTGGATGACACGACAGCAGCCATATTGAGCCAGACCGCACACCACACACCCATAGATATATACACTAGATATCACATAAGGACTCTGAGCATGCATCAATAGCGCCGCCACATTGGTACAGTGCTCCATGACAAACGTCATTCAACCGCACTAGTCAAGACAGTGTGCCAATGTGAAGATGCTGGACTTAAGCGCTGTGTACGGGTGTAGTAACGAGCAAACAAAGAAAACAAAGCACAGTCATAAGTCATCACATTTCATAGGTAAGAATTTTTTTTTTATGTTTTTGTATGTTATGAACTTTTGTGCTTAACAAGAATTGTTATTGATGATAATAATCTCTTACTGCAGTGACCATAAGGCAAAGTAGCACCAACTCGCACTAAATTCTAAGCTTATGCTAGTTTTGTTGAATAAAATAAGCAAACAATGTTATGAAATATGACAAGAAGATGTTGCGCTGCCAGAAACTTGTATTATTGTCGGCTAAGTGAACGAGCCCTTGTGGTCACATCCATCAATGTAGAAAAGTGATGTAAAATTATAATATTTCGTAATTTTAAAAAAATATTTGCATACGGACCACCGGGGAAAACTCCCGATCCTAGATATATGGGTATATAAGTATTTCTCTGGCTTTGGATGGCCACAGTCCTCCACTTCACCTTGGTCCTGCATTCATTTTAAAGGAGCGCTACCCTGTACTAAAATGACGACTCTATTGACGCATTCCTTCTAATAGACAACAGGTAGGCGACATCTAATGTATATATCTATGTCACACACCAGCTAATTGGTGGAGAGGAGACGGAGTGATGAAGCCAATTATGACATGGGGATGGTTAGACCATGATGGACAGAGATCAGTGGGCAAATTTGGCCAGGAGGCCAGGGTTAAACCCCTTCTCTTTTTCCAAGGACATCCTGGGATTTTTAATGACCACAGAGAGTCAGGACCTCGGTTTCCGAAAAGTCGGCGGTCATCCGAAAGACGGTGCTCACTGAGCAGTATAGAGTCCCCTTTACTATACTATAGAGTTAGGACCTACACAGACTGCAGGTTGAGCGCCCTCTGCTGGTCTCATTAGCACCACTTCCGGTAGCAATGTGGTCTCCCATTCAGGTACTGACCAGGCACAACCCAGCTTAGCTTCAGTGGGCGACCATGTGAGAGCTGCAGAGAGCTAGCTGTAGCAGCAGCAACAACAGCAACAACAACAACAACAACAACAACAACAATTTGAAGAACATTCTCTTAATATTATAGACATTTTCTAATTCACTATCAAGTTAAACTGGATATTCAGCAAAAATCATGCACTTGAAACTAATGTTTAGATTGTTACACTATAAAAAATCTCCGGAAATGATCAGTTTTCCGTATTTTGTGATTCATGTTTTTATATTCCCCTATTTATTTATGCTTGTGAATTGCATTAAGGGACCTTGAAAAGTTTGAAAAAGTGACTTTTATTAGCATTTCTAATAGTTTAAAGTGATATATTGTCTGGGTTGGTGTTGTATATTACGCTAGAATATCATAATAAACTGCATGTACATTTGCTGTTATTCTACAGACTTATTTCTCTAAATATTATTTCTTATATATTATATTATTTCAGACTACTAAAATGTCAATTAAAGTCACTTTGTTAAACTGTAGAGTTGAATTTTCATCATCAGAAATCAACAGAGCAGAGATCAATCTCCCATAATGCAATTCACAACCGTAAATAAACAGAAAACACTTGTGAATCACAAAATACGGTTAACAAAAAACTGTTAATTAACAGATATTTTTTACAGTGTAGTTAGTTAGTTAGTTAGTAAGTTAGTTAGTTAGTTAAGCCAAATGTAATCCTGAACAGAAATAAAATCAGGTTTATTTTGCTGCTGTTTGAGAAGAGCAGTGGTGGTACAGACTGAACCTGTATGTCTCTGTTCTGGCTCATGTTAAAGCAAAACACACTTTATCACTCAGAACATCTTCGTTATGAAAACACAACCTCACCTCAGTGCTGAAGCAGCATTTTGCACATAAGGCTTAGCTAGCAGAGCCAGAATCATGCTTGGCATATACATTTTTTAATTACAAAAGAAAATGTGACACCGTACATTCAAGAAATCAGCAAATCAGCAATAGACTGTCCTGTCTGTTTGCAAATGTAAGAAAGTTGCTGACAAATTGTTTACAACACCTTGTGAGGGAAACCGGAGCACCTGGAGGAAACCCACGCCAACAAAGGGATAACATGCAAACTCCACACAGAATCAGAATCAGAAGAATCAGAAAGAGCTTTATTGCCAGGTATGTTCACACATACGAGGAATTTGTTTTCGTGACAGAGCTTCTACAGTGCAACAGAATTACAGAGGACTAAAAAAACAGATAATAAATATATTTTAAAAGTAGTGAATGCAATATACAAATTGACAAGTGTATGTACAGGTGTATTACTATATACAACATAATATGTGCAGGTGTTATGTGCAAATTGGCATGTAAAGTGTGCTGTTAAATAAGTGTATGTGTGCATAAAAAAGTGTATAGCAGGTAGTGATGTTGGTTCCACAATTATTATCATCATCAAGTGTTTATGAGATGGATTGCCTGAGGGAAGAAACTGTTTCTGTCGGGCTGTTCTGGTGCGCAGTGCTCTGAAGCGTCGAGCAGAAGGTAAAAGTTCAAAGAGGCAGTGTGCTGGGTGTGAGAGGTCCAGAGTGATTTTAGCAGCCCTTCTGCTCGCTCTGGATAAGTACAGTTCTTGGAGAGTAGGGAGGGTTGTACCAATGATTCGCTCAGCAGTCCGAACTATTCGACGTAGTCTTCGGAGGTCGGATTTGGTAGCTGAGCTAAACCAGACAGTTATTGAAGTGCAGATGACTGATTCAATGATGGAGGTGTAGAACTGTTTCAGCAGCTCCTTTGGGAGATTGAACTTCCTCAGCTGACAAAGAAAGTACAGCCTCTGTTGAGCTTTTTTGACAATGAAGTCAATGTGAGTGTCCCACTTCAGGTCCTGAGAAATGGTGATGCCCAGGAACCTGAATGACTCCACTGCTGCAACAATGCTGTCCATGATGCTCAGTGGGGGAGAGCAGGGGGGTTCTCCTGAAGTCCACTATCATCTCCACTGTTTTGAGCGTGTTCAGCTCCAGGTTGTTGTGACTGCACCAGACAGCCAACTTGTTGTGACTGCACCAGACACCGTCCTGAATGAGGACGATAAGTGTGGTGTCGTCTGCAAACTTTACGAGCTTGACAGAGGAGTCTTTCGAAGTGCAGTCATTCGTGTACAGGGAGAAGAGCAGTGGGGAGAGGACACACCCCTGTCCTCACAGAAACACACAGAAACGCCAACTGACCCAGCCGAGGCTTAAACCAGCAACCTTCTTTCTGTGAGGCGACAGCGATACCCACTGCGCCACCCCCTGAAGATAGATACACACTACCGGTCAAAAGTTTGGGGTCATTTTGTTTTTTTTTTCATGTTTTTTTAAAGAAAACTATTCTGTTCATCAAGGCAGCATTTAATAATTGTAAAACAAAAAAAGTTAAATTGTTAAATGTCTATTTAAATTTTAAATAACTGCTTATTGTAGTTTCAAATAAAATTATTACTCCAGTCATTATTGCTTTTAATACTATTACCATTACAATAATAATATTAATAATAGTAATAATAATGGCGACGCGGTGGCCAAAGTCATGTGGTACAGGTAAACTGGGTGTGCAATATTGACCGTAGTGTATGAGTGAGTGTGTGAATAAGTGTGTATGGATGTTTCCCAGTGATGGGTAGGGAATCCGCTGTGTAAAAACATATGCAGGATAAGTTGGCAGTTCATTCTGCGGTGGTGACCCCATATTAATGAAGGGACTAAGCCGAAAAGAAAATGAATGACTGAATAATAATAATTAATATTAGAGTGATTTCTGAAGGATCATGTGACTCTGAAGACTGAATGTATTTATATATTTATATGTATTATTATTTTTTTAATGCATAAAAAGTAATAATTTGATCTATTACTAAACTTCTAATGAGGTGTTTTTAAAACTTAAAATTATTTTGTCTTATCCCTGAAATATATACCTAGATCTATGTGATTTTAAATAAGCTAACAAATAAACAAACAAACAAACAAACTAATAAATAAAAAGTTTAATAAATAAATGAACAAATTCTTAAACGTGATGCGTCATAATCAATTATTTTACAAATCAACATTGCTATTAATATCTTTAAAGAATCTAAAAATAAATATAAAGTTGAATACATGCTGTAAATGTCATAAGTTGTACATTTTGTTGTATTAAAGTATTTAAATAAGCTAATATAGTTTAATCAATCAATAAATAAACAAATGTCATCATTATTGTAAAGTTTAAGTTACAAATAAAAGTTGAAAGTTATATAAAAAGTTAAAAAACAAATGCATGAACAAATATATAATCCAAACACAAACCAAAATCAAATAAAACAAAGAAAGTAAAAACAGAAATATATTTTTTTATTCATTCAATTTCTTTTCGGCTCAGTTCTTTATTAATCAGGGGTTGCCACAGCGGAATGAATCGCCAACTTATCCAGCATATGTTTTACACAGCGGATGATCTTCCAGCTGCAACCCATTACTGGCAAACACCCATACATTCACACACACACACACACACACACACACACACACACACACACACACACACACACACACACACACACACACACACACACTATGGACAATTTAGTTTATTCAATTCACTTATACCACGTCTTTGGACTGTGGGGGAAACCGGAGCACCCGGAGGAAACCCACGCCAATACGGGAAGAACATGCAAACTCCACACAGAAATGCCAACTGACCCAGTAGGGACTCGAACCAGCGACCTTCTTGGTGTGAGGCGAAAGTGCTACCCGCTGAGCCACCCATATATAAACAAATAAGTAAAAAATCGATTCGCTCATCGCTCGACTGCTTACCTCATCGTGTGGCAGACTCGACTAATCAATCCGCGTTGTTGACTTGTTCGATCTCGGATTTCCTGGTCAGATGAGAGCACGGGAAACACCTCAGCTAAACATCACTCTCACTCTGTAACACACCGGAAGTCGATTATTAGCATAAACCAACTGATCTCTCCTACTGAAGGACTAAATTCGAGTTCTCCGTGAGTTTTCCCCCCTGTCTCACTGTTGAAGATGTCTGCGTCCGCTGGCGGTGCTGGATCACCGGGATCGGGCCTCTCTGCCGGCCCGGCTGCGGCTACCGGCTCCGGTATGTCCATGTTCAGGTGGCTGGAGGTGCTGGAGAAGGAGTTTGACAAGGCTTTTGTAGACGTGGATCTGTTATTGGGAGAAATCGACCCGGATCAGGCTGATATCACGTATGAGGGCCGCCAGAAGATGACCAGTCTCAGCTCGTGTTTTGCTCAGCTGTGCCATAAAGCACAAACCATCTTCCAGCTCAACCACAAACTGGAGGTAAAGAGAATAGATTAAAGTAGATAAATATAATGAGGTATAGTTGGTTTTATATTCACACATTCGTTCATTTCTGAACACTGGCAACTAATGTCACAGCTCCTATATTGTGTTCACCATGCTACTATAAATATTCGGTATGTGAGTATAAGTACGACTTCAAAACAACATTAGCACTACTTAATTGACTATAAAC
>CAIGQZ010034990.1:12988419-13008440 GCA_903798205.1 Danio tinwini | reverse complement strand
TATAAAAATCTTTGACTTTGGTCAATCCTTTGTTTCTCCATTGTGAAAATATCTTATCTGACTGGCCAGGTAAAAAAAAATATCACTGAATAAGGAACATTATTATTAAGGAACATGTGCAAATATAAAACTAACACTGATGATAAAAATGATCTGTCAAAGTCTAGACAAAGTTGTTATTCTTCTATTTACTAAAGGTTTGTAATGTGCTGTGAATGCTTCACTCTGTATGGTTTGTCCTACTATGGAAGCCAATTGTTACAAGTTTTCAACTTTCTTCAAAATACCTTCTTTAGTGTTCATCATCAGGATAAAGACACTCATTAGGGTATGGAGAATAAATAGTGGGTAAATTAGAATTTTTAAGAACAGACTAATTGTGAAGTGCATAAATTGTGACTTAGTTTTTAATGTATAACTAGTTCATTTAAGGTTATGACGAATATTCAGCTAAATTCTTTCAAATGGATTTCAGATGTACAAATAATAATAGCATAATTTCGAACATTATACGGCATTTTTGAAAGAGCCTTCTACAGTATTTAGTAATTATTTGTATGAAACATGTTTATTCTGGAAAATTTGGAAGCATTTAACAATAAGCTTTTATTTGTAAACATTAATTAGTATAATACTAACAATGAATAAAACTTGTGAAGCATTTATTATTCGTAGGCATTGTCAACATTTAACTGTTCAAATTATTCATCAACATGAATGAACAAAGAACTGTTGTAAGTGTATTAACTAGCATAAAGAAAGATTTATAAAATGTATAAATATAGTAAGAAATATATTGCACATAATAGCAGCAAGCTAAGTTAGTTAAGCTTTGTCTGTATATTGGAGTGAAACACCAATCTTTGTGGATCATAATCAATTATTTTACCCTTTAAAAGTGTGCAATTAGATTTAATAATGAAATTTTCTTAATGCATAGTAATTTCAATATGGTTAAACAGATAAAGCACTTATACAGTAAATGTATTTTTATAAAGTGCTTCTGAAAATGATTATGGTGGAAAATCGTGGATTTGGCAATAAGAAATGTAAATCCTAAAGAGAAATTCAAAGTGTAAAAAATTGGGAACAGTTCATCATACTTTTGCATAATGTTGTCCTGTGTTTCAGGTTGCATAAACACAAGCTTTCATATTAATAAGATTTTGTGCAACTTAATTAATGCAAATCCAAGATGGAACTAGTTGTCTGTAATTAAAATTAAAGTGCAACGATTTTTTTAAAATAGAAACAATTTAATGTGCAATAAAACTGACAGAATGATCAGAACCCTTGAAATATATGCATATTTAGAGTAAAAGTTTTATATTTGAATAGGTAAAATTTGGGTTTTTGTGATGGATGTTGAAGAACAGAACAAAACAAAACAATGCCACTGAACTGGATGAAACTTGCATATATTGCTAATTATTACTGCTGGAAATGATCAATTGTTGTCATGTTTTGGCCAGTACAGATCAGTCAGACCAGAAAAAAAAACCATTTAGAATACTAAAGATTGACAAGTTTGAACAAATCAAGCAGAAAAGACTTTCAGCATACTGGTATACAAATGCAAACAGGTAACTGACCAAATCGTGACGCAAGAGAAAACGCACTATAAGACTCTTTATATTTTCAAAATATTCAAAACGCTGAGAATGCCATTATATAAAGTTCCGTTCACACAAAATTACTAAAACAGTAGATTAGTTTCAAAATGTGTTTTTATTCTTAGCTGAAGAACTATTACAAATATTGACAGCCAATCATCACAATTTAAAGAGCCGGTGACAAACAGCAATCTGCAGAGAATGACATTGTTTGCTGGTGCAGATGCTAGTATCTTTATTATCATATTGGTCTTTCTTGGTGTGAACAGAATGGTCTTTTGTATTCCTGTAGTTGTCACTCTTTTCCTCTCCAAATGCACCAGACACCTTCTTATAAACGCCTTCAAGATGATTTATACATTCACCTGGTGCTGCATCGAAGACCTCCGCTGACTGCGCACGCACTTCACGAAACAGATGAGGCTTTTATACTTGGTGCGTTCGCCGTTAAGATATTCTTTAAAACGACAGGGGCCGGTCAAAAGAAACCCACCGTAAAATCAGACGAATAAACATAGAAGTAGGACCTTTTTGGAACTACGTCATGTCATATTAATATTATTAAAGATTTTTAAACTGATTATTTTTATAAATTATTTTGATTATTATTAGGATTTTTATAGCCATTCAAGATATTATTTTTTAAATCAAACTTTGACACATCTTGCTTTTGTTCATATCTTGGACTGTTTTACCTAATAAAGTTTATTAAAATATTAATGACGAGAACATGGGTTGCTCCACAAATATAATTTTTATTATGATAAAAAACTACACTTACTAAAAAATACTGGAGTTTTTTTTTTTTTTTTGATTTATGCCACTCCACAATTGACACATTTACTGTCTGGTTAGTTTCTGTCCTCATATGCTAAAAAGGCAATAATGGTCCAACATTTCTGACCATTATCACCAATAAAGCCTAGGAAAAACAGGGCATCAGCATATTGTAAACCTATAGGTTCAATTATTCTTTGCCAGTTATCAAAGAAATAATTTGTTCCTTAATTATAGTTTTGTAACTATTAAATTGTTTAAAATTGAAAATGAATGGTCAAATAAACATATTTCTGTAATTGTGCATTAAAACCACCTGGGTCTCCACTTTTGCCATGACCTCTTTTGGCTTTAACAAACTTATGCCTCAGGTTTTTCCAATCCAAACTTTTACAAAACCTTTTTGCCTTTTTCACTACTGGTGCAATTTCTAGCCAAGAATAATTGGTCATCTGATTATCCCCATGATCATGCATGGACGGATCAACAGGCTTACCTGTTTCAGACAAAATCTCTTCAAAATGATTCATATTCAACTCAAATGAAACACAGCGCCGTGCAAACTGTTCGCTTGAGTCTCAAAAAATTTTGTGTGCTCCGCCAGCCAAAATCATGTCGCGCACACCCAAAGCAAACCTCCGCAAATACAGCGATGATGTCACATTCGCTGCACACACTCAAGCGAACTAGCGGATGCGTCGAGTATGAACCAGGCTTTATAATTCTTGGAAAACATTATGCAATTCTGAGTGTGCTCCCCTCACAGGTGAATGGGTTCGACAAACCACCTGTAGGAGACACTCTTTCCTTTCTGTATAAATAACAAGAAAAAAAATGCTAACTTAGACTTGTCATAGCATTTACATACTCCAATTCTGATGATTTGTGCTTCTTTTATCCTCACTTTGGATAAAAGCGTCTGCCAGATGAGTGAATGTATTCTATTCAATCTACTCATCCCTTCATGTGGGTTGTTTGATAAATAATTCAGTTATGGAAAGAAATTAGTGCACAAATTCATTCCCTCATCATCTCTCTTTCTCTTGCCTTTGAATGACACACAGACGACTGTGTTTGGATGTCAGTTGCATAAACAAAGAAAAGTTGCCAGTTTAGTCAAAGATTTCTTCATCTAAAGAAAACGATTTGCATTTGGTGCTCTCCGTGTGGGTCTCACACATAACTATGGCTTTCAAAATACTTGTTAAACCTGCTTAGTAAGTGCCAGACACTGGTCAGTCCTGTGTTTAAACTGACTGCAGTGTATTACGTAAAAGATGCTGACATGCACTTAAAAGCCAGGTCATGTTTGTATTATGTATTGTTGCTGTAGAGCTCTGTTGTCCTGTGATTTTTTTTTTTCTGTCACACAGTCTAGATAATTGGCATCTTTGTGTCTCTGTGTTGGCTTCTCAAGAGACCATCTTTGGTAATCTGCTTTGCCCATCACCTTTTAAATCTGTTAATGGCTCTTTATCAAAGCCCACAGTCCAATTTGAAATTCAGCATTATCTTCCACTTGGGAAATGAATCGTCTTTGCCGTGGAGGAATCACTTGAGTGTTGGAGATCAAACTCAAAATAACAGCTTCTCCACTGCGGTGACTCACTGGTATATTTGTGTAGGAGGCTGAATTTCTTTCTGGAAAGGTAGTTTTAGCAGGTTAAGAGGTCGCTTGTACACCCACCTCTTCACCGGCACCGCTGAGCAGAGCAGATTAACACACAGCTTGATAAATCTCCCTGCTGTGACTGAAGATTACAGCTTCCTGTTCTTTAAAAGGTACAGTAGCTGTACTATAGTTCAGTGATGATATTTTGCATGGTATGTCAAAAAATACCATGGTATTAACATGGTGCTCGTCCAAAACTCTTAGCACTTGTGTTCAAAATACCATCTCATCAACATGTAATTGAATTCGGTAACACTTTACTCGAAGAAGGAGTTAGATGGAGCCGAGATGGAGATTTTATGCATGCTTATGACAACTGTCATTTAGGGTGTACTCATACTAGGCTCTCTGAACCGTGCCCAGGAACGTTTGACCCCCATTTCCCAGTTTGTTTGACAAGTGTGATTGCTCCAAATCGGGCCCAGGCCAGTTGGAAGAGGTGTGCCAGAGCGTGAGTTTGGAAGGTAAAATAACGGTGTGAGTGCAGGCTGAGGGAGAGAGGGGACAATCGCACCTGACCACGGTTCAAGACAAACTGTGCCTAGTGTGAGTATACTCTAAGGCCCAATTCCAATTCTATTTTTGTACCCCCTACTCCTTCCCATTGGCCCTTAAAGCTGAGTGTGAAGGGGAAGGGCTTAAAAATGTACCCCTAAGAAATGGGACAGCACTACAGCACCTGCACACGGCATCATATGTCATCACGATCTCTTGCTTCATCTGAGATCAGGCGATGGCGACTGCTGTAGTTATTCCAGTTGCTTTATTTTTTGGTATTTATCTTCAGGAAATCACTGAAGGCATATATTATGTTATCATAATGATATAATGTGACAATAAGATCGTAACTATGCTGCACATTTACACAGTGGTCAGATTCATCTATGTAAACACACAAAAACAACATTAACATTATAGTAGACACTGTAAAAAGCTCATTCCCAGCCACTAGACTTTTCTGACAGGGTGTTAGAGTGTCAGAATATTGTGGGATTACTATACAGGAGTTATTATTATGGATTATAGATAGCAAAATTTAGCGTTTTTTTTTTATTTATTTATTTTTTTAAGCATGACAGTTGTTATTAATATATTAAACCATGTTCTTGTTTGTTGTAAAAATTTGTAATAATGACAAAAAAAAATACCCCTTGGTTTCGAGTGTGGTCCTGAAAAATCTCCATTCAAAGGGCAATCTACCCCTTTTCCTTAGCCCTATGCCTTCAAGCTAAAGAGAATTGGGACACCCCACCCATTCACGGGAACCCGCAAAATAAGGCGTAGGGGTAAGGGGAAGGGCTAAGGGGTACAATTGGGATTGGGCCTAAGTGTCATTCTCTCAGTTGTCATTTTAAATGCAAAGTTGACATTGTTTGAGATGTCTTTTTAAATCCAACTTTACATCATAAGGTGTCTGTGTCATGACAACTTTTTATTATGAAGACAACGTTACTTGTCATGAATCTGTCATAAAAATTACTATCATGAGGCCATTATTTGTTATTAATTTTTCTTTATTGAACAAACTGAATTTGTTACATTTGTACATTTTATTAATGCAATTTGTACCACTGTAGTTGAGTTCAAGAAAAATATTAATGATGCTGTTCATAACACAGTTATAATGGCTTCATGACAGTCGTGTTTATGACAGATTTATGACAAGTTATGCTCTCTTGATGACGTCAAGTCGTCGTGACAAAGACAGGTCATGATCTATTTGTTTGTCATGTTGTCATAACATAGACCTCTCAAACAATGTCATCTTTGCATTTAAAATGTAATAAATGAGTGAATGACTGAGCATTGTCATAATCTT
Source organism: Danio tinwini (assembly GCA_903798205.1). Lineage (NCBI taxonomy): Eukaryota > Metazoa > Chordata > Actinopteri > Cypriniformes > Danionidae > Danio > Danio tinwini. The sequence goes on along the minus strand of CAIGQZ010034990.1, from coordinate 13,002,559 downwards.
TTATGACATATTTTGTTGCTCGATTAACATTAATAACAGTAAGCAATGAAATGAGATGTTACAGGCAACACCTTCTCGAATATTTACATTCTAATGCATAACTGATTAAATGCTCGTCAAGTAGGGCATGTTGACATAATTATTGGATATAATTGAGTTTTACCATTCAGAAGCAAGATTTAATCATTCTCGCTGTCACTTTTATAAAGTTTAAAACGAAGAAGTAACATGTATTGCACTATAAAGCTCAGAAATATCTCAAAAATAGCCTTTATTAGTAGTTTCCACACCTTTTGTGCTGTAAAAATACTCAGTGGTTAGCACTGTCACCTCATAGCAAGAAGGTCGCTGGTTCAAGTCTCTGCTGGGCCAGTTGGCATTTCGGTGTGGAGTTTGCATGTTCTCCCTGTGTTGGCATGGGTTTCATCCGGGTGCTCCGGTTTACCCTACAGTCCAAAGACATTATATAAGTGCTAAATTAAAACTAAATTGGCCGTAGTGCTGGAATAGTTGGTTCCTTCTGCTGTGGCGACCTCTGATAAATCAGAGACTAAGCCGAAGAAAGTAGGAAGTAGGAAAAGACCAAATTTCAACTTTGTCTGGATTTCATGCTGACTTCTATGATGTCATCTTCCAAAAGTCCCACCCAAATATCTGTAGCCTATACCGAACACAATCTATGAAAGCTGCCACTGTATAAGGTCTTGGCCTGCAACAATGAGACATTTTTCACAATTTGTAGGCTGCACTGCACACATTGAACACGTTTGAGGTGCTTTTGGGATTTCGTTTTGAGTACTTTGAGGCAAAGTATACAATTTTAGGAGAAGACTAAGTGACTAGCATTCTAAAGTAGGCTGTCACTTTTGATCGGGAGAAGTTGCAGTGAGAATCTAAAGTATTCTGTGGTCTGGCAGGTTCAGATTCGGCACTCTCACTGCTCTCGTTTCAGATCAACAGCAGTGACAGATAAATGAACCTGCTGTGTTACTGCTGAATATGAGAGTCCCTCGACTAACCTTGGCTATCCAGCAGAAGCCAGCCGCATAAATAAATGAGTAGTTGTTCTGCGAGAAGACCTATTTCCGTCCTTGACGTAGCTTTACTACTTAAGAGCTGAGGATTGAGATGATGTGCTTTAATGGCAGGGCCTTCAAATAGGGGGTAATGGTTAATGGGTGTATTTTCTATAGCTGAAATGGTAAAGAGGAAGATGTTTTAAATAAGAAAGACTTGTTTATGTTTGGGATAATCATGGGATTATTATATCTAACTGTTGTTCATTTAGTTATTTGTGATTTGAGCAGTTTTTACAAAATCAATTAAAATGGTTTGAAATTCAATGACATCCAAGCAGTAAGATTGGATTTCAAATAGATTTATTTATCATTTGGGTCGTAACGTGACATGCAAAATCTCAAGTAAAGGGATTGTTCACCCAAAAATGAAAATATACACACTATTTACTCAGCCTCAAGTGGTTCCAAACCTTTATGAGTGTCCTTTTTTCCTGTTGAACACAAAAGACTATATTAAAAATGTTGGAAACTGGTAACTATTGATATCCATAGTAGGAAAAACAAATGCTGTGGAAGTCAGTGGTTACTGGTTTCAAACTTCTTTTGTGTTCATCCTAAGAAAGAAACTCACAGGTTTGAAACAAGTGGAGGGTGAGTAAATGACGACAGAATAAAACATTTTTTGGGGGTGAAGTATGTCTTTAACTTTCTATATTAGTGAATGCATAAATGTGTAACTGCATCATGACAAGATTCCAGCGGTAAGCAATTTGGCTGTCTGCACCAAACATGACATGACAGAAACATTTAAATACCAGCTACTGCACTCCCAACGAAATGGTGAAGTCTTTAAATCTAATACATATTAAACTTCTTTAAAACTATTAATAGGCTAGCGGGTGACTGATGTCGTTGGTTGGCACTGAGTCACAGTTCTGACTTTCATTTTTGAACCGTATGCTAGTTATTTTATTTTCAAGATCTGAGATAAACTATCTGCTGCTGCTTTCAGTATGCCAGTACATGTCATGTAAAATTGTATTTAAATGCACATTGGTAGCATTTATCACTGAATAAAGCACATAATCTGTACCTGAGGTGATCTTTAGCATTCAGAAGGAACATATAAACATTATCTGACTAACATCTACCAGATAAATGTGTCTGGAAAAATATTTAATGGCTTTTATTTTTATAAACATCGCGGATGTGAATGCGTCTGAATGTTCTGATTGGCTGGGGTAGACGTTTCACGTCAGCACGTTCTAAGTGTGAACGCACTCTTTCCGGCAATTTTGAACAAATTTACCAGTATTTTCAGAAAGGGCCTGTTCACACATGATCCCTTTCCAGAAAATTGCCAGTAATTTTCCAGAAAGGTCTGTATGTGTGAAAGGGGCTATTGTCATACTAGTCCTGTATATGTTGTTCTGCCGTAGCGTCTCAGAAAAAGAAAAGGCATTTCTAAAATTCTGTAGATGTAAAATGGTAAAGTCTAGATCAGATATGCGGCCGGCCGGAAGTGCGATATGCACATCAATATAGCAGCATTTTTTAATGACACTGTATAGCAATAATTAATATTTTTACAGTACTGTGACGGTTGAGTTAGGGTTGGGGTGGGGGTAGGCATTAAAAATATCTTATCTTATAAAAAAATACTCGGTACAACTACTGTTTTTACATTCGTGTGACGGTTGGGTTTAGGGTTGGGGTAGACAATAATAAAATACAATAAATGGGAAATTTAATAAATAATATAAATAATTCTCATTAACTTCCGGCCGCAACAGTATCGATTCTAGCAACAACCTTGTAAATTAAAGGTTAATATGAGTAGACTATTATTATTGTTATTCTCAAACATATGGTAAAACAACAACAATAATATTAGGTCTATGTGTAGGTCTACTGTTGGTTAAAATGCAAAATTTTTAATGGTTGACTTAAACAGACTTAAATTTGTCCTGATTGTTAATTCAGAGTAAAGGGATAACATCAGAATACAACTATTCATAATTCTGAAGTTGAATTATTGTGTTTGAGACATGTGCTTGCAATCTGTTATTGACAACATTATTAGCCCCTTTTATTTCACTGGTAAAATCAGATATTTGTCATTATCAGATTCCCTCTTGCATTATATCATATATAACACTATATAGGCTAAAGTAGTTATAGTGAACATTTATTCTTATGCACAACACTTTGAGTTTGCTATGAATAAAAAAACATATTAAATGCTTGTAATCTTAACTCTAAAATGTAATATGATCATTTAAATGATGTGCGCAGTTTTGGTTTCAATTTCACTGCCAAATGCAGTTCATGTCATGGCTGCCGTCACTTTGAGAAAGAAAAAAAACATACATGCAAATCATACTTCCTGCGTGGCTCCCAAACGATCGCTCTGTGCAACAAACTGAACGTTATTTACAACTTTATTACCTGTTATTTATAACCTATGCATGTAGACATCATTGGAAGGCACGTGCGCATCCTCTCAGCAGTAAACGAACAGTGCGTCAGCTCATGTGTGATCTCGCATCCACGAATACGTCATTACATTAAGACAGAAATGACTTTTTGGGTGAGTTATACCTTATAAATGCAGTATGTGACACTTTTAACACCTTTTGGAGGTGTTCACGTTGCTGACCAGCATATATAAAACAATGTGAAGACTTGTGCAAGCTCATTTATGCTTCTCCTAAACTTGAAAATATAATTGGCTGAATCGTAGAGATGCTATATTAAGATTGTGTGGGGGGTCGAATCGAGATCGTGATCTTTTTTTGATTAATCGTGCAACCCTAATGTACTCCATTAATAACATTCACCTTTGTCCAAGATCTTCTTTGCTTCAAATTTTAGTGTTCATAAAAAGTTTTTGTATTCATTTTAATGAGAGTTGCAGATCTTTTTATCCCCTCACATATACACTTGTTAACATAGGAGACTGTTGTTTTTGCCATCTGCTTTTTTACATCTCATCTGCTTCTTTTTTGATTGTAAAACAATGACAAGGTCATTTTCATCCAAAGATGTTAATTAAATTGATGTACAACCTATAATATCACATAAAATATTTGAGAATAAAGCACTGTTTTAATCCAATGAGTCAAATATATTCATATATAATAATTTATTTGTGCCTTAGAAGATGATGCCGACACATTGTGGCTATTAGAGGTGTGAGACTCTCTTTGGGAGTGCAGACACTCAAGACTATTAATACTGAACCACTGTGAAGACAGACTTTGGCTAAGGGGCTTTAGAAAGACCAAAACAATATTTCAGATGTTTTACAATGTGGTTGGACTGCAGGTTTGCCCATTAATGCCATTAAATTACACTAATTTTTTTCATTACAATACATGTTTTCCCTGAAAATGAAATAATTTCAATGTGTATACTGGAATTTATTCAGTAAAAGTGTTTTCATAGTAGTTTATGCTAATTTTTACTGTATATTTGCACTAGTCTGCAGGAAAGAATTGTGCAATAATTTACACGTAGACACTATTTGAGTCAGCGTATGCCACCATGGATGGTTAGTTAATAATACTCCATGCGTGTGTGTTTCAGGCTCAGCTGGTGGACTTGCGGTCAGAGCTGACTGATGTCCAGGCAGAGAAGGTCGTGGTGGAAAAGGAGGTTCACGAACAGCTTCTTCAACTCCATTCCATGCAGCTCAAACTCCAAGCCAAAGGAGGCCAGGCGGTCGATTCTGACTCCATCAAGGACAGGATGGTGGGCACAGCATCATATTTCTATAAATATAGCATAACCAAGACCAAGTTTTATATCTATGCTAATATCATATATACGAAAATAGCTTGTTGAGCACCTAGATGTAATATGCCAGCATTGAGGCCACATGGATCTTCAACTCATTATGTGGTCAAAAGTCTGTTGACATGTAAAAATGAACATCTCATTCTAAAACTATAGCCAAGTGCATTTTAAAATGAAAACTGTGTGAGCATTTACCCACACTCAAGTGGTTCACAGTCCATCAGACTTTTTTACTTCTTTAGAACACAAATTAATTAGTTTTGATATAATTGATTAAAATAATTTACACTATTAAAAAGTGCAGATAATCAACAGTTTCACACAATCAATTTGTGTTGGGACAACATGAAGGATTTAACTTAACATATTAGTTTTTACAAATGTAAGTAGATTGAACATAAAACAAATAGGTTTTCCTTTAAAAAAACTTCAAGTTTCAACTTGTTTTAAATAAGTAGCTTGAACACACATCATTTTTTGAGTGTATGAAAAAAAAATTTCCCCAAAACTGTAAAATAAAAAAGGTCTGGCGGGAGCACTTTAGCTTAGCTTAGCATAGATCAATTGATTAGATTGGACCATTAGCATTTTGCTAAAAAATATTCAAAAAAGTATTTTTCTATTTAAAGCTTGACTCTTCTGTAGTTACATTGTGTACTAAGAGCGACAAAAAATTAAAACTATTCACTCATTCTGGCGTAATGATCAAGGAACTTTGCTGCCATATCATGGCTGCAGCAGGCGCAAAGATACAAGCAGTGCTTGAAAATAGTCCCCATCTAAGTAACTAGATAAGAGCATTGCATAGTATCATTACACCTGTAGTAAAATTTGCCTATTTCCAAAAAAAACAAAACACTGAGTGTTCCTATAAAACCAGAGCCAGTTTTGAATATGGAACTATCTTCATGACATTTAACAAACAATGACTATAATGTTTTCTGTAGGTTCAGTTTTCAATGGAAGTCTGATTCCTAGGTTGATATTCATACTTCAGTGTTATCCTACATGCAAATATCAGAGAAGCTTTTTAATTATTTATAGTTAAAGAAAACAAAAACTAAATTGCTAAAAAAGAATTAAAAAATTGGATAATAATTTAGAGTCGTTGACATGAAACATTGACATGATTAATTTTTTCTACATATGAACTACAAAAATATTTAAAATCGAGTTGAAAAATAGAAGAACAGAAAATGAAGTCTGTTAAAATAGGGGAAGTGAATGTGCACAACTAAACATCCAGCACTGATGCACATATACTGTTGATATAAGTTTAAGGGCTGGTGGTATTCAAATTTTTTACGTTTTTAAAATAATCTTCAATTTTATCAAAAATGCAATAAAACAATAACATTTAGAAATATGTGTATTGTTTTTGTTATGTAAAAAAATATATTTAACATAGAAAACATGTAAAAATTGTTCAAGAATTGTTTTCCATGTAAAAATATATTTGAAAATGTAATGCATTCTTGCAATGGTTAAGCTGAGTTTTTAGCTTTTCTTAAGTCTAGTTTAAGTTGAATATTTTCTTAAGTCTAGAGAGTCTAATTTCACAACAGAAAAATTATATACTTGCATAAAATTAAATAAAACCGTAATGCTTTTGTTTGCAGAAAACTGCAGGGAATGCTTCTTTTTTACAAATGCTTTTCTTTTGTTTACAAACCGATATATGAACTATATTTATTATTTGGATTTATGATTTATTTTTATTAATTAATTAATTTTTTTATTATTATTTATTTTTAATTGAAATTTGATACTGCACGCCGTATGGGAGAATAAAAAAACTGCACTTTACGCAGCCGTGTGTGTAAAGACTATCCTGTCACAAAATGCGGCGAAAATCCTACACGATGGTAATAGTTTAATTAAGATGTTTACATGTTTACATTCCGAGAGCAGCATTTACAGCGGATCTTTTAGTCCATCCATAATATTGTAGTGATATTAATGTATTGTAAGCTTAGTAACTAAATCATTTTGACTAAGGTATGTCTTTAAAAACTGAAAGAGCACTGCTGACGATACTAACTAACTTTGCCATCTGAATAAACATAAACAAAGAGCATTGATCGCACACTTACCAAATCTGTAGAGACAGGACAATCAACACCAACTGGAGCCGCATCTTTTTTTTTTAAAAGATGAGGAGTGGCAAATCCGGATTTCACCATTTCCAGATGTAAAAAGCTGTCGGGTAAAAAATGTTCTATACAAACGCATTTTTGTCACATGTTAGCAGACCACAGTAATCCACACAGTAGTCCAGCTGCACTCTCATAGCAGGGAAATGTAAACATAACCCTGCTTGCAGCACATTTATAAACGCAACACTGACACAGTCTCCGAACAATTCTTTTTCTTCCACTTGTTTTAATTAAGGTTTGCAACACAATGTGGCGTCTCTCTGAACACTGTAAAAGGTTAAAAAAAAAACCTTTGAAGGTATATCATGCATATTAATAAAGTTGCGCCTCATTCACAATAGAGTGCACTGATTAGTTCGAACCAAGTCTTTTTCATGAATTAATGCTGAAAGCTCAAAGACGTCACGTTGTACTCGCCGGTACAGACATCCAGTCCCCACGCTGGAATTTACACAAGGATCTGACGCAGCTTCAAAATTTATTTTCAAACCGGAAGAACGAATTTGCTCGAAATAACACAAAAACAACCAATTTTCAGTTTTTAGAGAAATATATGTGTCCTAATAGTGTTTTTAGCAGCGTGGGACACATATATGACTGTCAACATCTTGAAAAATGTGTTTTGATGTATAATGACTTTCGCCAGAAGAAAAAATAATATAGGAAACACTGTAAGGATTTTCTTAGTCTGTTCAACATCACTTGGAGAATACTTAAAAAAAGAATTAAAAGAGAAGGGCTGATATGTGTGTATATATAGAGCATTGCATTTGAAAAAAATCAGGATTTTATAAACCCAACCAAAGCTGAAGTGGTTTTGTAGGCAGTGAACAGTGAGTGTTGAAGCTGCAGACAGTGTTTGTGCTCTTCACGCTTCAACACTCGGCTGTCTTGTTCTCTGACCTGCCGTTACTCTTTTTCAGTTCTCCGTAGCATCACTCCAAGTAGCCGAGAGCCTAAATCTGAAAAGCCAACTTGTACGTCTATAGAAATGGCATGGCTGAATGTGTCATTTTCTCCAGCTGTCAGCAAAGGGAGTGACTAGAATAGCCCAGTCTACTAATTAGTACTTAACGCTTGTGCATTGTTCAAATTGACTACCTCTTCATTATGTTAGTGGCTGTTATTGCCCAATTGACTTCCATTATAATGACATTCTTTTGATTGCAATGCCTTGACACCGAATAATGATGCATTCTTGATTGTTGGTGGGTGTTTTTTGTTGAGAAAAAGTTACATTTGTAATTCTTACTGTTGATCATCAATTAGCACCATTACCCTTTAGATAGGCCTGTGCAAAAAAGTTTCTGACTTTCACATAGAGTTCTATGGAGTAAAACAGCTAGTAATAATTTGCGTGCATTAATACACTTACCATGTTTACTATGTTCTGAGAGCTGAGCTGCTTATTTTTTTCTCAAATACATCAAGGTAAGTGTGCAAAGGTCTCTTTCAAACACTTTCACACACACAGACACTCTACTCCATATAAAAGCCAGAAACTTAGCTTTTTTTGCACTGTAACTGATAAAAAACAGTAAAAATTACAAATGTGACCACCACCAAAAATCAAGAACGCATGATTATATGGTGTCATGGCTTTGCAGTCAAAAATGTGATTATAATGGAAGTCAATGGGGCAAAAACAGCCACCAACATAATAAAAGGGCAGTCAATTTGCCCACAGTGTATTGTTGAGTTTTTGAAAAATTCCTAAGCATTTTCCCAAAATATGTGTCAAAATAAGATTTATCACCAAAAATCGTTCCACTTGTTGAAATGCATATGGCTCGTTTCCACTGAGTGGTACAGTACGGTACGGTTCGGGTCGGTATGGGTCACCTTTATCAAGCTTGCGTTTCCATTACAAAGGGTACCCTTTTGTTGGGCGTGGTGTACTACAGAGAGTTTCAGTCGATGTCATTCTTGCTCGAATAAATGTCTACAGTAAAGCTGTACAGGTCGTTCACATTATATGAGAAGCTCTTCTAACAAAACAGATGCTTTAAACATATTAATACTTGTTTATAAATGTTTATTACTAACATTTCTATGAACATGATTTGATTATAACTGCAGATCAATGACAGTGTTACAGCCTACTGTAACGTCTGCAATTATATAAATAAATAAATGCAACATATATGAACACATACAGACCCTTACAGTCTCCGATATGTTACTAATTACAGATAAACGACACACAGCATACATTAAGTCCTTATTTGAGTTCGGGAATCCTTGTAATCCTGTCGGGCTTCTCCTTTTTTTCCGCGCTTCACTCTCGCGTTTGTCCTTTTCTTTCTGAATGGATCAGATGTCGAAGACGCTTCATTAATCACACACGCACGTTATTATTATCAGCTCAAGAAGTTTGTTATATCAAATCTAGACGCGAATGCGGGCTCCCTGGAGAAAGCGAAAAACCGCTCGCACTTTTAGACGGCCTCATAAAACAACAACAGGACACGGCAGATTCTTGGCTTTGTGGTTGTTCATCAAGACAACGACAAGGTTTGTTTTGAGCCCGGGTCATCCATGTATCGTTATTATATGCATATAGTTGTCTCGGCTGTGCATTTAAAAACATGGCGGCTCCATTGTTTTGATTCTGGCTAGCTCCATGAGATCGGGACGTATCTCTAAACCAATCAGCGTTCAGCTGCGCGTGTAGCTCCACCTTTGGGTACCCTTTCTCGTCTTTGGTACCCTTTCGAAAGGGTGCCGAAAAAGTGGTACGGTACGGATCGGTTCGGTACGCTTTTGACAGTGGAAACAGCCATAAAAGCGTACCGACCCGTACCACTCAGTGGAAACAGGCCTATAGAAAGCTGTTGCCAACATAAAGCCTCAAAATCACCCCAAGGTGGATGAAAACATCCCCAACAGCACACACAGGTTTACACTTTTTGAAACATGTAATGGCAGTGTGTTTGTATGATCTTCTGTAATGAACACTAACAGGCTGCAGTTGAGTTCTTGCAGTTGTCTTCCTGATTAACTCTGCTGATGTAAGGATGGACTATGATGCTTCAGTCTTCCTGTTTAACCCTCTCTAACCTCTGACCCTCTGTTTTTCTTCTCAATCTTAAGCCTGTTCCTTCAGTGGAAGAAAAGGTAAGTTTTGCACCCTTTTGAGTTCTTTTGTGTTTCGGCTAACTCTGTTCTTTCTTTCTGTTAATGCTTCTGCTTTCTGTTTCAAACATCTGTAATGTTCTGTTTGTGTATTATTAGTAGATTAACTGCTAGAGGTGCACAGTAGATTATATGACTGGTAACTTAGAAATAGGGCTGCACATTATATTATTTCAGTATAAACATCATGATGGAAACTAAAATACTGTTTTTTATCAATAGTGTACTTAAAAAATCTACAAAACAAATAGTGGTACAGATAGTGGAATTTGCATTTATTACTATGAATCTGTTAGTTTTAAACAATAGTTAAGGCTGGTTTATACTTTTGTGTTGATTGATCGGAGTGACCTATGGCGCCTGCCTTGCACGTAGTCGTGCATTTATACTTCTGCGTGCTGTTTGTGTTGCTCTGCAATTACACTTCCGAAACACTAGTAGATTAGTAGTGTTTTGTTTTTTTCTGAATATTACCTTAATGTACAAGTAGCTAAACTTGCTTATTCAGAGGAGGGAACCGGCGGATGTTCAACAACTTTAATCATAATGTAAACATAAAACAAAAATTTCCATCTGGAGTAGGGCTGGGCAATTAATTGAAAAGTAATTGAAATCGACATTCAGAATCTATAATAGATCAAATTTTTCCAGGTCAATCTTTTTGATTGCTTTCCCTACCGAGTCATGTGTCACGTGACCCTGCTGAACTAAAAAATGTTCTCTATAGCATTTTTTCAATGACAAATGTCACAAGCGCAGTATTACAAGTTGAGAGCACAAAAACGTGCACAAAACTTCTTGCGTGCTCTCAAATATACACCGCTGATTTTTTTCCCCCAGTTTTTTAAAGAAAAAAAGTGACTGTTGGTTTTGTGTTTTAATTTCAGTTGTTCAGCATTGATGTTCAATAATAATCATAGATTGTAGATAGTGTGTGTTTCCTTCAACTCCATCAGTGAACTATGAGGGAAATAATAAATAAATAAAATAATCGTTTTTTATTGTAATCGAGTTAAAATGTACAAATAATCAAGATTTAGATTTGAGGCCAAATTGTTAAGCCCTAATCTGGAGCTTCTTCACTGGATTCGACACTTGTAAACACTCACTCCATCGGGCTTGTGACTCTCAGCAATGCCCACGCTTGTCACCGATACCAAGCCGACCAATCACAAAGCATGTTGCGACATGTAGTTACATTTTTTTGAGAGGTGCCGTCAGCATCGGCGTCAGCCACGCCGAGGACTATGCGAAGGTTGCGCCGGACCATACATGTGCGCTTGACACAGAAGTATAAATCAGCCTTTAAAGTTACTTCAGTTTTTTAAATGTAGATGTAATATCTAAACTTGTTTCCACCATAGAATATAAAAAGTCATTTGACTTTATACAGTGCTTAGTGTAAATGTTTACACTATTTTAAAAAAACTTATATTTTTATCCATTTCTCAGTGAATATAATTGAACAAAACTGATTTATTAAACAGATATATTTATTAAAATGATATTTTAGTCACCAAACATCTTTAGAAATGGAAATATTTTACATTTAAATTCATGTAAAATATTGCAAAAAAAAACTACTAAATTTTAACAATTATATATTTTTTGTTTCTCTAGATTTTTGCCATTTTAAATGACATTTTATTTATTATCTTTCCCTAATATATTAATTTGGGCAATTTTTTGGACTGTTAATGCAAGTTATTTTATTAGATTAGCTCCAGATTTGGCTTCAGAATTGACTAATCTAATGTATAAGCACAGATATAATATTTTATAGCATCTTATAGAAAATATGAATTTAAATGAGAGATTTGTGAGGGGGTGTACTCTTGCTGATGCTGAGCACTCACAATTCAGAGTTTGTCTTGCAATTATGACTACATATCTCAGAATTCAGCCACGATGATTGGAAGCTGCGCCAGAGATGATTAATTACATTAAAATATTTGTTTACAGAAGATGCAAGAAGTGCACTGCAACATTGCAGTTCATAAATCAATCATAGATGGTAGATAGTGTTTCTTTCAATTATTTTAAAATGAAGTAATGCACCCCTCATTCAGAAATCGCTCACTTGTAATATGCGAGCATGTTTACTTTACAAAACTTGTCAGTGAACTTAAAATTTAAATAAATATAATAAAAATAAATAAAACAATCATTCATTAATCGTAATCGAGTTAAAATGTTCAATTAATCAAGATTTTGATAGTATGCCAAATTGCCCAGCCTTACGATGATTAACTATTAATTAAAGATATTCATTGCCTACTCTTAATTAATTCGTAGAGTATCTGATTTGATAAATACGCTTAGCCATTTTGGATTTTTCTTTTGATAAAGCATGCAGCTCTGTATGCTAAAATGAAAAAGTAAAGTTTCGAGCACAGCAAGCTGTTAAGGTGTGGTCAGTTGCTGCTGTTGGGTGAAATTTTTCAGCCAAATGTCAAGTCATTTAAATAAGAATCCACAGGAGTGGGTTTGCTTAAGTTCACACAAAAATGCCCAGCGTTAATGCTCATTTTGAAGTTTCGCATGAGAAACGAGTAATAGAAATTGCAAATTTCGAATAAAAATCAATTCCCAAAAATGTTTTTACGCTCACTTGAGGTGGTTTTGCGAAAAAGGATTAATGTGAATAATGGAAGATGTAAACACATTTGCCAAATGCATCCATGTGACCAATCAGCTCTCTCCATTATTCTTGCCTTGTTTACTGTTGGTTACTAGGTTACCAATTCTACAATCATCAACTCTAACAAACGCATCTAATTTGCATTTGGGAGTTTTTTTGTGAACTTTGAAAACGTTTGCTTCACGCTAGGATTGGTTTTCCACATGGTTTTCGATTGTGACTTTTGCTACAATATTGACTAGTGTCCTGCTTCTACAATACCAGTATCCTGCAGATTTTAGCTTTTAAAGTGACTCTGAAGAACTTGTTTACCTGGTTTCAGTATGTTGGGTTATAGTTGGAGTTAAACTCTGCAGGACAATGGACTTTAAGGAACCCCTGTCTTGGACACCTTATTCTGGATAATGGATTTCTTTCCTGCAAAATTTCACCCATTATGTGACCGCATCTTTAATTATTGGTACAGGCTCAGCTCTGAACTGCTAAATGTTTTTTGCTCAAAGGTTTGTAACAAATGCAAATTTAAAACTTTCCTGATTGGCTAAACTATTATCACAGTTTTGGCAAACTATGATGTCATATCTACATTTGTTACAATCCTCAGTTTATGGTACGCTCTAGGGCTGCACAAAATGTAATATTTCAGCATCGATATAGCAATGTGCAAATCTGCAATTACAGTCACATTGCCAGGATCTGCAATGTCATGTTGGGATTATAATTAACCAGAAACCATGATTTGGGGAGTCATTGCAATGTTTAACTTTAATCTTAAATCAGATTTTTATTTGCAAGTGTTATTAAGACCTGTGACTAAGATATTTAAACATTACAATTTTTATTTAGTTTAATTGGTTTTATGGGGAATTTAAACAATTTGGGCACAAGAAATGATAAAGTTTGCCTCTTTAAGAAAGATTCACTGTTTAATTATGTATACAATAAAGACTAAGCACTGTTATTTTAGATTTGATGATTGAATTTCTTTACCTTAACACTGTTAGACGCAACCAAAATCTATAAGGCTTTGTTAATTAAATTTTTTAACATTGTTTTGTTTTCATATGTGCTTTAATTTGTTTATTTTATTTTGTGTATATTTTATGCAGATGCACTCTCATACAACAACACCCCCAATCAATGTAAAATATGGATTCCATCCAAAATAGTCATCTTGTGAAATTATATTTATCACGCAATAAATAGTTGAAGTCAGAATTATTCACACTCCTGTGTATTTCTTTTTCTAATATTACCCAAATGATGTTTAACAGAGCAAGGAATTTTTCACAGTATTTCCTATAATAATTTTTCTTCTGAAGAAAGTCTTATTTGTTTTATTTTGGCTAGAATTAAAGCAGTTTATATATATATATATATATATATATATA
>CAIGQZ010034990.1:12963265-12977477 GCA_903798205.1 Danio tinwini | reverse complement strand
ATATATATATATATATATATTGTTCGCTAATATTTTGTTTTTACAATTCATTACAAACATTTTTGCATAAAAGTTATGGCATATTCCAAATTAGTAAACAAACATAATATTGAGCTACTAACAATAGAAAAAATAAAGTGTGCTCATTTCTCATTGAAATAATGCCATTGTTTATAACTAATCCTTCAAAAATCTGCCATTTTTTTTTCTCGACATATGACCCAGACATTTTCATAAGGTTCATCCTTGCATATCTGCATACTTATTTCTCAGCCTTTTTTACTAAATGTCCCACCTGTCTACACCCGATAGTGCCATTGAACCTACTGTATTAACTATATATACACTCACTATATTAACTGAATAGCGAAGTGTACTTGCATTTTTAACACTGCAATGTAGCATAACCTATTTAATCCAAGCTAATTTACTCTTTATATTCTGCAAAAAATATAAAAGGGTACAGAAATCAAGAACAACTCGCCCTATTCAGTCAGTAGAGTTGGCTATAGTGCCTCAAACCTGTAAATTGTAAGATCATTACTGTAAAGATCACCATTCACCAGTGTTGCTTTCCTATTCCCACCATCGAGTTATTTTTGAACATATCTCAAATATCATTAGAATGGTGTTTATCACATAATCCCAATGTCTGTACACTGATTACTACTCTGTATTTAAATGAAACATTCCCTAAACACAAGGTTTTACATGGTGGGTTAGCCTGTCTGGAGATTTTATGGATAAAGAAGCAGGTCTATTGGTAACACTTTACAATAATGTTGTAATAGTTGAGGTTAGTTAAAGGGATAGTTCACCCCAAAAGGAAATTCTGTCATCATTTACTCACCCTTTACTTGTTTCAAAACCTGAGTTTCTTACTTCAGTTATACACAAAATTAGATATTTTGAAAAATGTTGAAAACCTGTAACCATTGACTTCCATTAGTTTTTTCTACTATGAAAGTCAATGGTTATAATTTTTTGATCTTTTGTGTTCAATATGAAAAATACTATAAGTTTGAAGCCATTTGAGGGTAAAAAAAAAGAGTAAACTTTAATGTTTATGTAAACTATCCCTTTAATGCATTTAATAACATGGACAAACAATGAACAATACATTTTTGTACAGTATTTATTCATCTATGTTTATGAAAATTAAGTTGTTTGTTCATGTTAACAGCATTAACTAATTTATTAGTTTTGGATTTTAATAATTCATTAGTAAATGTTAAACTATGATTAATAAATGCTGTAAGTATTGTTTGTTCTTGTTAGCAAGTACATTGACTAGCATTAACTCATGCTATATTGTACCAAAATATTCATAATAAGGGATTTTGCTTCTATCGCACCGTTAGTCTGCTAAATATCTCCCCCCTTTTATCATCACAGGTGTTAGTTTAGGCAAGCGAGGACTTTCGGACAATCAGACGATGTTTTTTTTTTCTTATTCGTGTTCAGTGGACTTTTGTTTTCTTGTTACTGATTGGTTAATCTGGGAGATGATATGTGTCCGCACTGCACAGAATGCTTCCCACACTGCCAGGCACAGCACAGATGCAATTTTGACTTTTGGAGGAACATTTGCTTCTCTTTTCTTGCCTTTTTGGTTTGTGATTTATTTGACTGTTGTTTCGGTGTCATAGGAAATGTACTTCTGAAATATAGGAGATTGGGAATAAATGTTCCACGTGTAATTAATGTATGACATGAGATGTTTCAATAAACTTAAATTTATTTGCCCACACTGTTTTTTGTGTGCAGGTGTGGGGGCTTTAAAAAATTAAATAAAATAAAAAACGGGTTTATTTGCATTGTCTCATTTAAACGGTAGGGGGCAGTACAGCTTGATAAAACGAATTCACAGTAAATTTAATATAAGCAAACTGTGTCTGTCTTATTATTGGAGGTAATTACCTGATTATCCAGACATCGTTAGAAAAATAATAAAATGAATTGGGGTCAAAAACAATACGTCCTCGTTACATTTTCATGTGATTCTACATGTATACAAAGCCTATTGAACACATTATATTGAATGATATTGAATTGTCAAAATATGAGCTAAACAATGTTTCACACAGCATACAAATACACTGTTCTTTTGTAATGATTGAATATCATACTTAATCTGACCTGTACTTGTAAAAATGCATATATGATTAAGTGATTATTATAATAAATAAATCTTGTATCAATAGACTAAATTGATACAAGATTTCTTGCTAACAAAAGTGTAAGAGCTGTGGTTTGAAGTATAGCGGATAAATTTAAAGTGGCTGTCATCAAATGAGTCAGACTTTAGAATAAGATTTCATCAGTTAAATGTTAGTTCATGTAAATGTTCCTAACACGAATCGAGAATGAACTATACTTGTAGAGCATTTATGAAGCGCATAGTTCAATATTACATGTTAGCGAGTTAGCAAGAACCAGCAATGAATTCCTTTGTTTTCGTAACGTGAACTACCAAATACTGCATTAAATGTATTGTTTTCTCATGTTAATAATAAATACATACACTAATATAACATTATTGTAAAGTGTGACCATAGATTCTCGTTTTTGGCCACATGTAGCTACTGTATTAATATCAGCAATTTTCCGCCCAAAGTTGCATCATTTACTCAGTTTAAGCCTCTGAATAAGGAAGTGGATCGAAAAATGTTTTCAAGATTGTCCAAAGGCAAGAATGGGTGTTGTTCAGTAGTTTTAGGACAACTTTTTAAGAAAGGTTTTGAACCACTTTTAAATGTACTGTATTTGGCACAAACCATTTTTTTTTTTTTTTAAGTTTTTACGTTTTTTCTCCATTGGTTTGACTCAGTTCTTGAAACAGGAATTACATTCTCAATACTCTAAGATTGTTTTGCAAAACAGTCTTACAGTTCAGCACAATACTATAGCTCACTGGCAAAAGCTTATGTCTTTCCCAAAACTGTTCGTTCATCTGTCAAAACTAAATTTCCTTCTCATTTAAACAGTCAGTGCCCCCAAAACCTTTTGTCTCTTTGGCATTGCGTAAGCACTGCAAGTCAAAATGTTTAGATGTTTCGTCACTATGACTGAGGATCATTAAAATATCCCTCATGTCCACCTTTCAGTCTTAACCCAGATTTTGAAAATGGTTACTGAACTGTTTTTTGTCTTTTGACAATGCAATTGTGTAAAAAACTAAATAAAATAAATTGATAAGATTTAAAAAATTATAAGAAATAAGGATTTTCAGTCTGATCTTACGAGGGAATGTAACTATTTTACGTTTTGTCAGTTCAGTGGATAATTTGTGCGTGTTCAGTCGTATGAAAATGTATGATTTTAAAAAGGAGGCGTGGCACCCAACCCCACCCCTAAACCCAACCATCATTGGGGGATAAGCAAATCATACTAAATTGTACGAATGAGATCGTAAAAATCATTAGAATTAGCCACTAAATCAAAAAGTTACGAATTGCCGTGAGATAGTGTTGGAGTAACCTCCAAAGTTTGACATCATACTGTACATTGCACTCATACTGCCAATGAAATTGTAACTATTATCAATCACACACATAAAGTAATTAACATACATCAGAATAAAAAATGTACAGCATAATATACTGTAACATAAACACACAAACAAAAAACAATGAAAATGATATACAGCCTACAGTGCTTGATTAGTCATCTGAGATGTGTGAAATTCCTCCTTTGTTAGTCAAGTTCTAGTTTTACCTGACTGTCAGTTGCTGTAATAAATGTATCAAATGTTCCACAGATTGATATATGATATTCATGGAATAACGTTCTTGGCTAATTTTGACAATTAAACAGACTATTGTGCATGTGATGACTTATACAATGAAATGACGCTAACAACCATTGAGCTGAGAATCAACAATCAGTTTAGATCAACTAGATCTATTCACTTGGAAATTGTGCTAAATGTAGGCTAGATGTACTTAGACATTTGCAATTTGATGAAATGAATTAGAAAAATCTATTCTGTTGTGAACGATTGCCAAGTGGTTTGGAGGTTTGTCCATGTTGTTTTGAGAATGTAATTCCAGTTTCAAGAAATGAGCCAAACCAATGGGGAAAAACTGTAATATAACAAAATGAAACATTTACATTGCATTATATCACATTATGGGCGTCACGGTGGCACAGTGCGTAGCACAATCACCTCAAAGCAAGAAGGTCGCTGGTTCGAGCCCCGGCTGGGTCAGTTGACATTTTTGTGTGGAGTTTTCTTGTTCTCTCGTGTGAGTTTTCTCCGGGTGCTACGGTTGCCCCCACAAGTCCAAAAACATAAGCTAAGCTAAATTGTCTGTAGTGTATGAGTGTCTATGGATGTTTCCCAGTGATGAGTTGCAGCTGGAAGGGCATCCGCTGAGTAAAACATATGCTGGATAACTTGGCGGCTCATTCCGCTGGGGTGACCCCAGATTAATAAATGTACTAAGCCAAAAAAAAACCCGAATATATCACATAACATGCCAGGGAGCAAAACAGAAATGTATATTTTAAACAGATTCACAGTTTTTACAACTTTCTTGTTAGTAGATTCAGAAATCAAAGAAAAATCTGAAAGGTAAACGCTTACAAAAATTTACACTATAAAATATTTGGCCACAAATATAATAAGATTAAATAAATAAAATAACATCTGGATGTTCATTCTGATGGTTATATCCTAAAATAACATTTTCATATTTCAACATAACATTAGGGACTATTCCACTAAATATACCTAATACATTTTTCCAAAAGGTTTTGGTATACTCACAATTTTAAAAAAAGGTGAGACAGATCTTCAGTTTGGTGACCACAGGAGCAATTTACATCAAAATATTCAGAAATAAACCTTTGTTAAAAAAATAAATTGTAGGGTAGTAGCACCTATGCATTATTTTATAAGACACTTCATGGATTTGATTGTACATTAGGAGTTTCTGAAGTAAAGACCATACTCTTTTTCCAGTTAATATTTGCACAAGCCGTTTTCTGACTCCGATAACGCTACGTCGTTTACGCATGTCAAGTCACATATTTGCACAATAAAAACAAAACCAGAAAACTCTTATTTAAATCACAATAGTCCCAAAAATTAAAAAATACAATCCTATACAAATTAAAACCTTCTCTTGTTACATTGAGAATATAGTGATATAGTAAAAGGCTGTATGTATCTGTAATAATCAACACACCTGGCCTTTCCTGACTAGCCTCAAAGACACTTGCTGGCATTGAGAAAGTTTACGTACTGTACAATGTACCGCCGCTCTGGGTTCTTCTGAACGAGGGCTTCAGTGACTGTCTGGACAATCACCGAATAAACACTTGAAATAAACGTAAGTTAAAGATAAAAATAAGAAACCGTGTTGTCGAGGGCTCGCAGCAAACGAGGAACGCTCATGAATATTAATCACGTAAATCGGAGTAATTTATTGGCTGAGAAGAAACGGTCGCGAGAGGCAAAATATTCATATTTTATTTATGATTATCTTAAAAGTATATATTTAAAACGATTTCACTCTTTAATATACGACTGGGCATTACAGCAAGATAAGTTAGTCCATGTTTTTGATCTTTTTTTTATCTATTTCATCATCTAGCAGGACATAGATATCGCATATTACTTTTAGGGGAAGGTGTAAACATAATTTAATGGTTAATTTAATAATTACAGTAAATAAATGAATGAATAAACAAATCTCACTGTTAAACGTCCTATACTCTAATTTAAATTATATTCTGATAAATCTATAGTTGCAAAAACGTTTTTAATATTTTTGTGAACAATTTTTAGCCCTTGACCTCTTATTTAATTATTATTAACACTTTGTTTTAGACACACCAATATGGAAACAGAAATTACCATATTTTAAAATAGAACTTAAGTTGTTCTAGCTTAAATGGTGGTAATTTATGTTTCATATACCTGTATGCTATGCATTCATTTCAGAATCAGATATGGGCCTGCACCATGATTACCTAGCTAGACGGTTAAATTTCCGTTTTCTTTGCACCAATGGGGTTTATGCACACAGACTTTTAATTTCAGTCAGCATTATAAAATTGCCACATTTATGGTCTGATTTCTTTAAAGGGCCATGAAACCCCCCCTTTTTCAGTTCAAGTCTACCTCAGAAATTTTTCAAATATTTCCTCATGATGTGCGTGGAGCGCTGAGAGCAGAGGGAGGAGTGGGCATGGACAGCAGAGCAGGGGGGGGATAAAAGGGGAGCGAACAACTGTTGTCAGTTGGCTCACAAAATAAGACAGAAACTGTGAGGAGACCCATCATTTTATAGTTAAATGTTAAGTTAAATTAAAAGTTAAGTTAAAATGCAAAGAAATAAACAATAAGTGATTTAATGCCCTGCTACATTTGTTATTCGTAATTTCATATACACATAACCACAATTTGTTAGATCATCATAAAGATAATCATGTTTATATAGATACTATAAATGAGGAGGACTTCTCTTCTCCTCAATCCCAGGGTCTGAATGCAGACACAGTGGATAGCAGTGCAGCAGGTCTCTTGCCCTGTCTAATCCAACCATTAGCCCTGCTGGTAATCTGGAGGATTTTAAACATAGGCGAACACAGCAGCACGGATATAGGCAATGTGTCTGAATAATAACAAACTCAACTGATAAAAGAAAAAGTTCGCCATTCTCCAGTTCTTGTACAGCTCTCCTGACAAAAAAAAAGGCTTGTTGCAAACCAACAGCTTTGCTGCATCGAAACATGCAATAACGACCCTTGCCATCCGCAGACGTGGTCTCACCCAGTCATGGTTCTCACAGCTTGGCAGGTCTGCATTGCCTTTGTAAATGTGCTCTCATGAATAATTAAGAAGCAGGGTCTTCTCATAGGATAAGGAAACTCATCTATGAATAATAAAGAGAAACCAACGTGTCATCACTCCACCAGCAGATTCGCTCTATACGTTACCGATTTTGATCCCACCCCAAACATTATTTTAAACCCAGAAGATGAAATTAGCTAACAAAAGCTCAAAATTAATCAGTTTTCCCCACAATTAAAGCTGACAGGTGCTAACATTGTCCTAACTGATGCTCAACACACACAACTCTGTTAAAATAAAATAAAAAAGTACTCCAGGGTGTCTTGAACCTTTAAAAATCAGTGATCACTACCTGATTGATATACGATATAAAGTGGGTCTCAGATTGGACAAGAAACACGGCATTAAATTATATTTTCCCCCACCATGTCTTTAAAATATGACAGTTTATTTCCTCCCAGTATTTTCAATGGAGTTTTTGTTCTCAGCTGCTGATCCTGACAGCTCTAGCAGTTACATGGTCTTCCCTCTCGTTTTATTCTTGAACAACTAAATGAATGCTTAAGTCTATTTAACTGAATGAATTGTAATTACATTACAACATCGATGCTGTAAAAGGAACTGTATAAAATTGAAAATAGTCATGTTAAGCTTTCGCCGGATGTTTATCATTGGCTGTTAAACACTAGCTGTGCATATACCCAATTCTGGGTTTTCGGTACCTTGAACATCACTTAGCTTAGCTTCTCCATTATATCATGGAAACAAAAAGTGATTCAAGTAAACCTGCCTTCATCATGTTACCTAAAACCCAAGACTGATGCAAACTAAACTGAAACTTAACCGGCTAGCCAGTTAATCCAGCTTCATGGTACCAGCTCCAGGTCAAAGATTCACTGTTGTGTTGTAATGCAAAATACTTTGGCTGGGAAATCTGATACGGGGGGTGGGGGGTGGGGGGGTGGTTGGTAGATTTAAACAGCAGGGTCACCATCAGCTGCTGTCCCATAACTACCATCCCACCGTTACATTCCTGACCCCTCTCCAGCTGGGACACACCGTGTGACATCCTGCTTTCACCAAATCCTTATCCAATAGTGCTGATTGTTCACATATTTTAAAGTCCACATGAAATCAAAGCTAACCATATGATTTTGTTAGCTCATGTAAAAATACAGGATAACCCCCACCACTTCCTGTTCATTCAGGAAAGTTTAATTGTATAAAAGCTTAGTTGAATCTGTATAAGGGGAGGAAATTAGCTCAGGTTTAGCCTATTAAAAAAAATCAATGGCCTATACAGAAATTAAATCAAGTCATAAAATCTTGTTCACTTTTTATTCGCTGTATTTGAACATTGATTAAAGTTACTATAGTTATTTAGTGAAGAGCAGAGAATCTCTCAGACTTGATCCACTGTTTTGTTTGACAGAGGAGTCCCTTTAAGAATCTACAGATCTACAATGAAAGCATTCGATTACTTTCGTAACTGTTTGTGCTTGATTAAGACAAAACCAAGTGTTTGTGTTTAAAATAAAACACGCTAGGACAGACATGTTTACATATTAATGAGTGTATTTGTCCGTTTAAAAACACACCCAAATCCAAAAGTGTCCATTACCGCTCCTCTTTAAATCGCATGTACAGAAGCTGATCTGGGAACAGTGTCTTTATACAAAGCGCGTCCTTCAATCAGCATCGATACATGGCTGGTCTGATTCAGAGGTGGCATAAGAAGGGCAATGATCGACGTACAGCTTTAATGAATATGATGTGAATGTGGCCATTTTAATATTAATTTCAAAGTGCTTTCAAGCCAAAATAAAGCAAACGCGTAATACTTTTTAAACAGCTCTCGCAATTATATCACATTTGAGAACGGCTCTTTGTTAATGGTATTCTCACTTTTCCTAGAAAGATTAACAATACGGGAGAAATATGAGAAAATATCAAAATGGAATGATAGCAGGATAGAATGGTAAAATAAAGGAGAGTCCCGGCAAAAACGGGAGGGTTGACAGGTATGCATATTGCTAGTTTTGTGGGGAACAATTCATCTGTGCATGTCATTAAGAAAACGAATAATGTTTGCTCTTGTAACCTAAAATTTAAATCTGAAAATGCACTTCCTGTTTGTTTTCGGTTAAATCAAAAAGCTGAGAATCACCAAGAGGCGACACTCGGTTGCTATTTGGGAAACAGCCACTAGATGCCGCTAGTGTCACGCGGCGGCCATTTCGGAATGAAAATTCCAATAGAACAGCAGCACAGATAACTAACGTTAGACAGTTAAATATGAGTTAAAATATCACATATGCTCTCAGCATATCTGAGTACACCCCCTTTGAAAAGTAACATTTTAAACAATATCTCAATAAAAACAGACCATTTCCAATGTTGACGAGACTAAGTTTACTATCTGGTATACAAAATATCTGTTTCACTTATAACATGAAAGGTTAACAAAATAACGTAGATTACTATTTAATTTTTTAGCTTTACTTAGAGTAAGACAAAATGAGTTTACCCCACAACAAAAACTACTTTATCTAGTTTGTATGGCCTCCATGTTTTTTAATGACAGCATTAATAATCATAAATTTATGTGTCAGAATTCAAACATTTTGGACAAAGTGGCTTTTTACATAAAAACTATTAGTCTTTCTTTAACAGACAACACTGTAAAAATACTATTTACTATTATAACATAATACTGCAACAAAAAGTGCACTGTCAATCTGTTATCAACTCATTTTTAAAGTCATGTTAATTCAATTTAACATGCCAGTATTAATATATATTATTATATATACTATTATATATACTATTAAAGTCATTTAAAGTAATTTCACCTCAAAGTGACAGTTTTAAGAAAACAAATATGGTTAAAATATATTAAACAAGTTTGTAAAATTAACTATTAAAAGTGCTGATAATCACCAGTCTTTGATTGTAAGTGTCGTCTTTCAGGTGGTATTTCAGCTTTTTTAAATAAATAAATAAAAAACAAAGCCGCTGCTTGCCATCGCGACAGCAATAAGATCCAATCGACGTCTGATCGCTTTCACTCCAAAATGGCGGAATTGCGAGGCTGTTGCTTGGCAATGCTGCTACAATGGAACGTTCTATTCAGTGATTGGCAGATTGGTAGTCTGGGTTAAATGAGCCCAACCTTAAATCTGTATGACAGTCTGGTGTAAAGTTATGAGGTCACAAAGTTTGGTCTGCTGTTAAGTCAATGGGACTTTTCAGAATTTTCCGGGACAGTTTTCAAAAAACCGTAATTCGGATCAGTTGGAAAAGATATAGCAACCTATTTGAGTATAGTTTGGAGGTTTGGAGTTAGTTTGGTGGTTGTGATATGAACCGTCTAGGAGGAGATGCATTCTTAAAAAGAAAAGGAATAAGTTTATGTAGTATAACAGTAGGTTGCAGTGTTTCCTCTAGGATTTTTTTCCAGCTGTGACACAGATCTACCAACTACCTATAGCGTTATTTCAATGACAAATGTCATGAGCGCAGTATTACAAGTGGAGATTGCATTCATGTAATACGTGCATGTGAATCTCTGCTTGCGCGCCTATTTCCTCTGTTCGTGCACAAAACTACTTGCACCCCCCAAATATACGCTGCTCAAGTGCAGATTTTCTTGTGCGCTCTCAAATAAACACTGTTGAAGTGCGATTTAGTGCGTTTATGTAACAAGTATGTCTCCAACATTCACTATAAACTTCCATGTGAAGCTGCTTTGACAATCTACATTGTATAAGCGCTATACAAATAAAGATGAATTGAATTGAATTTATTAGATTTGCTAGGAACATTTATAATTGCGTCCAATAGACCTACAGAGCGGCATTAATGGGTCCTGAAGTAGACTATATACTCAAGCAAGATAAAGTCATTGTATGCAGAACCATAGGCCTTTATCTATAAAGTATAATTACTGAAAGCTACGTCGTGTTGCTGGCCTCCCGCATCACGCACCTGTCAGTCAGTAAGTATGTCACTATCTTACTGATATCTTATCTTTCTCAAGCCACCATAATAACTCTCCCCAAACCCTTTTCCTGATCTTTCTAAATGAAATGCCTACTTTACTACATCCAATCAGCTCGCAGTAGAAAAAAAACAAGCCACGCCCACTTACTCATTTAAAATTCTGTTTCTCTAGGAACTGCATTACAATACACAAAAAACCCTTCAGAGCTTCTGGTTCATGCAGACTTTAAGTGGTTTATTTATAAACAAATTTCGAGACGATCACGTGCTTATGATTGTTCTCAGCTGTTCCAGCATCTGCTCATGACTAATTATCCAATCAGTTGATTCCTAACTCACTATAAATAACCAGAGCTTTCTTATCTCAATATCTTCGTCTTGAAGAACCCCCCCCACCCACCCACCAACCCAACCCTACTTTCCCTCCTTTTCAAACGGGCGACGCAATGGCCAGTGACTAGCACTGTTGCCTCACAGCAAGAATGTCTCTGGTTTAATCCCCTTCCAAACCAGGCGGCATTTCTGTGCAGAGTTTTGCTTGTTCTTCCCGTGCTCGCATGGGTTTTCTCCGGTTTCCTCCCACAGTCCAAATAACAAGCACCCTAAGCAATTGATCAAAAATTGTTATACTATAGCTAAGCTCTAAGCGAGTACACCTCTTTTCAACCATCCATATATGACACTTAGCAACAAATAAGCGGAGGGGGGGGGGGGGGGTCATTGAGATCTACCTGAGCTCAAACTCCCCTCTCGCCCTGCAACGAGAGGGAACCCAGGGCTCAAGGATCTCATAAGCTTAGGGCTCTCTCCCGGGTTAAGCTTTCTTTCATTTATCATCAGCTAAGTGTAAACTCTTGAAAGTAAAAACAGCCTACAGGACAGGTTGAAAGGCTGGTGCTTTTAATCAGAGTTTAGACAAGAACAAACAGCACTGAGATTCTCAGTGGCAAAGCACTTCAACAGACCAGCACGAGCATATCAAACATTAACCATTCCCCAAAAATACATTTCACAGAAATTAAGACCTGTCAGTAATCTTTAACAGGGATTGTCCCTTAAACAGCAGCAACTCACAGATCTTCTGGATGCATAAAGGGATAGTTTACCCAAAAAATGTAAATATTACACAATTCAAAACTACCACCTGAATCATTTCTACTCATGTTTTTTTCCCCACAAAAATTATTTCAAATACATCTTTTTGAGTAAACTATCCCCTTAAAATAATTATCGGCAGCACAAAGTAACATCTTGTTTTGTTTTCTCACTAAATATACATTTCAAAACTTTACATACTCCTTTAGACGATGCACATAAAAAAAAAAAAAAAAAAAAAAAAACCCAACATGATCAAATATACAATTTTAGTCTGTTATTGCTTTAAACAGTTCATTTGCACAGTATGTGACAATATTCAGCATGAGGAAAGTTCAAAAACGCTGAGATGAAACAGAACAAGAGATGAAAAATGATCTAGAATGGTTGTATTGAACACCCCTTACACCCTAGTATACATAGAAAACCAGCAGCATGTTTAACCCAGATCATCTTTTCGCTTGCATTATGAGATCAAGTAAAATTTGGTTGCATCAACGCATGGCTTGCTTCCAGTTTAGACTACTTTAAATGCAGTACATGCTGGGAAAACAGTACATTGTTCACTTTCATATGCTTCTAAAACTGAGAAAATGTCAAGTTGGTTGAAATTTTTCACCTAAAAATGAAAAGTTGTTAATATGCTCACCTTCATAACAGTTATGAGGCTATTTTTCCATACAGGATATTAAACAGAATATTTAAAAACAGATTATTAGCTGAAACTGTGTTTATTGGTGATTCGTAATATAAACTTTCAGAGTAAAACAAAAATAAGTATGTAAATAATGAATACCAGCAGCTCTTGAGCATACATCGCAATATTATGAAGCAAAATAATGAATTATTTACACTCTAGACTGTTGAACGTACTTAAAATACCAATTATGATATTCAGTTTTTTTGCATGGACCAATCGCTTCATTTGATTAGACTTCAATGTATCACCCTTGTTGTTCAGTTTGCTTAAACTGTTAATGCTTTTATTAATGAACAAAGAGCCAGTAGCCAATGGCATTAATGAATCAGCAAGAACCACAGTTTCAGCTAAATATTTTTAGTAATATTCTACTTGTCACTGACATTCTAATTGGGCTGAGGATGAATAAATTAACAGCAATTTTTTTATTTTAAAGAGATAGTACACCCCCCAAAAATGAAAATTTACTCTCTATTTATAACTTACCCTCAAGTGTTTCCAAATGTTAATGAGTTTGTTCAGTAGAAGCTGAAAACCTGTAACCATTGACTTCCATAGTATTTGTTTTTCTACTACTAAGTCAATGGTTACAGGTTTTCAACATTCTTTAAAATATCTTCTTTTGTGTTCAATGAATCTCAAACATGTTTGGAATGAGTGAATGACCAATAAATTATGACAGAATTTTCAGTTTTTCACCGACATCTTAATTGGCCTGGAGATGAATAAATTAACAGCAATTTTTTTTATTTTAAAGAGATAGTACACCCCCCAAAAATGAAAATTTACTCTCTATTTATAACTCTCCCTCAAGTGTTTCCAAATGTTAATGAGTTTGTTCTGTTGAAGCTGAAAACCTGTAACCATTGACTTCCATAGTATTTGTTTTTCTACTACTAAGTCAATGGTTACAGGTTTTCAACATTTTTTAAAAACTTCTTTTGTGTTCAATGACGCTTAACAGGTTTGGAACGAGTGAAGGATAACTTGTAACCATTGACTTCCATAGTAGAAAAACAAATACAATGGAAGTCAATGGTTACAGGTTTCCAACATTCTTTAAAATATCGTTTATTTTTTTGTTCAATGAATCTTAAACACGTTTGGAATGAGTGAATGACCAATAAATTATGACAGAATTTTCAGTTTTTCACCGACATCTTAATTGGCCTGGAGATAAATAAATTAACACCAATTTTTGAATTTTAAAAGGATAGTACACCATAAAAAAATGAAAATGTACTCTATTTATTACTCTTCCTCAAGTGTTTCTAAATGTTAATGAGAGTTTTATTTTGTTCAGTTAAAGCTAAAAACCTGTAACCATTGACTTCCACAGTATTTGGTTTTCTACTACCAAGTCAATGGTTACAGGTTTCCAACATTCTTCAAAATATCTTCTTTTGTGTTTAATGACTCTTAAACAGGTTTGGAACAAGTGAAGGATAACTTGTAACCATTGACTTCCATAGTAGAAATACAAATACTATGGAAGTCAATGGTTACAGGTTTTCAACATTCTTTAAACCATCTTCTTTTGTGTTCAATGAATCTCAAACAGGTTTAGAACGAGTGAAGGATAACCTGTAACCATTGACTTCCCTAGTAGAAAA
>CAIGQZ010034990.1:12947799-12963255 GCA_903798205.1 Danio tinwini | reverse complement strand
AAAACAAATACTATGGAAGTCAATGGTTACAGGTTTCCAACATTCTTTAAAATATCTTTTGTTGTGTTCAATGAATCTCAAGCAGGTTTAGAACAAGTGAAGGATGAAAAGATGATGTAAAAGCATTAAAATCGGTCTCGCATTCACAGTTTGTGTTCGAGTAGAGAACATATGCATCGTGCAAACATAAACAAACTGCATATTAATAAAAAAAAGCACAACTTTAAAAATATTGATTCGTCAAGACAAAAAAAAGTCATTACAACAAACCAATTTCGGCCTCCACCGTCCTTTTCTGCGAACTTACTAAAAACAAGTCGCTAATACTCAAATAAGTTACGAAGAGGTGATTTTGTTGAGTCAGGTAAATTCGGCACATTAAAATCGCAGTTAAATTCATCTCAGCTTCCATCAGAGCTGCTGCCTTCAGGCTCAGACCGGCTTCCTTCGGGATCTGGTCTCAATCCGGAGAAAGGCAATCTAACACAATCTCTGGGAGTTGAATAACACTCCTGATCCAGAGATTTAATCTGGGGTCTCTGGTATTCAGGGCCATTCGAGACAACAGGTTTACGGATTTTAGGGCTATCATAGATGTCCTCTGGATAAGTCCCTCTGTCCGGCTTCACTTGAGGTGTTTGGTAGACCCCGGCCAGCCCTCCGATCACTTTCCTACAGTTCCCGCCTTCGACTGCCCGAAATGATGGGCTTTTGTTTAGCACCACCCCTGGCACACTATAGCTAGCATCAGGAATGAAGGGGTCTTTGCGGAAGGCGTGGCGCTCGATTATGGGCGTGGCGTATTCTGGCTCCTGATTGGTCAGTGGCAAGGCGTACTGGATGCCTGTCTGCAGGTGATCATAGTGAGATCTTTCGATGTCTTTGGCTTCGGTATCCATTGGTCTAAATGTCGAGCCTTTACGAGACACTGTATCCGTGCCGAGCATCAGCGGTTGTTGGTACTCTGCTTGAAAAAAAAAGGTAAGGGGGAAATAATCAGGGATTAGAGGGAGATTCATTTTCTGTACTATTATGGTATTTTAATAACTCATTTCTAATAACTGATTTATTTTATCTTTGCCATGATGACAGCACATAATAGTTTACTAGATAATTTTCAAGATACTAGTATTCAGCTTAAAGGCTTAACTAGGTTAATGAGGCAAGTTAGGGTAATTAGGAAAGACATATAACGATGGTTTGTTCTGTAGATAACAATAATGACCTTAAAATATTTTTTAAATATTAAAAAAATATTACAGGAAATACTGTTAAAAATTCCTTGCACTGTTAAACATGATTTGGGAAATATATAAAAATAATAATAATAATAATAATTCACAGGACTAATCATTTTGACTTCAAATTACTTTTATTAATTGACTTTTGTTACGTTATTTTTGCTTTAAGATAAGAATAGTAATATAAGATAAACTGTAATATATTACTTTTTGACCCTACACTGTTTATGTACAATAATGGTTTCCAGAAAATTATCCCTTTTAATGATTAGTTCACGCAAAAATGTTAATTCTGTTATCAATTATTCACTTTTATCTTGTTCCAATCCCCTGAGTTCTTTGTTCACCTTCTGAACACTAATGAAGATATTTTAGATGAAATCCTGAAGCTCTCTCATCCTCCATAAACAGCAAAGGTCCCGAGACGTTCAAAGTTTAGAAAAGGAAGCAAAAATATTTTCAAAACATTGGGTGTGACTTAGGCACAATCCTAATTCCACCCCTTAGCCCTACGCCTCGTTTTGCACGTTCATGTGAAGGGGTAGTGGTGTTCCAATTATCTTTAGCTTAAAGGTGTAGGGCTAAGGGGAAGTGGTATACACCCCTTTCGAACGAAGATTTTTAAGGACCACACCCGAAACCAAAGGGTAAGAAAATTTCTCAGAATACACCTGCTACAGCGGCAGTTTCACTGCACCCGGAAGTAAGGAGGGCCACAAATTAGTGTTTTTTG
The DNA here is from genome assembly GCA_903798205.1 of Danio tinwini. Taxonomy (NCBI): domain Eukaryota; kingdom Metazoa; phylum Chordata; class Actinopteri; order Cypriniformes; family Danionidae; genus Danio; species Danio tinwini. The sequence goes on along the minus strand of CAIGQZ010034990.1, from coordinate 12,961,281 downwards.
TCGTTATTACGTATTTTTACAACAAACCAACATGTTTTTATATATTCATAACCACATTTGTGTTTTACCATCATGCTTTTATAAAAAAAAAAACCGCTAAAATAAAAAACGCTAAATTTAGCTACCTATAATCTCTAATAGTAACTCCTGTACAGCAGTCCCACAACATTCTGACACTCGAACACCCTGTCAGAAAAGTCTAGTGGCTGAGAATGAGCGTTTTACAGTGTCTGCTATAATGTTAATGTTGTTTTTGGTGTGTTTACATGGATGAATATGGCCACGGTGTAAATGCGCAGAATAGTTATGATCTTATTGCCACATTAGATCGTTATGATAACATGATATATGGAATAACTACAGCAGACGCGATCATCTAATCTCATATGAAGCAAGAGATTGTGATGACATATGATGACGTGTGCAGGTGTCCCAATTCTTAGGGGTAAACTTTGAAACCCTTCCCCTTCACACTTGTTTTTAAGGGCCAAGCGGAAGGGGTACAAAAATAGAATTGGGATTGGGCCTTAGTGGTTCAACTGTAACCATATGAAGCTCCAAAAACCCTTTTGTGTGGCAAAATTATAAAAAATGCCAATGTTTTCCATTTATGTGAATGGTGCGCATTTAATATGGGCAGTACAACCTATGGCCATTACAGTACAATGGAAGAGTAGACATTCATTTTATGTTGTTGTTGTTGATTTCAAACAAAGTGTTCTTGAAGCTCCGTATGACATCAGGTGAACCACTAAAGATACATGAATCGTTTTGAAAGTAACTGCTTTTCCACTAACACAGGTGAGGTACGGTTCTAGTTGTGCTTCTGTTCTCTCCCCAGTTTCTCCATAGTGGGCTAGGTGGAAGTGTGCTATTTATTTACCTTTTGTTAATAAACGAAGCAAATATCAGGAAAAAAAGGAGTCCCAAAAACAGATATAGAGTTGAAGTCAGAATTATTAGCCCTCCTGTATTATTAGCCCTCCTGTATATTCTTTCCCCAGTTTCTGTTTAATGGAAAAATTTATATTTTTAATACATTTCCAAACATAATAGTTTTAATAACTCATTCCTAAATAAGACTTTCTCCAGGAGAAAAAATATTACAGGAAATACTGTGAACAATTCCTTTCTCTGCTCAACATCATTTGGGAAATATTTGACAAAGGAGAAAAAAATATATTCACAGTAGGGCTAATAACTTTGACTTCAACTGTGTCCGATTATTGTCCATATTTCGGTTTACATTATATTCAAAAGAGTTATGTTATCACAGTTAAAAATGAGCCTGTTTTCAAGACCGAATCAGCAAAGAAATCCGTTGGGTCTGATGAGTGAAAAAGCGGCTAATGTTTTTGGTTTCTTTTCTGAATCTCAGGACCGTTGCCTTCTATGGAAGATGAGGGAGCTCTCTGATTTCATCTAAAACATCTTCATTTGTGTTCTGAAGATGAATGAAGGTCTCGGGGGATTGAAATGACATGAAGGCAAGTAATTAATAAAAGAATTTAACTTCGGGTGGACTAACCCTTTAAGATGTAAAGAAATAAAGTGCTGTGTTTGAAATCTGTCTTGCACAAACCCTGAATCATCAATAATTACAGCCCTGGAGGAGAGTAGGAGGAAAAACTACCAATTAAATAACCGCAGGCAGTTTCCATCTGGCAAACATTCAACAATTAGAATAAGGCTTTTTTTTTTTACTTACTTGGCATGTTTTAGAAAGATAAATTAGCCGACAAGTTCATCAGATAATGAACTTATTTCAAGAAAGTGTGTTGTGTCCTGAATTAAATGAAAGCTTTTTCTTTGAGTCTTGCACACAATGTCCTAACAGGGCATGACAAGCAATAAAACAAAACAATAATTCAAATCTCCTTTATTTAAGGAGGTTTCGCTTAGACAATGTTATGCAAACTAAGCTGTAAGACATTTTGTGGGTCATTTGAGCTCTGTGACTGTCCCATCTCAGGAGTAGATTTAGGGAGTATTTAATATTTACAAAGTTTTCACCAATGTATGGCTTCCAGAATGTTAAGACCATAGACAGAATCGCACAATCTAATCTAGGGCTGCACAATATATCGTTTCAGCATCGATATATCGCAATGTGTGTGTGTCTGCAATATTCAGGATCTGCAATGTTGAGTTGGGTTTATAGCTGATCAATAATTGAGAATATATAAGATTTGTGAAGTCACTGTAAAGTATGACCATAACAGAGTGAAACTTTATCATTTGAATGTGTTATAAAAAGAGAGAGTTAAAAGCATTTCATTTGAAAGACATTTGTAATGTAGACTTTAATGAACAATAAATTTACTGAATTATTCATACAATGAAGACTATACCGTGTTATTTTATTTTGCTGAGCGTTAAAATGTTAAGTGAATTAGATTTATTGTCTGTACCAGTGGTGCGTACTGAAATGGGAAATAGGCTTTTAAATTTGCAGCACCTCTTGCATGGAATAACCTCCAAAGAAAGTTTAAAGAGTTGGTTTCACTGCATACTTTTTAAAAAATTTTAAATGATTTGACATTTGAAATATTAGCCTGTAGATGTTCTGACTAGTTTTAAATGTCATTAGCCATGTTTCCGTCCAAAATTGCAAATTAACTTTATGCCCAAAACTGAAATATCGCATAAAAGACGTGCGCATAATGCAGCGTTTCCATCCACTGAGTCAAAGAGAACGTAATTGTCACTTCCTGATTAACTGGCGCCAAATATCAACAGTACAAACGGAATTATCTGCGGTAGGAGAAGCTGCGTGAATCTTTGTTTAATAAATGACTCAGAAGACAATGCGGACACGCAATGAATGCGTGGTGGCGTTTGAAAGCGTGAGACACAGAGCACAGATGTTCTTGACAGTTCTAATATAATAACAGTTTTATAATGACCAAAACATTTCAGATGTTTTACAATGTGGTCAGCCTGCTGGTTTACCCATTCACACACATTTTTATCATTACATGATCTTTTATAACAAAATCATATGACATTTTTTTTCGTATACTGGAATTGGTCCGGTAAAAGTGTTTTCATCATAGTTTATGCACATAGTTATGCGCATACATTGTTTATGCGCATTTTCAAAATCTATGTGCATCTTGCCGTTTCCATCAACCGTTTTTTTTATGTGTATATGCAAAATGCGCATAAAAATAGGTGGATGGAAACGTAGCTAATGTATGTATGCTTTGATGGATGAATGATGTTAGCTGTTATTTTTTTGTTAAACCCATGTGAACTGTATGCAGCTTAATCTTGGCCAGGACGCTCTTGTAAAAGAGATTTTTTATCTCAATGTGATTTGTCCTGTTAAATAAAGGCTATAATATTTTACACTTCAATAATTCAATTTCTATACCCGAATACTGTTCGACTCTGAGGAAAATCTCTAAAACATTGTTTTTTTTGCTTTATCTCTTTAACTGCCTGCTTTACCAAATGGTTGACCATATTTTGACTGTTTTAAATAATGACTGTTCAAGTAATTTAAAGAATGACTGTTTTAAATAATGGTTTACTCTACACAGCATTGTTGGTTTACAAAAAATAAAAAAGCAATCCTGTTGCACCACTACACTTGATTTTGAAAAAAAAGAAAAAATATATTTTTTTAAATAAGAATCTGAAATATTTTATGGCACACTTCAAAAAATAAAGTTGATTTAGTATTCAAAAATGTTTTATTTAGATTTTTTTCATGTCTTACACTTATAATATTACACTTCATATTTTTCAGATTTTTCGTAGTATATGTATTAATTAAATATTGACATATCCACCATTTGGTAGAGGTTGATATAAAAAAATTATGGGATGTGTTGAAAAAAATGCATTAAGTGTGTTAACTAGAGACATTAGGAGTTAAGAAATGCAATCCAATTTTTTTTTTTCTTGGTGGGGCAGTTAAAGGGTTATTTTCCTTTTTTTTTTTTGCTCTGTTGTAAATATTCTTGCTTATAATTTTGTTTATAATTTTTTATACATGATTCTTACTCTTATAAAATCAACCCAATCAATCTGAATGATTTTCCCCCCTCAAATAGACCTATTCAAGTCATCTGGTGAAATTGTATTCATATCACAATATATATTGCAGAAAAAACTAAATATTGCAATTTCCAATATCGTGCAGCCCTAATCATAAAATGTAATGGTAACACTTTACAATAACGCTCCATTCACACAGGGCTTTAGAGTCAACGCTTGACAGAAGGCGTGTCTGAAGTTGGGGCTGACACAATCGTCAGAGCAGCATCAGCCAATGAAATTAGTCAGCGAGCTGGTTGTGTTTGCATACAGCAATCTGATTGGCTGGCAGATCCACAATGCAGTTGGGCAACGCCTGACGTCACCCATTCAAAGTGAATGAGAAGCGTTGAAGCTGACGCCCCATGTAAATGGGGCGTAAGGTTGCATTTAGGTAATGTATTTACTAACAGGAACAAAATGAACAATACATATATTACTGTGTTTATTCATGTTTGTTAACATTACTTAATGGTAATAAAGTCATCCATTGTTAGCTCATGTTAACCCACATTGCATTAGCTAATGTTAACAAGCATGGATTTGGATTTTAATAATGCATTAGCAATTGCTGAACTATGATTAATAAATGCTGTACAAGTATTGTTCATGTTAATAAATACCGTAACTAACATTAATGAAACCTTATTGTAAAGTGTGATCAATGTAATTTATAACGTATCAAATTTGGCAACTTTTGGATGGTTAAATAATAAGCAGTTTTTTATTTTTTACCATACCTGCCATTGCACTGGTCACCAGGTCCAGCTTCTGTATAGGGTCTTTCTCAGAGCTGTATTTGATGGTGAACTCTGTGGACTGGTGTCTGGCAAACGGCTGTTTTATCTGTCGCCAACAGCCTGTAGACGAGAATCAGTCAGAACCGTCAGCCGCTCTGTGAAAGATGGGTTTATCTCTGTGCTCGAGTCGAGCAGCTAAAGCCTTAAATTATACATGTCTGAAAAAGCAGAACACAACATAATATTTGAAAGAAGGGTTACGTCATGAGGACTGAAATTATTCCGTGACAACTTGACAAGCGATAAAAGTAAACAAAAAAGACATTTAATCAATCGCAAATGGTGTTTTTTTTCTTCATGTTCCACACAGACACACACCCATATCGTTTGGGCACTTCCTATTGGGGATGTCCCGATCAGGATTTTTTGCCCTTGAGTATGAGTCATTTAATTTTGAGTATCTACCGATACCGAAACCCGATTCAATACTTCTATAATACATGAAAAAATAAATTCATTTTGGAGGTTCTACGTGCTCCATAAGCATAAGAAATCCAGCGTTTTCTACAAGGGTGAATATCAGGTCACTCATTGCGATCATATGTGCTATCTTGGCTGTGATGTCCTGTGCCTTCATGCGGTCACGGGCCATTTTTTCTCTAATCTTCAAACTCTCCTGCAGCGTGACTTGACTCATCTTTGGTTGGGTTGCCTGGGTAAACTCGCTGTATTGTGTCGGGTATTTGTTTTCAAGGTGCCTTATCAGGTTTGTTGTGTTAAATGTACCCTTTGCTGGTGTTGTGCCGAGGAACGCACCCCTGCCGTAAAATACACCCCATCTGAAATGTACATCTATTAACAGAAATTGATAAAAAAAAAATCAATAAATAAAAAAAAATAAATAAAAAAAAATAGAAAATTTATAACAGAGTTATGACACTAATGAAAGGAACTGAAGTGAGTTTCATGAATGGAACCCTTACAGAACATTAAATAAATAAATTAATAAATAAATAGATTGACTTTAAAAACAATACTGGTGAGATTAAGTAAATTGTTTAATGTGTGGTTTAGTTTAAAACAGCAACAACAATTTTGTGCTCCATGTAGCCTAAATGTGTGTTTAAAACCCACCAAAAAGCCTAGTTTTAGGCTACACTGCAGTCAATATTATAATTTTACATTTATTTATAAACCTAGTGTGTTTTAAAATAGGTTTCAATTCCTGTTCTTGTTTTATCCATTAAAATAATAATATTTTTACGTTTTAATCAATTATGGCTTTTGATTAATTTTTTTTTAAATGTAGACCGAGAATGCTAATGAAAGTCTATGAGGAGGTGCATTTTGCAGCAGGGGTGCATTTCTCAGCCTAACACCGACATTTAATTAATAGCATCTCTTCAACAAAGTGATGTCATGTTGCACGCGTTGCTGTATCTGTGTGAAAAGAGGTCTAACTCTGTGCCACTGCATAACTATAGAAGTGTAAAAAAATAATGAAAACATACAGGGAGTGCAGAATTATTAGGCAAGTTGTATTTTTGAGGATTAATTTTATTATTGAACAACAACCATGTTCTCAATGAACCCAAAAAACTCATTAATATCAAAGCTGAATATTTTTGGAAGTAGTTTTTAGTTTGTTTTTAGGTTTAGCTATTTTTAGGAGGATATCTGTGTGTGCAGGTGACTATTACTGTGCATAATTATTAGGCAACTTAACAAAAAACTAATATATACCCATTTTAATTATTTATTTTCACCAGTGAAACCAATATAACATCTCAACATTCACAAATATACATTTCTGACAAATCAGTGAGCAATATAGCCCCCTTTCTTTGCAAGGACACTCAAAAGCCTGCCATCCATGGATTCTGTCAGTGTTTTGATCTGTTCACCATCAACATTGCGTGCAGCAGCAACCACAGCCTCCCAGACACTGTTCAGAGAGGTGTACTGTTTTCCCTCCTTGTAAATCTCACATTTGATGATGGACCACAGGTTTTCTATGGGGTTCAGATCAGGTGAACAAGGAGGCCATATCATTAGTTTTTCTTCTTTTAGACCCTTTCCTTTCCAGCCACGCTGTGGAGTACTTGGACGCTTGCGATGGAGCATTGTCCTGCATGAAAATAATGTTTTTCTTGAAGGATGCAGACTTCTTCCTGTACCACTGCTTGAAGAAGGTGTCTTCCAGAAACTGGCAGTAGGACTGGGAGTTGAGCTTGACTCCATCCTCAACCCGAAAAGGCCCCACAAGCTCATCTTTGATGATACCAGCCCTAACCAGTACTCCACCTCCACCTTGCTGGCGTCTGAGTCGGACTGGAGCTCTCGGCCCTTTTCCGATACAGCCACGGGCCCATCCATCTGGCCCATCAAGACTCACTCTCATTTCATCAGTCCATAAAACCTTAGAAAAATCAGTCTTGAGATATTTCTTGGTCCAGTCTTGTTCAGTGGTGGTCGTTTTTCTTTGAAATATGGCAAAACTGGTGGCAAGTGGCATCTTGGCAGCTGCACGCTTGACTTTTCTCAGTTCACAGGCAGTTATTTTGCACCTTGGTTTTTCCACACGCTTCTTGCGACCCTGTTGACTATTTTGAATGAAACGCTTGATTGTTGGATGATCACGCTTCAGAAGCTTGGCAATTTTAAGAGTGCTGCATCCCTCTGCAAGATATCTCACTATTTTTGACTTTTCGGAGCCTGTCAAGTCCTTCTTTTGACCCATTTTGCCAAAGGAAAGGAAGTTGCCTAATAGTTATGCACACCTGATATAGGGTGTTGATGTCATTAGACCACACCCCTTCTCATTACAGAGATGCACATCACCTAATATGCTTAATTGGTAGTAGGTTTTCGAGCCTATACAGCTTGGAGTAAGACAACATGCATAAAGAGGATGATGTGGTAAAAATACTCATTTGCCTAATAATTCTGCACTCCCTGTATACACAAGCTCTGATCAGGAGGTAACATCTGATTCCTATCTGTGTGATCGTGTCCGATTTTCAAACATGTGATTGGATCTGGACATCCCTACTTCCTATAGACGTAATGATTTTTACACTGTACAAACTGTATATAGCCCTGCTCCTAAACGCATCCCTCCCAGGAAACAATCTGCAACTTTACATTTATAAAAATATTATTTTCCTCATGGGGATGAAAAAAAATGTCCCCACACGGTCAAAACTGACTGGTATTGCTATTCTTACACATAAGGTCTTCATGTCTTACTCATAAGAACATATGGTCTTGAGGAATACACAGCATGAGGAATACAAGATAATGGAAGGAATACGTGAATAAGGAATACTGGTCCAGAGTTTGTTTGGAAGAGGAACAAAAGCCATCTTTTAACTATCTGTCAGGAGTGATTTCTTTTCCACAAAATGTGGTAAATGTTCTACAAAAATTGAGACCGCTCGGGTCAAACTGTTTCAGTCAGCTCTTCAAGTTATTTAATTATTAATATTATTATTATTATTGCAATTGACCCTTTAATAACAAACATACAAAAATTAAACCTACAAAGAAAAAAATGACAGTCATAGTAACAATGATAATACCTTAACAGAGAAAGTTAAATTATATAATAAATGCATATAAAACAGTAAAAGGAAGAAAAATAATAATAATGAATAAATAACACAAATACAGTAAGAGGAAATGAGGACTATAAGGATATCCATGATATGTCCAAAATAATTATCGTAATATTCCAAAAAATCTATCCCTTTTTTTGTTTTTCTCTTTAAGTTATTCAATAGCTTTATGCTAACAAATAAAAAAAAATCAAATCATACAAAGTCTGTTTTAAAAGCTATTATGTATCCCTTAAATAGGACAAAACTAAAATAAATGGTAATTTTAATGAAAGGGTTTTATTTTTGAATTAAAAAAAAATTGAAGTCTGTATAAACTGGAAGCTGCAATGTTTTTTTTTTTCGTATTGTGACGCAGTTCCTAGAGAAATGGGATATTAAATGAGAAAACAATAGCTAGTTTATTTTTACTGTAAGCTGATTGGATGTAAATTGGGCAATTCATTCAGAAAGATCAGGAAAAGTGTTTCAGAAGAGTTATTACAGCCTAACAGACTCCTCCTCCTCACCATTTCTATTTGTTGTCAAAAGTGACAGTGGGAGGGGCGCGTTATGTATTTTAGCCACGCCCAATGCCTCAGACAGACGTAATCTGACAAATTAACTGAAAACAAACAGCAAGTGAAGTTTCAGATTTTAAGGGCAGACTATTTTTGTTCACCAAAAAAACTTGCAACATGAGCTAACAAAATCATATGGTTAGTTTTAAATGCTCAGTCTAGCTCATTTTACCTGTATGATGCGTGTCCGCAGAGTCATACGTGTTCTCCTTTGTCTTCTTACTGTGAAGCGATGGAAAAACATCAGTGTTAGAGACACAGGTGGCCGAGTCTAGACTCTCTCACCATCTTCATCAGTCTTAAACGACACAAGAAGCCTCACTATTCCCCTGAAACACCTCTGTTAGAGCTTCCCATTCATTCATCCTCATTTCCCCACAATCTCCCATCCCTGAGCTCTGTCTCTGGAGAATAATATATATCTCCTGACTCTGACCTTTGACCCTCAACCTCCTCTATTCCCCACAAACCAATGCTTTATGTATCTAAACCGCAATTCAATGTGTTGTTAGGAGTCAAAACAAGTATATCAGCTCACACTCACTCTTTTATTAAATGTGAATTTATAAGAACTGAAAAAGTAATGGTGTTTCGACCAGGTATATGATGGTACCAGTTTTTCTTGTTGCGATAATTGCTTAAGGTTTTACTATAATTTGTTTACATGACACATACACAAGGTGGCAAAAGTCTTGTCGTCAATCCCAGTTGTAAGAGCAACAAATAATAAATTGACTTCTAGTTGATCGTTTGGGAAAGAGGCAGAAGGTAGATTTTTCTGATGAATCATCTGTTGAACTGCATATCCCAGTCATCACAAATAATGCAGAAGACCTACTGGAACCAGCATGGACCCAAGATTCTCACAAAAATCTGTCAATTTTGGTGAAGAAAAATCATGGTTTGGAGTTACATTTAGTATGGGGGCGTGCAAGAGATCTGCAGAGTGGATGGCAACATCAACAGCCTGAGGTATCAAGACATTTGTGCTGCCCATTACATTACAAACCACAGGATAGTGCTCCTTCTCATACTTCAGCCTCCACATTAAAATTCCTGAAAGCAAAGAAGGTCAAACGGTTCCAGGATTGGCCAGTCCAGTCATCAGATATGAACATTATTGAGCATGTCTGAAGTAAGATGGAGGAGGCATTGAAGATGAATCCAAAGAATCTTGATGAACTCTGTGAGTCCTGCAAAAAGGCTTTCTTTGCCATTCCAGATGACTTTATTAAGAAGTTATTTGAGTCATTGCAGAAATGTATGGATGCAGTCCTTCAAGCTCATGGGAGTCATACACACTATTATTTCTTTTTCCACAGCACCATGACTTTATATTCTATACCAGGGGTTCTCGATCTCGGTCCAGGAGGTCTGGTGTCCTGCAGATTTTAGCTTCATCCCCAATCAGACATACCTGGGCTAGCTAATCAAGCTCTTACTAGGCTTTTTAGAAACATCCTTGCAGGTGTGTTGAGGCAAGTTGAAGCTAAAATCTGAAGTACAGTGGAACTCCAGGACTGAGTTTGAGAACCCCTGTTCTATACTGTACATTATTTCTGTTAAGTGACACGATTTTTGTCTAAGCAAAGTCAGACCCTACTGTCCTAATTAAATAATCAAAAATCAAGGCATGATCATTTTATTTTGGTCAAATAAGCGTAATCTAGAAGCCTTTGTCTTTCATATAAGCCATTTCTGATACCAAATTATCAAATAGAAGTCAAGTTATTATTTGTTGTTCCGAAAACTTGGATAGGTAATGTAAGCTGATTTTGGTTACTTAAACAGGTATAAATTAATTTAATAAATCAAGATTACGATAAAGTTAGAGTTATCGCAGAATAAAGCTGGACAAGCTTATCAGCAGCCTGGCGTGAAGCGGAGACTGAAGGGTTTTATTCTGCAAAAATAACCACCTTGAATGTACTTTATCTTGTTTATTAAATGGATACTTGCCACAAAACATAAACATTAGACAAAAAATATAGTTCTGAGCCATAATAGTTTAGATTATTTAATAAACTTGTGCAGTATTCATTCACAAGATGGCGCCAAACACTAAAACGCAAAGCTGACAGAAACGAAACTGGATGAATAAAGCATATACTAGCCTACATATTATTCATTCACAAGTGAAAAACCGTAGTGTGACAGACAAGCAGATATATACCAATGCAGATGTAAGTATATGGACTAGGTGGTTGTTATCCGGGATATTATTTAGTGGTTGTCACACAGGAATAACATGCACTGGAAGGTGTGACTAACCAAAATCGAATATTCCAGACAGCCGTGTAATAAACAGAAATAACTACTGTGTATTGCTTTATCCTATGTACTGTAAATATTGCAGAGAAACAAATGATTCAAACTAATGAAATTGCAAAAGGATTGTAGCGTACAATAGGAAACACTTTACTATAAGATCTATAACATCAACAGTGAGAAATAGCCACAACTGTTACTGAAGTTATGTCAAAGTTAGTTTAAACATGACCAAAAATACAAAATACAACAACTTTATTAGTTATTAGCTCATTTAAACAAAATACTTCCAATTTTTATGAGCTGTAAGACTTTAACTAATAAATTAGCATGAGCTTAGATTAATAAATGCATTCTAAATAGCTTTTAATAGTCGGGTTTCCATTATAACATAAAGTGAATCTTTATGAAAAAAACAAATCCAACTGTGAATTAGATGTGCACATGAGGGTGTAATATTTGCTACGTAAGAGTTAATTCAGCAAATGCAAGTCCAAATCCACCCCAAGCTACCAAGAAATGTCTTTTGCGAATTAAGAAGAGAGTTTTATTTGAAAGTTGGCTTTTCAATCACTAATTTCTCAGGCAGTACTTCAAAATGTGCACCGGGTGATGAAAACCCAGCTATTGTCAGTTTAGATTAATTAACAAATATTAACAAATGTGTTATTTTAATGTGTTAATGAACAATAGACCTAAAGAGGATCAGAACATTCAATCTGCTTGTTAAGTCTGATGTCACTCGAAGCAGCTTCCAGATCCAAGTGCACTATTAAACTGTATGGGAAGGCTCAACAAATAGTACAACAAAGCGCTGTAATACTTTCAAAAATCGTGATCGCAATATATATAACCATGCCTAATATCATATGGCCAGACTCAACAGAGTAGCGGCTGGGATCCGGAATCAGTTTTCTATACCTCATGACTTACCAAGGGTATATCAACATCGATATGTTAGGGATGTCATGGGGCAATTTTAACATGTAAAAATGTTTGTTGGAAAATAAATAACCTATTACGCTTTGAAGGGCTTAGTGCTTTGATGCTTAACACAACTGTGAATAACAATCTAAATATTCTTAAAAGCATCATCTATGTAGTGCCCGTAATAACATATTCATTATCCTATTGATATTGTATTATTGAGTATCAGCACATGTCTAAAGCATCTATTGAGGTAGGCTGGGAATCACTGAAGCTCAAACCATGTCTGCTGGGATTGATAACAGGACTAGTAAGTGAACAGAGATAAGCAAGTCATCGGAGGCTTTGCTCCAATGAATGCAAACATATTTGATCCTTCCACCCTTCAAAGTCAGACATAACATAAAGAATACAGACAAAACAGTCGTAACGTTCAAGCTTTCTTCTTGAGAAATTCTTGGTCTAATTGTGCTCTACTTTATATTGTATGCTTCTTGTTGATGCAGTTGAATAACATTAAGGTAAATCAGAATGAGGTCAAAAGCTAAAGTCTTAAAGCTACAGAGGCAAAAAGACTTTTAAGTGGAAAATATAAAACAAAGAATTTAAAATAACAAATTAAAATAAAACTGACTTACCTGTAAAGCATTTTAACTACACAGACTGCTACAAGGAGCAGGACCACAAGCAGAATGGTGGGCACAATTATTACAATCAGATTAACTAAACGGAGAAGAAAAAAGTGCAAGTCAGAGATTAGGAGGAAAATACAGGAAGAAAACTTTGTATTTATTTAGAGTCTAGTTTTTAAACCATGAATTAAGAGATTAGCAATATTTCTATAAATTATGTATTATATGTTTACAAAGTTGAAAAAAAACAATTTCTTTAAAACTGCTAAGGTGTAGATATAGATTAGATCGACAGAATGACAGACAAAACAACAAAATAACAGAACAACTGGCCAACAGACAGAACAATGACAGAACAACACACAGACACAATGACAGACCAGCAGACAGAACAATGACAGAATGAAAGACAGACAGAGAGAACAGCAGACAGAATGACAGACCAACAGATAGAACGATAGACAGAACATCAGAGATCGACCAACGGACAGAACGACAGACAGAGAGAACAACAGACAGAATGACAGACATAACAACAAAAAGACAGAACAACAGGCCAACAGACATAACAATGACAAAACGACAGAGAGAACACACAGACACAACAACAGACCTGCAGACAGAACTATGACAGACAGACAGAGAATGACAGACAGAACGACAGACCAACAGATAGAATGACAGACAGAACATC
>CAIGQZ010034990.1:12896306-12941786 GCA_903798205.1 Danio tinwini | reverse complement strand
AAAACACTGTGCATTTATGAAGTGTGCCTCACACAGGTGAGTGGGCTTGACAAACAACATGTAGAAAACACACTCTTTCATCTCTCTGACGCTTTAACCAACACTTGTACCATTTTTGTGCCAGACACTTTCTTACAATCACTCCATATCTTGAAAAAATTCAACAACATTGTGCATAATTAGTTATGCATTCCTAAATTATTTGTTCATTGTTATTCTTGTATTAATTGTATTTCACTTGTTTGTGTTTAGGGGTGTGTTTTTGTTTTCATTGTTTAAAAAAAGGTTGTAATGATGAGCTTCATGGATCCAGTGGAAAATCACACGTCTGTGGAATTATTCTAGATTTGATGGAGGCTTGTAGTTAAGGTTATAGATAGTTTTGTGACGGTTTACTTTAAATGAAAATTCTATTTAAAAAAATAATAAAAAAATTTAACATTTTTTTGTGTTTATTTATTGTTTTTCTTTAATTACTTGTCTGGATTCTGGGGCAGACTGGCATCCCAACTAAAATGGTCACAATTTATAACGTTAGCATTACAAAGGTAAGTGGGCTTGACAAACCCCCTGTAGGTGTATTATATTTAATTACTGCTGGTTTGCAATTAAATATGGCTAAAATTGTGTAATAAAGTTACCTCCACATTTATAATGGCACTTGAGTGATAATCAAGTTTATTACAGTTTTTTCAGTCACTTTGGTGCATTTCTCACAACACTATTTACATTTGCACAACAGTTAATGCATTTCTCAAAACAATTAGTACAAACTGCAAAACCTAGCTGATAACCTGCAAAAGCGTGTCACTTGCTCAAAATGGATAGCTCATTCTTCAAAAGCAAGTATTCATGTCAATGAAAGTGTCAGTGTCATCAAGATAAAAAGTCCTGCCACCATTGTTTATGAGCAAGATAGTCAAATGGCTTTGTCGTGTTTCCATTAAGACAGTTTACTCTGTACATTTTTTCCAATGCAAAAAAGTCAGATTTTGGTGACACTTCCTGAAAACGCTCAAGACAGCACTATATACTATTTGCACAGCCATTTGAAAACTACAGTAAAAGTTAGACATCACTGCATTCAGTGAGGTATCTGAGTACAAGACACTGAATATGTATATTTCACATTTTTCTGCATTTGATCTATGCAATTCTAATTTATTCACAGCATTGTGCAAAATAATAAATACACCCTTATTTACAACAAACATAAAAGCTGTGCATAACTGTAAACAATATTGCAGTACATATTGGAACTGAACCTACAACATACACAGGTCTGTAAATCATTCATTAAAATTGTTCAATTTAGAAGACATTTTCAGAAAAAAAAATTAATGTTTTAAATAAAATGAGCTTGACAGATTTTGACAACTAGTTCAACATTTTTGTATGTAATGACTCAAGTAATGAAATGAGGACTATTAGTTTTATATGGAATGACTATTCAGCATCAACAAGTTTAGTTAATTTTGACTGACATGACATAAGCAAATGATAATGTTATAAAACAGCAGAGAGTTGTATGAAAGCAATTGATGCATGTCCAAAAGCATTTGCAATTAGTTGGAAGGAATGAGAAACTGCTACTATGATGAGCACAAATGACTAATTGTTTTGAGAAATGCATTAACTGTTGTGCAAATGTAAATAGTGTTGTGAGAAATGCACCAAAGCCACTGAGAAAACCTGTAACTAGAACTAGCTAGTAACTAATTAAAGCTAAAATGTCATTAATTCAGTGCTAATAAAGAAAACCTATTCTATTGACCACCTATTCTAAAGAGAAAGTTATATCCACATTAATTATGGCATTTACTAAGGGATATTTAAGCCAATTGACTATAAGCCAAAAAAGCTAATAATTAAGGCTAAAATGTCATTAATACATTGCTAATAAAAATAAATTTTTCAATAAATTTGAATATCACTCAAGTGCCATAATAAATGTGTACATACCTTTAACTTTAGGACATAAAGTTAAACTGTGTTTATTACACTATTTTAGCCATATACAATTGTAAACCAGCAGCAATTAAATAATTACTAGCCTGCTGTTCAGTTAAATTTCACAATGAATCAAAGAAATAATATACGGCTTATCAAATAATGTAAAATAATAATGTAAATAATGGTTAAAATGCCTTTATGTTCAGTTAATCATGAATTATGTGCTTGCTCATGCTTAACTGATGCTTAAATGTGAACAAGTTAATCATGATTTACAAGTTTAACTGAGCTTAACTAATGCATAATTTGGGACCCTTAAAATCTTTAGTTAACCATTAATTACTAGTGCTGTTGCTTTTAACTAATGCTTAATTTTTCTTGCGTCATGGCTAGATATGCGGCAAGCATCTCCAGTTTCTGAGTTATCTCATCCTTCAGACCGAGTTCGTTCTTCCGAAATAATCTGGCAATAATTTTAGTGCTGCGAAAAAGTTTGTAAAGCCTTTCCTGGCTCATTCAAATCACTAATGATATAATCAAATAAAATGAATGTATTAGAGTGAAACTGACCGGCCAATTGATGAAAAAAAAGAAACATGAATTTTTCATCCTTGTTGACAAAAGCTCTCTTAGAAAGCATCGTGTGAATGCAGAGTAGTGACCCCACAAATAAAAAGCTGCCTTTTCTTTAGTTTTATTTACACCGTGGCCTCAATGAAAACAGAGCTTCCTCTTTGAGGCGAGTCGGTTTCACTTAAGGACATCGTGTCCAAAAGCACAGATTGCCCACAGGACACAAAGTGAGCATTCTCTGTATGAAATTAACTCGGCTGTGCTGTCTACACACACAACCATGCTCAAAATAAACGCATGTCTGGCGTCTTCCTAAATTTAAATGTGCTTTTGTAACGTGTGATGAATGGACACAGAGGGCCTTTCTGTGTCTTTATGCAATACCAGGAACTGCTCGAAAAGCTGCAGATAGCAGCGAGTTGTTGGGGAGGGTCGAATGCTCATGTGCTCTGAGAGTGTGTAATGCTGGACAATCCCAGAACAGATCACGAGGAAGACCTTTTATAAGGATAATAGCCCTCTTAACACCCTCTGGAAGCAGGCTCAGGTCTTCCGGATACTTTTGTATCTGAGATCTAATACCATTAAAGGGATAGTTCACCCGAAAATGACAATTTTGATGGAAACGCCAAGATGCGCATACATTTTGAAAATGCGCATACATTTTTTATAACTAACTAGAATAAACTTTTTATTCGATAAGAAAAGATGTGCATAAACTATAATGAAAACACTTTTACTGAACATATTCCAGTATGCGCATTAAGAAAGTCATGATTTTGTTACAAGAGATCATGTGATTATGCAAAATGAGTATGAATAGAGAAACTCGCAGGCTGAAAACATTGTAAAACATCTACAATGTTGTTTTGGTCATTCTAAAACGCCTTAATCATTTCAGTGTCATTATATTATTAATTACCTCCAAAATAGTCAAGACCATCTTTATTCTGCGTTACTTTACTTTAAGCAATATTCCAGTTTTACGCATACATTTAATTAGCATTTTTGGATGGAAACATGACTAGTGACACCAGCTACAGAATGGACTGTTTATGTTGATTGCTGATAAAATTAAAGGTTTTTGTTTTTCTCTGTTGAAAAAAAAAAATTCTGAATGCTAAGTTGCTGTTGCTTTCCAGTGTCTTGTTATAATGTTATGATCAAGCCTCTGAGATCTGAGCATAACTTAATTTCTATTACAAGCCAGGCAAACTTTTAATGTCCTGGCAGTGGCAAATATCTTTGGCTGTAAATTTAATTTGGTTACACTATTTAAGTTGAGATTTAAAATAAATATTTTAACTGCTAAAAGTGGGGGTGTCAAAATAAATTGTTTCTTTAATGCACCGAGATGCAGATGTGAACAATTCGGTAACGGTTCAGTAATAATCATTACTGGTTATTATGTACTGATGTCATTTATCACATATGTGTTATATGGCGGTAGCTTACTATGGTGAGGGAGGAGACTGTGAATAATAATAACGCTCCAACTACTAAAAAAGCAGATAACTGCACAATTCACTGCTTGTGAGTTTGCTGGACAGTATTTCATTGACAGTGAAGTACATCAGAACCCAGCTCTCTCTCTCTCTCACTCTCTGTGGCCCCTTTGACCTGCTGGCGTGTTTGTGAGGTATTATTTCATCTCCTTTCTCGGTTGTTATAACAATAACGCTAGTTGTGGATCCAGACACAAGCGTGTCTGCAGAGCGAGTTTTCTCCACCGCATCGGCATTTATAATGAATCAGCTGATCGCCACCGCCGTTTAACATCAGTGTCCGTGTCACTGTTTCCTGAACAGCACCAGAGCTCCGCTGACCGTTAGAGCCAATCGCAGCCTTTTCTGTTGAGCGCATGATCAATCACAGGCTTTTAAGAACTCACTTAACAACGCTCAAAAAGCAAGCAGGATAATTTTTATTTATTTGCTATAAATGCTCATGTTGTTCTGTCCATGTACTTTAGTTTTGTTTGATACATTCAAAATGAGCGTTTTCTTTGAGCAGGTCAAATTAAAGGTACAGTACATATATCTGACTGCTTGTATTAAAGTAGTGGCTCTTAACCAACGGGCCATGGACCAGTACCAGTCCGTGGATTAATTGGTACTGGGCCGCACAAGAAGTTGTTATTTTATTTCCGTTTTATTTACTATCCGAGTCTGAACAATCTTTTATTTTGAAAAATTATTGTATTCTCTCGTTTACACCTCAGTTACTTCAGCGCCCAAAATGAACCCACAAGCAGCAAAATGAGTAAGAAACAGATGTCTCTGAGGCCCATTGAGGAACCACAAACTGCCAAATTGTCTGTACAAGAAGATCAACTGCTGAAGATTGCAAATGACGGCAGCCTTTTAGGGGCCGTTTGCATATCACGTCTTTTCTAGAGTTCACGCAAGTTCTTTAGTGGCATGATGCGCTCACACCTTCCAGACGCACATAGTTGAATAACTGCCCTGAGGGCACCGGGAGTCAAGTGACAAGAACTGACCAATCAGCTTCAGCTTGTATGGAATATACACATTTCGGTTGACTTATTATCTCAGACAAACACAGAACACCCAATAACTGCAGTGCTTTGTCATTTTGTCCATAAATAAAACTTGTATCAGAGTGACAGCAAAGTTCCGTCAGATTTTCATCCACAGAGAAAACGGTTGATATCACCTAGCAACCTACGAATCAACAGTAAAATATCAAATTGTTTATGGAAAGCATCATCAATGCACCATGATGCACCGAGATATCGAATTAAACCAAATCGATGGCGTGATAATCGGAACCGAACCGTGGGACCAGTGTAGGTTCACACCCCTAGCTAATAGGTTATGGAAAGTTTTTTTTTTACTTGTTCATACAGTTACTTAGTACTTTTAAAATAAAAATGCTTAATACACTTCTTCTGAATATATATTATATAATAACAATATATTATCATGTTATTTATAAAATGATGGCCATGCTATTTTACGTTTGATTGTTCAATTTCTGCACTTGAATGCTGTTAGATTGCCTAGAAAACCATAAAGCACTAGGCTGCACAATTTATTGTTTCAGCATCAATATCGCAGTGCATGCGCACCCGTAATAGTCACATCACATAGATATGCAATGTTGAATAATGATTATGTTTGAGCAAGGGTCACAGTTCAGGACTTAAGATTTGTAGAGTCACTGCAGAGTTTAACCCCAACACAGTGAAATTTTATTATTTGCATGTTGTTAAAGCCTAAGAGAGATTAAAGTATTCAGGTACCTTTGCCAATTAGAAGTTTAATAAAAAAATAAATTTATTGCATTATTTTTACAATAAAGACTTTGCAGTGTGATGTGTAATCTTTACATTTACATATACAAAACCACAAAAGATGCACTGCTTATTTCTTATCTTCCCAATAAATCTAAATTAATACATTTAGTAACACTTTAGGGACCAATGCTCACTATTAAATGATTGCTTGTTAGTATGCATGTTATTGAGATATTGGCTACTTATTAGTACTTATGACCTAAATATTCAGCATGATCTTATTTTACATACCCTAATGTAAATTAGGAGTTAGTTTCTTGAAGCAAAACTCATAGTTAATGAATTGCTAATATCGAGAAGTGAACATTTAAATAAAGCACGACTAAAAATTATTTTCAAATAGTGCTATTTTTTTAAAATATCTTCTATTGTGTTCAACAAAATAAAATGAAAAAGCTTTGAAACCACATAATAACTTAATACGTAAATAATAACTATCCCTTTAAATTGTAAATTTAACATGGAAAAGTTGTCAAACTTTGAACAAAAAAGTTCAAGATTCCATAATGCACTCTGAAAACACAAATAAATGAAAAAAAATCCCCACTCAAGAATCATTAGATACAGGGAACTGTTAATTAACACAGTGTTTCTCAACCACATTCTTGGAGGACCACCAGCTCTGCACATTTTCCATGTCTCCTTAACCAAACACACCTGATTCAGATCATCAGCTCATTAGCAGAGTCTGAAAGATCTGTAACGAGTGTGACAGACAAAGGAGACATGCAGTGTTGGTAATCCTCCAGAAACCTGGTTGAAAAACACTGAATCAACAGACATTGTTTACCACATGTGCAGACTTAAGTCTCTTTGAAGTGCTTTAAAACAACATATTGCTGTGCATTAGAGTGCGATTCATTTCCAATCATGCAAATCAGCACATTAAAATATCAAAAAAGAAAAAGACACAGCCAGGCAACCAAGAGAAGAATACGCTTATGAACAAACACATAAATGAGTGCAAGTATTACCTGTGATCCTCCTCTTTTCTCCCAGGTCAATCTGCAGCCACAGCGGATGTTTATTGCTGAGGTCTTCAGAAATACCCGGTCGAGTGCTGTTAGGGAGCCAGTCGACTTCAGACCCGTCAGAGGAGACATTGTGCGATGACAAACTTGTAGTAATGAATGCAGGTTGAAGAGCAGTCTGCTGGCTGCAGTCTGTAGGAAAGAGAGAGTATAGTAGTGCATTTAAAATCAAACGCTCTAATGTTTAAATGTTCATTTCGGTAGCACTTTATAATAACTACACACTATAAAGCATTTATTAAGCATTAGCATCTAGTGAGTTCATTATTTGTTAGGCATTAACTCTACATTACCAAACGTTAGTAAGCAGTTTATAACTGCAGCTACAAATGCTGTATTCTTAACTTACAACCACATTTATAATGTGCTTAATAATTGTACTTTCATAATTTGTGACTGGTTGATTTTTTATTACTAAATTAAGTATTGCATTATTTACAAACCAGTTGTATTTAAGAGTAGTTGGAGGTTTTTAAGATCATTCAGAATAAGTTAGTAAACAATTAATAAATTATTGATATTAACATTTATATATCATATTATTCAGGCCTATAGTAATAGTTACTATGTATGTTAATAAATGCTTTATTAACTCAACTTTGTGCAGTTTTGTGACCTAATCTAAAGTGAGGACTATTTATGCTTTATAAATCCCTTATAAATGACAATTAAAGGCTCAGTTCAGTTCTAAACAAGAAAAAAAGAAAATAAACGACTTTA
Organism: Danio tinwini; assembly: GCA_903798205.1. Lineage (NCBI taxonomy): Eukaryota > Metazoa > Chordata > Actinopteri > Cypriniformes > Danionidae > Danio > Danio tinwini. Next base: position 12,934,190 of record CAIGQZ010034990.1, on the reverse strand, counting down.
TTCATTTCTATTCATTTGAAGATACACAAATGAAATGGTAACAAATAAACAATAATCTTTGCAATCTTATCTAAAACATAAAATTACTGTAAAGTTTAAACATTGCTGAATAACAGGAGTGTCAAAATATGACATACAATTGAATAAAACAATAATATAATAATTTAACAATATAATAGGATGTGATGTTCAAACTGTACAGTCATTTTATTTTAGATAAGTATGCAAAGATTTATTTTTATTTGATACAGTTTCATTTGTGTATCATTAAATGAATAGAAATGAAAAAAGTCGCTTATGTTCTTTTTTCCTGTTTGGAATACGAGTCTTTAATTGTCATTTATAAGGGATTTATAAAGCATAAATAGTCCTCACTTTAGTTTAGGTCATAAAACTGCATGAAGTTGAGTTGATAAAGCATTTATTAACATACAAATTAACTATTAGTATATGCCTGAACAATAATAATTATAAATGTTAATTTTAATAGTTTATTAATCATTTATTAACTCATTCAGAATTATCTTTAAAAAACACCAACTATGCTTAAATAACTGGTTTGTAAATAATGCAATACTTTATTAATGAAAAATTAATCATTAACAAAGCATGAAAGTACAATTATTAAGCACATTATAAATGTGCTTATAAGTCAAGAATAGAGCATTTGTAGCTTCAGTTATAAACTGCTTACTAACGTTTATTAATGTAGAGTTAATGCTTAACAGATAATGAATTCACTATTTACTAATGCTTAATAAATGGTTCATAGTGTAGTTATTATAAAGTGTTACCTTAATTTCTTTAGAAATCAATACTTTTGACTACATTTTCAGCAAGAATGAATTAACCTTCTGATGTCTACTGTATTGCCTGTGATACAATCTCCGCCTTCAGTACGAAAAAAAAATCAAAATACTCTATTTCTGTAAGCAGAGTTTTAGTAACACTTCAGTTTTAAACTGAATTAAGTTTTCCACAGAAAATTTTGTTTTGAAGGTACTATACAAAAATAAACAATAATAATAGTAATTATTATTTAACCCTTTAACTGCCGCTCTACCAAATGGTTGACCATGTTTTTACTGTTTTAAATAATGACTTGTTGCCTTTCACGTGTTTTGTGGATTGTTTTGTGTTTCACTTTCTCGTCTGTCTTCCGTTGTGTACTCTGACTTTTTCTAGATGGGCATCCATTGGTTGAAAAAGCTGTCAATCACCATTATGGCGCACTCGGCGCACCAATCAGTAGCTGGTCTGCCACGTATAAAAGGCGTGCGCTTGCGCTGTTCAGCAGGAGTGCTTGGCTCATCACCAAACTTCTCACTTGTGTCGGCCAGCCTGTTCCATTTGTGTTTGTATAGTTTTGTTGCTGTTGTTGTGTAGTTTCTCTCACGTTTAAGTGATCTATTTATTAGATAAGCTTGTGCGGCCCGATTTAGTATTTTTTAAGAAATCAAACTGTCTTTATGACAATTGGAGAATTGGATTATTAGATAAGCTCTTGTTTTGCTAATGGCTAACAGTGTGTACTTTACGACTACTCTAGTTATCTTAAGCAGCATAGTTTTTCTGTGTTAGTTAGTTTATGGAGGAGTTGCCACATTTGTAATTATGTTTTGGAATTATGGTTTAAAAAAAGATTATGGTTTTGTTTCTGCATTTTTCTTTGGTTAGTTTAGTGGGTTGGGATTTAGTTGGATCGTTTTGTTTTATTTCTTTGTTTTGGCAACACTATTTTTTTTCGGTTATTTAAAATTACATTCTAAATTCCTATATTTATTGATTGATATTCTCTGTTTAATAAATTGTTAATTTTACAAAATTTAACAAAAAATAAATAAAAATCAAACAAGCATAATCATTTTGCACCACTTCACTTGATTTTGGTTTTATTGCATAAAAAAACAAGAAATCGTGTTAAATGAGAATTTAAAATTTTATGGCATACTTCATAAAATAAAGGTGATTTAGTATTCAGAGATGTTTTATTTTGAATATATATTTTAAATAAATTGGTCTTACACTTTATATGTTCAGATTTTTCATAGTACATGTATTAATTCCGGTACTTTTATCATAAACAACGCATGCGGCATGACATTACTTTGTTGCAGAGACGCGGAAGCAGTTTGAAGCGGAAAGCTTCCAGTCTGTAGTCTGGAGGTATTAAAAAGTTGATGAGAATTTTAATGCTGTTTATTATGTATTATAGAAGTATCGGATCGAGTTTCAGTATTAGCAGATACTCAAAATCAAATGACTTTGACTCGAGGGCAAAAAAAATGATCGGACATCCCTAATACTAGTAGCTATAAAGTTTGATATTATTTTACGTCCCTAATCCTACCCAAAACCTTATCCCAACAAGTACTTCACTAACTATTAATAAGATGCTAATTAGCAGTTTATTGAGCTAAATTGTGTGGAGTTGTGAAGATCCCAGCAGTTCTAACAGTGTATTTTGAATGCAAGCACACATACTATTTACATAGTGCATTAATTGCACACATATTTGTGGCACATCTGAAGAAGGTAAACATTAAAGGAATAATTCAACTAAAGACAGAAAATACAAACCCTCAAGTGATTTAAAGCCTTTTCTAATAGGAATGTTAAAAATCGAAAGCCATAGACATCCGGGAAAAAGTCAATGGCTAAAAGTTTTCAACATTACACAAAATAATTTCTTTTGTTTTCATTAGATATGTACTCAAACGGGTCTTAACATGAAACATTTTGGGCTGAACTGTCGCTCTAAAAACATAAAAAAAAAAGAGAGAGTACTGTTAGTTCTAGTCGTGTCTAGCGCTTGCTTTTGATCTAATACAACACATATGGAGCACAAACGCGGTTACGTGTACATTGACTCAACAGGAAGCTCAGAGCTCTTAAAATACTTACCATGTGTACAGTTAAATGGAGACGCATGTGCTATGAACACAACGATATAACAATAAAAGAAGGGGGAAAGACAGCCGCTTCCTTTAAAAAGAGAGAAAAACAGAGCCGATGCATCCTGCTGCTGAGCCCCGATTTGGCCAAAACTATTACATTCCTCACGCTGAGCATATGTAGGCAGAGGAAACAGAGGAAAAAGACAAGAGGAGAATCTCAGCGTGAGGTCAGAAAACATCCCTGATTAAAGTTTTGGCATACTCATAACAGTGGGCTTCAAAAGTCTGTCAACAACACTTGCATTTTTTTTATTATTAACGGAAGAAATAGTAAAACTAAGATGTTTCATTGTAGAAATCTGACTTAAAGTATTTAAAATTAGTGCTGGGCAAAAATTTATCGTAAATAATCGCATCCAAAATAAACTGCATCCTTTTTTTGACAATTTAAGTGTGTATATTTATTATGTGTATACAGGGTTTGACATTAACACCTGCCAAATGTGGGTAGATTTCAGCTGTGGCGGGTTGGACAGCTGCTCCAACTAGCCACTTTGGCTGGTAAAAATAATTTTCAAATTGCCAGCGCTGGCTCGTCACTAAATATAAAAATTTTAGTTTAAGACAGTTTGTCAATATGCGTGCAAATGTGATCTTAGAATCGAGAAGCAGCACGTCTGACAAAAACAACTGTTCGCGCGAGCAAAAGAAAGCAGTTAAATACTGACGATGTGAAGGACGATGAGGACTATGTGAAGCACGCGAGTGTTTAAAAGCTCCCGTGCCATTTCCTCATGTAAAGCAACCATGCCTTGAAACGCAACTGGTGTGATCGGTTCTCTTTGGAATGGACTGGAAAAAAGCGATGCTCATTTACCAACAGTCCTGCTGCTTTCAAGCCAGGGCTTGAGATTTTTTAGTAAGCAGCAGTGATTGCCGCTTTCGCTTTAAACCATTCTTTGAACAGATTATTAATATGCATAACGTTAACCGTGTGCGCACACAATCATTCTTTCATTATCACACACAAAATGTTTTTCACATTTTTTCTTACAGTTATTTTTGTTAATATGGTTTAATAATCATACTTTATACTAAAATTGCTTTAATATGTTTTATGCATAGGCTAGTTAACTGGTGATCTGGGACATTTAGCCTGGACAGACCACTGTGTTTAGTTTAAGATTCATGAGAATACTTTTTTCAATGTCAATTGTTTTTTTAAGAACATTGTTGTTGAATAAAAAGTTTATGTGCAGCTATATTTCGACACATTGTTTAACATTTGTGGCAAGGAATTCATTATTTTGGTGTGGCCAGAAAAAAGGGTAAATCCTTATAGTGTTATATCCTTTAGTTATTATATCCCTAACAAAATGAATGAGAAGGCATGTGGAAAAACACAAATTAAACAAGTAATTTTAGCATGCCAAAGTCAAATTTATCCCAACAACAAAAATTGTGACTAGCTAAAATGGCGAGTGGCTAGTAACAGTGAAAAAATACTAGCCACAAAATTTTTGTCAAGCTCTGTGTATATATATATATATATACACACACACACACACACACACACACACACACACACACACACACACACACACACACACACACACACACACACACACACACACACACACACACACGCATGCATACATATATTGTTTATTTAAAATGTTTATTTCTATTTCGATATAAAATATGTGACAATATGTGTGATATGACACAAATTATTCATTCATTTTCCTTCGGATTAGTCCCTTTGTGGGGTCGCCACAGCAGAATGAACCACCAACTTATCCAGCATATGTTTTACACAACGAATGACCTTCCAGCAGCAACCCAGTAGTAGGAAACATCCATACACACTCATTCACACTCATACACTACAAACAATTTGGTTCATTAATTTCACTTACGTCTTTGGACTGTGGGAGAAACCAGAGCACCCGGAGGAAACCCACGCCAACACGGGGAGAACATGCAAACTCCACACAGAAATGCCAACTGGCCCAGCCGGGACTCGAACCAGCGACCTTCTTGCTGTGTGGTACAGTGCTAACCACTGAGCCACCATATACACTAGTAAATTTTTTTTCTACACAGTATTTTATTTTAGAATTTTGGTAATGTTCTTTTTCTGTTTAACAAAACGTTGGGGTGTACATATTAAATAATTGATGATAATATTCTATGATGATATATAATTTATAATGATATTCTGTACTGTTCACTAGGTTTTGTAAAAAAAAATTAATAAAGAAAAATAAATAAAACCGACAAAAATTTAAAATAAATCAATAAAAACACAGTTTGAAAAAAGCTAACTTTATAAAGCTGCAGGGTAACAAATTCCATGCTTTTTATGGCAAATAAAATGTTAGTAATCCTGAAAATTTGAATAAATTCAGAAATTTTATGCAAAGTTTGACCACAATTTTAGCAATCCTTAAAATTTGAGTAAATCCTGAAATTTTATGCAGAGTGAGGCTTTGTGCACAATTTAATGACTATTAAAATTTGACCAAAAATAAGACTTAAAAGTTATTATTATTATTTATTCTTATTTTTTTCATTTTAAATGGATAGCAGCAGGTTATGGTTATTTTTTCTACAAACAAAATTTTTTAAATATACAAATTAGTTTTTTTTTTACATTTTTCTGCACTCTCTGCAATAAAGGAACGCGAGCTGTCACTGGGGTGGTACCTTTTTAAAAGATACACATTTTGTACTTGTAGGGTCCATATTGGTACCTCAAAAATATATATTAGTACCTACAAATTTTAAGAGGTCCAATTTTGTACTTTTTAGGTACTAACATTTACCCTTGAGATATTAATATGGACAGCGTCTCTGGATATGTTTACCACATTTTATAAATATCACTTTTCTATAATTATAAAAATATTCTAACAATTAAAAGTCATCAAAGAAATAAATAATACACAAGATAAAAAACATAATAATAATAATAATAATAAATAATAATAACAATTATATACAAGATAAAAATCTGAAACATTTTTTTTTTATAAAAACTGCACAATTTTAGAAGGATGCACATTTAAAAATATTTCATTTAAAGCCTCTCCAGATAAAAATCCTTGTCTGATGCCATTAAAAATAGGGCACTCCACAATATTGTTGCAATATTGACATTATGGGTTTTTTTCTCCTTTGAGTAAATGTTCATGTGTGAATCTTGTGTGTCTGATACTACATCTTCTTTAAACAATCTTATCATGTCTTGAGTTTAAAAAAATTTAGACAAATGGACTTTCTTCCTATTTCAGGCTGGATTTCAAACAGTTTATTTATTGAGCACTGATCCATTCTGCTTGCCATTTGTTAGGAATGTAGCCTTTTATTAGTGGCTGTAAATCTGAAAGTGGGATTTTGCCAATTTTGGCGGTCAAAATGATGTCTAATAAGCTAAAATAATAAAACAATTTAACAGCAATTTATGAAAATTATTAAAAATACAGATTCCTTTGAAATCAGTTAATAATTTCTTGTTATTTAAAATGTTAATGTAATTTAATTTTCCTAAATTGTTACAATTTTATTAAATCAATCGATTAGACACGAGAAAAGAATCATGCTGTTTCATTTATTAACTAATAAGAGTGGGGAAAAAATGCATACTGTAGCTTTAAATCTGTGCATAAACAAAACTGCATAACTTGTTCACACAGAGATACACAGAACATGCAAACTTCAGGTTTAAATAACAATAATACTAGAGTCATAGTCACATACTGTTAGTGAGTGTAAGCATCTAGCTGGGCGTTAGTGAGGCTATGGCAGCAGTCATTGCTGTGCTTTAAGCTAATTGAATTAATGGGAATCAATAGAGATGCATTGACTGATGTCCACACATCCATCAACTTCTGTCATCAGGAGCTCATGCTATATATCAAAAGTGAGTATTCAATGCAGCTCCACTTCTGAGCAGAAGAGATTAGGCTCATATCGATCAGTAGACTTCTAGAAATCTGTAACAACTACTGACTGAAGCATCGCTAAAGCAAACAGTAACCTGTTAATGCGTTCAGGTTGTTAATAGGAAGTAAAATAAATCACCTCCTAATCGTCCACCCAATGTACACTGAAGAAAAATGGTGTAAAAAGAACTATTTTATACCCAATTTGCTAGTAGATTTCACAATTAACTACACGCAAATGTCAAATAATACTGTATTAAACAGGAAAGTTGGAATAAAAAGACTGAAATTGAATATACACTGAAGAAAAATGGTGTAGAAAGAAACCAATTTTTCTTCATTTACTAGATTTCACAATTAATTACAGGCAAATAGCAAATAATACTGTATTAAACAAGATATTTGGAATTAAAATACAGAAATTTTATATACACTGTAGAAAAATGGTGTAGAAAAAAAACTAGGGGTGTGAAGCTAAACTGGTCTCACGGTTCGGTTTGGTTACGATTATTATGTCATCGATTCAGTTCAATTAGATATCTCGGTGCATCACGGTGCATTGACAATGCTTTCCATACATAAATAGATTTTTTCTTCACAACACAAGATTTTGTTTTATTAAAATCTATAAATATATTAATATTTATTTATTATTTGCAATATAATTTTGTCCTTTAATACAAGCAAAAGGATATATGAACTGTACCTTTAATTTTACATGCTCAAAGAAAACACTCCTTGAATGTTTTAAACAAAACTCCAATACATGCACAGAAGACAACATGAGCATTTATAACAGATAAACTAATGTAATATTATTCTGCTTGCTTTTTGAGCGATGTCAAACGAGGTCTTACACCTCTATGATCTTTCATTGTCTTCACCCGCTCAACAGAAAGGGCTGCGATTGGCTTTAGAAATGAAGCGCTGTTTACTGATGAGTGACGAGGGAATAACAGCTGCGGTTACAGTCTTATATAATACGCAGTTATCACGGTTAATCCATAATAGACACAATGAAGAAAACTCACACCTCAGCCACGCTTGTGTCTGAATCCACAAGTATCACTTTAACAGCCAAGAGGAGAGGAAAAGTTACCTTACGAAAACCCCAGCGGGTCAAATGTCCAAAGTGTGTGAGAGAGAGGCAGAGATGGAGTTTTATAGATTTAATTTTCTCCCTAGTAGTGAAATAGCGGCTCGTGCTGTGCCTTCTGTGTCAATGTAAGACTTTCCAGGAAACCCACAAGCAGTGAATTGTGTATAACTATCTACCTTTTTAGTAGGAGTGTTTTATTTACTCACCCTCACCTCCTTCGTCATAGTATTCTACTGCGACATTGCGCATAGGAGATAAATGACGTCAGTACGTAATAACCTATGATCTATTACTGAACCGATATCGAATTGTCCCCATCTGCATAGCAGTGCACCGAAGAAACAATTAATTTTGACACCCCTAAAAGAAACAATTTTCACTTCATTTGCTAGTAGATTTCAGAGTAAATTACAAACAAATGTAAAAAAAAATCCTGTATTAAACATTAAAATTACAATAAAAACTTTGAAATTAAACGTACACTGAAGAATAATGGTGTAGAAAAACTATTTTCACTTAATTTTCTAGTAGATTTCACAATTACAAACAAATAATGCTGTATCAAACATGAAAATTGGACTTAAAAGACTGAAATCTATTGTACACTGAAGAAAAATGGTGCAGAAAGAATCTTCACTTCACTTGCCAGTGGATTTCACAATTATAGGCAACTAATACTGTATTAAACAGGAAAATTGGAATAAAAAGTTTGAAACTGAATATACACTAAAAAAATGGTGTAGAAAGTACTACTTTCACTTCATTTGCTAGTAGATTTCACAATTATTACAGCCAAATGGCAAATAATGCTGTAATAAACATGAAAAATTGAATTAAAATAGAAATTTAATAAAAAGCACAGTCGGTATCTTATTTTGGACATTAGACAAAATATGGAATCCAAAACAAATGCTCCTGTTAAGAATTTACCATCTGAGAGGAACTTTAATGAACTTTAAATCGATAAAATTAAAAGTACATTTAGAAAATTTCTTAAGACAAAATCATGCTGCACAAGTTTATACAAATAATTATGTCAAATTTGATTTCATATGGTTATTATTATATTAAGAAATATGAAAAATTTAGCGAAACTAAGCATTAATTTCCTACAGTTTTTATTTAAGCATTAAGGGCCTACAGTTTGTATTTATTCAACTGATTAGACATGATCATTTGCTTTTAAATATAAACTGAGCAAAATAAAAAAGAATTTGGGGAAAAAAATAAAACGTATTTCCCTTGAAACATAATTATTTGGTAAAATTGTGTTGCATACATTTCATAATTACAATTGATTAGACATTTTCTGATGACTAAAATATTATTTTTACTTTATAATAAATAAAAAAAACATAGATATTTTAAAATAAAATTATTTATAAAATAAAGAGCCTATTATTTTATAATAATATTTATAAATAACAGCTGAACATTAAAGTGAACAATTAAATTTGGGTGAAAAAAAAATTCTAGTGCAAGATTTTACTATAAACTTGTTAATAAATTGTGATTATTTTAATAATTCATTTGTTCATTTTCCTTCAGCTTAGTCCCTTTATTAATCAGGAGGCGCCACAGCAAAATGAACCGCCAACTTATCCAGCATATGTTTTACACAGCGGATGCCCTTCCAGCTGCAACCCAGTATGGGGAAACACCCATACAGACTCATTCACACACATACACTACGGTTAATTGAGTTTTTATTCAGTTCACCTATAGCGCATGTTTTTGCACTGTGGGGGAAATCAGACAGGAAGAACGTGCAAACTCCATGCCAACTGACCCAGCTGGAACCAGCGAACTTGCTGAGAGGCGACAGTGCTAACCACTGAGCCACCGTGTTGCCAATTTTAATAATTATTTTGTGAAATTGAAGATTTACACATTCATTGATTAGACAAGGTTTTGATTATTAAATGTTTAAATTAACCAATAAAACAGAATGCTGAAAACATTAAATAAAAAGAAAATTTAAATAAGACTTTGGGGAAAAAAATTATATTATGTACATATTATTTTTATTAAAATAGAAAATGCTCTTTAAAACACAATCAACAACAAAAAAAAGATACAATCTTGCACTGTAAAAAAATGCTGAAGAAATTAAGTTAGCTTATTAGTTTTCACAAATTCAAGTGGACTGAACATAAAACATTTAAGTTGTCCCCCAAAAAAACTCAAGAATTGTGTTGCTCCAGCTCATTTTAAATGTGTAGTTTGAACAGTCAGCAAACATGATTTTTGAGTGTATAATAATTTAGTCAGCACATGCATTCATTTGTCACATGAAACAAGTCCAAACAGGTGAATGCCAACCGCGCTCCGCCACACTGGCAGACAAAAACAAACTCCATCCATTCACTCTGATAAAGAGCGAACAGAGCTTCCCATATCCGAAATGAATAATAATAAAAAAACCTGTTGGGCTACCAATCGCTGATTAAACTACTTCCTTTTTCCACAAAGGCGCAAACATACCAGCCAAACAAAACTGTGACACACAGCGACAGCAGGAATAACAGCAGGTGGTGAAAACTAATCATGTCAGGAAATAATAGGATTAATCCTACACCAATGTGGGCACTCAATTCATATCACTATTGAACCATAAAACAAAAAATAAAAGAGCTTACCGTTGGTCACGAATGTGAAGAGGGTTTCAGACAACGAGCCACTGGAAGACAAGAAAAACAGACATCAGCATTTTAGACACGAAAGATCATCATTATTACTGAGATTAATTAAAGCCCCTGTCATGGGAAAGTAACGCCTACTGGGACATGTTTCCACTGTGAAGGCCTAAAAAGAAATTTTGACTTTGACTTCCAAGGCTTAATCAGAGCAGGGTTTTTTTTTGTGTGTGTGTTTTCGGCCTGTCAATATCATCCTGGGCCAAATATTCAGTTGAAGTCAAAATTATTAGCCCTCATGAGAAATGTATCATTATTTATTTAATTTTTTTTATGTTTTGCAAGTGGTCTTTAAAGGGGAGATGATTTTTCAATACATTTTTAAATATTTTAAACATTTTAAAACAATTATTTCTGAAAGGGGCTAATACTATTGACCTTAAATTTGGTAAAAAAAAAAATTATGCTTTTTTCTTTTCAGACAAAGTAAAATAAATAAGACTTTATCGGGAGAAAAAAAAATCTTAGCCAGAGCGCTGTCCTTGTTTTGGTAATTTTAATCTGCCCAATACGGTTTAGCCAATTATATTTCAGCACCCCGGGTTGCCTTGGTGGAAAACGGCGTACTCCATTGATTCATTTATTCAGAAAGGCTCTCAAAGCATACGTCCGTGACCAAAATGCGACCTCCAGTGGACAGTATCAGATGTTGAAATGAGACAGATTCATTTCCACATGAGGTTATTAATTAGCAAATGATATAAATATTACGAACGTAAGCATTAGGTGAGCAGGTTACATTGTAACCGCGTGTCCTAATAACACACTTTGTGATAAGATACGCAGTGATGAGCAATTTGGCTGTTTGCACGAGATGAAACATGACAGAAATTTAAATACAACCATTCAGAAGCACAGAATATGCACTCACTCACGAAACGGTAAGGTTTATAATCGAATTAATACATATTAAACCTATTTAACATCATTAAATGTAGATGCTGAATCACTGATATGTGTTTAGTTCTAAAGTTTAATTTTAAACGGTTTATTTTATTTTCAAGATCTGAGGTGAAATCTGCTGCTGCTTTCAGTGTATGGTAATAAATGTCATGTGAAATGGCATTCAAACTTGCATTGTTAGCATTTAGCACTGAATAAAGCACATGAGGTGTACCTGAGGTGATCATTGTCATAGTTTTCTGTTGTTCACCTCAATTCTAGGTGTTGGTTAGGAAATAAAAACTCCTTGGTGCCGATGCTAACCTTCAAATCAGCGACCTTCTTGCTGTGAGGCGATCATGCTACTCACTGTGCCACTGTTAAACCCTTGAGATATTTTCTTATTAAATTATTGTACTTTGCATGTATAGTCATGAACACACATGTTTTGTAGAGCAGGAAATTAGATTTTCAGTTTCCTGCCATTTATTATTCCTAGTCATTTCTCCCATAGGCAACTAAATCAGAAGATCTAAAACAATTCGCAAAAATAAGCGCACCTCCGCATTGCAGATTAAGGTCAATATAAAACATTTTTCAATGCTTGAGCTCCCCTCTGTCACTTTTACAGAAAGTATGAATAAAACAGTATGATTTCTTCTCCATTCTGTACTACTAAACCACATTTATTTCTAACAGTGAAGTTATGAGGTGAATTTGGAGTAAAACCATGTCTGTAAATCTGTTTATAATCCATCCCACTTACATGCAAAACTGTACTGCACACAATTTTACATTGCACGGATCTATTCTGTGTTGCACTGTATAGTAACCAAACCAGTTCCAGATTGTAGGTGTAGATTCCAGATTTTATTGCTATTATTACTGGAAGAACTCTTATCGTGGGAAGAATCTTTGCTGGTATATCACAAACAATAACAGCAGCAAGCTCACACGAAATCTCCAGATTTATGTACATTTTTAGCCCACCATTGAGTGTTTTAATTTACTTATGCGATTGTATGTAATATACTAGGACTGCACAATGTATCATTTCGGCATCGGTATCGCAATATGCAAATCTGCAGTAGTCACATTGCAGAATCTGCACTCTCAGTTCATTTGAGCAGGATTACACATTGTGAAGTTTAACCTTAGTAGAATGAAAGTTTTTCATTTGCTTGTTTGCTTTGTTTTTAAGGCCTATGACTGTGAGATTTTAAAGTGTATTAAAACACTTTCAATTATAAAAATTGCGTATAAGAAATTTTAATAAAGAAACATTTTAATAAAGATAAGAAAAACTATGAAAGAAAGACTATGCAGTGTTATTTACATTTGATTATTTAATTTCTGTACCAGATTATCTGTCCCACTAAATCCTGCTGATCAATATAAAATTATGAATTCTTTCCAAATTGAGTCATTCAAATAATTGGGTGAAATTCTATTCATATTGCAATATATATGCAGAAAAACAAAACATTGCAATGTCCATTTACTTCCAATATCGTGTATATTGTAATATACATTTATTAAGTATTTAGTATGATTTCAGTAATATTATTTAGTAATATGCAAAAAATTATTAATGTGCAATGCGTTTTGTTTCACACATTTTTCTTCTTTTTACGAAATTTGGCACAGAAATGGCAAAAAAAAGGTCCACAAACTCTCAATTCAATTGAAGCTTATTGGTATAGCGCTTTCCACAATAATTATTGTTCTAATGCAGCTTTACAAAAGGTGCATGTAATTATATTACATAAAAAATCTGAACTTTAAGCTGTTATGGATAGGGTGGACAGTATATTGTGTCCTATATATACACTATATATAGTGTTCTTTCCAAACAATGATATCAACACTCTACAGTAAAATGCTGGGTTATGTGAACTCAATTCTGGGTGTAATACCAACTGAACCACCTGCCGGGTAAATTTTTTTAATTAAATGTATAGGACCAAATTTAACCCAATGTTTAGGTTAGTTCAGATTTTACCCAATTTGGGTTTAAAATTGTAAAAAAATTATCTGGCTCTGCACATCAGCAATAACTAAAATGGCCCCGTCCAGCCCGTTGTAAGCCCTGGCTCGCTCCATGACAGCGGAAAAGTGTCTAGTGATTAATTAAAGCCCTGTCATGTGAAAGTAACGCCTCCAGAAGCCAAAAGGGAGATTCCCATTGTCAGTCCTGTTGTGCTGCTAAATTCAGAGGACCTCCCTCAGCGTGTCCCGCATCTTTCCCTGTGACAGCAGATCTGGGGTACAGCTGGGACGCTCAAAAGAGCAGTGTGGCAGTAATTAGAGGGGGAACAGGCTGGGAAATTGCATCTCTGTCAGACATTACTTAAAAAAACCTGTAATTTTCACGGGCTTCCTGGATCTGATTACTTTTTCATTACTTTTATGGCATTCAAGCAGAAATGGTTTCAGAGTTCAGGGTATTAAGTGGTTTTATGACAGCGTGAATAAACCGAAATGGGATACAGGGGATAGTGTGCCAATAAACCAAAGAATAAATAAATAAATATACATCTGCAGCCTGGGAATATGAGCAATAAACTGCTGGTGACAGAAATACAATTGAATAAAAATTAACAATAAAATGAATCCAGTGCTGATCAGAGTCACCAGACTGGAATAACTGTTGCTGTAAGAGCATGCAATAAAACGTACAGAAAGCCTGAGATCAAAACCCAGAGTAAATGTAATTACAGGAACTGAACTGATATTGACTGTCGTTCCTGTTAAGGTGGATTCAAAGGACGTTACATCATTAGTAAAATCTACTTAGAGCGAGGGTGATGGATTGAATTTGACTAATCAATTGGTTTGGGAAAAAAATGGCTAATCCACCAGTGTAACATCACCAGCTTTATATACGAGATTTTTAGTGTTTGCAAGAAAAGTAACACAAATAAATATTTCTTATAAGCTAAAAAGCGATTTGTTTGCTTTATAAAAAAAAGTGAGTAAACCTATTGCTTTTTATAGCGATGAGTTGACTTTAACCCATTGCTTTAATAGCAATTAGTTGACTACTTTAAAAAAGTGAGTAAACCCATTACTTTTATCGCAATTAGTTGATTTAAAAAAGGTGAGTTTAAACCTATTGTTTTTATGGCAATTAGCTTTTATAGTAGTTAGGTGACTTTACTTAAAAAGCGAGTAAACACATTGCATTATAGGAATTAGGGCTGCACAATATATCGCTTCAGCATCGTCAGCAATAGTCACATCACAAAGATTTGCAGTGTTGAGTCTTGTTGAGAATTATAGTTAACCAGAAGCTACAGAATTGTATTCAATCACTGTATTTATATGAAATTATATTAAGGGGGTGCCAAGTCAATTTAAGGGGAGTCAGTTTTCCCAATTTTCTAGAGCCAGATCCCATCAGAAGTCATGTAAAGTTTAAATCCCACAGATTAGAACCGGTGTATTCAATTCAATTCAATTCATCTTTATTTGTATAGCGCTTATACAATGTAGATTGTGTCAAAGCAGCTTCACATGGAAGTTTATAGTGAATTGAAAAGTGTCAGTTCAGTTTTCAGTGTTTAAGTTCAGTTTAGTTTAGCTCAGTTTTGTACACCTTGTTATTTTATTAAACAAACAAAATAGCCTAATGTTATTTATCTTATTAAAATAACGGTCTCTACATTGCGCATAAATTTATCTTTGCCCAGTATGAATCAACATATGTAAATTAATGTACTTTTTTTTTTTACAGCAAAACAATATATAAAAAAATATAAACACATAAATACTTCTGAGAAATTCTGAAAGGACAAAAAAAAAAAAATCTGTCATTTTTGTGATATTTTGTGACTCACTAAAACATTCAGTACACCAGTAACTGCACAGCAATATCCAAACAAAAACAAACCAATCAAAAAAGCACAAAGAAACAAAAAATGAATGTCAAGCAGGGGATATGTCCAGTAGTTTTCAGCAGGTTTTAAATGGGACAGCAGTATAATCTTTGGCTGTAGGAAAGTCCTAATAAATCACTCCTCAATGGACACTTCAAGCACTCCTCAGAGACTATAACGAGAGGCAATCTCAATTTCCTCCTTAACCTGCCCCCCAATTCCCCACTGACAAATCTGTGAAAGAGCAACTGTCCAGACAGAGTGTGCCTGACATTATAGGTATCAGAACCGTCCATCACAAAAAAAAGAGCAGAAATCACCACTTAATAATAACTCTTGTACAGCTAGAGAACCAACCAAGGTCACATTGAGCCATTTGCTGAGGAGCGGGAATAAGATGTGCTGTGACTTGCTAGGGTAACCTGAAGACAGACTTTCAATTTCAAGTTTTGAAACTGTAATTTACCTGTTCTTCTAATCTAATCTGGCAAACCTACAAGCAAATACATGGTGGCAGTATATGTGGCAATAGTTTTATTTATAAACAAATTTACTAAAGGAGTCAAGACATGCATTTTTATTATTATTTGAAACGGATAGTTCATCCAAAACAGAATATTTGTTAATTTATCCTTTACTCTTCACTTGCCACAAACCCGTTTCTGTTTAATTCTTCTCTTGAACACAAAACATTTGTAAAAAGCTGTTTTTCCTACTATAAAAGTTACTTTCCTAGTATGGTTATCATTTTCTAACATTCTTCAATATATATATACATATATTGAAGTCTCTCCTCCATCTTTAAAATCTGTCTTGACAACACAAACACTGCTGTCACCTCAATGAAAACCCCACCTCTGGTTTCATTTGATTGGAGAATGAAAAAAGATGCAACTGACATAGCATGTTTTTTCCGCGCAGAGTTGACTTTTTTCAACTGCAGGCGCACAGAGCGCAACGTCAAAAATGCAAGACGCAGCAGGCAGTTAAAAAACGAAGCAGCAGGGTGCATAAGCAGTGCATAAAATGCTTGAGGCCATTAGAAAAACATTAAAAAGGCACCTCTTAAAGCAAAAAATGTGTTTGGTGTGATCAAGGCCTAAGACTGAAAGTGGTAAAAGCAAACAAGAACGCTGAAGCAATTGTTAATGAGAGACGAATGTGACAAAAGCAGCGGAGCTTTTATTATGCCACATTCGACAGCTTTCCAGTTCACTCAGGATCACTTGGAGAAGAAGCAGAGCTGTTTTATCGTACTAAATACAGAAATATACTGTTGCTCTGACTTATTAAACTTATTAAAGTGTCTTTGGCCATTCCTTGCTTTCTATAAAACCACATCAGAAACACGGCCCATGTCAATTAAAATAGCTTATTTGAACATTCTTCAAAACAATTTGGAATAATTCAAGAACATAAGTTATTAAAATATATAACACTGTTCTAGCTGTTTTGGGATATTTTAATAAAAAAATCGTACATATTGTGCCTTTAATAGAAGAAATGAAAGCCCACATCCTGACTCGCCTAGGAATATGAAAGTATTCACAATATGCATGTAGCACAGATAAAATCTGAGGCTTCAGGCATAAAGAAAAACCGCAGAAACTCACTCTTTTGACTGGATGCCATTGGCTCGGATCGCAGGGTAGTAACTGAGCCCTCTATGATTCTCCACCATGATTGGACCTCCAAACTGGTCCATGATGACCCCAGAATGCACTGCTGCTTTACACAAAACTGAATTCTGAAATGGAAAGTAGAGACAATAAGTACAGTTAATAATCAAATGACAGACAGAGATAAGACTATAAGCTTGCAAGAACATGCAGGTTTTTCCCTCGTCCTCAACTGTCAAGTTTTTATTTCAGTTTGGTATTATCTTTTGTCTTTAATCAAAACTGTCATTTAAAACAAATTAGTTATTTGATTTATTTACAAAATAGAGTTTTTCACAGCGTTTGCCAAAAAAAAAAAAAAACTAAAAACTTGGGGTTTCTAACTTTTCATACTTTGAATGGTATTATATTAGATATAAATTCAGAATTCAGATGTCATCTTGTAATTATTTCATGTTTATTTTGCAACTTTTCAACTTTTCCCCCCTCCAAATCGTGTCAAAATTGTGCAATACAAACTAGCAACTAATTTCTTTCTATATTTTTATACTGTGGTGAAAATGAGCTTTTCACAAAAATCAAATACAGCAAAAAAAATATATATATATTAGATATATTAGAAGTTATTTTAACACAGCAGATAGTTGCAAAATGGTTGTTCAACAATAGACATCATTGTGTTGTCTAAGGCTGTATTAACACTGCAGATCTTGGTGGTCAATTCTCATTTTGTGACTGCATCCGATTATTTTTGATGACCCGCTTGCATCATCTTTTAAAAGTGACTCGTATCTGATTGTCTGCTTTCACACGGCACAAGGCAAAATTAGCAGAAAAAAAATGAATGGTCGCTGACTGACAGCTGATAATAAAAGCACACTTTTTTCTCCATTCTTGCATTCAATGTTCGTAGGGTTTAGTTTTTTATTTTCTGTTTGACAAGTTGTTTTGCTATAGTTTATGACAGAAACATTCTCATTTGTCCATATTCTTTTAATTGAAGCTTTTTTAAACCAGTAAGGATTTTAATGTCATGTCCATAGCATGATTTATGCATTTGTATGCAATAGTTTTATATTAGTTTACATTGTTTACATAGCGGATGCTGTGCTTGTGCTCTCTCGTTAACATCCTTAAATACTTGTGCTATACATGACAGTATAAAAGCTTTTTTTGTCCTAGTAAGATTTAAGGTTTGGGACTGAAATGAATGCATCAGAGTTGATGTAATTCGCTATAGTTTTTAATGACGCGCGACTCACATTGACAGGCCAAAATCCGATCTACCTGCTTAAGCTAGCCTCAGACTACAAGAGTTTTAAAATCCTAACCGATAATGAAATCTGGTTGCAGCGCACACATGAGGAGAATCTGCATGATTTTATTACCTCAAATCCTAAACGTGCGCACACTTCAAGTTATGAAAACCGTAATGCAGCACACACTACAGGATATTATTACGATTGTCGTGCCCGATGGAGCGCATCATTTGATTGCAGAAGGAACAGCTGTGATTAGTCCGACTTAAAATCCTGGATATCAAACATGTTTGGTATGATCAGAGAGGCTCACATTACCAGATAATCAACGATGAGAATCGGAACCGATCAAAGTCCTCGAGTCTAGATTCCAAGATTTCATCTCCGATTCTCAGGAGGTGAAAATCTGGCATAAATCGGGCTAAAACTCCTGTAGTCTGAGCCCGGCTTTACACTGCAGACACGAGGGCACGGATCGATTCATACTGGATAAATTTTTACATATGAACAAAGCCTTTGGGTAAATTTTTTCCTCGCCATTTCCAATCTGTGCCATTTGGGAGAAAAATAATAATTAATTAAAAAGAAAATAATCGGAATTGGATCACTTGAACCATGCAGTGTATATGCAGCCTAAATTTTAAAGCAAAGTTTAACCCTAATATAATAGTGTGAAATATTTTTATTTTGAATCGTTTTAATGGCCTGTGACGAAGGTTTCAAGTGAATTTAAACCATTTGGGCACAAGAAATGATCAAATTTGCCACTTCTACAGAAAACGATTGTGTTTATTTATACAATGAACACTACATGCGGTGTTATTTTACATTTGATTATTAAAATTCTCTCCCTCAATACTATTAAACTCCACCGAAAACCATAAAACGCTGTTTCTTTTTTTTCATCTGTGCTTTAATGTCTTGATTTTATGTATTCTGGGGTAATTTTGTATATTTAAACTAGTAATTGGTGAATTCTTTCTTAATGGAGTTACTAAAGTTATCTTCTGAAATTATATTCACATCACAATATAAAAAGCAGAAACACTAAATATTGCAATGTCTGTTTTTTTTTTCCCCAGTATCATGCAGCCCTACTCTATACTATAATTTTGCATCCCTAAAACAAACCAACGATTTTTCAACTTCAGCACAATAACAACACATGTAAATACTCTCCTTGTGGAAAGCTGACACACAAAACCAAGACTGCATTGATGTTGCTACCATAAAACACTTACAAGAACACTGCTAGCACAGGCATTTAATGCAATTTACTGTGGCATTTCATAATTATAAAAGAGACCATACGGCATGCATGTTTTAGACTGAGTGAGCTTTATAATTTCTTTACGAAGCCAAAATAACAGCAATTATAGCAGCCAATGGAAATTCCTAGCATTTCTCAAATACTGCCACTAATCTAAAAACACATATTATTTATTTATATTTAATTATTCAACAGGCTACATAAGGTGACAGCAATGATTGAATAAAAGGTCTGTGATTTATTTATTTAAAACATTTTATTATATTTTGAATGCATTTTTTTTATGTACAGTTGAAGTCAATGTGAATTTTGTTTTCTTTTTCAAATATTTCCCAAGTAATGTTTATCAGAGCAAGGAATTTTTCTCAGTATTTCCTAAAAAAAATTGTTATACAATGATTTGCATATGTACACTAAGTTGCCTAATTAACCCAGTTAGGCATTTAAAATGTCACTTTAAGCTGAATGTTAGTATCCTGAAAAATATGTACTGTCATCATGGCAAATATAAAATAAAACAGTTATTAGAAATGATTGATTAACACTATTATGTTTAGAAATGTGTCGAAAAAAACAAACAGATATTGGATAAAAATATACAGGGGGGCTAATATATCAAGAGGGCTAATAATTCTGACTTCAACTGTATGTGGAACACGAACATTTCACTTGCTTATCTGCAAAATATTAGTAAGTGTTTCATATTTAGCAGATTTTTGTGACCTAGATAAGAAGGTATCTGAAAGTGATACTGTATAATGTGTATACCAACAAATATTAACCAGCAATTTTCTTTTAAAAGTTTATTTTTTTCATTATTGGTCCATTGCTGTAGTCTAAATTTGAATTTTAAAACTATGTCTTTTTTTATTACGCCTTATAATTTGGTTAATTATCTCCCCGTGTTGGCGTGAGTTTCCTCTGGGTGCTCCAGTTTCTCCCACAGTCCAAAGACATGCGCTATAGGTAAAGCTATATTGGCCATAGTGTATGTGTGTTAATGAGTGTGTATGGGTGTTTCCTAGTACTGGGTTGCAGCTAGAAGGGCATCCGCTGTGTAAAACATATGCTGGATAAGTTGGCGGTTCATTCCGCTGTGGCAATCCTTGATGAATAAAGGGACTAAGCTGAAGGAAAATGAATGATTGAGTAAATTTGGTTCATTACTTTAGGGAGGTGGGATTTAGTATGATTGTTTTGCTTTATTTCTTTGTTTTTGCAACACTCTTGTTTTTCAGTTTGACTCAGTTATTAATTAATTTACATTCTTAATGCTTATATTCATTGTCTCCTATCATTGTTTAATACATTACAACCATTTTTTCCACATATCCGCTGTTGTTGTTTCTCTTATTTCACTCAGTACCAGAAAAATCTCACTTAAATGTTCTCTCTCTTCCTTCTAAAAACACGTAACAATAGCTATGTTTCCATCCAAAAATGTGAATTAAATTTATGCGCAAAACTGGAATATTGCATAAAAGATGTGTGAATAAAGCAGCGTTTCCATCCAATGAGTCAAAGAGAACAAAATCGTCACTTTCTGATTAACTGGCGCCAAATATCAACAGTAAAAATAAAATTAGCTGTGGTTGGAGAAGCTGCGTGAATCTTTTCTTCATTTAATAAATGACTTGCGCCTTAGAAGATAAATACTGACACGGAATAAGAGAGTGGTGGTGTTTGAAGGCGTGAGACATGGCGCACAGACGCTCTTGACTATTCTGGAGTTCATTAATAATATAATAACACTAATATGATCTCTTATAAAAACATGACTTCTTTAATGCGCATACTGGAATTTGTTCAGTAAAAGTGTTTCCATTGTAGTTTATTATCTTTTCTTATCAAATTAAAAGTTTATGCTACTCAGTTATGAGCATACGTTTTTTATGCGCATTTTCAAAATTGATGCAGATCTTGGCGTTTCCATCAACAGTTTTTTTAATCCAAAATGCACATAAAAATAGGTGGATGGAAACATAGCTACAGACTAGACTGAGAAAAGTGGGCAGAGTCTTCTCTAGGGTGGTCTGGTGTTTTACATTAAGCCCCATTAGCTTACTTGCAAATCATTACCGTGATGAGGCAACAGAAGACGTATTGTGTGTTATCAGCAGAAACAGCTGCTGTGCATTCAGACTGAGATGCTTCATTAACCTGAACATGTCTCCTCCAGTCAGGGCCATAAATAAAGGCCTATCGAACAGTCTATGCCTTTGATTTATGATGCATTAAAGTTGTGCTGGTCCATGCAAAAACTCACAATGTGCGAATTTAAGCATGTTGCTACAGTCTGCGGTTTCTGGTTATACCTGGTGTTAGAATACATTTTTTGTCAATTAAATCACAAGTGGAGGATTCCAAATATAGGTGTGAACAGTCTGCAAGTGAACAAAATAAGATGGATTACAACACCGGGTGTAAATAGGAATGTGTCTCTCTCATCATGGGATTTGATCATTTAAAATGCATCTTAATACCAAGTGTAAATAGGTCTCTTGAGTGGTTTGTTGCGAAGTTCTACCCCAAATCTCAATAATATTCAGTCTTAAGGCCCAGGCATACTTTAAATGAAATCGAGAAAAAATCAATCCAACAAAGCAAACATTTTGGGGGAGTTTGTATTGGTCCTACAAACTGGTCCTTTGAGCTGCCATTGGTCCATGACAACTTGGTCCTGGAACTCTGCCTTCTTAAGGCCAATTTATACTTATACTATACTTCGTCAAGCGCACGCGTATGCTACGGCGCAGCCTATGCGTGGACGCATAGCCCCTCGCCGTAACCGTCAGCGGCGTTGACGCGCACCTCTCAAAAAATGTAATGTGTACGCGTAGTACAAGCTCTGTGATTGGTTGGCTTGGTAGCGCTGACGATATGGTCAGAGGTGAGAGCCGCGTGCCCGATGCAGCGAGTGTTTCCAAGTGTGAAGTCCCGTGAAGGAGCTCCGGATGGAGACTGCTGTTTTGTGTTTACCTTATGATTAAAGTTGTTGCACGTTCACCGGTTCCCGCCTCAAAATGAGCAAATTTGAGCCACTTGTACATTAAGGAAGTGTTCAGAAAAAAACAGAACACCAGCAAAGAAACTCGACACAGAGAAACATAAACACCTACTGCCAGCTAACGTTTCGGAAGTGTATTGCAGAAAAAAGAGAAACAGCGTGCAGAAGTATAAATGCACAGCTACGCGCGAGGCATACGCCGTGGGTTACGGCGATCACTTGACGCAGAAGTATAAACCAGGCTTTATGCTGTGTTCACACCACTTAACATTAGAGACGGATTCGCGTCATGGGCAGGGCTTCTGTCTACCCGGTGACTAGCTTCATTGCTAAATGGCTAATATGGATTCTATTGAGAGAGTAGCTGTGCTTTATGTGCTTTAGGAAGGCTGATAAACGGTGTAGATCAGTCTGAGTCCGCTATATCATTTCAAAGGTGCACCCACCTCTGTGAGTTCATCAACTCCTCCAGAAACTGTACCTGGATGATGGAGGTTTCAGCGGAGCTTCAGAATAAGCCCAGCCTAGTCAGATGAACTGTTGTCAGCAAGAGGATTTCCCCCTCGGGACACCAACAACAGGCACTACATCATAATTCCACCCCTACAAGAGCAAGCTCCTGATTGGTTAACGCGACACAAATGTTCACTGACAGTTAGATTTTCCAACTCAATCGATTCACACGTGAAGCGCATCAAACTTGTGCTGCTTCATTCTTGCAAATCAAGCCATTCACGCCGCCTCATTCACACGAATTGCACCGCAGGATGTCTATTCACAATACCTTAACATGTAAATCACTCGAGCTTAACGCTTTATCCGCGTCTGGTGTAAACGCAGCATTAAACGTGTTTCGTATCCACAGACTTCAGAACACCAAGATAGCAACATAAATACACTGGAGGGTCGAGTAGCAAATGTATCCACACCTGTACTATCACTTGCGGAATGACTCTCACACCAGTTGAAAAGCACAACTGCAGCACGCCACATCTGATAAATTCTAAAAATTCTTACATTCAGTGTCTTTCCACGGCAAATATAAAGCAATTCGTGGAGAAGTCTGCTTGTTAGATATTAATAAAACTGTTCTTCTCTATCAGCTGCCATTGTTGTTGTGTTTAACAGTACACTCAAGCAGTGCGACATTTTAAACCCTGCCTTCTACAGCACGGGGGTGTCGGAGTGTTCGAAAAAAGTATACAGTGGTCCCTCGTAAATCGCGGGAGTTACGTTCTAAAAATAGCCAGCATTGGGTGAAATCCGTGAAGTAGTCTGCTTTATTTTTTATATAATTACTTTTTAAAGGTTTTTAACCTTTAATGGATAGAATAGTGCAGAGAATTGACAAGAAACAGTTGGGAACAGAGAGAGGGGAAAGGTTGGCAAAGGACCTCGAGCCAAGAATTTAACTCGGGTTGCTGTAAGCACAATGGTGCTATGTCGGCACACTTAACCACTAGGCTATCGGCATTAACATTTTCACACTTTTCTCTTGTTTAAACACTTACTTAACTTCTACTTTCCTTTAGCATGTCCAGAAATCCAACTTTGTGCGCGATGGTTAGCATCTTCCTCTGCCTTTGGGTGCTACCGCAGTTGTCTTTTGACAATGCCGAACATTTGTCAACATTGTGGGGTTTGTTGGGAAGAAAACTTGTAAACATACAGTACAACACTACAGAGTCACACTGTTAACGATCAAAGATTTATGTAAATTTGGCAAGCTGAACGCATTTTGTACTGTACAGGAGACGAAGCACTGAGGAGACTGATTGACAATGGTCTACAGCCAATCAGGACACAGAACACAATGCACTAATGAAGGTGCAGAACCCAATGTGCTGTAAAAAAAGACTGCAAACTGCACTAACAAAATCTACGCTTGAATTGCAAGACCGCGAAAGGTGAACCATATGTAAGCGAGGGACCATTGTATTGTCACTTTTCGAAATTCTTTTTGCCCTCAAACAAAGAACAAAAAAAATACTATGATTGAAGTATGCCAGAGCCTTAATCTTCAAAAATAACAATATGTAACACTGGAAAAGGGTCAGTTGCAAACAATTCTTTTGTAAAAGTGCAAAAAATATATTTTGAAATGTAACAAATTCTTGTGCATCATTTGTGACATTGATTTGCCTTCATTTTTGTGATCAATTTGGCTGCAATAATGCAAACAGCATAAATAAAAACAATTTGAAACGCCGAACTTTATTTGGCATTATTTGCTTCAATTCTTCTGTTTTGCAGTGAAAAACACACAAACATCTTGTCAAAATGTGTCTTTCTTATTTGATCTCAAGAACCATTGGACTGGGACTGGATTAGGAATGCTAATAGTAGGCTGTTGAAACCTAGCAAGCACTACTATATAGATGTGTATACAGTACTTTGATGCTTTATTTGCATATTAACTGACTGGTATTGCTGTCATTCGTATGTAACTTCTTTATGCAAATTTGAAGTCCTGATTCTTAACCCTCCTTAAAAATACTTTTGCATAATGACCAATTCAATGAGAGAGAGCAGAGGAGTTTGAGTCAAATCTCCTCAATGCAGGACAGGTCACAGCATGAAGCCAGAAGACTTACAAGAACCATTCAAACATCCAGCTCACAACAAACACACACCTACATTTTTAAAATTTGGAGTTGATATGATTTATTATTATTATTATTATTTATGTCAAAATAAAACGAACTAGTTTGCCATACAAACTGATTACGATTCATTTCACATCTAGCTATTTTTTATTCATATTCAGACTTGTTTCACTGAAGAAATTATATAATAAAAGTGCACTGAAACTGTATATCAAAGTCGAGCATAAATATTTTATATTTAGGACACTTAACTTCGCTGGTTCGAGCCTCGGCTGGGTCAGTTAGCGTTTCTGTGTGGAGTTTGCTGCGGGTGCTCCGCAATATTCACCCAATAGGTGAATTGGGTAGGCTAAATTGTCTGTAGTGTATGTGTGTGAATTAGTGTATGAATGTTTCCCAGTGATGGGTTGCACCTGGAAGGGCATCCACTGCGTAAAACATATGCTGGATAAATTGGCGGTTCATTCTGCGGTGGCAACCCCAGATTAATAAAGGGACTAAGCCGAAAAGAAAAAGGATGAATGAATAAATAGTCCCACTAATTTAATTGCATTCTGAAAACAACTTTTATTAGAGCAACAATTTAAATGTTTATATTACACAACAAATGGTGTAGAAACAATGTTGCTTTTAAAATGTTTATTTAAAAACTGCCATGTTTTCTTACATTCAAAATGTTTATACAACTTGGTTAATAAAATGTATTTACACTTTCTAAAATATATTATACTCTCGGAAGTAAAGGTGCAAGAGCTGTCACTGGGATGGTACCTTTTTTTTCAAGATACACATTTGTACCTGAAGGGTCCATATTAATACCTCAAGGGTACATTCAGTACCTAAAAAGTACAAAAGTGGTTAAAAAGTTTAGGTACAAATATGTTTTTGAGGTTTTGTTATGCTGTATTATAAGGGACAAGAAAAAAATATATATTTCACAAGCTTGTCTCAGTGACATACTGATTAAGATTTGTCACCACCTAAATGTGGTTTCTCTTCAATTTAAGTTGAAAGTAATTAAATTCAGAAAATAAATAAATAAAGTAATAGAACCTTGTTTTTGATCAACAGTATATTTTTATATATTAACTGACAGCAGAGTGTAATCGCTGTGTTGAAGCTTTGACATTCGGACAGTCATTTTGGAAAAAACAAACAAACTGTATTGTAAATAAACTACATGAACATTTTCATATTAGTCGTTACAATTACTGAAATTAATAAAAAAACTAAATTAATATAAATTTAAACACCTTTACACAAGTAAATAAATAGACTCAATGATGGGTTCAAATGTATGAAAATTTGTGGATTTCTGCAGAATTCTGCATGCGCAGATTTGGTGTGGGTCCACTTATAACCAAATAAGTCTAGCAAGCATTATGGATATTAAGTTACATATACTTGCATAGAGAAGAAGAGGAGCTAAATATAAGCAACTTTTTGATTAATTTACTGCATCCTGACTTGATAAAATATTTAAATTCTGAAAATAATAATAAATTAATTTTAATTAATAAATAATTTTAATAAATAATTTTAATAAATAAAATAACCTTGTTTTTGATCAACAGTATATTTTTTATATTAAGTGACAGCAGAATGTAATCGCTGTGTTGTAGCTTTGACATTCAGACAGTCATTCTGGAAAAAATAGCATATTCAACCTCAAATAAGCTTATAACCAAATAAGTCTAGTAGGCATTATGGATATTAAGTTACATATGCTTGCATAAATATACATACAGGAGCTAAATATACATAAAATTAAGCCACTTTTTAATTAATTTATTTCACCCTGACTTTATAAAATAATTAAATTAAGAAAATATTAAATAAATAATTTTAATACATAAAAGAACCTTGCTTTTGATCAACAGTATATTTTCTTATATCAACTGACAGAATGTAACCTCTGTGTTGTAGCTTTGACATTCGGACAGACATTATAAGAAAAAAAAAACATATTTAACCTCAAATAAGCTTAAAACCAAATAAGTCTAGTAAGCATAATGGATATTAAGTTACACATAGTTGTATAAAGAAGAAAAGGAGCTAAATATACAATTAATTAAGCCACTTTTTATTATTAATTTACTGCATACCGACTTAATAAAATAATTAATTTCAGAAAATAATAAATAAATAATTTTAATAAATCAATAATTTAAATCAATATATAATTTAATGAATGAATAATAAAATAAATAAATGTAATTAACAAATCATTTTAATTATTAATTTAATAAGTATTTAAATAATTTATAGCTTAATAGTAGATATTAAGTTACATATACTTGCATAGAGGGAAAGTGGTGCTAAATATACATAAAACTAGGCCACTTTTTTATTAATTTACTGCATCCTGACTTAATAAAAATTAAATTTAGAAAATAAATATAAAAACCTTGATTTTAAACAGTAGTATATTTTCTTATAATAACTGAAAGCAGAATATAATTTCAGTAGTGTAGCTTTGCTTTTCTGTAACCGTCAATTTGAAAATAAGTATTAGATATAATCTCAAATAACCTACCAAATAAGTATACTTGCATGGAGATAAAGCAGTACTATCTCTGCAAACAAATATGATTCGCTTGATTTATTCACTCTATTAAGCATTGATTAACCTGTAACTGAGATTAAGGCGGGAAATTTATTGAATAAAAGCTGAATGGTTGTGGTGGGCAGATCCACACCCTCATCGTGGCGGCATTATCTATCACTGCTCCACCCGGTCTACACTAAAGCCAAATGTGAAGTAATCAATGGCTCCAGCTCTAAAGCCCTCAACGCTCGCATATCAAAGCTGGCGGCGGCAGGGTGGAAATGCGCGCCATTGTGGGTTAAGACCCTGTTGTCTGAGTGTTTAGCTTGGGGCCTTGTGTCTGTTGTCTTTCTTGAAATCCTGTGATCCGTGATGGGGGTTTGGAGAACTTGAGGCAGAACGATTGCTTTAGTATCTGGAAATGTACTATTAGTTAAAATGCAATACAGAGGAATAGTCGTGCTCTGATATGCCTCTGAATGGTAATTTACAGCCTTTTGTGTTTTTTTAATTTGTTTTGAGAATTCACTTTGTTATTTTCAGTATTTGTTTTGTGCTGTAATAAATACTACGTCAATGTGTGCCAGCATTCTTCAAAATAGGGCTGCACAAAATATAGTTTTAGCATTGATATCGCAATGTGCGCATCTGCAATATTCAAATCGCAAAACATGCAATGTTGAGTCTAAATTATAATTGACCAGAATTGTATTTAATTACTGTATTTTTGTGGAATTTACAGGATTTATGAAAAAAAGAAGTTTTTCTTACTTATAATTTTTGGCATGTTTCTAGTCCAAATATCTACATTTCAAAGCAAAAACAAGATTATTTTACTTGACAGATAGTTTTGTTTGTTTCAAGGAAACACTTGAAAGGAAAAAAATAAAGAAATGTTGAAAACAAGACAATATTTTACTTAATCCAATAATTTAGATATTTGGACTAGAAATGAGAAAGCAAAGTAAAAAAAAAGCTTTTTTCTGCATTGTGATTATTTAATTTCTGTACCTGAATACTGTTAGACTCCATAGAAAACCATCAAATAGTGCTATTCAAACAATCAAAACAAAAACGACAGACTAGAAATTTTCTTATTCATTATATTACTATGAATGTTCTTGTTAAATACAAATAAAAAACTTTTTTTTAAAGTGACAGATCCATTAACCATTAGAACCATTAAAATTTATCTTTGAAATGATAATAATATAGAAGCGAATTCAATTAAATTGGGATTTTTAATAAGGATTTTTACTAGTGTTTTACACTTTTGGCCCACTGCCACATAACGATTTCCATTGACAGTGATTAGTAAGTTTTAATCTACTTTTGTTTTTAAACGGTTCATTCAGCAAAAAAATTTGCTTAATAATTTACTTACTTTTTACTCTCAAGTGGTTTCTTCTGTTAAACACAAAAGAAGATATTTTGAAGAAAGCTGAAAACCTGTAACCGTTGACTTCCATAGAAGGAAGAACAAAAAGAAGTTAATGGTTTCTGGATTCCAATATTCTCCAAAATATCTTCTTTTGAGTTCAACAGAAGAAAGAAACTCAAACAGGTTCCTAACAAGTGAAAAGAGAGTAAATGACAAAATTTTCATTTTTGGGGTGAACCATATCCTCATATAGGAGATTAAACTACGCACATGCATACTGAAAAAACCATCTGATTAAAATGAAAAGATCCTTTCAAGCACCCTCACAAAATCAAATCAATGACACAC
The DNA here is from genome assembly GCA_903798205.1 of Danio tinwini. Lineage (NCBI taxonomy): Eukaryota > Metazoa > Chordata > Actinopteri > Cypriniformes > Danionidae > Danio > Danio tinwini. Next base: position 12,904,753 of record CAIGQZ010034990.1, on the reverse strand, counting down.
ACAAAGCTTGGCCAGCTTAACTTTCACAAACAGGAAGAGATTTCACCACAATGCTTAACTTCTTGAATTATAGCTCAAAGCCCGAGCACATGATTCATTCCACATCAAACTATCCATCGGCCAATCCCTGGAGAAACCCAAAAGCAGCAACCCAGAGGTTTGCACAATTACATAAACCTCTCATTCAGAGTTCACTGCCCACTAAGTGACCAGCGAGAACAATGGAGCCGTACAAATGATCTGTCACCGCGTATCCTCGGGCTGTCCACACACAAACCCTGTCAAAACAAATGGCCGATGGACAATGGGACAAGGCATTAGTGCATTCCACCCCCGACGATGTCCCGTGAAACATCCCCCATGAAATAAAAAAAAACAACAACAGAGGCTCGTCCACCTGTGGGAAAACCTTCTTAAAGGGATAGTTCACCAAAAAAAATGAAAATTCTGTCATCATTAACTCACTGTTCAGGCTGATTTATACTTCTGCGTTGAGTGATCAGCGCACTTTTTATTCTCCTCTATGTAGAGTTTCTTCGTGGGTGTTGCTACCTTAGTGTCCAAATTGCTAAAACTCGCTCATTCAGAGGCCGGAACCGGCAGACGTGCAACAACTTTAATCATAATCTAAAAAACTATACTTTCCATCGAGAGCTGCTTCATGGGACTCAACACTCGTAAGCACTTGCTCCATCGGGCTTTCGGCTCTCAGCACTGCCCTTGCTCGTCACCGCTACTAAGCCGACCAATCACAGAGCTTGTGCTACGCGTCATTTCGACGTGTAGTTACATTTTTTAAGAGGTGCACGTCAGCGTCGGCATCACCCAAGGCGAGGGCTATGCGACCGCGCAAAGGCTGCGCCAGACCATACGCATACGCTTGATGCAGAAGTATAAATCAGCTATTAGTTTGAGCGTCTGTTGAACACAAAAGAAAATAATTCGAAAAATGTTGGAAACCTGCAACCATTGACTTCTATTTTTTTCCCCAGGTCAATGGTTACAGGTTTTTGGCTTTCTTCAAACTATCTTCTTTTGCGTTTAACTGGTTTAACAAGGTTTGGAAGTGTGAGTAAATGATGAAATAATTTTCATTTTCTAACTTTTTTGGGATGGCTCACCCAAACATTTTCTACTATCATTTACTTTCTTTAGATTTGAGTTGTTTTGTTCTGTTAAACAGATATAATTCTATTGTTGTATTTTTAATGAAATAATTATTTAATAACTTTTTATTATAATACTAAAAGCTAAGCAGATTTTTTAAATATTATTACAGTCAATATGATTAGAAACAATAATAATTTTGATGCATTACATTTGAGGAGTGTCAGTAGTGGGTTTTTTTTTTCAATATATACATAGGAAACTTCAATATCCAGATCAATATATGCACACAATTTGCATTTTAATTAATTTGGACCACAGTGCTTATATGCACAAAAAATACACTAAGTTTTACACTTCAACAGTGTGTAAAAATCTTGATGGTTTTGTGGGTCTCATCTATCAAATCTGATTGCGTTTGAGAGATTCCTTGGCAGTGTTTTGGATCATTGTCTTGCTGAAATGTCCACCCTGGTTTCATCTTTATCATCCTGCTAATGTAGCTGTTGGACTGAAGCAGCGAATACTATTTAAAATGACAAAGGTCACAGAGTTGCTGAAGAACTACTGAGAGATTTCAGCTGCTGTCTGGGCTTTTACTGCATTTCTACACCTCCCTTTCTTCATGTGTTCAATACTTTTTCCCTGTGACATTTCATTTTATAACGCATTACTTACTTTGTAAACTAACTAGATTTGTTTTCTTTGTATATATGGATTTCTTTGGTTGTTACCAACATAAGGGGAACATTTCAAGTCAGTCATCTTTAGAAATATGTTTTCTGAGAAAAATGGTGACATGTTCAATACTTTCCGTGTTCAATGTTTCCCCACTGTATTTATGGGTGTGTGTGTGTGTATTAAAGCATCCAAAATTATTACAATATTTAAAATAAAAAACACAAAAATGTCCAAAAAGTTGTAATAAACGAAACATAATGACAATAATAATTTTTGTGGCTAATTTGTGACCAATTGTGGCTCAACAGAAGCATTAAAAAAGACAAACTAATGAAACCAGGTAAGAGGTGAACACAATCTTGTGTTTTTATTTATCCAATAGCTGAGAATAGGGAAGAATACAGTCCGCTAAAGACTTTTCTTTTCTTTTGTTTCATTATGCTTTGTAGCGAGGTAAGAGGTTACTCTTGAGTTAGATTTGTTTTGTTATATTTCTTTCTTATGTTTGGCTTCACTAGCGTCCCCTTACTCCCGAGTTGGCCTTATATTTTGTTTGGTACTTTATTTTTGAACTTGTTACTTTTTTATACATTTTTTTATTGTAAAGATTTCATTTTGCATATATAAACTCATCGGCCACTTTATTAGGTACAACTTACTAGTAGCGTGGCATAGAATCAACAAGGTACTGGAAATATTCCTCAGAGATTTTGGTCCATATTGACATGATAGCATCACACAGTCCCTGCAGATTTGTTGGCTGCACTCAAAAGTGCTCTATTAGGTTGAGATCTGGTGACTGGGTAGGCATTCTCCTCTAACCTCTGGCATCAACAAGGCATTTGTGCCCCACAGAACTGCTGCTCACTGGATATTTTCTCTTTTTCAGATCATTCTCTGTAAACCCTAGAGATGGTTGTGCGTGAAAACCCCAGTAGATCAGCAGTTTTTGAAATACTCAGGCCAGCCTGTCTGGCACCAACAACCATGCCATGTTCAAAGTCACTTAAATCACCTTTCTTTCCCATTCTGATGCTTTGTTTGAACTGCAGCAGATCATCTTGACCATGTCTACATGTTGAGTTGCTGACATGTGATTGGCTGATTGGAAATTTGAGTTAATGAGCAGTTGGAGCAGTTGGTGTACCTAATAAAGTGGCCGGTGAGTGTATTTGGGCATTTTGTATGGTTTTCACTTTTGTAAATTAAATCACTTTTGTTGGCGTTTCTGCTGTCTATGTCTGTTTGCTTCCACCATAAAATGGTAAAACTGCCACACCTTAAATGTTATCCCATTTACCCTAGACAAACATCAAAGAGGTTGTAACATTTATTGGGGGACATCCAGGCCTGGACAAAATTACCAACAATCTTATCCACGTCTGTATACATAGAAAGTTTTGGAGGCAGTGTGTAAATGTGATTGGCACAACATAAGGTTGAAGTTATTTTTGAACATGGGAATATTTAATTTCTTTAAATGAACATGTCCAATGAACAAGGGTTCAAAATAAGAATAAAATTCAAAAGACAAAATTGTCCATAAGGGCTGTTTACTATATACAGTTGAAGTCAAAGTGATTAGCCCTCCTGGAATTTTTTTCCTTTTTAAAAATGTCCTATAATATTTTGTCTTCCGGAAAAAGTCTTATTTGTTTTATTTTGGCTAATATAAAAGCAGTTTTTAATTTTTTATATTATTCAATATTAATATTATTAATATTAATAGTCAATATTATTAGCCACCTTCTACAATTTGCCTAATTACCCTAACTCACCTAATTACCCTACTTAAGCCTTTAAATAGCACTTTAAGCTGAATACTAGTATCTTGAAAAATATCTAGTCAAATATTATGTACTGTCATCATGGCAAAGATAAAAGAAATCAGTTATTAGAAATTTGATATTAAAACTATTATGTTTAGAAATGTGTTGAAAAAAATCTTCTTTACGTTAAACAGAACATGGGGGGGGGGGGAATATACAGGGGGCTAATAATTTATAAGGGCAAATAATTCTGACCTCAATTGTGTGATGTTTGCATTAGCAGCCGAAATGACTTCAAACACTAAAAATGAAATCACAAAGATGTCCATAAAGAAGCACAAAAGAAGCCGTTTTTTTCTTCCTGACTGACTCTCTGCATGTGAAACCTGTTGGTAAAGCTCCCCGCTGAGCATCTACTCGGATGCATGTTGAAGCTGTAAATAACCCTGCAAGCTTGGCTAACGTTTTCCTGCAGAATGAGCCGCAGCTTGCCTGACACACCTGAAGAAAACAATGAGCTGCTACTCACATGTCTGTAGCCCAGGGAAATGTCCCCAGACACTTCTCCCGCCAGTGCCGCGCACCCGGCTGGACAGTACTTCCTACACGGGCCAGAAACAAAGACAAATATCTGCTTACAACACATGTTAATTATAGCTGGCGGCTCTGGAGAGATAAAGCAGCGGATGGTGCGTTGATAATAGATGAGTGAGAAACTAAAATTATAAGGAGTGAAGAGATACAGTCTGAAAAACTGACTATTACCTTGGGTTAGGTTGTTTATTATGTAATGTCTTGTGGGTTGGATTTAATTCAGTTGAGTAGTTTGTGGAGAGATCAGGGTGATGTATATGGAATATTCACTATATATTAAACATGCTATGGAGATGATGTAAATGCATGTAATTTGAGTGTGTCATTTGACTGGTTTCATAATTCTCTCTTGACTCATGCATGAATTGTGAATACAATTATTGTAATTTGAGACTTGATTATTTTTAACCAGACTTTTATTATTTTATTATACGATAGCAATATTATTTTTAAATTAAAGAATTAAATTAAAATACAATAAATAATATGAATAATAGCAGTAATAACATAAATAATAATATAACTATTATTAGTATTATTTTAATACAATAAAGGAATTATAATTACTTGTATTATTATTATTATTATTATTATTAATTAAAATTATTATTATTATTATTGTTATTAATAATAATAATAATTAGGATATTATTAAATAATTATACTAATATTGTTATTATTACTGTTATTTGTTAGGCTGCACAGTTCCAGCTAAAATGAGAATCTCAATTTTTTGGCTTAAAATCAAGATCACAATTTTCTCACGATTTTGTAGATGTAAAATAAAGGTTAATATGAGTAGGCTATTATTGTTATTTCTCAAACATATGGTACAACTACAATAATAATACTGGGTCTATGTGTAGGTCTACTGTTGGTTAAAGGGACAGTGAAGCACTCAGTCAAGTATACATTATTTTGTACATTGGTTTCCACTTTAATTAAAATATATTAAACTCGATTAATGTAACCATTTAGCAGAAAACGGCATGTTTTACTATAGATTTTAGACCTAGGGCACTGCCATTTTGGATTGTCACTGTGTCTGACGTCACAGGGTTGGTTCCGTTTCCTCAGCTGAACAGATACAGTGGAAGTAAAGGACTGAACACAGAGACTAGAAAGTCTAATTTAACCCAAAGTGTGAAGTTGTGGATGTGGAGCTGGTGCAAATACAAGCAGCAGATATGTGTCAAATACAAATATATATATATATATCTATTTTTCCCTTTTAATTTCTGATCCTTTGATGTGCTTTGGTCCACTCTCTGTATTACGCTGCCTGACAGCCTGTATACATTTCCATTAAAGTGGAAATCAATTTACAAAACAATGTAAACATGACTGAGTGCTTCACTTCTACTTTAAAATGCTCAATTTTTTATAGACTTGGAATGGTGGACTTGAACAGACTTAAATATGTCCTGGTTGTTAATTCACAGTAAAGTGATAACATTTATTGTAGATTATTATAGATTACAACTGTTCATAATTCTGAAATTATTGTGTTTGAGACATATTCTTGTCATTTGTCATTGACAACATTATTAGATCATTTTATTTCACTGGTAAATTGAAAAATTTTTCATCATCAGATTCCCTCTTGCATTATATTCAACATTACACAGGCTAGTTATATTGACCCAGTAAACATTTATTCTCATGTACAACACTTTGTGTTCACTATGAAAGAAAAAACATATCAAATGCTTGTCGTAATCAGCAGAGTAGAGTGCGCTCCATGTCATGGCTGCGGTCACATTGAAAAAAAAAAAAAAAAAAAAAAAAACACACATGCAAATCATACTTTCCGTGCAGCTCCCAAATGATCGCTCTGATCAAACTGAACGTTTACAACTTTATTACCAGTTATTCACAGCCTATGCAGGTTCTGTTCACTTAAGTAGACATCATTAGCAGATACGCGCACATACTCTCGGTAGTAAACAAACAGTACGCCAGCTCATACGTGATTTTGCGACCACGAATACGTCATTATATTAAGACAGAAGTGACATTTTTGGGTGAATTATACCTTATAAATAAAGTATGTAACTCTTTTATCACCATTGGGAGGTGTCCATGCTGCTGAGCAATGTATATAAAACACTGTGAAAAGTTGTGCGACCGCCTTTATGCTTCCCTCCTAACCTTGAAAATATAATTGGCTGAATCGCAGAAAAGCAGAATTAAGATATCGAATCGAGATCGAGATCTTTTTCCGATTAATGCAGCCCTATTATTTGTTATTATTTTTGACTAAGCATCCATATCATCATTATATGATTTCATTACGTATTGTGTAACTTTTTATAGACAACAAAGTAATAACATTGTTTTTGTAAATAATGTACATGTATGCATGCATATTTTAATATTAACATTCGTTTTGAAAAATATTTCTTATGTTCAAAGCTACAGAATTATTAATGTATTAGTATTATTTTATATTATAAATGTATTATTATTTTTATATTATTATCATTTATTTGAAACTATTATCACTATTAATAATTATTTTTATATTATTAACTATCATTAATGTAAATTTTTATTACTATTAATAATAATAATAATATTTTATAATATTTTTTACTTCAAGTATACACATCATCATCATCATCATCATATGATTTAATTACATATTACTGTGCAATATTTTAAAGACAATAAAATAATAATGTTTTTGTAAACAATGTACATGCATGCATATTTTAATATTAACTTTATATGTAATAACTAATTTATTCTGCTCACCAAAGCTACAAAAACACAAAACAGTAATTCTGTGAATTTATTTTATTTATTTTTTATAAATCTATTTATTTTTAAAAATCTAAGTTGTTTCAAAATATTATACATTCAAAGTATAAATTCTACAATGCATTATAAATAACATACAATAACATTCTCTTATTTATTTTGCTTGTGTAAGCTTATCTTTTTTTTCTTTCTTTTATATCCTCACCTGTATTTTGCTGCTGTGAAATGACTGCCTCTGTCCAAGCATGTCAGCAGTTCTGAGAAGAAAAGCAGGAGGACACATACAATGAGGTTAAAAATGGAGCAGATGAGAAGTCTCTCTGCTAAAGAAAACAGGCCTCGACTCAACAACAAGAAGAACAACAGGACATGAGCATCACAACAGGATGACAGAACCACTTCCTGCACTTCCACGTCTGAGCTGGAAACATATACACACTTAAACATAAACCCCAACTCATTCCAACATGAGGTCACACACAATGACCATAGTGTCAAGCACTTAAAAACCTAATTATATACAGGACAAAAGTGCATATACACCTGACAGACAAATCTATAGATAGAATGGACAATAAAAGGAACGAAAGATCTACCAGATGAATGACAAATAGAATAAAAATCCACAAGACAATGACTTTTAGGATGAGAGACAGAACAAAAGAGTTAATGCTACATGGAACAAGCATCTGATCAAATGATAAACAGATTAGCAACAGAGATGGCAGATGAGTAGCATGAACAAAAGATGGAAGGAACGGCGGATAGAACAAACTACAAAACAGAAGACACCAAACAGATCATTTAAAAAAGTAGAGATGAAATGAACAACATGCACGACAATGACAGACCAAAAAACAACAGTGATTTACAATAAATGTCAAAATGAATGACAGATTAAGAGCAAACGACAGATTGACTGATGGATCAACAGTGCGTGTCAGAACAAATGATAAATAAACAGATGAATGATGAAAAAAATGATAGGCAGACAAGTGGTAGACAGACCGATCAACAGAACAAACAAATGATATATAGACAGAACAAAAGAGAACAAACGTCAGAAAAGAAAATGACAGAATGAATGACAGACAAATAACAGACAGGATGAAAGAACCAGCAACAGAAAGAGAGAGTGACAGAACAAATTAAAACTAATAATAGACAGATAGAACAAACTACAGACAGACATAATGACAGACAAAACAAAAGAAAGGCAAAACAAATGACAAAGACACAACAAACAACAGAAAACAAATGACAAATATAGAACAAACGACGGACAAAACAAACGGCAAAGAAAGAACAAACGACAGACAAAACAAACAGCAGACAAAACAAACAACAGACAAAACAAATGGCAAAGACAGAACAACAGACAAAAGACAGACAAAACAAATGACAAAGACAAAACAAACGGCAAAGACAGAACAAACAACAGACCAACCAAATGACTAAGACAGAACAAATGACAGATAAAACAAATGACAAAGACAGAACAAATGACAGACAAAACAAATGACAAAGACAGAA